>OY288251.1:29767009-30375598 GCA_958450325.1 Agrostemma githago | reverse complement strand
ACTCCAGGCTACTGCTGCAAGCTAATAAAAGAGGAGATCAAGAATCGGGTAAAGAACAATATCGCAGGAAAACTGAAGATAAAAGACAGTAATCGGATAGATAATATTATGTTGGAAAGTAGATAAACCTTTTCGTTTGATTTTTTCTTGATGATGTAATTGGACTGATGTTATTTTGGGAGACGAGCTATCAATATACTTACACTTAACCAAAAAAAGCACAGAGCGTGACCACTAATGTCTCATGCGTACTTAAGTCTTGCATCTAACCATAAGTGCGGATGGGAACATAAACCCCGCCGATCATATCGTTACTATGAGGTTTACATCTCACACCTAGTGCTCAATAGGAACAAACACCTAAATTGACTCTGTTTAGTTGATCGACATACGGAGAAGAAGGACTGCAAGTGCATCGACTTAGAGGCCCCATTAAATAGAACATGTACGCTGCTAAGGCAAAGGTCGGAATATATTCCGCACCCAAAGATATTCGATATAGAGAGTGAGAGCTGATCAGTGCCCTTGTCTATGTATGCGCACACACCCAATCCATACCCTTGGTCTCGGGAAAGATAACCTTTACATAACCGAGCACCTCAATGACAACTAGACGACTACTACTCTACCGACAAACTCATAAAGAGCTGGCCATTTACTTCTTAGCATTTATCTCGCACCGGCAGGATGCATCATGGCCTCCCATGAGCAGTGACTCCGAGTGTCGTAGTCTACTTTCGAAGCTGTCTCCTATCGCACCGCCTCCTAAACTATACCAAGATAGCGCCCAACACAAAATGTAGGCTGAATTAGGGTGTCTTATAAAGACATGGTCTCTAGAATATCGAGCTCAGTGGTCATAGTGGGGCACATGTCTGATAACCAGAGGGATAAAACGATACCGTGTTCCTTAAAGGTGGTCGGTGTGTAGGATGTGTATTGACTCCGAACAAGTTATTACAACAGGTAATGGTGAAAACAATGCAGAGGGTACTGCCAGAGCACATGTCAATTTTTACCATGATTGGTGTCGATAACATCGTTCATGAAAACGTGTCTAATCACCGACTGTTGTACGATTGCTCCTGTGGAATTTATGTATATCGAGTTTAAGATAAACAAACATTATCAAACGTCATAAAATTTATCTTAACTGATAGTGTTTAGTATACTAATACAACAGATTTGGAACATTTTATTTGAGGTATATTATTTGAAGTGTTCATTAGTTGAAGTTTGATTAAGGATTCAATTATTTCTAAGTACATTATTTAAGATGAGTTTCTTTATCTTTACTTGGTCTATTTTGACTTAAAAGTCAAAGTTTGACCAAGATGGACTTGTCATTAATTAGTCCTTAAGTGGTCATTATTAATTTTAAGTGATGTTCAACTCATTTATATCCATTTAACTTAGTACTTTTGGGTTATTCGCCTTTTAGTACTTTTTACATTTTAGGCATAAGTATTTAGTACATTTATCCTTCAAGAGTACGTATTTGGTATTTTTATATGGTATCATATTTCTACAAGTTTACTTTTATCTTTTAAAATCATTTATACTTAGTAAAATATTCCAAAAATCAAATAAATTTATAATAATTTTGAAAATCATTTTTAAACTTATCAAATATTAAATTTCTCAAAACTTAGAGTTTTACAACAAGAAATTTAAGTAATAACAAAATCGGTAACATTATTAAGGATACACAATAAGTCTTTTTTCAAATGTTATTTTTAATTCAAGATTTTTGTATTAAATCTACTTTTCTAAATTAGGTTTCCATATATAAAGTCATTTTTTAGAAATAGAAGGTTTATTATTTTTAAGAAATTAAAAACGAGAATAATACGATTTTCAAAACTTTATTTTAAATCTTTTAAAATACTTAAACATCATAAAAGTGGACCAAATATTTACTTTAGATACCTATATTTTTACTTAACTTAATCCCATAAATTTAGACTAATGTACTTTCTAATTGTTCTGAAATAAAATTGTCTTTTCAGATCGGACCCATTTTAGGACTAATATTATACATTAAAATACATATAATGGATGTACCTGAAATTGTACGTACATACACTAGACATTAACAAAAACATGATATATTATTTAACTTTCTAGTAAAAAATATGTTTAACATCGGAAAACAAATTCCTCACACAGATAGTACAAACACAGTATATATAGTACCAGTTCAAGAATTAAATCATTAATAAAGAAAATACATCAAAAATACTTAAATTCCGTATTTTTCCTACATACTAGACATTATTATCTACAAGTTTCATTAAGGAATATAAGGCTGATTCTAAATAGAAATTACCCAAAAAAATCGTGAACATATATCATACATCCTAGCATCCATTTTAAAGCATGTATAGTTAAGTGGTAAATCAACAAATAGTTAACTTTAAATTTAGTGATCTAGTGATTTAGTCTTAAACATGATGTTATATGTTAATTATAGTCTAAAACCCATACTACGAGATTTGAGGACGACGAAAAAGTTATGTTACCTTAAGCATAAATAATCGATTCTACAACATATACGAAAACGAAGATCGATGCTCCTCTTCATAAATTAGTTAGAAGGATACAAAAACAAACTAAGTTGGTAGTTATACTATTAAATAACTTTGAAAATAAGTAGTATAAGATAAGAGAAGGAAAGAGTGAAATCTCTTGGAAATGGTGGTTTATGAATACTAAGGATTTTCTTTGGTTTTCAGAGAGGTTTTGGAAGAAGGTATTAGGTAAATGAACTTGGTGAATAATGAAGCTAAATGAATGTGTTGTAAGGTGGTTTTCTCAGCTAAGAGCATGAAGGGAACAAGGATAGACAAAGAATGAAATCATGCTCAAAATAACTAGTCATGGAATTGATGGTACATTACCCAAATTGGTGTTTTTGATGTGAATAGCATACTTGAGCTTTGTGATACATATGGCACGTCTAGTGCCTTTAAAATATGATATTTTGTGTTAATTTCATTCCGCAATGGATAGGAAATAAGTATGGAAATCAAAAGTCAAGAAACGATTAATCAGGTGACAATTTTCGTTGTAAAGGAGTTGTCCAGTACAATATTTTTATGATTCTCTTAGAAATTGTAATTTTTATTTTTATCAATTTGTAGGTCTTGGGAAAATAATAAATTTAGGCTTTCAAAACGCCTCAATCGAAGTCCGTATGAGAAAATAGAAACCGTTTTACGAAATCGTGCAGAATTGCGATAACGATAGAAATTTCAGTTTTGCAAACAGTGAAGTGAAATAGAAAGGTCCCAATGGCACAAGAATTGAATATTACTATTTAAAATATTTTGTCGAGACTCGATTTATTAATATTAATCATTATTAAAAATAACTAAAATTGTCAAAAACACGGGTTGTTACTGGAGAGACGATCAGGTTGGTCAGCTAGCACCATATCTAGCCTTCCCACATTACATCCTTCAAGACCTTCTCGAGACCTAGGCTAAGAGACAACCCGTAATTTTGCGGATTCAAGCTCCATAGGATGCCCCCTAACCATTAGCGCCAGACATGAAAATTAGATACCGCATTGACAAACTTACCCATTTCGAAGTTTGAGTCATTTTTATCCAACTTCCCCCTTTCGTACCACATTACAATACCTTACCCTTGAAGCTTTAGCTCCACAAAAATCGAGCTCCAGACTCCAAACATCAAATCCACTTACTGCCTGGAATCACATTTCCAAAAACATCCAAGCAAGTTACCAGCCCCAAACACGGGAACTCAACTTGCTGTAAACATAGAACATGCCCAAGTAGTTCTCACCAACTCCGTGGGCTACCCCGGAGAACGCTCAAAGTCACAAGATCAATATGGCATCATTGGGAATGCCCCTAGCCTACACATCGTTAATATGGCTAGTTACACACAAAGCCCTAATAAATTAGGCACCACAACATATCTTCAATCTCCTGAACTACGGCTTGGTTTGATTTCACTACACGTGAACACGTAGGCACCCTTTCGATAAGGGCACAACCACCCATATTGCCACGAATTCAAAAGCACCATCATTGCAGTCACAACACTGTCATGTTCTCAACAGTTTGCTTTGTCGTCCGGGGGTTCGCTTGAGCGGAAGTTCTCCATCCACTCATAAAATCCAAATTACTTAAAAAAAACTAGCTTCCTTTCTATAGTGTGTCCTAGCACTCGGCTTAGACGAAGATGAAAATCTGTCAAGGACTTAAAGAAGCATCCACTTTGGGAAGGTATCCCAAAACCAAGGATTCAAAAGAGTACTAGACAATAGCATTGCTACTACTAAGTCCTGTCATGCAGAAACAGTCTCATTGCAAACTACTGCAATCCCTCTATAACAAATCTTTCCCATTTCCATGTTCGACTGTGTTGCCACTAGTCTAGGTTAAGGAATAGCACGACTTAAGAGTATCGTCATTAGGGATGGCAACGGGTCGGGTCCACCCGGACCCGGATCCGGACCCAAAGTTTCAACCCTGGATCCAGACCCAACCCGGACCCGAACGGGTCCAAAATTGTCAGACCCATACCCGAACTGGCCGGTTCCGGACCGGGTCCGGGTCTACCCGCGGGTCCGTCTTATTTATTACGTTGTTGTATTATTTATTGTTTCGATGGCAATTTCGTAGAAAAACACGAACTTAATTTCCGACAAAAACTACGTAATGTCTTGAGTCATCCTTACGCATAAGATCTTAAAAAAATGTTTACAAACCACGCATAAAAAATGATAAAAAAAAATATGTCTACAAGTCTCACAATACAACCGGAACGTCTCACAAAACATAACACAAAGTTCGTTTTAAAAACATTTGTCACAAAGTAATTCATTAAAAAACATATTAAGTGATACATGAGTCACTGCTCGGTATGTTTAATGAATTAATTTTTTTTTTAACGGGTCCACGGGTCTACAGGTCGGGTCCGGGTCCAAAAATTCAGACCCGTACCCGTACCCGATTTTTTTGGGGAGGACCCAGACCCGACCCAAGCCCATCGGGTCAGGAAAATTTAGACCCAGACCCGACCCATTCGTGTCCGACCCACCGGTCTGGGTCGGGTCTTAGACCCACTGCCATCCCTAATTATCATCTTAAGTAGCCCTCCTCATATCGAGTCTCGATCCAATCCTTCGAGAGTCCAAATCATGTCTATCAACTCGTCCTATCGCGTCCAGAGTCGAGTCTGTCGGTACGCCTCTCTCTTCAAATTCCAACTCTGAAATTTGCTAAACTTAGCCATTTGAAAAACAATCCTTTTCGACAAGGTCAAACTTTGGTATATAAAACTACAAAAAAAATTCTAAACATTCAATTTTGAAAACCTATCCGATAGCACGTCAGCTACTGTCAGGACTTCGATTCCAAAATGAAGAAAAACTCCTTTTCCCCGGCGCAAGCCGTTCTGTAGGTGTTAACTGCATTTTCTGTAAGCTATCTTTCTATCTGCTATATCCGTTATTTCTGCTTGCGTATCTAAGATTTCAGGTATCAACCTTTACTCCCCGGCGGAAAATCTAAGTCAGTGTCTCTCCGAAAACTGCTACATTAAAAATATGATGTGTCTGCATACAGGTACACCCAACACTTCAAAAGCAAGTTCAAATCCCCACAAAGTTATCATCGTCAAGACAGGTATGATCCTCTACGTATGGCTTGCGAGCCCTTCACGCAAGTCTAATGGACTATCAATGACCCGATCGGAAGGCTACCAAGTTTTAATCCTCAATTGACTTGGTGGCTTCTCTAAATTTCGCCCTGTCCAAGCCTCGATAGGGGTCTCTGTAGACACCCGCATTTTGCCTGCTCGTGTCTGTAGCAGTCTCCAATAAAATACCCAATGATGATAGGACGTTAACATGCATCAATACGCTTGAATACGAGCTCGGAATCAATAGTATCTAATGTGGGCACTTAGAGCAGTACCAAAACCGACCTCAAATCTAGACTCATCGGGTCATTTAAAATAAAGCTACTTTGAGCAAAAACCACCACCGGAGGCAAAACTGTCTTTGTCGACAGAGTCAAACCAAGTCAAAGTCAAAAACCGAAAACAAATTAAGCCACTGAAGTGTCCAAGTACCCAATCAAACTAAGTCAAAACGAAATCCAAAATTGCGTCGAATAACACGGGTATCAGTCCGTATTCTGAGCAACTTCCGATATGCGTGAATTCAACCGCGCGCATCCCCGCAACTCAATATTGAGTCGCCCCAAGTGAAGCGCCTCAGAATTGACGCACTGGCATTGTCGCGCCTGGATTTCGAAATCAGAAATTAGGTTTCGGCGCTCAAACGCATTTCCAAGCCTTCCTCACCTCTGTATATACACCCTCCCCTCACACCATTTCGGGGACAGAAAACCGGGAACCTAAAAACCTCCTTTCACCATTTCAAAGGCCAAAAGACCAGAATAATAAAAAAGCCTTGTCATTCCGATACACAAAAAACCGAGACAAATCTCTTCATCCTCTATGTTTGCTCCCTTCATTTGACAAGGGTTTGGCAATTTCAAAACTTAAACACACCTTAACTTCTCCTACATACATCGAGGTCCTCCCCGTATCTACAACGATACTTCGCGAGCCCGTACTTCGAAGCATTTGACATGTAGGTGAGAGTGTAACAACTCCATTTCTAACCCTTTCCTTTTCGTTTCTTTTTATTTCATTTACTAACATTTAATTTCCGTCCACTAACATTTCTAACATTTTATTTATCGCATTTATTTTCCTAATCAAATTAAACCACTTCAACTGGACATGTACATAATTGATTTAGGGCGTTACGACTAAAATGCCCAATTCAATCTTATCGAATATGTGGGGTGACGAGACGAGGAAACTTGAACACAAGAGTATTTCACTCAAATCGTAGGTCGCTCGTCTCGTAATCTCGCGTGTTTGGTGTGAAAGAAGCGAGCCCACTTTTCAAATGAACACCGAATTCTAAATACTAAAAAACAATGCATCTACCTCTCATAATCATTCTCGACAAATGCTTTTCAAAACGATCACATTCAATAATCGATTCTGTCCAAAGTCGGAATGCACATCAGACCGAACACACGGACTGTGGCGCCTCAATATTGAGGTGCACGACGAGCTTCTAGGCACACCGAGGCGTGCGCTCCTGTCTATGCTTATTTCGGATTTCGGAATCAATTATCGATTGACTTCGGCGCGTGATTTGGCTAATTTTTCGAATATTCGATATCGGTTCTACAACTGAAAGTTGAGTATTAATTAGATTCTGTCGAATTCCGCTTTATCCGCTCATAACGAGTCAACTCTCGTTTCGAACTCATACAATCATTTCGATAACTGTATATCAAATCGTGCAATCTGGTAGTTTAGTTCTAATCTAACTATATTACAATTATTACCGTGTACTATTATCCAAAAGTATTTTCAATACGACTAAGAGAAAATATCCGAGAACGTTAATTTGAACATCGTAGACCGCAACGGTTAAGCATTGATGTCAATAATGCGTAGGATCTAGAATTAGATATGATGAGTCGCAAACTTTTTTTCTAAAATTGACTTAGAACAAAGACTCGTTGATGCAAAACAAGAGTTAGGACGAGACTTTTTGAGGCCTCGGAATCAAGCTGGCATCACACTTTGCTCCTGTACGCCATGGATCCAGGCGCCTCAACGCATGCTCCTGAATGCTGAGTCGGAGTCAACGCCATGGTCCTGATTTCCAAGGCGCACGAGGTCACGCGCCTGAGCTTTTGTCCTCTGGTTAATACGGACCATAATGAGTAACTGATCGAAGTCTTTCCGGTATTTAGATTGGCATTTTCTTTTTACGTTTTCTATTTACGAGTCCGTTTATAGTTCATGTTTACCGTTTCCAATTAGATAATATTATTGCATGTCGTATTGTGAAATCCGGGTTGTATTCCGCCCGTGTAACTTGTAATCTATTTTCAAGTTATTTATTTTCGTTGCTTGGCATTTATTGTTTTCAAATGAACATCGCAGGCTAAAACAACTTCGACAATACAAATCAAGATGCATTAAATGACGTAGTGAACATACAATTCGCATGGAGTTAATGGTATGATAAGTACCTAAACTTTCATCTTTTTTTCAGTTAAGGGTCTGATCTATCTAAGTTTACGGTTAAGGGTCTTAAATTAACACCGTCATTAACACCGTCAAAATCAAGCGGGAGAGCGTAATCTCTAACAAAAAAAACCCCAAGGTTTAAAAAAACAAAGATGTGATATTCCTCATTTCATTATCTCCTCAAAAAATTAGACAAAAGAAACAGGAAATTCACCTTGAGTTCCAAGGTTGAAACTTAATCGTCCCAAGGATGATTTCTCCAGAAGATCAAGTAAGTGGTTAACTTTTCTTATATTTGATTTTCATTCATGTGATTTTTATATATGCAAATTGAGGTAATGAAAAACCTAATTTAAATTTAGATTTGATACTGATTTTCGGTCTCTTTACAATAATTAGTCCAATTGATTTGCCAGTTATAGACCATAACAAGTTTATAACACCATTTGAAGGATGATATTACTTTGATCAAACTTACCTTATCGTCATCATCATCATGTGCCTATTATGATATTTTGATTTGCTTGTATAAGTAAATTGAGAATTTTGCTGCGTCTTTGTCTTTTTATACTAGATACTTGGGTAAATAGTTGTACACATGAGAATTATTAGATTGAAAATTTGTTAGTTTAGCTCTCTGTTTCTTAGTCTTTTACATGTCAGTTCCTTATTCTTATGTAAAAGAGCCCATGTCCTTATTCTTATGTTAAAAATTGTTAATCTTCTACTTTACAAGTATAAGAATGAAATGTTGTACGATTAGTACATACTTTGTAACAGTTTATTTTGTGACTATGTTACGTAAATTAATTTGTTATTTCCCATCAGTAACTACATATTACAATTGAGCACGAAATTGATCTTGGTTTGAGTGAGAAGGGAAGAAATGTGTCTTTTTTGGAATTGTTAAAACGGGACACAAATGGATGAACTTTATGAGAATTGTGGGAATGAGTGTGGTGATGGTGATTCTACTTCACACGAACACTCTACGACACACCATTTATCTCCAATAGGCATTGATTATGATGAGAATGGTACAAATATAGATGATGATGAGATTGTAGATGCTAGGATTAAACATAGAGAGGCTGAGACATTGGAGAATGATTTTCGTGATGAACTTGTTAAGTTGGGAGAGCAACTTAAAGTGAATAATTTGACTTATGACATAGATAGTGACTACGACAATGAGTCTAACTTTGACAGTCCTAATGAGTCATCAGAAGAAGATGAGTATGGTTATTTGACTGCACCGACTACTAAACGTTCGAAACGAACATTTCAAGGAGCAAGTGTGGATGATTCTAATTGGGATGACAAAACCTTTTTTCTTGGACAAACATTTGAAAATGTAGTGGATTTTAGGAAGGAGTTGATTGATTATTGTGCGAGAAATGTCGTGGATACTACCTACACTAAAAATAGTAGGGACAAGGTAGGAGTTAAATGTAGAGAGGATAATTGTGAGTGGAAAATAAGGGCATCTGTTGAGAAAAATAAAAAGCATTTGAAAGTGAAGAGATACACTAGTAGAATTAATGCCATTGGAACCTATCAAAAGGAACCGGTTGTAAGAACAAGAGGTTCCTTAGATGACCAAAAAAATGATTGGCACCTGTTGTAAATTGAACCGGTTCCAAAGACCTTATCAATGGAACCGGTTGTTCACTAAAAGAGGTGCCAAAGGTAGTGTCTAAAATTTTTAGACCACATTAAAATACTTTGACACCTTTTGTAGGTTCAACCGGTTCCAAAGACCTTACCAATGAAACCGGTTGTTAACTAAAAAGAGGTGTCAAAGGTACATGTTAAAATTTCTGAATCTTATTAAAAACTTTTCCATCAATGGAACCTATTTTCCTAACAAATGGTTCCAAAAACTTCTAAATTACAAATCATAAAACACAAAATCCTAAGTTCTCTTCGTAGAAATTTAACCTAATTAACTTAGAAATTGAAAACAGAAAATGATAGAACCCTAAGTTACTTAGAAATTGAAAACGAAACACGAAAACCCAGAAAACATGAAGAACCCAGAAAACAAAAACATGAAGAACCCAGAAAACATGAAGAACCCTAATCGGACGAACACGAGTAAGAAGACGAAGACGAAGACGCACCGATCTGAGGAAGAAAAAGACACGAAGGAGAAGACGGTCGATGAACCCAGACACGACAAATCCTAATCGGACGACACGAAGAAGAAGACAAAGACGAAGACGAAGACCCACAGATCAGAAGAAGAAGACACGAAGCAGAGTCACGACAAACCCTAAACACGAAGGTACCCTAAACTTTTTTTCTAATTCACAATTACTATGCTTTTTAATTGCATTTCTGCTTCTTCTGTTTACTCTACTATGGAGTTCTCGCCAATTATCCGCCATTGATTTTCTCTGCCCTTTTTCCGGTAATTTTCTCTGTTTTTTCTGTTTTTTTTGCGATTTTTGTGCTTCGATTGATTGTTTTTTACTGTTGAAATGGATAGTTAGTGAGTTTAGCTTGAAAATGATACGAAATGTTCGCTGTGAATCTGTGAATATCACGTTTTTTTACTGTGCTACGAATTGTTCATTGAGTTAGTGCTTGTACGAAATGTTTCTTTTAGCTTGATCTAATCTTCGAATTTGTCTTCTTCTTTTTGCTCTATCCCTGATTCCCTGATTCCCGGGGTCATGAAGGGACTGGAAGAATGCATGAGCAACGGTGTGCTTGCGGGATTCCCTGTGGTTGATGTACGCGCTGCATTGGTCGATGGTTCATACTACGACGTTGATTCCAGTGTCTTAGCTTTCCAGCTTGCTGCCAGAGGAGCGTTCCGTGAAGGCATGAGGAAAGCCGGTCCAAAGATGTTAGAACCCATAATGAAAGTTGACGTCATCACGCCTGAAGAACACCTCGGAGATGTGATTGGCGATCTTAACTCTAGGAGAGGGCAAATCAACAACTTTGGCACGGATGTAATATCATCACTACTGTAATACTGTAATAACTCTAGGAGAGGGCAAATCAACCCGGTGGCCTCAAGGTAATATCATCACTACTGTAATACTGTAATACTACTGCAATATCGTCTGATTTAACGTGGTAGGATGTAACTGTTGTGCAGATTGTAGATGCATTGATCCCATTGGCTGAGATGTTCCAGTATATGAGCACATTACGAGGAATGACTAAAGGTCGAGCTTCCTACACAATGCAGCTGGCCAAATTCGACGTGTTTCCTCATGCATTCAAACTCTTTATACAACCTTGCATATCCCTGATTCCCTGTCCAACACTAGACAATAGAGCAGAAGTATGATTCTTGACCACTTCGTTTCAAACCTTGAAAACTACATTTTAAGCCAAAATCTGAGGAAAGTTAATAAAATGTTGAGTCTTAGCATTTTGGCCGACACTCATTCAGGAATCAGAATAGCATGCCTTGGAATGGTGCAATTATAAGCTGACTCAAATCGAAAATAACGTGGCAGAAATTAATATTTGTGACCCAACTTGTGTAAGAGCAAGAACACAAATTCTTATATGAGAAGGTCTCACAATAAGGTTATTGTTATGATTAAGGAGTTGGGTACTTGAGGGATCAAGTTTTCAAACCGTCTTCTTGAATATACCAAAAAGTTTCGGTTCTTATTAGACAAATAAATTTACTCAATTTTTTTACCCTAGAGTAAAAATCCTTGCTCCATTCCTGAATTCTGAGTAACATAGCACACGAGTGAGTATTAAACTATTAACGTACTCTTTTACGCATTGAATCTAATATAAGATTTCGATTTCAGTTGGCGTTTACTGGATCAACTGAAACCAGGAAATTAGTGCTTGGGATGGCAGCAAAGAGCAATCTGAAGGACTAGAATTCGTTGAGTTAGGTTAATTACCGAATTAGAATCCATAATTTAGGATTGAAAGAGAGTTTTAAGTACAAGCACAAGAGACTTAGAACTAGTAGTATAAGTTATGACAAAGTAATTCCCATTTTTATGTCAAGTATTGTTGTCTGCAGGTTTAGTTATTCGGTGAGTAGGCAGAAAATGAGCCCCCTAAAACACGAAAACCTAATCGGATCAAAAGCTGGACAGAATCGGGATGGGGATGGAGCAAAGAGCAATGAAGAATTGGTGGAAGGAAATGGTGGACAAAAATGGCCAAAAATGCTCTCCAAACTTGGAGTCCAATGTCAACAAGGCTTTCACCAATGTCTGTCGCCATAAATCTCCAATCACTACCCCTAAACACTTTCTGGCTATCAAGTACGTCCTCTCTCTTTCCTTTTTCTTTGTCCCCCTCAAAGTTGACGTACTGGTACTACTTACCAATCTTGTACACTCATCATTGCCGAAACTTTGAGAGATAATTATTTTTAAATTAAAATTTCATCTAATATAAGTAGCTCGGTTGGCTAATACTCGTATGAGAGTGAACCATTTATGTCGTGTTATGTCGGAAAATTAATTTTTTTTGGTGATTCTTAGAATAATAATATATGAACCGCCACTTACATTTAAATTTATTTAGTATTTATATCGAATAAAAAGGTTACCGATTTTTACGTATCGTCCTCAATTTATCAAAATAAATAAAGTTAATCCTTCACATATTAATTAGATATAATTTTTAAGAAACAAATAGATCAAATATTTAGTTTCGTCACTATGGGTCCCTTCTTTTTGGTTGAAATTGACTCGTTTGAACTAAATTGAACTGAACTTAATGAGTCTGAACTAAAGTGAAGTGAATTGAATTGAACTAAAGAACTTGTAAGAATTTGTGCCACCGGTGAACTTGTTACTTTGTAACTCTCAGTGAGGAACAACTGGTGGATCATCATGAGGTCTCTTTTCTCCTCCCTCCTCTGATTTTGTCTACATCATTCTCATTCTCCTCGTGCCAACTTTTCACTTATCTCTCGTCCCTCCTGAAAATATTAACTACAATATAGTATTGGAGTATCGGATATGACTGTGGTGCTAGATTTTCAATGTTAAAATTAAGTTTGTCTATAGATGAATAGATGAGTATTGATGTGATTTGTCTTTAGACATTTGGTGGTCCGATATGATTCCATTTTAGTTGATTTATTCTATTGCATGGTGCCCTAGTTCATCTGTTGGAATGAGATTTTTTTTATTGCATGGAGTATGAAAGTAGATGCTTCAATCTGTGAGATTATTTGAATTTTGTGTCTTTTCGAATTGAATTTTTTGATTTAAGTATCGAATTACGCTATATTATAGGAATATATGCCTGACGGCTTGGAAAGTGAGTACAAGTCCATTGACTAATACTTCGTGTCATACTTTAGGAGATATTCAAAAGAAATTTTCTTAGCTTGTAATTTTTGACAGAGTAGGACGAAATGTTGTTGCTGGCATGACTGGAGGCTTGGCACATCTGCTAGATGAAGATAATACTCTCATTCGAAAGGTCAGGTCACTTTTTGAAGTATTTACATGATTTGATATCGAGATGTATAAGTGGCCCAGCAGAAAAGTTAGTTCTTGCTGAAACCTTTGAAGTATTTACATCATTCCTACTGTTTGTACAACCCTGGTTTTAGGGCTTGTAAGCATATACTACATGTTGAAACCTTTTCATATCAGAAATTAATGAAATAGAATATTTGATGCAATTTTCATAATGGGTCATCCAAAAACTTCTCCCTGATGAACTATAACGCAGATAGTCTGCCTCTCTCTCGTTTAAATTCCTGGTTTCTTATTTAAAAATCTTGAACATCCTTTTCAACTTTTTGCCATATATTCTGATTTCTATAGGATGAAGAACCGACGAACTGAATCAAGAAGACACGAAAAACAAAGAACTGATGACGAACAGAACCAACGAAGAAACCTATAATTCGCTTTAAGGTAAGCTACTACTTTTATTTTGAAGCATAATCTTCTGCAAATCATTTAGAACATTTTTTATCCCTAACTACTTAAACCTTAATTTGATTTTAATGTTGGATTATTTTTTTCCCCTTCTTTTCTATGTGATAATCAACTAGTATCTTGATGATTCTTTTTTCTTACCATCTTTCAGAGGTGTAAGCAATTTCTATTGCAATGGCACCTGTTTTAGAAGGATGAATTCCCTATCATTACTTGAAATGAGCTTAATTTGTACTTCTTTGAGTCTTAATTTGTGTGCTTTAAATTCTAAAAAGTATACCATATTATTGAAATGATTGCTTACGTTTTCTTGTTATCACTAGACTCTATATTAAGGTTGATAAAGTTTTGCAAAGTATTGAAGATGAAACTGACTGGATCTACAAAGGGCGTGGATTGCTCGTTGACGGTATATAACCAAGAATATTAAGAAGATTGCAGTATGCATGATATGGAGGATGCTGATACAGTGTAATTTTAGTTTTATATTAATAAAAATATTGAATTTTCAATTTTGTAGCTATCTTTTAATCAATTAATGTACAAGTATGTATATATCGTTGACGGGCATTGATTATATTTTATATGCTATTGGTGTGGATTTGAATATTAATTTTTTTTTTAAAAAAAATAATACTTTTGGAACCGGTTGTGATTTAGGGCAGGTTCCAATAGTCTACCCTTTGGAACCGGTTCTGAGTTATAGCAGGTTCCAATGAGACACCTTTGGAACCAGTTGTGAATTACAACAGGTTCCAATGGTATACTTATGGAACCGGTTGTGAATTACAATAGGTTCCAGTGGTACACCTTTGGAACCGGTTGTGAAATACAACAGGTTTCAATGGTATACCTATGGAACCGGTTGTGATTACAAGAGGTTCCAATCCTATACCCTTTGGAACCGGTTTTTCTAACAACCAGTTCCAAAGTTGACTTTTGGAACCTTCCAACAACCGGTTCCAAAGCTTCGGACCAAAGGAATTTGTGGCAGTAGAACCTATGAGAAAAAGTTCCAAAGGGTAGTTTACAACCGGTTCCAAAGGGTTGTTTTCTACTAGTGATACAATGGAATTCATTCTTGTGGAAGAAAGAACAAAGTGAAGAAAGTTACCTATAAGTTGATAACTATACATTACTTGAAAAAGTTCAAATTAAATCCTTATCTGAAACTTTAAGAGATAATTGAATCTGTGTGGACAGAGCTTGGGCTTAAAGTGTCGTTGCATATGGCATTTAGAGCTAAAAAATGTGCTTTAAATCTAATTGTTGGTGAGTATAAAGAACAATATGATTTATTGAATAATTATGCGGTAGAGATTTTGAGGTCTGATCGGAATAATACCGTAAAGTTTCAACTTGAAAATAATGTTTTTCGTAGAATGTACATCTATTTTGCTGCACTTCGGGAAGGTTTTTTAGCGGGGTGTAGAGCGTTTATATCAATAGATGGTTGTTGGCTTAAAGGTCCATATGGAGGCCAATTGTTGGTGGCTGTTGGGAGGGACGGGAACAACCAAATGTTCCCCATTGCTTGGGCTGTTGTAGATGTGGAGAATACTGAGTCCTGGAGTTGGTTTCTAATGTTGTTAGCAGAAGATTTGAGAACCAATGATGGAGGTGGGTACACTATTGAAGGCGGTTGGTGAGATTTGGCCACAAGTCGAACAAAGAGTATGTGCTAGACATGTCTACATGAATTTTTTACAAGTATTTGGTGGAGGAAAAGAGTATAGGATGCAATTTTGGAGAATCGCTAAGAGCACTACCCCTAATAAATTTAAATAAAATATTGATCACATGAGTGCAATTTCTCAAGAATCAAGTACTGATTTGATGGGAAGGAATTATGAAAAATGGTGTAGAGTATTTTATACCCCACAATCTCAATGTGATTCGGTGGACAACAACATGAGTGAAGTTTTCAATGCTTACATATTAAACTCAAGACACAAACCTATAATAACCATGCTTGAGGATATTCGCGAGTCTATTATGGAGAGGTTACATAAAAAGAGAGATTTCATGAGCTCAAAAAGCCTAGTCATATGTCCAAGGGCTCAAGAACAGTTAGAAAAGGCGAAAATTGCCGCTCGGGGTTGGAATTCGTTTTTTGGTGGCAGGTTTACCTTTGGTGTAAGGGAAGGAGCTACACAAGCGCGATATGTGGTTGATTTGTTAAACAAGACATGTTCTTGTAATGCATGGCAACTAAGTGGTATTCCTTGTCATCACACAGTGGCTGCGATTTGGCATAATAAGGAGAGACCCGAAGCATATGTTGCTGATTGTTACAAGAAAGTGACATATTTAAAGGCGTATAACTATTTGATGGAGCCGCTAAATGGTGCTAGAGAATGGTCGAGCTCACAATAACCAAAAATAAAAGCTCCTGAGATGAAAAAAGTAAAGGCCGGTAGGCCTAAAAAAGCAAGAAAACATGGACCTGGAGAGAATTCGGGCAGCACTACTAAAAAGAGCAAAGTAGGTACTCTGTGTCACTGTTCAATATGTGGTCTCTCAGGTCATAATGTTAGGGGTTGCAAAAGGAGATTCAACTGTTTTAGAAAGACCACATGCTCGTAAGAGTAAGTCGAGCTCATAAAATCATCCACCCTCCATCGAAAGTCTACATAAGAGTCAGCTGTCAGCTCCTATGCACAATCGGGGATTCGGGATGTACACATATCCGAATGGATATCAGAGAGTAGGAAACATAAGCAAATACATACTCGCACATTACTCCTTTCGTATTTTTATTGATGTACAATTTTGATTTCGCGCACTAATATATTTTTATTATTTTCATTAGTTGTGTACGAGGATGGGAAATAATTCTCGGATGGAACAATTTGGCGAGCAACAACCATCAACAAGTCGGGTATTGCCCCATTTTCTAATATTAACGCTTTTGATACTGCTATATATACGAAATATTTTCAACAACTAGATAATTGATATGTGATGGCTAATTCACAGATGAGACAAGTTGCATATTATACTGATTTTGAAGGTCATCAAACCTTACGGGGTATCACTATGACACATAATTATATCCACCCAAACGAGTCTCAAGCTAGCATCACGTCAAATGGCGTGTCATCTCTCATTAACTCAAGTGGAAGAAGTTCTACTAAAAGTAGTACTCATAAGGTAATTGACTGAGTAATTGTGCATAGTAAATCAGTAATTAGCCAAAATATTCGAGGTAGCACAATAACATTCTAACGAGCTCATAAATTAAGTTTTTCTTGTGTGACACTATAATAACGTAGAATAATTTGACCCCTATAACAGTGATAAAAGGGAAACCAGGAGCTTTCTTAGTATGTCCATTTTCAATTAATTCAAGCTTACGCTTGCTACAATATTGATTTATTAGAGGATTTGATGAACGTACTTCAGATAACGAGAGATTAGTGTAGGTGTTCTTGGCGCTTATTGCAACCACTTTTTTCTATAGAGTTTGCTTGATCGATGTCATCAATATTCGAATGATATACCTGCATATACCCTAATTCTATGTAAATTTGTAATGGTTATGTTTTGTTTATGACTCGAGGTCCATGTTTTTCCAGGATTTGGATGGAAAAGTCGCATAGATATGTTCTGCGTCATTGGTAAAAAAGCAAAAAAGAATCACAACTCGTCATTACAGCTCTACCGACAATTTTAAGAAGATTTTTTTGGACCAATATGTAATATGGTATCGTTAACAATAGTTGCTCTTTTCGGTTGAAGTGTTTTTTTTATGTACGAAATAATCTTATTTGAAGTAGATTTTTTTTGCTTTTGTGATTGTTTTTTTTATAGCATATAACTACTTTTAACATCAAAAGTTAACGGTGTTAATTTGAGACCCTTAACCGTAAACTTAGATAGTTCAGACCCTTAACTGAAAAAAAGGTGAAAGTTTAGGTACTTATCTCACCATTATCTCAATTCGCATGTCTAGCACAAAACAAAGTTTGTCATACATATTCATCATCTTACTAACGCGCGTACTTAAACACCAATCGATATCTTAGTAGAGGTCGCTATGTGCGGGCGGGGTTGGATGTCTTTCATTGGCTTCCCAACACGTACCTTCACCCCTTACTTAGAACCTTTGGTTTCCGGATGCCTGAAACCATTGCCAACAAGAGTTTCGATATATAATATTCGATAGTTCGACATCGGTATCGTTATGCCAAAGGACGAACCCCACAATCTCTAGTACTATAAGGGAAGTCGTGCTTTGTGCACGATATGCCTAAGTATAGAGTGGGTTCGAACGGGTCTGAACTCCCATAGAGTTCGGTGGAGACTCCAACTTCGATTTAAATTTCAATCCGAGAACAATCTCACCACGAGATTCATTTGCCTACCAAAACCCGAACGTGGCTGCGTCGGGGTGGACCTATGTCACGTCCACACATGTTAGTCAAGTTGTTGAGTTGTTCTCCATTATCAGTTTGGGTACCCATAGAACTCACATTGCCCTTTCTTGCATTAGCTTTGGATAGATCACCAAATATCCCTGTGCTAGCCGTCGAGTTTTCAATAACCTTATTAGCACGATCAATAGAAAGGAATTCCACACCACCGGTAGTGACCGCATTCTTCATGCGTGCATCCACATCGGACATCCCCAAACAAAGGCCCAATATTAGATCAGACTCACTAATTCCATGGTGAGGGCACTTAGCGAGTAATCTCTTGTAACGCTCCCAATACTCATCAAGTGATTCGTCAAGACCTTGGAAAATGTTAGATATTTGCTTTTTTAGGTTAGTAGGAAGTATTTCTCAAGAAAAGCGGATTTCAAATCTTTCCATGTGGTGATTGAAATGGTCAATAGATAATAAAGCCAATCTTGGGCACTATCTTGTAAAGAATGTGGGAATGCTCTCAAGTTGAAACCATCATCTGAAACGTTCAACGTCTTAGCACTACCGCAACTCATTTGAAAGTCGCTTAACTGACGATCGAGGTCTTCATTTGCCAACCCATGGAATTTACATAAATGGTGTAGGAAGTGACCTTTTAACTCGAAATGTACTTCATCCTCCATGTCCGGACACACGATACTCATGAGCTGAGTGTCGAGATCCGGAGCCTTCATCTCTCGTATGGTTCTCGCCATTGGATCGATGAAAGCTATGTAAGATGATGTAGATACAAAAGGGTCATGAGTTCCTCTTTCACTTGAGTTTGAACTTGAAGTAGCCGGATGGAAAGCCTCGTAGTCCGGTCGATTGAAGAAGTTACCCCACGCATTGATTTGGTCTTGACCAACCTCATATTCCGATGGGAGAGAATACCTTCGAGTCATGTACTAATTACAGTACTAGCACAAGATTTGCTAGACCTTCCAATTACTTCGCAAGAAAAGAAAAAAAACAACTAAAAACAGCAAAGAAAAGAAAAGAAAAGAATCCTAAAATAGATCTAAAATTGATTAGAACCTTAATCTCTCTCTAAAAGTGGCCCCTCTCTACAAATTGTGTAATGCAACCTTAAATACCTAGGATAACATACAACGGTAGAATTACAAGCCCACAAAGCAAGTCCGTAATAGAGGGATTGAGAAACTGAAAATTCGTCTTTCAACTCATTTTTAGCGGTCTGTGCAGGCAGGACGCAGGCTGCGTTTGAAAGTGCAGTCTTCGCCCGTCGCCCTGCCCACAATCTTCGTCTGAAATCCGGCTTAATGAATTGGTACAAAAAAGAGTCTGAAATGAGGGTCTAAATTGTGCCAATTAAAAGGAAATGAACATGGGGAAGTCCTCTTTTTTAAAACTCAAGAAAATATGTGTACACTTCTATAGGTCCGAAGATTTGTTTCTTCAATAAATTTGTTTTTAGTTCTTCTAATTTAGCTTTGAATATACTAGCAACTAAATTTGGACGGTTCTGGACTTCATCATTAAAACTTAATTCTTGTGAAGTTTCAGGCCAATTTGGGTTGCAAGTCGCAGTTTAAAATAAATTTGGCTTTCCGTATCGTTGTACTAAGGTCATGGAATCAACATAACGTTTACTCATATCTCGTGGTCCTCCTATAAATGAGGAAGGTAATATTATTCTTTTGCCTACTCTAAACCCATGTGTTTCACCAGCGGTTATATTGTCAACAATTCCTTGGTAAATTTCACATCTTATTTTGTCTTGTTTTTTGCAAGAAAATCAAGTATAGTAGTTTCAAGTTTTATGTACATGTCAACAACATATTGTTGTAGTAAATGACCGGAATGTAGTAAAATTATTTAGTTGTTGCTCTTATTTATAGTTTGTAGCAATAGTACTCTCTACACGAAACCACTTCTCAACTTGTTCTCCTAGCTTTTAATGATGCCATGTAATTATTATACCAAATGTCAGCTATCTAGAGCGAGTGATTTACAAAATTTAAATGTTAGGAAATCTACAAATGCAAAGAGTGAAAATCTAACCAACATCTTCTTTTTTAAATAATTCTGATACGGAGTTATAGTTTTGTACATTAATTATTGCTTTATCACTTTTCCATGGTGTGTCCTTCTTCCCTTTTTGCACTCGTGGAATGCCTTCGTGCCAACCAATATCTCCATATGAGAATAATATGGGGTATTGTAGAAGATCATTGATGGGAAGAGAATTTCCACGTCATAATAACAAAAATCTACTCATACAAACACATTTATAAAACATACAACATGCATAAAACCACAATAAAGTAGCAAGTGGCAAGTAGCAGTGTCGAACCACAAGGATGGACGTAAAATCTAGGAAATAAGAAGGTAGAGAAACTAAACTAGCAAAGCACAAAAACACTAACTAATATAGTAACGAGGATAAACGAGAAACATGAATAACAAATCTAAACATGCAAAGGGGGAGTTTGTAGGTAGGATGGTGAGAAAACAATCGAATTAAGATAAAGGAAGTCAGTATTAAAGAAATATCCCGGTGCAAATCGATACCACAACAATGCAACTCATCCACACATGGAAAACAAACAACTCTCAATAATATTTATCTTCCCTAAGTCATAACTCCATGCTCAATAACATTACACATGGAATATTCATCCATCCACACATAGTCTAGCAAACAACATCAACATGTGTATAGGATTTAGATCATCAAGGGGAGAAAACAATGGCTTATGCTAAAACTATCACCACATCTTCAACATTATTCCCTTAGTCAAGGCATTCATGCATAGGATGACAAACACACTAACAAATCATGCAAATCATGCGAAGGTTGAGTCTTTTCTTCAATACTACACAATTGAAAAACTAGATCTAAAAACGATTAAAATCCTAATCTCTCTTTAAAAGTGTGATCCTCCCTCTACAAAGTGTCTAATGCAAACTTAAATATCTAAGGTAATACAAGGAATCTGAATTATAAGTCCACAACAAAGCCCGTTATAATCCCCTAGAAATTCTAACGCAATACAATGGCGGAAACCAAGGGCGGATTTCTTGTGGAAAGTTTTGGGCCAAATATGTACAGTTTATACCAATAAAAACCCATATTATATTAAGAGCATATTTTTTTGTGGTGGTGAGAAGTTAGAAATGGCGTGGGATAGGTAAAAAAGTATTCTATCAACAACTTGCAGCTTTTTCAATTTTTAATTTTTTTTATGTCTCACCCTCCCTGTAACCTATCATTACCTATTGACCCACTTTAGTACTTTGGGTAGAAAATTGCAGCCTTTTTAGTTCATCAATCAAGTACTCCCTATTAGCCTACTAGGTATGTTCTACAGTATGTTTAAATTTTAATTGTTCACATTTTTTAATTACTCCGTATAAACCGTATTAAACATATACTCAAAACAAAAGTACTTAATTCATTTATTCGCTTATTCCTAATTGATTACTTATTTACTTGATTAGGATTAGAAAAATTACTATATAACTATTCCTAATTGTTATTGCTGGGATTTAAGAGTAATTACTTATTAGTTAGGCTTTCTTATTTTTTCTTTATTATCTACCGATACCATCTAAATCGATATGTTCTACGAAGAACGGAAATACAGAATATTATTTAGTTTTCTTATTCAATTGTTCAAATATTGAATTATCGTTCTTATAACTATCTACATGGTTTGACTTAGTAATTGTTTTAAACATGTTATTTATATGCAATGTTTTAGGATTTGGACAATGAGTAAACAAACAAATCTATTTAATTTTCTCAAAAGAAATGAACTGGAACATGGATCTCAAATCTGTTATTTATACAGCTGTTGTCGATGAAGATATTGCTAATGAATCTCCAATACCTTGTCATCTCGAAAAGCAAATAATTGAAAACGAGGACCTCTTTGCCTCTTTAGTTCGTGATCCAGGGTTACGACCACTAAAGTGGAATTATCCAATCGAACAACATGATAAAGTACGCAGGGCATATTTAAAGCTTAAGCCATATCAACCGATATTGAAAAGCTTTCCGTATTCGGGTCCTGAACGTCGTCGTCGATGATTCCAGGCTACTTAGTATCAGAAGTTTCCAGATTGGTTGGAGTATTCGAATTATAAAGATGCAGCATTTTGTTTGGTATGTTATTTATTTGCAGATAAACCAAAGTCTAATACAAATGCTTTTACTATGATTGAGTTTAGTAATGAGAAAAGGATTAATGATGGAGAAAATTGTCATTTTATTACTCATGTTGGAGGTCCATGTTCAGCTCATAACAACTCAATGAGGTCTAAGATAGACCTTTTAAATGACTGGGGACACATCCGCTATGCTTTTGCTACTCAAGAGGAAGAGAAAATTAAAAAAAATCGGATCCGTCTTGAGACCTCAATTGATGTATTACGTTTATTAAATTTACAATCTTGCCCTCTAAGAGGTCATAATGAATCACCTGATTCCGATAATCAAGGAAACTTTCTTGAGTTTTGAAAAGCTTTTGCTCGATATAATGATGAAGTCTCAAAAGCTATAGAAGATACCTCCTATAATGCTAAATATGTAGCACCTTCGATACAAAAGGAGATACTTCATATTATTTCAGACAAAGTTCGTCACCACATTCTAGAAGAGATTGGAGACTCTAAGTATTGTATCATATGTTCGACAATAAACCACTGATCACTAGACCATGGACCGCAGATAAGAACTTAATAAAGATAGATGTTAAGAAAGCTCTGGCATGGGTTCGACTTCATGATCTCCCGTTGAAGTTCTGGGGATCATGTCTGCCTAAAGTAGCAGGATTAGTGGGGAGTTTAATCAAAGCCGACCAACATACAGTTGAGAGAAAAAGATTGGGTTTCGCTATAGTTCTCGTAGAGCTCACAGTTGGACAGGTAATTCCATGAAAAAATCAAATTCAAGGATGAAAAAGGGGAAATAGAAGAAATACAAGTTGAGTTTGAGTGGAAACCTACTGTGTGTGCGCACTGCAACGGATTGGGGCATGAAGCCTCACTGTGCAGGAAACAAAAGCAGAGGCAACAACCCAAGAAACAAGTGGTTCAATAAAAAATATGGCGACCTGTTTTGAATAAGAAACCAGTCAATATGGAGACGAATGAGAAGGACACGAGATCTTATGGTGGTATCCTCAATACCACATCGACTAAGTGTAATGACAATGAAAGAGTGATATAGCAACCGAGTACCCCGACGCCACAAGTCACAAAACAAGTACAGCAAGGGGGCACAGTTTGTGATGGAAAACAGGAGAATCCACCCAATCCAAAAATAATAATCCATGAGTTATAATATCGCTTTTTGGAATGTGAGAGGTATGAATAATGTTAATAAAAAAAACCAATAAGTTGTTTCTTACACAAAAATGACATTAGTATGTGTGGTTTATTGGAAACAAAAATAAAAGAGGGTTACAAAACAAACATCATGAGAAATTTATGTGAAGGCTGGTGTGTGGCTACTAATTGCCACCAGCACAAATGAGGTCGAGTTTGGTTGATGTGGAAACCTGTGCATTTTGATGTTTGGATTCTCCAATCCCATGCTCAATTTATACATGCCAAAGTGACTGACAAGGGTAACAAGAGTACTTTCTACATCACTTTTATTTATGCCCACAATGATGGTAAGGATAGAAGAGAGTTATGGGGCCAACTGAAACAGCTTGCGACCCAGATTAAGCAGCCCTGGGCGTGGGCGGGAGACTTAAATATTTTTCGCAACCCCAGTGAAAGGCTTGGTGGAAACACGAAAGATGAGAATATGGAGGATTTCGTTGAATGCATTAATGAATGTGACATGGATGCCATTACTGCTACAGGCTCCTTTTTCAGATGGAACAACAAACGAGAACCCGCTAAGAGGATATATAGCAGAATTGACAGGTTCATGGTCAGTCCAAGCTCACTAGAAGAACGAAGAGGATGACACTCACATGTTTAGACTTGTCAAAAAGCTTAAGAAACTGAAACAAGGCCTCAAGAAACTCAATAACAAGGCCTTTTCTGAATTGAATTGAGAACTACCCAGGCGAGCAAGGAACTTGAGCAGGTCCAACTTTTAATCCAATCGGAGTATGCTAATGCTGAGCTAATCACCAAAGAACTGGTGGCTGCGGAAAAACTGAAACACCTCCTCAATGCCCAGTCACTCTTTCTTCAACAAAAACCCAAAGCTCAATGGTTGCAAGATGGCGACAGGAATACTACTGTGTCTCACAGGATTATCAAACAGAGAGCATATCATAATAAAGTTTTGCAAATCAAAGATAAGGATGGAACCCGGTAAAATACAAAAAGCATTCCTCTCTTACTACGAATCCTTGCTTGGCAATAGTAACATTACTGAAAGGGTACGGACTAATGTAATCCGTATAGGATCCTGTTATAGTGAGGAGTAGCACGAAATCCTAAATAGACCAGTTACAGATAAAGAAATAGAAGACATTGTCTTCTCCATTCCGAATGACAAGGCGCCTGGACCCGACGGATACACTAGTGGCTTCTTCAAAAGTAGCTGGAATATTGTTAGGATGGAGGTGTGCGAAGCGGTGAAAGATTTCTTTAACTCCGGAAAATTTTTACAGCAGGTGAATGCTACGAACATCACCTTAATTCCCAAAAATGAAAGACCTGAATCAGTCCTCCAATTCCGTCCCATAGCTTGTTGCAATGTAACATATAAAATAATATCCAAGCTTCTGTGCAATAGGCTTGCTGAAGTCCTTTCCTTGTTGATTCATGATAATCAGGGGGAGCTTATCAAAGACAAAGCCATCCTGGAGAACATTATTATATGCCAAGATATCATCCAATATTACGCCAGAAAATCAGTTTCCCCACGATGCCTAATCAAAATCGGCCTCCAAAAGGCTTACGACTCAGTTGAGTGGGACTCTATGGATGAAGTTCTCCAGCAACTCCTCTTCCCTGAGCATTTCAGGAAACTCCTCATGGCTTGTATCACCTCCCCGCAATACACACTTAATCTTAACGGAACAAGCTTTGGTTATTTTAAGGGTAAAAGAGGATTCCGTCAAGGCGATCCCATCTCTCCCCTTATATTTACTATTTGTGTGGATTATTTGAGCAGGCTACTTAAGTATGCTACTAACAGGTGGTCGTTTCAGTTCCATCCAAAGTGCCATCACATGAAACTGACTCACCTCATTTTCACGGATGATCTTATGCTGTTCTGTAAGGGAGATGTTCAATCCATTATGTTACTAATCCGTGCCCTTTCTTCCTTCACCAGAACTACTGGGTTGTCTTTGAACACGAACAAGTCGGCCATTTTTTTAATGGAATGATAGAAGAGACCAAGGGTGATATCCTTCAGACCACGGGTTTTATGGAAGGTGAACTCCCATTTACCTACCTAGGCGTCCCAATCAAAACGAGAAAACCAAACAAGCAGGAGTGTCCAAAAATCACGGAAAAAATGGTCACAAGTATTTGATGCATGGGTGCTAAAAATCTCTCGTATGCTGGCAGAGTCGTTCTCATCAATGCAACGTTGAATACCATTTATTCGTACTAGGCTTCGGTGTTTGTCATTCCTAAGGGCGTCATTAAACGAATTGAGACCATTTGTAGAACTATCTTTGGGACGGGCATGCGGACTACAACTGGACCCCTTTAGTGGCGTGGGAAAAAGTCATTAGACCAAAGGACGAGGGAGGCCTTGAGGTCAGGAAACCGAATACGTGGAACTTTGCTGCTGTGGGTAAATTGGTCTCCTGGGTTTACGATCAAAAAGAGTGCCTTTGGTTAAAATGGATTAATGCTAATTACCTCAAGGGAACCGACTGGAGTAAGTATTGCCCACCTGCAGATGCTACCTGGACTTGGAGAGAAATCTGCAAAGTTAAGGACAAATTTAAAGATGGGTTCCCTCACAATCAGTGGACTGCTCATCCCAATGGGTACACAATTGCTAATGGATATAAATGGCTCATGGGAACTAATCCTAAACCGGACTGGTATCACATGGTATGGAGCAATTGGAATGTACCCAAACATTCAATAATTACGTGGATTCTCCTTCATGCTGGACTGAATGTCAAAGAGAAATTGACCAAGATTGGTTGTTGTACTGATGATCTTTGCTGCCTGTGTGGCGCTGCAGCTGAAACTGTGGACCACCTTTTTTAGCAATGTTTGTACAGCTATAGGATTAGGATGTGCATCGAGGATTGGATTGGATGTCCGTTGCCGCTGATGCAAGACTTCACGAACCAGAAAAAAGATGACAAGCTGCTTCCCATGATAGTCACATCATTCATTCATAGTATTTGGCTGGCCAGGAATAAGGCTAGAATGGAAGGGTATATGTTGAGACCGGAGTCAATGTTTAGAAGCATCAAAGACGATATCAAGATAAGAGCCAGGGAGATTATGAGTACAACGAAGACCGTTAGGGATAAAAACTGTTTGAGTAAATTCCTATAATGTTTGTTTTGGTGTTACTGGTTTAGCAAGGTTGTAACTTTGCTATCATACCCTCTTGCACATTTTTTTGTGAATGATATAATAAAACTCACATTCTCATCAAAAAAAAGTATTGTATCATTGTGGACGAGTTTCGAGATGAAACTAAAAGAGAACAAATGGGCATTGTGTTGAGATTTGTTGATGGGAAAGGGATAATTAGGGAGCGCTTTTTTCAGATGACTCATGTTAATGACACCTCAGCAGCTACACTTAAAAGCAAGTTATATTCTGTTTTTGAATCATACAAACTGCTTGTTGAAAATATTCGTGGACAAGGTTATGATAGTGCTAGTAACATGAGAGGAGAGTGGAATGGACTTCAAACTTTAATTCTTGCGGATTGCCCATATGCTTATTATATTCATTGTTTTGCTCATTGTTTGCAACTTGCTTTGGTTGCTGCTTCAAGAGAGGTTTGTCCTATTCATCAATTCTTTTCAAATCTGAGTTTTACCATCAATATTATTAGTGCCTCTCCAAAACGGCATGATGAATTACAAGTGAGTAAAGCAGCACAAATTAAGACTCTTTTATCTGATGGTCAACTTCAAACTGGTAGAGGAGCAAATCAAATTGGTACATTAAAAAGAGCTGGAGATACTCGTTGGAGTTCACATCTCCAGTCAATTAGAAGCTTGCTTAATATGTTTGATGCAACAACTTCAGTCTTAGAGCGCATCACACCTCATAAATCATGTAACTCTCATCAACGTGGGGATGCAGACGCTGCATTGAATCTCATGATTTCATATGAGTTTATCTTTATTTGTCATTTGATGAGTGAACTATTAGGAATTGCTGATGTCCTTTGTCAAGCTTTGCAAAAGAAATCTCAGGACATTGTCAATGCTGTGAGATTAGTCTCAACCACAAAGATGCTTATTCAAAAGCTAAGAAGAGATGGCTGGGAAAGCTTTTTAGAGCAAGTTAATTCATTTTGTCAAAAGCATGATATATTGGTTCCAAATATGAACGCTCTCTATATAGCTCGTAGGGGTCGAGCACGTCATCAACAAGACCAAATTACAGTGGAACATCATTATCGTGTGAACGTATTTTATGTTACAATTGATAAACAATTACAAGAGTTAAATGCACGGTTCAGTGAAAGAGCATTAGGACTATTAACCCTTATATCGGTGTTGGAACCCAATGATGGCTATAAGGCTTTTGATTCTACTCAAATTTGTATGCTTGCAGAGAAGTATTATCCTTCAGATTTCACTAAGCAGGAATGGATTCATTTGAAATATCAGTTGCAACATTTTATTTGCGAAGCTCGTGATGGTGATCCAAAGTTAAAAAAGTTATCTAATCTTCAAGAACTTTGTCAATATTTAGCCGAGACTGGAAAGTCAGCTGTATGTTACTTTTTTATCGGTTAATACATCTTGTTTTGACACTTCCAATTTCTATGGCTACAACAGAAAGGGCGTTTTCTGCAATAAAAATTATGAAGACAAGGTTGCGCAACAAGATGGATGATAATTTTCTAACAGATAGTCTAGATATTTATATTGAACGAGAAATTTCTAAATCTTTTAGTCTAGAGACTATCATTAACGATTTTATATCGGTAAAGATCGACGAGCATTATTTAATGCATAGGGATACATAGTTTGAGGCAATACGTCTATTTGTCTTTTATAATAATACATACATTAATCGAAACATGTTTGAGTTTGATTATGTTATTTAAATAGGTCTATTTAAAAATATTATGTTTTTTTTTCTCGGCCCCACGCAAAAAATTGGTCAAGTTCCGCCACTGGTGGAAACACTATAGATGTGAGATTTAAACACGTTGTAACTATGTCTTAATTAAATAAAATGGTTAGTCAATGCATGAGCCATTAAATAAAAATGGCTAAAATAAAAAGGCAATCCATAAAAGGTTTTGACAATCCATAGTACAAAATGTATAGATCGGTGATGCAGGATCCGTAACTACTCGCTAGTCCACCCGAAGGGAAACACATATACATGTCACGTTAAAAACATAATAGCCACAATAGCAACGACGACGTTCTCCCAGACATATTACAAGATTTTAAAACTGTAATTACCATTATATGAAAATAGTAAAAATGGAAAAACATTGAAACACCATAACAAAAATAAGCTTTCAGTGAAAAACTTCACGAATCGAAACAATATAATAAAATTGAGTTTTCCGAAGAAAACATAAAATATTTGCCAACCTGCAAACCAAATTATATCGTTAATAATAAAATATTCAAAATGACGTTATAGATAGAATTAGTGTACACAAGGCTATATTTTCACTAAGGATATACTAAAAACTAGCTTCGAGAACTCAGACACCAACTTCACACGCAGCAAAGATCCAAGGCTCTAACTATGCAACTCAAACATAATAGGACGACGACTTATCAAGAGGTCCTAGCTTAAGTAATATACACCCCTCCTGGACACCAAATGTATCCAGTTCAACTAACGGCGACTAACACGATGCGATAGCTGGTAGCGGACCTTGGGGGCCCGGGTGGGCAAAGGACCCCCCGGTCCATTTAGAAATAAATAAGTTTGAAGATTGAATATGTATCAAGTAGTTGGTGTTGCTGCGTTGGTTAAGGCAAGTGTCTCTCGTTCCATTGGTTGAGAGTTCGAAACCTGGTGGGAACAATTTCAATTTGTTGAATATTTAGCTTTTTCAAAAGTGCAATTATGAGGATTTGAACCCGAGTAGTTTCTATGAAATAATGACAACTTTACCAACTCCACAACCACATGGTTAATGATGCTTTATAATAACGGAAAACATTTATTATGTTATAACGAGTATTTCTCAATACTTTTAACCGTAGTTATATTTCAAGTTTGGAAAAATATAAGGTTTATAAGGATCTAGTTAGACAGATTTCGGGTCAAACACGGATCGTATTAACGCTTTTAGAAAATGATTATTTTCTTTAGCTTTCATTATAGATACTCTTAGGAACAATTTTTTTTCTTACTTGTTTTATACTACTGTATGATCTAATTTACGGTATTTACCTATTTTTGGGTTTCGCAGGTTCTGACCCTAAAATAATAAGGTTAATATCGGATCATTTACTTTCGAGTTAAGATCATTTACGGACGGTAATTGAGTGCTTTTTAGTCAATTATTCGAGTCGGATCATTTTTTACATGTCTCATTATTTATGGATTATAGAGAAAAATGTATCATAAAAAGTAGGGAAAAAAATTGTGCCCCCCTAAACCTAAAATCCTAGGTCCGCCACTGATCCAGCTTAAGGGCACAATGGACATATACTTGATAAGTGTGTTTTGTAGTGCTATTTTCCTTTCGTTTGGTCCCAGTTTCTCTTGTGAAATCGCTCTTTGGAGCGGTTTCGAGGCTACTTACGCTTCTTGTAGTTTGTTTTAGGTTCCAAAGACCAATCTTGGAGAGGTGGAACGATTCCGACTCGTTTCTGACACATTTGGAGCCAAGGAAAAGAAGCGATGATCACTCGGTAGCTTAGACTCGATCCCGAGCCCTTGAGACCCATTCCCGAGCCCTCTAGACTCGATCCCGAGCACCGAGAATCGATGAGATACCTATGAAGAGCAAGTAGGGACCTTTGAGATCATATTGGAGGCCTACAAGACCCATCCCGGTTGGGATGAGTGGCCATCCCGGTCGGGATGAAGAGCAAATAAAGCAGAGCTACTAACAGCTGATCCCGGTCGGGACCATGAGCCATCCCGGTCGGGATCATCACCCTTCCCGACCGGGAAGAGCATAACACCGCCCGATGTTACGCATAACACCGCCCGGCGTTATTCTTCCCGGTCGGGACCAAGAGTCTTCCCGGTCGGGACCATCTCGTCCCGGTCGGGACCACCACCTTCCCGGCCGGGAAGGAGCAGCTACAACCCGTGTCAACTCTTTTCTTCTCCTTTGTTCTTGTAACCCTATATATACCCCCCCTCTTGTAATCTTATGCTTATGTTAGACATTACCCACTAAACCCTAGACTAATTTAGGTTAGATTAGCTTAGATTAGAATGGATTAGTCCTTAATTAGTCCTTAATCTGGTTAGCTAATCTTGTACACCCTCCCCTCCACATTGATGTTCCCACTTCAATGTGGCACATTGATTAAGAAATGGATAATGAATGGTGGTAAATTGTTTGGTGGGGTTCAAGATATCAAATCACAAAAAGTAACCAATAGGAAGAGAGTATGATGGATGAATAAGGAAAGTTTTGAAGTGGGAAAATCTTAGTGGAGTTTCCTTTTAAGGAAAGTGGGAAGATCTTAGTGGGGGGGGGGGGGGGGGGGGGGAGGGAGTATTAAGGGATCTCTTGAATATTTCTATCAAGATTGACAACCTTGGTGGATTTATTTTGGGTTTTCTCCATATATGCAAGTTCTCATCTTTTCATCCTTTAGTTTGGTATAATCCTTCTCTACTCTTTTCTCTTAATCTTTATTGTTATTCAAGTTTTCATCTTTATTCATTGTTTGTTGTTCATACTTGTTCTTCATTATGAATGTTTCTTTTGTTCTTGTGATTGTTTCAATTGTTTGTGCTTGTTTTAGTTTGATTATGTGTGAGTAGTTCTCCCCTGGGGTTATTAGGGGGATTGGGTGTGATTAAGGATGATTAGGGTGGAAATTGGTGGTGCTAGTTGTTGTTTTCGTTGATTACCAATTGCCTTGGACTCTACATGCTCGATGAAATGCTTGTAAGACTCGAGATGATCAATCCTTGTTTTTCTTGCCTCTTCTCTTGTATGTGTTTGTTTGGTTGGGTGGTTTGGTTTTCTCAGTAGTAGCGAGAGCGTGGTGAGGATGACCTCTAGGCCGTTTAAGTAGCGAGAGCCCGATCGGAACCTAGGCTACGAAAGCACGCTAGTAACCCCCGTTTTTCCCTTTTGGTCTCCTTAACATCCATGAACCCGACCTAGCCCTAGTTCCTTCCTATTGAATTATTTGCCCCCATTTGTCATTAGTTCCTTGTTTAGCGTTTTTATTTGTTGTTTTAGACTTTAGCTTAGTCCTTAGTTCACTTTAGCCATCGCCTAGTGTAGTTTCTCTCGAACCTAGTCTTGGACCGTAGCACACCTTAGTCCGACACCCCGTCCCTGTGGATTCGACCCGACTTGCCCTATCTACCCAGTAAGGAATAGTTGGTTTTATTTGATCGGCGGGATCCACGACAAATCCTACCGTCAAATTGGCGTCGTTGCCGGGGACGGCGTAGTTTAGACTTTTGTGTGCTTAGTTTTAGACTTTGTTCTTGATTTTTGTGTTTCCTTCTCCTTGTGTATCTCCGTTCTACTTCTTGTGTGCTATTCTCTCATCCTAGTGCCTCAAAAGCACTAGGCTACTAACGTTTGCTCAAGTGCTTCTAATGCATCCAATGTATCAAGGCAACGTTACGACAATGTGGCATCCGAGCTACCATCAATCATCATGGGACAATCATGGGGCTAATTGCCAAGACCCACAACTTTACCAACCATACCAATCTCATCAACACTCTTATGAACCCTCTCCATATGATTACCATGAAAGTTGTCAAGGATCATTCCAACATCCTAACAACTACCAAATAACCTCACATAACCCACAACCAAAGATCCCCAACTTTGAGCTTTGTCAATTGATGATTCAAATGCAAAAGAGTCAACAAGAGATGATGATTCAATTGCATAAGAATCAACAAGAGATGATGATTCAAATGCAAAGCGATGAAGAGGAGTTCAAGGCCCAATTAGAGGTGCAAGATGCTCGAATCAATGCACTCATGGCTCGTTTCACGATGTTGGCCACTCGAGCTCCACAATTTGTTGAGAAAGGTTCATTTGGGCAAGAAGATCGGTTGTCTCCACAGGGAAATCAACCCGATTTTGAAGCCACGAATGGAGAAGAGAGGGTCAATCAAGAGATCATTGTTGAGTGTTGCTTGGATGATGAAGATATGGGAAGAATGGAGGAAGTTGAAGCTTCAAGGGTCGATAATGAGGAGGGATTTGAACATGATTATCAAGGTAACTCTTGGGTAGCCAATGTATTGGCTATTAAATTGGATTTGTATGATTTTCTTCTTGATGAATCGGATGTTGACAATCCAAACGCAAGTGAAGAGATGACCCCTCAAGACCAAATTGACAAGGTGAGTGAAAAAGAACGTAATACTTGGGAAAAAGAGGTAGATGCCTTAGAACTCGCCTTGAATGGGAAATTGGAGGAGCCAATTAGGGAATATGGAGATGCTATGCTAGACCAAACCATCGAAGGCCTTGAGTCTCTTCATGGTGAGAATTCTAGTAAGAATGACGATGAGGTCTCCCCTAAAGCCTCCAATGAAGAAAACTTGATGCCTTCCCCTCCTTTAACACACTCGATTTCAGGTCCCTTGTCTTGTGAGACGGTTGATGAAGCGGATCCTTGTCGAGCGGTGGAAAAGAATTCTATTCTTGACCCCGTAGAAGAAGCAACCCCCTTTGGGTTTGATCTCCCAACTCATACTGCCAAGCTTGACTCTAGACCACTATACCTACCGGATGGTCATAAGAGTCGTTGCTATGTTGGTTCGGAAGACCCGGAAGATCACAAGAAACCCGAGCGTAATGGATTAGATGATTGCTTCTTAACTCCGACTTGGAAACTCTTGTTGATGGCTAGGATCGGCCACTTGAGCGTTGATAAGTGTGGTTTGTAGTGCCTATTTTGTAGTGTTTTGGTCCCATTTTCCTTGTAGAATCGCTCCTTGGGAGCGGTTTAGGGGCTTCTTATGCTTCCTTTAGTTCGTTTCAGGTTCCCGAGACCGATTTGGAAGAGTTGGAGCGATTTCGACTCGATACATACACATTTTGGAGCCAACGAGATAAAGGAACGATGACTCGATGCTTTGGAATCGACCTCGAGACCTTGGGACCCAATCCCGAGCCTCCGAGACCCGATCCCGAGTCCCGAGAATCGATGAGAAGTCCATGTGAGGCAAGGAGGAACCAAAAAGGTCATATTGGAGGCCTACAAGACTCATCCCCGACGGGTATGCACCTCATCCCGTCGGGGATGAAGTGCGAGTTTAAGGGAGCCACTGACAGGCCGTCCCGGTTGGGACCAACCCGTCCCGGTCGGGATGGTGGGTCCGTCCCGGTCGGGACCACCCAGTTCCAGCCCGCATTTCTTTCTTTCTTCTCCCTTCCATTTGTAACCCTATAAATACCCACCTCTTGTATTAAGACACCATCTTGAGCTTATGTTAGACATTACCCACAAACCCTAGCCTAGTTTTAGCATAGATTAGATTAGATTAGTGTAGATTAGTCTTTAGATTATCGTTAATCTTAGTTTAATGCTTGTAATTTGGGAATTCTTCAAGATCTTCACCAAGCTTGACAAACTTGGATGTTTGTTTTGGGTTTTTCTCATTTATGCAAGTTTCCTTCTTCCATTCATCTTGTTAGTAGGTATAAACTCTCTTTTTCCTTCTCTTAATCTTGTTTTATCATCCAAGTTCCAATATTTGTTCATTGTCATGGTTATTGTTCATTGTTTACACTAGTTTGTTTATGAATGTTATGTTGTTTGAGTTGGTTCTTCTTGTTAGTGTTAGTTTTAACTTAGATATGTTTGAGTAGATTCTTGCTAGGGTTAGTAGGGTGATTAGGGTGTTAATTGGGTGATTAAGGGTTTGTTGGAGATGTGGGTGGAAGATTTAGGTTTCCTCTTGGTTGATGCATATGACATGTTTGATGAAATGCTTGAATGACTAAGTAAGTTAGATTGCTTGTTTTTCTTGCCTTTCCCTTGTGGGTGTTAGTTTGTTGTGGGTTCGGTTCCCTCACTAAGTTGCGAGAGCCCGGTGAGGACGACCCCTAGGTCGGTCTAAGTTGCGACCGCCCGGATTCGATCTAGGCCATAGCGAGCTAGAACCCCGTTTGTCATGTGTGTCGCCAAAATGGGTTCCATGAGGAACCTCTAGGTCGGTCTAAGTTGCGACGGCCCGGACCGACCTAGATCACCCTACTACCTCCTTCACTCTAGCTCTTCCTTGACCATTCCGTTACCCCTTTGACCCCGACCAAATCCTAGCCCGTTTCCTTTGTTTGTTTTCTTGCTTTAGACCTAGCTTAGTCCTAGTCTCCCCCTCCTTAGATTAGCTCGTCTCGAACCTAGTCCTAGACCGTAGCATACCTTAGTCCGACCTCCCGTCCCTGTGGATTCGACCCGACTTACCCTAGCTACCCTAGTTAGGTTAGTTGGTTTTTATTTGACGGTTGGGATCCACGACAAATCCCTCCCATCAAGCGTTAATGATGATGTTGCTAGGGCATTTGATTTACTCCTCCGAGCTCTTGATGGCTATGGAGGCGTAGATGGTGAGAGTATCTTATTGTAAATATCTTTTTTCTTTTCTTTTTAGCTTTTGTCTTTGTATATGATTGATCAGATAGTTTGGTTTCTAGAACTTTTAGTTTTTGTGGAATTTTTGTAATTTGGAAATTTGATGAGCTATGTGAAGGAGGGAATTTGATGATGGTTATTGAGTTTATTTGATAGGTTGTTAGTGAAGATGAAGTTTCGAGGAGAGTAGTTGATGATAGAAGCTTGGATTTGGTCATGGGAGTCGGTTTTTGAAGCTTTTGACAAGCTTTTGGGGACAAGATTTTAGATCTCGTTATATTGGTGGCCTTGTGGTGATGCTATCAAGAAAATGAAGGGCTAGAAGACTCATCCCGACCGGGAAGGATGTCATCCCGATCGGGATGAGTGTGCTGAAAAGTGGGTTCCCTGATGTGCCATCCCGACCGGGATCAAGTCCATCCCGACCGGGAAGGAACCGTCCCGACCGGGAAGAAGTCCATCCCGACCGGGATGGTGCCCAGCTCCTCCTTTTGCCTCTTCTTCGACATTTGAGCCCACCCAACCACTTTATACCCCCTCCCAACCTCCCTAACTACCCTTGCAATTATCTACGACCCATATACTTCATATATACACCTTCACCTCATCTTTTCTTCACTACACACCGAGTTTCACACCAAATCCCACCCTCATTATACCATAGCAAGCCTAAAACTTCAACCATGCGACCATATTGAGAATGAAGAGGAATAAAATGATGAAGACAAGTAATGTGCCGATATCGATCATTGAGACGATGGAGTTAATGGAGTTGCTAACCGTTTGGTAAGGCGACTCTCCTTTCTTTTCCATCTTTTATTGCTTGTCTCCCTTTGTATGTTCCCCTTCCCCTTATCATTTTTGTGTCATGGTGGCCCTCGGGGCCTTGGTAGTCTTTTCTCCCGATTCTCGATGACGTGACTACATCGAGAGTCATTTCAAAAATCCAAATTTACTAGCCTTTTCGCTTTTTCTTTATTTTTCACTTTTTAGTACGATTTAGTCGGATTTAGGCGGAATCCGAGCTAGGTGACTTGATTACACCTAGCCCTCCCCTCTCATTTCCTTTTATTTTCTTCTTTTTATTTCTTCCCCCATCCATATCTTTTCTTGTCTCGGCCCTTGGTGACTTGATTACACCCCGGCCGGACACATTCTACCCTTTCTTCACTTTCATTTTTATTTTCTTTAGCTTTATTTTCCCTTTTTCTTTTTTTTAGTGTCTCCGCACACACTACCAATTGAGCATGAGGACATCGCTCGCTTTAAGTGTGGGGGAGTGATATCTTAGGCTAGTTTAGTTTTATTTTCGTAGTTTTTTCGAAAAAATCTTAAAAAATCTCTAAAAATTTGAAAAAATTCATAAAAAGCCAAAAAAAAAATTCTTTTGTGTCTTTTTCTTTTGTGTTCTCGTGTCGTATTTTTGTTGTGTTGTGTGTTTTGCTCCCCTGAATTCCTGGTAGGTTGCGCGATCGTCGACAAGTTTCGAAAAGCTCAGGACATCCGGTAATATCCCTTCATTTCATTCTCTATTTTCCTTTTTTGTGGAGTTTGGAGGTTGTTGTGTGATGGTGTGTGCTCGGGTGGAGCTTTTTGGAGTTTGTGTGGTGGCTTGTTTGGATATTTCGGGGTGGTGATTGTTTATTTTGTGTGGTTGTTTGTTTGTTTGTTTTGTTTTGTTTGTCTCTTTTCCTCTCGTTTTTGTTGTGTCTTTGTTTTGTCTTATTTAGTGTGTCTAGTGTGTAATAAAAGGGTTTCGAAAACCCGGTTTTGAGGCTAGTGCACAAGTGTTTACTTTCCCTTTCTATTGATGTGAATCGAGTCTTGGACTTTAGTCTAGTAGAATGACTTTAAGTCAATGATTTCGTTGGTTTCTTACCTTGAGTCCATCTAGTCTACTAGGGATTTACTACGGGATTTGCATTTTGACCAATTTGACCACCCACGGAGTGAAAAGGCCTTGGTTGCCGAGTCTCGTCCCTTAGGTGACCGTGTTCGAAATTGCTTTGATTAGTCCAAGTTTTCCCCTTTTTTTTTGGTTTGAAGGGAGGACGGCGTCTCGACTCACCCATTTCCCTACCCCCTACGCATTTCCACAAATAAGTTGCAAATTGTCTAAGTCCTCACTTGGTTGCATGAAATGCCTACAATACAAGATTTATCCAAAAGGCAAGCCAAGAAAAGAAAGAAAAGAAAAGAAAGAAAGAAAAATAAAGAAAAGAAAGAAAGAGAAAGAAAGAAGAAAAAGAAAAGGCACAACAAATGAAAAACAAAATACAAAAGAAGAAAAAGAAGTGGCATAGCAACTCAAAAGCCAAATACAAAAGAAAAATGCCAAAGAAAATCATCTCACAAAAAAATTTCTCACCCCTTCAAAAATAAGCCTTTTACCGACAATTACCGTGAAGAGCCTACCAAAGGACCGAGTCCCTAGGAAGGTTGATAGCGGTAACGGTCGGTCTTCCCTCACTTTGCAACCTTATCCACCTTTTTACTCGGACTAGTTGGGCGATTTTGGACATGGGCCGACCCTCTTAGCTCATCGTTAAAGGGGGCGGGGTCTCACCTACCTACAGTGTCGACTAACTCCGTGGTTCATCCTTTTTCCATCCCGCCTATCGTCTGGTGGTACGTTCTTAGAAGGTTAGGAGGAACCTAGGTAAGTTACCAACGTTTTTTGTTACTTTGTCGTCATACTATTAGGGTTTTGTCCATTTCGGTTTGTATTGCTAGCTTGGGAACGTTGTCACTTGCCTTGACTCCTTAACCGGTGTCTCTTTCACCGCTTTGTTGAGGGAAGCGGTATTTGTTTTGCCTTGGATGCAACCGATTGTTTGTTTGTTTATGTGTTTGTTTGTTTGTGTGTTTTCGTGTCCGGTTGCATTCACAGTTTTGTCGCAAGACCTCACTTGCCTTGCGGAGAGCACTTTTCCTCTAAGTGTTCTCGCGTGAGTTGAAAGGGCGTAGGGTGCGCTAATACCCGCTCGGTTAGTAGTCTAGTTTCTATTAGTTAGTAGTTAGTTCGTGCTTACTCGAGGGCGAGTAAGGGTTAAGTGTGGGGGAGTTGATAAGTGTGTTTTGTAGTGCTATTTTCCTTTCGTTTGGTCCCAGTTTCTCTTGTGAAATTTCTCTTTGGAGCGGTTTCGAGGCTACTTACGCTTCTTCTAGTTTGTTTTAGGTTCCTAAGACAAATCTTCGAGAGGTGGAACGATTCCGACTCGTTTCCGACACATTTGGAGCCAACGAAGAGAAGCCATGATCACTCGGTAGCTTAGACTCGATCTCGAGCCCTTGAGACCCATTCTCGAGCCCTCTAGACTCGATCCCGAGCACCGAGAATCGATGAGAAGCCTATGAAGAGCAAGTAGGGACCTTTGAGATCATATTGGAGGCCTACAAGACCCATCCCGGTCGGGATGAGTGGCCATCCCGGTCAGGATGAAGAGCAAACAAAGCAGAGCTACTGACAGCTGATCCCGGTCGAAACCATGAGCCATCCCGGTCGGAACCATAAGCCATCCCGGTCGGGATCATCACCCTTCCCGACCGGGAAGAGCATAACACCGCCCGGTGTTATTCTTCCCGGTCGGGACCAAGAGTCTTCCCGGTCGGGACCATCTCGTCCCGGTCGGGACCACCACCTTCCCGGCCGGGAAGGAGCAGCTACAGCCCGCGTCAACTCTTTTCTTCTCCTTTGTTCTTGTAACCCTATATATACCCCCCTCTTGTAATCTTATGTTTATGTTAGACATTACCCACTAAACCCTAGACTACTTTAGGTTAGATTAGCTTAGATTAGTGTGGATTAGTCCTTAATTAGTCCTTAATCTAGTTAGCTAATCTTGTATTAAGGGATCTCTTGAAGATTTCTATCAAGATTGACAACCTTGGTGGATTTATTTTGGGTTTTCTCCATATATGCAAGTTCTCATCTTTTCATCCTTTAGTTTGGTATAATCCTTCTCTACTGTTTTCTCTTAATCTTTATTGTTATTCAAGTTTTCATCTTTATTCATTGTTTGTTGTTCATACTTGTTCTTCATTATGAATGTTTCTTTTGTTCTTGTGATTGTTTCTATTGTTTGTGCTTGTTTTAGTTTGATTATGTGTGAGTAGTTCTCCCCTAGGGTTAGTAGGGGGATTGGGTGTGATTAGGGATGATTAGGGTGGAACTTGGTGGTGCTAGTTGTTGTTTTTGTTGATTACCAATTGCCTTGCACTCTACATGCTCAATGAAATGCTTGTGAGACTCGAGACGATCAATTCTTGTTTTTCTTGCCTCTTCTTTTGTATGTGTTTGTTTGGTTGGTTGGTTTGGTTTCCCCAGTAGTAGCGAGAGCGTGGTGAGGATGACCCCTAGGCCGTTTAAGTAGCGAGAGCCCGATCGGAACCTAGGTTACGAAAGCACGCTAGTAACCCCCGTTTTCCCCTTTTGGTCTCCTTAACATCCATGAACCCGACCTAGACCTAGTTCCTTCCTATTGAATTATTTTCTCCCATTTGTCATTAGTTCCTTGTTTAGCGTTTTTATTTGTTGTTTTAGACACTAGCTTAGTCCTTAGTTCACTTTAGCCATCGCCTAGTGTAGTTTTTCTCGAACCTAGTCTTGGACCGTAGCACACCTTAGTCCGACACCCCATCCATGTGGATTCAACCCAACTTGCCCTATCTACCCAGTTAGGAATAGTTGGTTTCATTTGATCGGCGGGATCCACGACAAATCCTACCGTCAATACTCCTGGACACCAAATGTATCCAGTTCGTAAACCAATGCATCCCAAATGGATACACCAAACTTATAGTTGATGGCAAAACAATACATCTTAGACTGTATTACTCTAACCCCACACTTATCATTATTCCATAATTCCAAAACATGCCATTATCGATATTCAAAAAATATAATCATTGTAAATAACATGAAGATAAAAGAAGTAATCGTGATATTCTAAAAGAGAAAACTTTCTATTTTAGGAAAACTTCTATTTTTGGAAACTTTACTAATAATAGGATCATATCAAAATATCGAAAATGTTAGTGCATACTAACAAAACATTTTTAGTAAACAATATAGATTTATAAAACTAATACTTTCGGCATTAACGATACTGGTTTCTAAAATAAGAATAAATGGGTATATGAAATTATTGGAATATCGTACAAGTGTTTATAAAATGATTAAAAATGTCTTAAATATTTTAATAATACTAATTAGGGTGTTTCCTGATTATTAATAATTTCGACAAAACAAGTATAAATAGGATTATGGCAAATGTCAAAACAAATCGTTTAACGACTTTTATTTCATTAAACCATTAAAAAAAATTAGAATATGATAAGGGGTTATTTAACTATTAAAGTTTCAGATTTCAATATTTTCAAAATTGCTGGAAAAATCATTCAATTTAGCTGAAATAGAGCATTTTAACGATAAATCGTAATTTTGTCCAAAAATCAATACTATCAATTAAAGGCTTCGATAAATAGTAAACAAATTATGTAAAATAGCTAAAACATATTTTTTTACATTCTGCTCAGAAAAATAAATTTTCTAGATTCTTTAAAGTCGGTTTTCAAAGGGTTTTCTCGTTAATAGCGTAATCTCGACAATAATGATTAATAAAAATAGTAATTATAAAATGATTTAAGTATAAATACCCAAAAATTGTTATTAAACCTAAAATTTATGATTTTCCAGAAATTATCTATTTTTTCATATTTCACAAATTTCAATAAAACCGTCTTTTAAAACTCGTTTCCACAATTAACGATTCTTTTAATAAAACTTGTCGTTCCTAATATTTTATTAAAGCACCAAAATTTATAAAATTACATTTTTATCAAGAAAATATCCTGAACAATTTTTTTTTCAGATTTAAAACAGTAGACAAAATCAAAATTCAAAATAGCAAACACGATTTTAACGATAAAAGATGTTTTAAAACTACTAATTAATTCACCCACTTAACAATTCCGAAAAATTATGAAAAAATTTAGAAAATTCTTTCATCGGAAATTTTATCCACGCCAAATTCAGATTAAAATAAAATGTTTACCTATAAGAACTAAAAATCGGCGTTTAATTATTTTTGTCCGAAAACGGTAATAATTCAATAACCGATACTTAAAATGTCAGAAAAATATAAAGTTATCAAAATAGTCAAAAACATCATTTTTACAGAATATATTCATATTTTATATGTTTATGCCGAATATTACGATTTTACACAGCAATATAACAATTTAATCGTTAATCACATAAAAGCGATAAAAATATCGAAACATGCAAATTTTTACGTCTTTAAAATTTTCTAGAATATGAGACATACATATATTGTAAAAAAATTATAATTATATACATGCAATTACACAAATAAAATCAAGCAATACCGAGTAACATCGACGTTACCTTCAATCCAAATCCGAGTCTACGATAAATTCATCGGCTTCGGGGTCGACCAAGAACGCTACACCACACGACATACATGGTACAAAAACACCATGAGAAAACTAAAAGAATCAAGGTAAATAACGATCGGAAATAACATCGATTATTACCTTAAAGAAGGAAATGGAATAACGATTAATTTGGAGATGAAAATGAGATGATCAAGACTTGATTTGAGACAAAATTTGGCGAGAAAAGCTGCTGGAAAATCTCAGCCAAGAGAGCAAAAGGGAGGAAATGTTGCTTAATTTTTTGTAAAATGAATGATAAGAAAGTGGTTGGTTTTCTAAAGCATAAATGATAAGTAAGTTTTGATGAAAACTATGCCAATATGCATCCACAATCCATCCAAAATGAGAGAGGAAGGTAGTGTGAAGAGTTTGATCATTAAGCACCAATTAAATGGGAAAGAAAAGAAAATATCTTTAAGTTTAACATAATAAAATGAAATGTATAATAAAAAAATGTAGTAGGGGTGTGCCAAGGGGGGCCGCGTCCAAAATTTGGAAAAAGGTTCCAAAATAATTTGTAAGTCAATAAAAAGAAGAATCGTAAAATTGTTAAAGTTATTTCAAAGCAGTTCGAGTAAACCTCGCGTTGGAAAACAATAATTTACGAAACTTCGTAATAAAATCATTAAAAGTCAAATCTTCTTAAATAAAAATATTTCATAGTTGAAAATATCATATAAACATGTTTGGATATTTTTAGAAAAAATAAATAACTCAATTCCAAGCTTTAAACGCTAGTTCGTAGAAAAAAAGAACTCCTCACAAATAAATAAATAGTTTGCGATGAAAATTTATAAATAGATTTATGATAGGAAAATAAAATATTAAATATCTTTTAATGAAAATAAATAATATTTGACTCAAAAATATTACGAAGCTTAAAAATGAAGGAAACAGAAGGCTGAAAAAATAACATAGTCATGACGGAGTCATAACGGAATAGATAACAACGCATTGAAAATTAGCGGGTGTTACAATCCTCCCCTCTAAAAGAAAGTTTCATCCTCGAAACTATGAATAAGTAGAAAGGAATCAAGATTACCCCACTCGAAAAGATGGGGATACAAACTGTATAAAAATTTTGTTTTAAAAGAAAATTTTACAACTTCGAATGCAAATATTTATTCCAAGAGAAATTGGGCTAAGCTACCCGGCATTTAAAATCTTCTAAATTAATGAAATCGTAAAGTAAAGTTATTTGATAAAATAACATTGTTAAATAACATTTGTAAACGAACTCAGGAGAATACCGAAAACATGTTCAAAACAAAACGTTTTGATTTTGAAACTTGATAATATTTTGTTTTAAGACAAAAGAAAATTTATTTTTGAGAAAACAAATTTTGTAGTTAGTTAAATCAAATCAGTCGTTAGACATTTTTCAATGGCAGGTTCAAAAGTCCACCAACAATAAAACGAAAACTAATTTCAAAATGTTAAAATTTCAAAAATGTTATCAAAGTAATTATGAAAGTTTTCAAAAATGATATCAAACCTGAACATAAAATAATTTCGACAATGTTAAAATGTTTTACACAATAATCGTACAGAAATTAAAATATTTGGAAATATGAAAGTCTTCATAAAATTCTGATCGCTTGAAAATAAAAAAATTGAAATAATTTCGAAATAATTTATAATAAATTATTAAGGCATTTTGAAACAAATCTAAATATAAATATCAACCAAAGATAAAACAAAAGTGAAGTATAAAGTTCTTAAATTATAATTCAAAAATGTTAAATTTCACGATATCCGAAAAGTTTAAGTTAGTCAAACTTTTTACAAAACGGGGAGTTTCACAATTAGAAATTATACCTCAAAATGTTAAAATTTTACAATAATCTTTTTTTGTTTTTTTTTTTAAACTAGTCAAAGTTTTTGTAAAAATAGGGAGTTCGAAAAATGGTTAACGGATAATACTTATATATTCTTTCAATTAGTACCATAAATGATTTAGACAAATCCATTAATTAAGATTACAACGGTTAACACGACACACCCAACTCGTAATCGATAAGGCATAAATTCAAAGCTCATAAGGTCTGAACCCGAGGTATACTCCATATTCTGGAGTTAGGAACACTAAAAAAAATTCACCAATTTAACCATGTTCGGACACGAAAATTTCAAAAATGATCATCAACATATTCTTAACATCATCAATAGACAAAGGTTAGGAAACTACGCCAAACCTTAAACACACTCAGCCTGACATGTAACGACAGATACTCACATTTTCAAACACGTCATTCGACTAGGGTTTTTGAGAATTCCATCAAATTTCATATCGCAATGGTGAAACCACTAAATGTTTAATAGATCAACGAAGCCACAATCTCGTTGGTCTAAGGGTTCTGAACGGTAAATCTATCAAGACGATTGGCATTAAGTATTCCTTAAAACAACACGATAAATCCAACCTCCAATTGTGCAAGATGTTTCTCTTCTTCAAGGTTAACAATGATCTATCCAAATTTAGGTCAGTTAACTCAAAAATTCGTAGGTTAAAACCTTACATTAACGATCTAATCCGTAAGGAACAAGGTTTAATCTATGTCAACCAAAATTTACTAAACATTAACGAGGCCGTGAAGTGGTATCACAATACTCAGGCTAAAATTTTAAACAATGATCTATGATCCCAAAAGTCCACGACTAGTCCATTAAAATCAGCATTAGGTAGGAATCTCAAGTAATAATATTACTTACACTTAACTTGGTTCTAAGTAGGGTACTAAGTATCCATCAAACAGAATTTACTCTATTCTTACTATCCAAAAGCATATTCGGCTCTAAGTACACCATATAATATGGTAACCTATAACCCAAGTTCAACACTTAAGGCACGATAATAATTCCATTAATTAACTAATACCATTCAAATCAAATCTCAGAAAGATTATTAGACTAGATGAAAAGGTACAACTCACAATTCTCAAACCATAGGTAATAAGGAATTAACAAAACCTCCAATATCTGTAACTCCCAAAAGGCTCACTAAGACAGAATTCGGTTTAACCAAAGAATCTCAAGAGGAATATGGTAAAGTAGAAGAATAGAACAATGATTCACCATAAGACTGAAGATGAGAATATATAAGAGAAGAATTGGAAGAAACTGAGGGTGGAAGATGAAAGAAAAGAATCAATGATCCTAGATAATTAAGATCTTAAACTAGAGGAGAATCTTCGGGCCTCCGGAGTTCACAAAGGAATCTCGCTGGATTTCTTCATCTTCTAGTAGAGGAACGAGCACACTAGTATTGGATCGCTCTATCTAGATCCAAAGTGATTTCACATCTGAGTCTGCTGCATTGTGATGGAACTGGAATCTACTCTTGATCATTTGGCCTGTAGCTTGAAAAACTGAATTGGGGCTGAAAAGTCACCATTTGTATCTTCCTTGGAGCACCAAGTTGTCCACTCGAGTCAGCAGACGTTGAGAGTGCTATGTAGGTCTCGTCCCAATTTGGAGCAACATCACGTCAACATCTTGTCCACTCATCATCTTCTTGGACATATAAAACAAATATTTAATGTTAATCATTGAGTTTCAGGAACAGGAAAACTTAACAAGTAAGTCCCTATTTGTTTCTACCCATTTCTAATAATATTTTTATTTACTGTTTAAATAATTTACTATTATTTTCCCTAATTTCAGGTGTAGGCGTTGGAGTAGTGATGCTCTGATACCAAATGTAATCCCCTAGAAATTCAAACGCAATACAGTAGCGGAAACACTGTAGATGTGGGATGAAAACACACTGTAACTATGTCTTGATTAAATAAAATGGTAAGTCAATACATGAGCCATTAAATAAAAATGGCTAAAATAAAATGACAATCCATAAAAGGGTTTAACAATCCATATATAGTACAAAATTTATAGATCAGTGAAGCAGGATCCGTAACTACTCGCTAGCCCACCCAAAGAAAAACACATATACCTGCCATGTTAAAAACATAACAACCCTAATTAGTGAGGAGCAATGACGACGTTCTCCCGGCCATAATACCATATTTTAAAACTGTAATTACCATTATATAAAAATAGTAAAAACCAAAAAACATTGAAACACCATAATAAAAATAAGCATTCAGTGAAAACCTTCACCAATCGAAACAATATAATAAAAATGAGTTTTCCGAAGAAAACATAAAACATTTGCCAACCTGCAAACCAAATTATATCGATAGTAATAAAATATTCAAAATGGCGTTATGGATAGAATTAGTGTACACAAGGCTAGACTTTCACTAGGGATATACTAAAACCTAGTTTCGAGAACTCAGCCACCAACTTCACACGCAGTGAAGATCCAAGGTCTCTAACTAGGCAACTCAACCATAATAGGACGGCGACTTATTAATGCGAGGTCCTAGCTTAAGTAATATATACCCCTCACTACTACAAAAACTCAAATAGACAACTGTTTTTTATGGCAATAGTCAACCGACTTACAACAGTTGAGTAGTTTGGAGTTGTATATTAGTGTGACCATAGACATCCGTTTTACAACAGTTGTCTATTGATTAATAGAAAACTGTTTTTTCAAATAACAGTTGTCTATTACTTAAATAGACATTACAGTTTTTGAAAATATTAGAAGTCTATTGATGCACGTATTTTATATACACTTTTTATGCCTTTTATACGCGCATTCCTATGTTTAATGAATAGTGAAAGCTACCATTTTGCCCCGAATTGGCTACTTTGTGGTGTATTATGTCTTTTTGAAGGAACGTAAGCCACAGGAGCTAAAACGAACCAAAACCGAGAAAAAACGAAGCTGAAAGAGCTGATCGATGTAAAGTGTCAAGAATAACAGACGGACTATCAGAATAGTCGACCGACTATTTGGGTGACAGCAGAAGATCAAATTAGTTAAAATTAGTCGACCGACTATTTTCTGGACCGCGGACAGTTTCGTATTCAACAAGAAATTTCCTAAACTGTTTCAACTCATTCTAAGTTGTATAAATAGGGCTTTTCAGCCACTTTTATGAGGACTTCTAGACTCCTCAACTTCTCCCTTTATACTTCTCCTTCTCTTTAGACTTTTATTTAGAGATCTCTTCTACTTCTAGTTTAATTTTTTCTTTACAATTCGGTTATTGTAAGACTTTCAGATTGGAATCGCCTTTATTCCTCTCGGTAATTTAATCTAATATTTCTTCCTTCTTCTTTGTTCTTGATTGTTCTTCTTCATACTTAATTATTCTTGATCTTTGTCTTATGCTTGTCGTAATTTTATTATTATTTGTCATGTTTAATCTGGTAGAATCGTTTACTAATATTATTGTTCTTGATTTAATTATGAGTAGCTAATTTCCTTCGCTAGGATTTATTGAATGTGGTCGCTAAATAATTTATAGATCTGTCAATGATATTGTGCCTGAGTTGTTAATTGTAGCATATAATCGCGATTAGTCAGTTAATGCGCATGATTGATTAATTGAATTCGGTAAACTTGAACCTAAGATCGGAAGCCTGCTAAAAGTTAGACCCGCTACAACACATTAGTTTGCTCTAATAAGATCGGAAGCCTTTAGACACATGCTAGGGTGAATAGCGGACCGGAAGGACCTTTTCACTATCCCTTAGACCAATATATGCGATAGACCTGTGACTTAGACCGTGACCATATGAGATTCGTAGTGAACCAACAATCCTAGTTTTCTCTCCATATTAATTCGTCTTAATTCATCCTATTTAGTTTAGTTATTCTTCTCCTTTATTTTTCTCTTCCTTCACTACTTTAGTTTAGTCAAACACAAACAAAACCCCCGATTTGGTTACTTAGATAGACTTTAATTGCGAGTAGGATTTATTTGTCTCCCTGTGAAATCGATCCCGACTTCCCTAGCTATATTTTTAGTTGGACCGTAGTTGGTTATTTTTGATAAGTACACGACTAGCTTATCATCTATCCTTTAATAGACAACTGTTTTCTAAAATAACAGTTGTTTATTTCTCATACAAACAACTCTTATAGACAACTGTGTTTTTAGTGCTGATGTCTTTTATGAGGTATATAGACCCTACCAGACCCGCTTATAATTACATATATTTAATTTTTTGTTTTTTAAATAAATCTGGTATACATATTAACGCAACGTAAGAAATGAATATTGCATACCGAACAATTGAACAAAAGAAGTTTCATTTTTATAAAATCCAACATCCAAAATCTAAAAGGTACATAAAATCATTATCAAAGATCCAAAATCCAAAATCCAAAAAGTACACATAAAATCATTATCCAACGTCCAAAAGTACCTAAAACCATAATCCAACTAACATCTTGTCCACATAAGGTATCTGATACATCATATACGATTAATTATTAAGAAAATAATCTGCCCATAATCTACGAACCTCGTCAATATCTTCTTGAGAATATGGCCTCATATCCTTGAAATGCTACAAATAATATAAATGAACTAATTATTTTGGTTGAATTATGTGCGTAAAACAAATGATTGAAACAGGAGAAAGTGTGAAAACCCAAATCTTACCTCATTGACGGTTCTCTTCAAATCAGAACGAGTGATAATTTCAATCATATATCTCATCACGTAATAACCGCACTCTGCTTTCCGAGCTTGAGGAGCCGACTATATTGCAACAACTATTATATATAACAAAGTGTAAGAGTCGTACAAATGAAAAAAGAAGTTTTTCGTAGGCATATCATACATTCTATATAAAAATGCTTTAAACCAGTCCAAGCCCACAATTTCAGAAGAACAATCAATACTCATCATCATCCGAATCAACCAAAACCCTTGAAAATTTGGAACTTTTTGCATTTTAGTCCTCAAGTATGTGTTAATCTCACAAAAAAGAGGTTGAACATTGACACTGGACTCTTCACCAATCAACAAACTTACAAGTACATAACAACAAACATCCTCTATTAATGTCATTCTTAACTATAAATAACAATGATCTTCACCCCATTATAAACTTAAAAGCATTCTAAAGGATCAGAGTATGAAACATCATGTAACAGAAGAAGTTATTTATGCTCAACACAGCAACAATTACACAGTACAATTGACACAGAAGAAGAAGAAGATGAAGGATAGGATGAGGGAGAATTACAATTGGTGAGTGAGTGAGTGCATTAAACTTTAAACATGTTTGTTTGTTTCTTCACTTTTTGTTCAGCCTTCGTTGTTCATCTCTTTGAAATTCCTCCACAAATATGTGCCACTTGCCATATCAACAAATACCCACAAACCATCTTCTATCATCTACAAACATACATACATACATACATACATACATACATACTGTTTGGGATAAATTTCGCGTCCTTGGAATACGACGTGGCATACTACGATTGGAAAAAGGTCAAAGATCGAAGGGTCCAAAGACGAGAGTCAATAGTCGAAAATCGAAAGTCAAAGACCGAAAAGTCGGAAGTTAACATAACCGAGAGTCAACGAATCAATTAAAGATCCGAGGTCACATACAACAATGGGCCAAACCAAAAATGCAACAAACAAGGTAATTGACCGAGCAAATAAGAAAGCCCAGCAGAGCATAATTGAGCATCAGCAAGTCCAATCCACGCAAACAAGAGGGAAAGGGTCCAAGTGGTGACTCCTACATTCAAGGAAACCCTCCTGCTGACCAGGAGAAAAATCAGGCGGAGGTCAAGTATAACGGCTGCAACGGCTCCAGGCGAGGAAAAAAGGGTAACGGTCCTTAAGGGCAGCAGGATAAAAGGCAAGGAGGGGGAAAAGAAGAGGGTCATTCAACCCATCCTTAACGTACATCAACATAAACCAAATTCCATAGCAAAATACTTACTGTCAATCATAGTTCAGTTACTCAAATTTGTATCCCTCTACTTTCCTTGCTTTTTCGTTCATATTAGAATCTTGGTGGGATTTCGACTCCCCCCGCGGTTTTTCCCACATCATGTTTCCGCCTCATCAAAACTTTGCGTGTCATTCTCTTTCTTTTGTTGTTCTTCGTTAACTAGATTCGATACTATTTCACCAACCCATAGTTATAGGACGATCGCTTTAACCCGCAACCGAAATTGTTGACCCGGTAAATTTTAACCAAAACAAATTGGCGCCCACCGTGGGGCTAAGTGATCATTTCCTATAGCCAAATCCTACAGAGAGACGAGTTGCATTCCATCATGTCTGGATCCGGTCAAAGTCCTTCTAGCAGCTTGGAAGCCTCAACTCAGCTCACTGGAGGAGCACCGTCCCCAGGATCAGCGGGGCCAATTCTCACACCACTTACCCAGGCGATCTCTACCAGCCCGACGACAGGGCACATACCGGCAACCTTAAGACCACCCCATGCGCCTAAGACGTCGAAAGCGCCCAATGCCTTCAAGATCAGCAAAGAGGGCGCTTCATCCAAAACAACGGTTCAAGGAGGGTTGCTTGGAAACTCTTCCAAAGTCTCAACCTCACTAGACCCCCTGAAGGATGTGCTCCGAGGGATCAATGCTCTGCGCCAGGCGGTGGAAACTCTGCAGAAAGATAACCAAGACATCAGGACTTAGATCCTGGCGACATCCAAGCCCCCGTCACACCAGTCCAATTGTCTCCAGAAATGTTGTCCCTGACACCTGAAGGAGAACCCATCACCACAGGGAACCCGCCATCAGCAAGCCAACCACCAGAACACTTCCTCAGGAACTGGTCACCAGGCTGGAACTGGAACTGGCGCCACCCAGCCAAGTCATTGAGCCCCATACCCGACAGACCTCGTATCGCAGGTAACTTTCTCTCCAGCATCGAAAGTCGGGAAACTAACCCATCATCTTTTGCAGGTACCCCTGCCCACCAGACGCCAGAGTGACAAGTTGCAACTCAACCAAGGATGACCATCCTATCCAACAACCAGTCCCCTGGAGGAGTGTGGGCAACATCTACCCCCAGCCAGCAGGCGTCGGAATGGCGACCAGGAGCTCCCGTCAACGTGGCGACCCCCGATAACAACCCTTATCCTGGAGGAGCCTGGCCGCCCAGAGTCCCACTTCAGCAAGCGTTAGGATGGCAGCCCGGGTCCGCAACCGTCGCCACACCTTTACCCCCTCTTCCTAGCAGTCATCACCCAGGAGGACCTCAGACAGAGAGTACATCTTTCAGCTTTTTTCCACCTGTCTCTAACCCTCTTGCAGGAACAGGTAGTGTGATGGATCAGCAGTACCAGGAACTGAGGGACCTGATCAACAGAATTCCTGGAATGCCACGCCCCTAGAGAAAGCAGCAAGAGACAGCTATGCAAATTCGCCTTTCATCGACGATCTAGCCTGTGTTGCATTACCTAAAGGGTTTGTTCCCCCAGCCATGACGCTTTACGACGGCACCGCAGACCCTCTAGATCACATTAACCAGTATAAGTAGAAGATGATGGTGGTCACCGCTACGGGGCCCCTGAAGGAGGCCTGCATGTGCAAAGGGTTTGGTTCTACTCTATCAGGAGCAACCCTCCATTGGTTCGTCGGTTTGCCCAACCGGAGCACTGCCTCCTTCACTGACCTGGTCAATGCCTTCAATCAGCAGTTCGTCAGCAGCAGAAAGCCGGAGAAGCAGACCAGCGATCTGTATCGGGTGGTGCAAATGTTTGATGAGTCCACACGCGACTTCCTCAACAGATTCAACGGGGAGAAAGTGGCCATCCCTAGATGCGACGTAGACACCGCCATAGAAGCCTTCCGCCAAGGGCTCCACTAGAAATCAGATCTTTACAAGGATCTCACAAAGTACCCATGTGCCATCAGGCTGGAAGAAGACTCAGGCCCCAGAAGGGCTACGTACGGTTCCGAGCACGTCTCCAGAAAGGCACCAGTAGAAAAGAGAGGTGAAAGGTCGAAACCCTACGCCAGAAGCATGAACAAAGTCTCTGAGGAGAAAGACTGGAAAGACAATCCAGAATTGCCACCTAAAGTGAGTGAGTATGGGTTCTCCACCAACCTTGTCGGAGTACTCAAGGCCCTGAGGGAGTTGGGGCGCAGTGTTAGATGGCCCAGAAGACGAGAGTATGCCAACGATTGGAGGGATGCCAGCAAGAGGTGTGAATTCCATGACGACATTGGGCATAACACCGATGAGTGTGTCTTACTCAGGAAGGAAGTTAAGTTCCAGTATGACTAGGGGAACCTGGACCACCTTGTGTCCAGGAGCTCCAGCAGGGTAAGCGCAGCAGATCAAGTGTTGCCTTCTCCACCTCCAATATGCACCAAAATCGTCAATGTGATCACAGGAGGTTCGGATTTATGCGGACTGACCTATTCAGCAGCCAAGAGGCATGCTTCCTAGGCTAGAGGAGAAAGACCAGAGCACTCCTGCAGAATCAGTTGCAAGGATCTCCCAGCCGTCACCTTCGATGAGACTGACACAGAATCTACTCCTGAATTCCACCATGACACCCTGATCATCACGCTCTCCATAGGGAATTGCACCGTGAAGAAAATACTGGTGGATACCGGAAGCTCGGTTAATCTCATCATGTTGGAGACCTTCCGGAACATGGGGTTTAGTGAGAAAGACTTAAGCAAAAAGGTGGTTCCCTTAATTGGATTCAGCAGAGAAACCAAGCATTCCCTAGGAGAGATCACCATTCCACATATGCAGGAGGAATGAACAAGCTAGTGAGGTATCTGGTCATTGATGGACCCTCCACCTACAATGTAATCCTGGGAAGGCCTTGGATCCATGAAATGAAGGCATCACCTCAACCTACCACCAGTGCCTGAAGTTCCCTACACCTTGGGGAATCAGAGGAGATCAGGAAGAGGTAAAGGACTGCTACTAAATAGCCCTCAAAAAGACAACGAGCCCTCCAGCATAGCAATTACAGAGCCAGCATATTCAGGAGGAATACATCGAACCACCTCAGGCGGAGGTAGATGAAGTCGACCTGGATAAGCTACACCCAGAGCGAAAAGTGTTAATCGGATCAGAGTATACAGGTAGTGTCCGCCAAAATCTTATTGAATTATAAAAAACTAACATGGATTGTTTTGCTTGGTCGCATGATGATATGGTAGGTATAGACCCCAGCATTATAACCCACAGGTTCAGCGTGGATCCCAGCTATAAACCAATCCAGCAAAAAAGAAGGAAGTTTTCCCCAGAGAGAAATCAAGTCATAAACCAGGAGGTGGACAATCTGCTGGCTGCTGGAAAAATCAGGGAGGTGAAGTATCCAGAATGGCTGTCTAACGTGGTGGTGGTCCCAAAGAAGAATGGCAAGTGGAGGGTATGTGTTGACTTCACCGACTTGAACAAGGCGTGCCCAAAAGATCCGTTCCCCCTGCCGCATATAGACGCCACGGTAAATGCTACAGGAGGCCATGAGATGCTAACTTTCCTAGACGCATGGAGTGGGTACAACCAGATCAAGATGCATCCTGCAGATCAGGAGAAAACAACATTTAGGTCTGAGAGAGGTATCTATTGTTACAATGTTATGCCTTTTGGTTTAAAGAATGCAGGTTCCACCTACCAGAGGCTCGTCAACATGATGTTCAAGAGGCAAATCGATGACACAATGGAGGTATACATCGACGACATGGTTGTCAAGTCAAAGCAAGCCTCACAACACACGACACACCTGAAGGACACTTTCAACACTTTGAGGGAGTATAAAATGAAGTTGAATCCCTCGAAAAGCACGTTTGGAGTATCATGTGGGAAGTTTCTTGGGTACATGGTCACCCAAAGGGGAATTAAAGCCAGCACAGAGCAGATCAAAGCCATCCTTTAGCTGGAGTCCCCACAGAAACCTAAAGACGTGCAACGATTGACTGGAAGAATTACTGCTTTAAACAGATTCATATCCAGGTCCTCAGATAGATGCAGGATGTTCTATGATATACTGAAGAAGGCCCAAAGGTTTGATTGGACAGAGGAGCACGACTAGGCGTTCAACGAGCTGAAGCATTACCTCAGTACCCCACCACTCCTGTCAAAGCCAGAGCCGGGAGAACCGCTCTTCCTGTATCTGTCAGTGACCGAAGTAGCAGTCAGCGCAGTGTTGGTACGAGAGCATGAAGGAGCACAACACCCGGTATATTATGTCAGTAAGTCTCTGCTTCCTGTAGAGACCAGGTACACATCTCTTGAAAAACTTGTATTAGCACTCGTTACAGCATCCGACAAACTACGACCCTATTTTGAATCACATGTTATTTCTGTAATAACAAACTATCCTCTAAAAACTATTATAAGAAAACCTGAGTTGTTAGGAAGAATGGCTAAGTGGTCCATCCACCTAAGTGGCTTCGATCTGAAGTTCGTCCCCAGAACGGCGATAAAGTCCCAGGCGCTAGCAGACTTTGTATCCGACTTCAGCCCAATATTGCAGTCCCAGGCAGAGAAAGATATCCTCATCCTGGAAGAGGACAAGGGCGAGCAAGTATGGAAGCTGAATGTGGACGACGCCTCCAACATGAGAGGATCTGGAGCAGGACTAGTTCTCAAGTCACCTCAGGGGGATCTCATATTCCAAGCAGTGCGGTGCGAGTTCCGGACGACAAACAATGAAGCTGAATATGAAGCCTTGATCTTAGGCCTCCAACTGGCCCAAGATCTTAAAATCAAGCGCCTGGAAGTATAAAGCGATTCCCAGTTGGTAGTCAATCACATGAACGGTTCATACGCAGCAAAGGACTCCAAAATGTTGGCTTACCTTGAAGTGGTACAAGATTGATCCCTCAGATTTGTAGCCTTTTCAGTCAGCCAAATCCCGAGGGACCATAATGCAGAGGCAGACGCTCTAGCCACCCTGAGGGCAACATTCAAGCCTGGAGCAGTCTCTACCATACCCATTGTCCACGTCCTGGAGCCAGCAGTCCAGAAGGATAAGCACTAGAACAAGACGTTTGGAGAAGGAAAAAACTCAGCCAAATCAAACCAATGGCTACAGTGGCTGTGGGAAGCAGGAATGTGCAGTACCACAACAGGTCAGGGGGAGACCTCAGATTGGAGAAAGCCCTACCAGGAGTGGCTACAGGATGATATCCTGCCAACAGACAAAAAGGAAATCAGGAGCTTTAAAATGAAGGCATCTAAATACACCCTCATTGATGTTGTCTTGTTCCGAAGATCGACTGCTGGGCCATACTTAAGGTGCCTGGGTCAGGAAGAGGCAGAAGGTGTTATGCATGACCTCCACAATGGCGAATGTGGAAATCATGCAGGGAGCAGGAGTCTAACCAACAAGGTACTCCGCCAGGGCTACTACTGGCCAACGATGCGCAAGGATGCCATAGAGCACATCAAGAAATGTGACGCCTGCCAGAGGCACAGACCAGTCAACCATCAGCCTGCAGAGCCATTGCATCCAGTAATTTCTCCTTGGCCCTTCATGAAGTAGGCGATGGATACTGTCGGCAAGTTACCAGGAGCCCCAGGAAACAAAGTCTTCATGTTGGCTATGACAGACTACCCCCAAAAATCCTCAGTCTAATGGACATGCGGAGTCTAGCAACAAAATTGTAATAGACAACCTGAAAAGAAGGTTGGAGGAGGCAGGGGGCAGATGGGCAGAAGAACTCCCCTTGGTGCTATGGTCTGACAGAATGACGGGTACCCCAATCGGATCGATCGTTTAGCGAAGGACGGGGGGTCAAACAATATTTATAGACTCGAAATAACACAAAAACTACTAGAGTAATCGTGGTAAGTCGAGGTCGGTCCGCAGGGAACGGAACGGAGTGTTTTGACGAGTTAAAAGTGATGCGTTTGATGTCTAGAAGAGGGGTTTCTAAGGGTCGAGTCTATGCTAGAGAAATAACGATAAAAATAGCTAGAGATGAACAATCTAGGGAAAGGCGTTAGGGGGAAGTCGGGATTCGGAACATGGAGTCTAAGAAGGTCGGGATCGAGTTTTTGTCGCAACATTGATAAAGGGAGAATGCCACCTTTCGGTTTCTTCACCCAATCCACCTAAAAACCCGCTTTCGTGGCGAAGAAGGGTAAGTCTCTAGTTGTGGTAATTTCTACCCCGAGTTTCTCCATATTGATAGAAACGAGTCAAGGTCAGACTAGTTGGCCGGACTAAAACAACAATGACACAACAACCACAAACAAGATGAACCAACAAGCAAGCAACCCACCAATACACCTAAATTCAAATAATCCAAGTCCTCATCCCTAAACCCCCCCCAACAAGAAATCTACTCACTAATCATAATGGAAAGCAACAAAACATTAACTAAGGAGAAACTAACTAAAGCATGCATATTAACTAGATCTAAAGAAAATAACTACAAAATAATGAGGAAACGACGATCTAACAGTTACCCACTAAACTATGAAACTACCCAATTGTAGATACCCACATTTTGACTGCCAGGTGTCTGTAGTAGTTTCTGACAAACACCCGATGATGATCGGACGCAAACGTGCTTTAACGTACTCGGAAATGGGCTCGAAATCAATGGCATTTGGCCTAGGCATTTTACGGAGTACAAATTTCACAAAACCAACCTCAAATTCAGGCCCAGTGGGTCGTTTCGAGTCAAATAACACTAATTTGGGTCGAATCCGACACCAGGGGTAAAACCGTCTTTTAGCGACCGAGTCAAAACCCGGTCAAAGATATTTCCCGAGACATACGAGCTGACCGTGATTCTCACGTGTCCAATTCGGACTCCAATTCTACGAAATCAGCTACACAGAATAATAAACAAGTTCGTTTAAGGGTAGAATTCGATCTCAAGTAGGAATCCTATCCGAAAACCGATTCAAACACCCAACCGAGTGCAAAACACTCGGCCGAGTAGCATGAACCAGCCGAGACTCCTTTTCTTCCCTCACAAGAAAACGGAATTCTCGTTCTCCTCAACTTCTTACCCAAGCGGTAATTCTACTACAAGCACATCTCTCCTAAGTCAAGGTCGGAAACCCCTATAAATAGGACCTCCCATTCAACACTTCAGACACGATTTTTATTAGCAATACACACACATTGATTATCGACATCAAATATTAGCATCAAAAATACACAACTTTTTCATCAATCCTCCTTACACTTAGCATCGAGAAACCGTTATTACAAACCCGAAGGAAACCGGTCCTATACCCGACACCCTTCACCCGTCTCGTCCAAACCGTACCACCTAGCCGAACCAAAACATCACTCGACGCTCCCGTGCCTAGCCACATTCCGAGGAGCCCCGACCCGAGTCAACAAAAGCATGTAGGTTGAGGGTGTATCAAACCCGATTTCTCCTTTCTTCTCTTCTTTTCTCTTCGTCCGTTTTTTTTATTATGGGTCAAGAGTCGTCTTTCTCTTTTTTTTCTAATATCGTTATTAACGAAAAACTATTTTCATAACAAACATTCTGAAAAATACAATATCGATTTTTCTATAATCGAATATTGTATCGAAAAGAATTATATTAAGATCTCGACAATATTAAAAATCGTTACATCTTTTTTTCGTTCAAAATTCTTTTCTTTTACTTTTCGTTCAAAACAAATTATTTTACAAAACCCTTTTTTATTCCAAATATTCGATATCGATTTCATAATCGAACATCGGATACGACGAATATCGAAAACATGAATCGAATACAAATTAATTCATAATTTGTACGCGGTTCATCAAAATAACAATTTTCGAACAACGAGCGAAACGGGACAGACCCGCACGCGAGTCGCGCCCCTCACAGGCGACTCGCGTACGAGTCTGAAATCCGCGCCTCTTTTTTACTTTTTCGGTCGTTTTATTATTTATTTTTCGAAACGATTTCTAAAAATTTATATCTTTTCCAAAACTATTCCAAGTATTCGATATTGATTTCGTTGTCAACTATCGAATATAACGAATATCGAAAATATTAAGTCGAGTACGAATCATGCAATATTCATACACGATTTAATAAAAAATCGAGTTTTCAGAAAACCGCGTCCAAAACCAGCCCGACACGCGACCGGCTGTCCCGACGCACCCTTTTCGTTCTTTTTTTATTATTTTTTCGAACATCGTTTTTTATACAAAACAACGTCTTGTCAACAATATTTTTCAGATTTCGATTAATATTTATTTTCTCGATTTCGCATATTTATTTCTTGCTATTATTATTTACAAATCGATACTAACTCGTTTGTTCATCTTTTGTAGCAAATTCATCCTTTTTATTTCATTTGTTTTATTATACTAAAACGAATCTCACATGTTAAATTCAACTTTGACGTTAATTAATTTTTCATGCATTAAACCGACTTAGCAACCCGTTCAATTCCTCACATGCTTAGGAAAACAATGTTTGCATTTCATTCATCGTATTACTAACGCGCGCATTAAAACGTCATTCAATATCCTAGTAGAGGCCGCTAATGTGCGGGCGGGGTTGGGCGTTCTTAGTGAACTTCCCAACACGTACCCTCACCCCTTACTTAGAAGCGTGGTTTCCGGATGTCCGAAACCATTGACAACGAGAGTCATTCAATATACGATTAACCGCTCAAGTCGGCGTCTGTATCGAACTGCAAAGGGACGAGCCCAATAAACTCTGACATCGGAAATGGGCCGTATTTTGTACACGGCCCACTACGACATAGAGTGGGCTCGAACGGTTCCGAATAACCATAAAATTCGGTGGCGACTCCGACTTTGATTTAAATTTCCATTTGACCATCTCATGGAGATTCATTCGCCTCCCCAAAACCCGCGCGTGGCCGCGTCGGGGTGGACCTATGTCATGTCCACAATTTGGCGACTCCGCTGGGGATTTACTGATGAGTTAATAACCTTCGGTATCCTCAGGGTGAGACTCGAATAGAAATCGTTTGACTAGTACAATGCGCGTTTTAGTTTTACGGTTCATGCATAACCCCATTTTCCCGGGCCGGTACTCGTGACCGACGTCCCACTATACCGTTGATATAGTCCAAACTGGTTATGTTAAAGGTGTCCATTAGCCGATTCGTATGGATTTTACGGCATGTCCTAATCTCAATTCGAGTTAGGGAGTCCGCCCCGATTCTCGATAGGCTATGTACACTGGTATAGACCCTTACAGACTGACCGAGACTTAGACTAGGAGCATACATGGCGTGATTATACTGTTTCCATGACTACGTGCTACTTGATCCACATCATCTTTTTCAAAACCGTCATTTTTCAAAATTTTGCATCCTTTTCAAAATATCCAATTTCAAAACCCCGGACATATACCGAACTTAGGACTTATGATTTTACTCAAAATAGCCTTTTTCTAGCCGGTATTATGCCCAATTCAAAACTCGAAATTACTTCCGAAATTTTCAAACCGTCACCCGGCCCGACTTTTTCGTTTTTTCTCGAAAAAGGGCCGGTTCCACCCGATTCATTTCGGGCTTTTCAAAAAAAATCATATTTAAAAACTTCCTCTTCTTAGACTTCCCGTATTTTAGCAGTGTCGGGTCGTGTCATAAGTCGTTGAAGTCTAGCGTCGAAACTCCGTCGATCTTACATCACGGGTTTCCCCCATCCTAGTCCGCCTTATTTTACTAAGGCAAGGCCCACCTACGTAGGACATACTCCTACAAAGGTTGGCCCGTTTACACAATCGAGTCTAAAAGTCTGGGAATGTCTCACGTGAACCTTCCTTTGGACAGGGCCCAACTCACATAGTTGGATCCTGAGGAAGGCCCCACCTTTCCACAAGTCACCCGTCTAGGTGTCTTTTCCGAGTCATTACCGTTTTAGTCTTCTTCCTTTTCCCTTGCTTGGGATGTACTTTTCTTAGGATTCGGGTTAAGTGGTGCTCTTACCGACAGGCCACCCTTCACTCGAACCATGACGCAAAAAGCCATAGACGACTTGACCGCTCGTTGACCCAAATCCAGGACCAATTGAGGAGAATGCGGGAGGACCAAATTGCCATCGTCACTCGGGTTAGTGCCGTGGAACAGGGAACCCCCAATGCTTCGATCGAAGATGACGGACCCTTAGCCGCATTGGCCGGCGCGGTCCAAAAGCTGCAGGAACAGGTCCACTCGACCACCAGAAACACTATTCTCACAGAAAATGCCCGTACCTATTCACCTTTAATTGATGAACTGCCCGCTAACCTCAACTTAACGGGCTTGCCAATGTTCGATGGGACTGAAGACTCGGTACTTCACATTCGGGCTTTCAAGGACTTCATGGCTGTTAAGGGGGTCAAATCGACCATGTTTAAGCATCTCTTTGCTTCCTCTCTGGAGAAACACCCGAAAGCCTGGTACTACAGGCTTGACCCCAAGAAATTCAAAACTTGGGAAGATGTTGCAATGGAATTCGCGCGGAACTACGCGGATAATGCTGAAATCCAGACTACCATGCATACTCTGGAAGTTATGGCCCAAGAGCCTAAAGAGGGTTTCACCAAATACCTTCAAAGGTGGAGGACCGAAAGCGTTAAACTGATGGACAAGCCCACCGAAAAAGTGCTAGTGGAGGCCTTCGTCAAAAACCTCCTCCCCGCCTACCGAGTTCACCTCCGGTATGCCATCATACCCGACTTCGCCACTCTGACCGAAATGGGTACTAGAATCGAAGACGATCTAAGGCTAGAGAACCTTACTAAGGCCTCTACCAAGGGATATCAAGGAGCCAGTTCCTCCTCCAGCAAGCCCGCCACCACAACGGCGGCCCGAAGCATCTTTGACGAGGTTAACGCACTGGACACCTCGACCAAAAAGAATACTCCAAATCGAGTATTTACCGACATAGGGACAACCTATGCTAATGCCTTACAAAGGCTGTCTTCGAAAGGCCTAATCCAACCGATAGGCCCAATCCCAGAAGTTCCCGTAGAAAAGCGGTCCAAAAGCTACAACATTCAGGCCTATTGCCATTATCACCAAGGCAACGGGCATGACACGGAGAAATGCTGGAAATTGAAACATCTTATCCAAGATCTGATCGAAAATGTAAAGATACCACTACCCAGTGACAAGCCAAGTAACAAAAACAATCCTCTTGCCACTCACGCCATTTTTACTAGAGAGGTAGTTGACTGCGCTCATCTCATTTCCCCTTTCGTTTCCCAAATCAACGGGATATGGAATGATGATGAATATGATGTTTACTTGGCTAAAGGGGAAGATGTCCCTGTCACCATCGAAGAGGTCCGGAAAGCCAAAGCCAGAGCTCTGGCCGGTACACACACCATCACGGCCGGCCTCACCACTCCGGAAACCGTCACTGAACCCTCCAGGACGGAACTCACTCCTGAAGAACCAAACGCCGACACGGCCCTAGTCAGACAATTGAAGAAGGTCCGAACGGATATTACTATATGGCAGCTTATGGTTAGTTCTCAGGAACATCCACTACAAGAAAAACAGTCCCAGGCGTCCGCTATTTTGGCGTCCTGGGCATATGGACACCCACATGGCGTCTGAAAATACTTCCGGGCGTCCACCGTCAGACGCCAAACTTGGCGTCCGACTGAGGATGGAGGACGAAATTCAGGCCAACAGGCGTCCACAGACGGACGCCATATACCCCAAATGGCGTCCACTGCCGGACGCCAAAGGGAAAACACGGGCGTCCACCTGGCGTCCGATAGTGGACGCCCGTCCAAATGTTTTCGGCGACAAATACCCGCCCACCCCCCTCTCCCCCTTCACTCTCTAAAATTTTTTTTATCTCTCTAAACTCTCTCCGCACTCCCTCGCCGATTTCCTTTGAATTTCCTCCCCAATTTTCATTCTTTTTCTTAATTTGTGGTATGTTTTCTTACTTTACTTAGTTGTTATTTATTATAATTAGTTCTTATTTTTGATTGTTATCGTTATTTATTGATAGTTTGCTCGTTAATATTGTTTAGGTCTAAAATTCGATTAGGTTGATTAGTTTAATTAGCCCAAATTCGCTTAGGTTGATTAGTTTAGTTGAAATTTGATTAGGTAGATTAGATTTGCCCATCACAATTATGAATAGGGTTTGATGAAGTTGGTTGAATTGAGCTAGAATCACCTCTAGGGCCTTCCGTGAGGTTTTGTGTGACTTAGGACGGACCAAATGGTGTCGTAATAATGCCGAATTTTCCCGAAACCACTTCTATCCTGATTGGGGTTGTAAATAGGTGTTAGCGGCGCTTTTGGAAATTTGATTTCTGCATTCGAAAATTTGACCCTTTTTTGACCTGTTTAAGCTATTTCTGTCTGACATGAGCCATGAATTGTTGTGTTTTGTTCGGTTGAATTTGGATTACTTTGATAAATTAGCTACAGTTTTTGTAAATTGGGATTAAATTGTGATTACATTTGTGAATAAATTCGGTGACTAATTTTTGTAAGGTCAATTAAAAATTAATATGAGAGTTGCAAATTAAAAAAATGGGTTTACTTTGACGTATTAAGTTAAATTGAGGACACTCAGCTATGGAAATGAAGTTAGAGAAATTAAGTTTAAGTTAAGTGTTGATTAAATTTTCGTTTAGTAAGTTCTAAATTAAGTTACGGAAATTAAACTTTTATTTGTTATATATATTTTTTGAACATAGAAAATGAAGAGAGTTGAACGCAAATGGATGTATGAGGGTAGACTTGATAAGAAGAGACGTCCCACCGTAGAATTTTTGAGGGGTGTGGAATCATTTGTCGAGGTCGCTAAAAAGTCAGTAGACTATGCATCGAGGGGGGAGGTTAGGTGTCCGTGCACTAAATGCAAGAACATTAAATTTTTTGATGTCCTTGTAGTTAAGGAACATGTCATCTATAATGGTTTTTCATCAAATTATTATAATTGGATTTGTCATGGTGAGCCAGCTCAGTCTGAGGAACCCGAAAACCGTCAAAATGAGGGGGGTTTGAGAGGTATGATAGTTGACGTAGTGGAGTGCAACTTGTTTAACAACGATAACACATATGGGAATGACTCACCCAACCAACACGACTCACCCAACCCACAAGAACCTAACCCACGAGCGAAGGCGTTCTTCGACATGTTGAACGCTTCGGAGAAACCGTTATACGGAGGGTGCGAGGTGACTTTGTTAGAAGTCGCATCTATGGTAGTCAGCCTTAAATGTGAGTTCAACCTACCCTTTGCCTGTGTCGATGGTATTGCTGCCTTGCTCGAGAGAGTAATCCCGAAAGACAATATCATGACCCGAACTTTCTACACAACCAAAAAAGTTGTGAAGGGCCTTCAACTCCCGCATCAGAAGATTGATGCTTGTCCAGATGGATGTATGTTATTTTGGAAAGACGATGCGATGCTAGATGAATGTAAGAGATGTGGTAAGGGTAGGTATAAGATGCTTGAGGGGGATATTGTTTTGAGGGGTAGAAAAGGGAAAAGCGGTGTTAGGGGTAAGAAACCGATCCCAATAAGTCAGCTTACGTACTTCCCTATTGCACCAAGGCTTCAAAAATTGTATGCCACAAAAACAATAGCGGAGCAAATGAGGTGGCACAAGGAGGATATTAGGGTACCAGGGAATATGTGTCATCCGAGTGACGGCGAGGAGTGGAAGCGTTTCGATAGACTACATCCCCACTTTGCGTCAGAACCCCGAAATGTAAGGCTAGGGTTGTGTACTGATGGATTTGCACCTTTCGGCCAATTTGGTAAGTCGTACTCTTGTTGGCCTGTGATGATCACACCTTATAACCTACCTCCTTGGTTGTGTTTAAAACAGCCTTTCATCTTTCTATCACTTATTGTGCCTGGTCCCAAAAATCCAAAAAATCATTTGGATGTTTACTTGCAACCTGTTATTGAGGAATTGAAACAAATGTGGGAGGTAGGGGTCGAAACATATGATGTCTCTCTTAGACAAAACTTTCAGTTGAAAGCAGCTTTGTTGTGGACTATAAATGACTTTCCCGCATACGGTATGCTCTCGGGATGGTCTACTGCGGGTCAAAAAGCGTGTCCGTGTTGTATGGAAGAGAGCAAAGCTTTTTATCTCCCAAATTCTAGTAAAATTAGTTGGTTTGACTGTCATAGACAGTTCCTATCAGAGGGTCACCCGTATAGGAAGAATAAGAAGGCGTTCAAGAAGGGTGGGGTTGTGCTTGACGACGCACCTGATCGACTCCCAGGAGATGAAATATGGGAGTTGATTTCCGAGTACCCGTCCACTGTTGACGGAACCGATCAGGAGTTCAAAGACCTGAAAAAGTTGAAAAATGGTTGGTTTAAACGTAGCATATTCTTTGACCTACCATATTGGAGGACTTTGTTACTTCGTCACAATTTAGATGTGATGCATATAGAGAAAAACTTCTTCGAGCAGTTGATTCACACTGTAATGGATGTGGAGGGGAAGAGTTGTGACACTGCCGGCTCCCGACGAGATGTAAAGATTTTTTGTGACTGTCCTCAGCTGCACATAAAACGGGATGGGTCCAAACCGAGAGCCTTGTTCACACTTGACAAGGCCCAGAGAAAGGCGTTGTTGGAGTGGGTACAGAAGTTGAAGTTTCCTGATGGGTACGCCTCCGACTTCAAACGCTGCGTTGATCTTAAGAACCTAAAACTGCAAGGGTTAAAGAGTCACGACTGCCATGTCTTTATGGAGAGGTTACTTCCGGTAGCTCTAAAGCAACTTCTGCCACCGACAGTGTGGAATTCTATAACTGAGATATCTCAGTTTTTTCGAGATTTTTGTTCGTCTACAGTAACAAGTGAGGACATGACTCGGCTGGAGGATCAGATTCCACAAATACTATGCAAACTCGAGATGATCTTCCCACCGTCGTTCTTTAATTCCATGGAACATCTACCGGTCCACTTGCCCTACGAGGCTAAGGTTGGAGGACCTGTCCAGTATAGATGGATGTACCCATTTGAAAGGTACATAAATTTTTGTAACTTTATTTATAAATTTAATTTAAACATAGCTAACTTTTATTAATTAAAATACATAACTTGTTTATTTAGGTTCCTCAATCATCTGAAGAAGAAAATTGGTAACAAGGCTAGGGTAGAGGGTTCTATTTGTAATGCATATTTGACAGAAGAGATTGCGAACTTCTGCTCCCTATACTTCGAGAAAGACATCCAAACAAAAACCAAGAACCTGAACCTAGAACATTCGATTTCCATTGATCTCCTATACCAGAGTTTTTTCAAAAGAAGGGCGATGAAGGAACTTCATCCGTCGAGGGTTCTAGGGTACTAGATGAGAAAGAGTACAACCGAGCGCACCTTTACCTACTCTCTAATTGTGAGATCTTAGAGCCTTATGAGAAACAATTTGTAACTGAATATGTCGCCTTGAACCCTGACGTGAACCCTGATGACGTTTGGAGTAAGAACGATGAACATTTTCCTAAGTGGCTAAAGGATCACGTAGTTGCCTTAGACATACGTGATGATTTGGTTAGAAGTTTGGCTTACGGACCAGTGCGAGTTGTTAAAACCTGGAACCGGTACACAGTGAATGGGTTCAATTTTCACACATTCAACTATGGTAAGAACAAGGCTAGATGTAATTTCGGTGTCAGTGTGACATCTCTTGATGGTGATGAGTACTACGGCATTTTGGAGGATATTTTTGAGTTGTGTTATGCCGGCAAAGAACGGGGGTATAGAGCTGTGTTGTTCAAATGTGAGTGGAAAGACAGCTCCGTGAACGGAACCCGGGTGCATGAACGATACAAGATCGTGGAAGTTAACCACACCCGGAAATATCCTACTTATGATCCGTTCATACTCGCGCACCAGGCCAAGCAAGTCTACTTTGCTCCTTCCCCGTACACGAGAAATGACAGAAATCAAAGTCAATGGTGGGCAGTCTTTACGACAAAACCACGGGGGCAAATAGACAGTTCTTTGTTCCAGGAAGATGCGGCTTCAAGTGGTACACGCTTGTCTCCTATTGACGAGACCATAATCTCCGAAGAAGATCAGAATGTTGTGGCAGATGAATACTCTGAGGATGAAACTGAAGATGGACAGGGAGATTACATGGTTAGGGATGTTCCGGAGATCCTTGAGGAGGATGACGGACACGATGAAGAGAGTTTGGAGGACGATCAAGAGGAGGGCGAGGAAACGGAGGAGGAGGAGGATCAGAGTGAGGACAGTGAGGCTGAGGGCAATAACGACAGCGAAGATGACCTCTAGACTTGTTGTAGTAGGTTACCCACATTAATCATTGTGTTACTTATTGTGTACGTTATTTCTATTGTGTTAGATTGTAATTGCTAATTGTTGCTAATTTGTTGCAAGGTTAAGATAATGGCAGGCGGTAGATCGACGAGGAAACGTGGCGGAGGTAGTCGGTCTGTTCACGCATCGACCTCCCAGCAGGAGGAGGAGGAAGTGGTCCTTGAAACGCCGCAACAGGAGCAGAATGACGAGGAGCAACGGCAGGGGAACACGGAGGAGCTACAAAAGGACGAGAACGGGCGTGTGATTCTCGACCCCGGTCGCGTATGGTAATATAATCTAACATGCCCACTCTTTTTTAACATATGAACTTTTGGACTACATACATCTTGTAATATTTCGTACATGTCTGTGTCTCTCGACTTGGTGCAGGTTCCTCCATGGGGAGGTGACCACTGGCTGTACTAACAGCTACATGACCGACAAAGGTCTAGGGTATGCCTGTTGGACTCAGGTGCCGACGGATCAGCGGGCGCAGTGGTTCAACAACTTTCGGGTTCGTTTACTGTTTTTGCTACCGAGTTCCGCACTCATAATGTGTAGTTTTTTTATTATTTCTTTTACTAATTACTAATCCGCCTTGATTTTGTAGTTGAAGTTCTGTTGGAAGCCGGAGCTCGAAGGAAGGGTATACGAGCGGTACAATGAGACTTGCTCACGCCGCTTCAAGGACGTAATGAACAAGCGCCACAAGCGGGGGACTGCGCTGAAAGACCTGAAAGGTGTAGTTTTTTATATTACTCAATTTTAAAGAAAAATCTAACTTCAATCTTTTACAATATTAACTAATAATATATTAGTGTTGTCATACTTCAGGTGAGGCGTTGGAGAGGTGGGTTAAGTACCACGACGACCAGGGGTTCAAGGTCAGATCGGAGAGGGCATCACAAAACAAATTGAAGAACTGTGAGCATGTGGGGAAGGCCGACCCGACACATCATCGGGGTTCACAGTCTTCGTTTCTTCGTCTCAAGAGGGTATGATTTCTAATAATATCGTACTCCTACTTGATTAATCATAAACTACGTTCACGTAAAATACGTTTGCCTAACGGTCGTATTTATTTAACAGCTACAAGCTGAACTCGGGAGGACGCCAACCGCCCCTGAGGTGTTCCTAGACATGCACGGGAAGACCGACTCGGAAGGGACTTCTTTTATGACGAGTAGAGATCAGGCAATCTGGGTGAGTACTTACTATTTCAAACAAATCAACTGTGCCTATATATTTACTTTAGGTGGTAGATAAGTATCTTTATTGATTTCATTTTCTAATAACTTGAATTGAAATCACTGTTGTGTACGCAGGATGCCTACCAAGAGGAGTTAGCAAATAACGAGAGTTCTACTAGTGGTGCCGAAGTAGACCCGAATGAGACCTATTTCAAGGTCGTGAAGGGGTACAAGAAAGGTAGTGTGTATGGTGTTGGGAATGCACACGGGATGTACTTCACACCTCCCACAGCGCGTCTAGGCACCTCCACACAGATGGAGTATACGCCACCCGAGTCTCAGCAGCCCGACCAAGAAAAGGAGGCCATGAAGCAGCAACTGAAGGAGCAGGCGGAGCAGATAAAGAAGATGCAGGAACAGATGGCCATGTTTCAGGCCATGTTCAACAAATGCAACCCAGGTCGTCCCCCTTCCCCTCCAGACGACAGAGACCCCTTTAGCGGGGATGGCGGTAACTCTGGTGCTTCAGCTAGCTTCACAGTTAGCTGATTGTTTTTTGTTGTTGGTGTTGTAACTGGATTTATGGATTATGTATCTTCGAACTAGTTTAGATTTATGTACCTTTAAACCGTATCTTAAAACTTTTTTATATAAATGGTTTTTTAGCGTAAATGTGGCGGGAGATCAAGTGTTTTGGTTGATTGAGAGTGTGTTGTCGATGGTCGACAGTTGTGGATTTGTTTTATTTTGCAGGTTTTGGCTAGACATCGAACGCTTGGCTACGGTAATGCATCAGCATAAATGGCGTCCAATAACGGACGCCAAGCCAGACGCCGGAGGGAACTAAAGACGATCTTCTATTCAGGGGAATGGCGTCTTACAGTGGACGCCAGATGGGCCAAGATGGCGTCCATAGTCGGACGCCAACATGATGCACATGGCGTCCGACTATGGACGCCACCTTGGCCCATCTGGCGTCCACAGTAAGACGCCATTCATAGCGTCCGCTGTCAGACGCCAATTTCTTTGGCGTCCAATAGTGGACGCCCGTTTAAAAAAAAGGCGACTGGTCGTGGCATCCACTTTCTAGCGTCTGTTTGCGGACGCCAGGACTCATACAGCGTCCACTAACGGAAGCCAATGGATGGACGCCAGGCCCATCTATTCTTGTAGTGATCGAGCGGCACTTACTAAGGCCCTTGATGAAATCAAGGTCGATTCATCGGTTACCCCCACCGAGATGGTAGCCACGATCTTGCCATACCTCAGGGACAAGTCCAAAGGAGAAGGCCCACTTATCACTTTCTCCGAGTCCGACCTTCCACCATTCGGGACCACCCATAACTTGGCCCTATATATCACGGTGATTTGCCGAAACAAATATCTCCCGACGACCCTGATTGATGACGGGTCCGCAGTCAACGTCCTTCCTTTAAGGACCGCAAAGGCCCTCGGCGTTACCGAGGCTGACTACCTTCCGACTGCAAAAACTATCCAGGCTTTTGATGGAAGCCCAAAATCAGTTGCTGGGGCCGTTAAGCTAACCATCATAACGGGCCCAATCGAGAAGGAGTTAGAATTTCAAGTGATCGATGTCACTTCATCTTTCAATCTGCTACTTGGTAGACCATGGATTCGCGCGGTCAAAGCCGTGTCATCCACTCTTCACAGAAAGGTCAAACTACCTTTACAGGATGGGATCATCACTCTCGAAGCTACTCCCATAACCGTGTCAAGCTGCAACACGGCGGGCTCAGTCGACCCACGAGGATTCAACTTCGTGGGAATGATCGAGGAAGAATACCTTTTCCGGCCATACTTCACTATTAGCATCGATACCATGCTACAGAATCTGGGTTGTCTGCCGGGAATCACATCAAGGCCCTATCTTCCACCCGGGAAAATTATCGAAACCCTGAACAACGGACAATCTCGCCTCGGTCTAGGCTACACCATGGAATCCGAATACACGGACCAACCAAGGCGGTCACGTTCGTCACCCCGGTGTTCGGAGCAATTCAAACGGGCCTCTATCGGCCCACCATCTCATGTCCCGGGACCAAACTGGCTCGGGAATGCAATTTCATCCCGGATGATATCTTCTCTCTTATCCAAGCCGAATCAAAGGAGGGCGCAAGCAATACTGAGCCCATTCTAGGACTACTCCTCGGGGAAGATAAGGTCGTCCCGACCCCTAAACATGAGTTAGTCAGCTTGATTCTCCGCAGCAGCAGGTTCGATCCAACTAAGCTGATCTCTGAAGTTGGTGCCGACACTGGGAAGAGAGCTTGGAGGAAGACAACTAAATGGACCGACAGTCAGGGTCGAGTCTACAAGCTAACTACTGGAGAAGAAGATATGCATGCTATCGAGTCTGAATCTGAGTCCGAGTCCGAGTCAGAGTCAGAGTCAGAGTCGGAGTCTGAGTCGAAGTCTAGAGGGTCCAATACTAGGATCGAGTCTGTAACCCCTCCCCCTTCTTTAGTCACACCATCGGGAGCCCCGGAGTCTGTCCCGAGGGCTCTCCCTATCCCTCCTCTGACCAATGATCAGATGGCAGCTCTCTTCGAGCTCTTTTCAAAATACACTATCAATAATAACGATAACCGTTCTGCTTACGACTTGGCTTATTTTCAAAATGTTTTCAAAAATCTTACTTGCAATGACATTGAGAAACCCAACGAACAGGTACCATTGCCTTCACATCTATTCGAGCAACTCGAACAAAGGGAGTTCCGAAATTCGGTAATCGAAGAAACCGATTCCATCAACGTAGGAACCCCTTTAGAACCTCAGATGCTTAGGTTGGGCCTATCTTTAGATACCGAGGAGAAACAACAATTCACGGATCTCCTCCAGGAACTCAAAGACGTCTTCGCATGGTCCTACAAGGACATGCCGGGAATAGACCGGGAGATAGCTGAACACCGAATACCCATCAAAGACGGGTACAAGCCGGTAAAACAGAAACTCCGAAGAATGAGGGCCGAATGATCTCTCAAAGTCAAGGAAGAAGTTGATAAACAATTCAAAGCGGGCTTTATTCAAGTGTCTGAATATCCAGACTGGGTTGCGAACCTAGTACCAGTACCCAAAAAGGATGGCAAAGTCCGAGTATGTGTAGATTTTAGGGACCTTAATAAGGCTAGCCCAAAAGACGATTTTCCATTGCCACACATCGACATATTGATGGATAACACGGCTGACCACGCCCTTCTATCATTCATGGACGGGTATGCCGGATATAATCAGATCAAAATGGCGGAAGAAGACATGAGTAAGACCACCTTCATCACACCTTGGGGGACTTACTGCTATACCGTAATGCCATTTGGGCTTATTAACGCCGGTGCCACTTATCAACGGACCGCCACCACCTTATTGCATGACATGATGCATAAGGAGGTAGAGGTCTATGTCGACGATATGATTGTCAAGTCAAAGGACCAAAACGGGCACATTGCAGCCCTAAGGAAGTTCTTCACCCGACTACGCAAGTACAACATGAGGTTAAACCCTCAAAAATGCAGTTTCGGGGTAACATCGGGCAAATTACTGGGCCACATTGTCAGCCAACGTGGCATCAAAGTTGACCCAGCAAAAATCAAGGCCATAACCGAGATACAACCGCCTAAAACCGAAAAGGAGATAAGGGGGTTTCTCGGGAAAGTCCAATATATAAGCCGATTCATTTCAAAGCTAACCATGGTATGTGAACCCATTTTCAAAAAACTAAAGATAGGAGAACGAACACTATGGGACGAGAAATGTCAAATGGCTTTCGACAAGATCAAGGAAATTCTATCCTCTCCACCGGTGTTAATGCCACCTCAGCATGGTTTGCCTCTGTCGCTATACTTGACAACGACCGAGACTGCCATGGGCGCTATGCTAGCCCAGACGGTCGATTCCGAAGAACGAGCCATTTACTACATCAGTAAAAAGTTCTTAGAATACGAATGCAAGTACACCATGCTCGAGAAGACGTGTCTAGCTTTAGTATGGGCCACTAAAAAGCTCTGACACTACATGCTTAGTCACGAGGTACACGTGCTATCAAAAATGGATCCAATCAAGTATCTGTTCGGAAAGCCCATCCTTAACGACCGCATATCCAGATGGACTTTAATGCTAGCTGAGTTCGACCTCAAGTTCTTACCTTTAAAAGCCATCAAGGGCCGGGTAGTAGCAGAATTCCTAGCCGATAGCCCGGTATCCGAGGAAGATCACACCGATACTTGGGCCTTCCCAGATGAAGACATATTCCATACCGACACCGACACATGGGATCTGTACTTTGACGGAGCGTCCAACTTCCGAGGATTTGGTGTCGGGATCTTGCTAATCTCACCACAAGGGGAACACACCCCGTTATCCATCAAGCTAGACTTCGACGTGACTAATAACGCAGCCGAGTACGAAGCATGCATTCACGGGTTGCAAGCCGCCGCTGATTTAGGAGTAACAAACCTCCGGGTCCACGGTGACTCATCGTTAGTCATAAATCAAACCCTAAAAAAATGGAAGACTCGGAACGCAAATCTCGTGGCTTACCAAGCACGAGTAAGGGTTCTCGAAAAACAGTTCCAAAAAGTGGAGTACATTTATCTGCCTCGGGAAGAAAACCAGTTTGCAGATGCTCTCTCAAAATTAGCATCTTTACTGAATATCCCAGCACATCTAACCAGCATGCCCATTTGCGTTGAAAGACGATCCGTGCCGGCATACATCCACGCTATCCAAGATATTGAAATAAATGATCCAGAACCTTGGTACCAGGCTGTTCTAACCTACTTAACGTCAGGGGAATATCCTCCGGGAGCTGAAAACCGGGCCAAGAAAGCTCTACGAAGATGGGCCACCCAGTTCATCCGCACAGATGATGGACAGTTATATAAGAAGACAGCACAGGGGGCTTTACTTCTATGCATTGACAAAACTCGAGCCGAAAGAGTCATGACCGAGGTACATGATGGTGAAAACGGTCCACATATGAACGCCCATATGTTGGCCCGGAAAATCGCAAGACTCGGTTACTATTGGAATAGCATGGAAACTGACTGTCAGTTGTATGTCAAACACTGCCATAACTGTCAGATTTTCGCCAATGTTCAGCATATGCCTTCATCCTTATTATATACAATGACATCACCATGGCCATTCTCAACATGGGGAATTGATATAATCGGGAAAGTGAACCCTTCTAGGACAGGAGGTCATTGTTTCATCCTAGTGGCTATCGACTATTTCAATAAATGGGTCGAAGCCGAGTCATACCGGATCTTGAATGCCAAACACGTGGCTAAGTTCATCCAAAATAAGATTATATGTCGATACGGGATTCCGCACGAGTTCATCAGCGATCACGGGACCCATTTCCAAGCTGAAACCGCCACTGTGCTGGAAAAGTACAAGATCCAAAGGCATACATCATCACCTTACCGTCCTCAAACAAATGGAGCGGTGGAGGCGGCCAATAAAACAATTGTCACCATTCTTAAAAAGATGGCTGAGAATTACCGAGACTGGCCCGACAAGATACGTTTTGCCTTATGGGGATATCGGACATCAATTCGAACTGCAACCGGAGCAACTCTATACTATCTGACATATGGAATGGAAGCAGTACAGCCAGTCGAACTAGAAGTACCATCCCTCAGAATCCTGCTCGAGAGCCAGGTACCTGAAGCGGACTGGGTCCAAGCCCGATATGACTCGCTAGTCCTCCTAGACGAACGGCGATCTCGGGCTCTGAATAATATTCAGATATATCAGAAAAGGATCCAACGGGCTTTTAACAAAAGGGTTAGGCCCAGGAACATCAAAGAGGGCGATCTAGTCCTAAAATCTGTTCGAGCTTTGCTACCAGTTGAAGCTAGGGGAAAATTCAAACCCAATTGGGCTGGGCCATATCTAGTGAAGAAAATTCTTTCAGGAGGAGCAGTAATGTTAACGGACTTGGACGGAAACGAGTTCGTCAATCCAACAAACTTGGATCAGCTGAAGCGTTACTACCCATAAACCCTATCTTAATGTCATTTGCAAAATTTATAAAAATTGTCTTTTATGAATGTTCAAAATTTTTAAGCAAGTCAATAAGTTAGGATTATTTATCCTACCGTTGCACATCTCGAATTAATAATCTTGATGTATTTCGAAAAATTGCAAAAAATACTTCTGAACTACGGAAGGTTTGATTCCATTAACTTTGGATATGTAGGCAACCCCTCAAAAGGGTACAACCATTGCAATAAACGAAAAGACGGGAACGGTATTCACTAATATGTCTTTTTATTATTTCAAAAATACATCACAAAAAAAAAAAATCATACCACAAAAATAGTAGTAATACTTAAATAATAAATTTAGGAGACTACTCGTACATTTTGCCTTTCCCCTTATCTTTTGGGTCACGTGGAGCCCGAGGCCGACGGGGCGGGGGCGAACGTTCCCTAATCACAAGGGGAACTTCCTTTGCTCGAACCCGCTTCTTCAATTTTGGGTCGTCAACCATTTGCACCGGTCCAAGCCGAGCCCTAACGGGTTCGAGAAGCCTTTTTCGAGGACCGAGTCGGTCCTTGACCGCCAGCCTTGGTCCTAGTCTCCTTTCTAAATCTGTCTGGGGGCTCACTTTCCCCCGTGCACCCTTAGTACTGGACCCTTCAGTCTGAGTCCTAGATTTCCCTTTCTGACCTGTCGAAGTAGCTTCTTCGGCAAAGAAGCTTCTATTGTCTTTAGCATGCTCCCGGCGTAACAGGTCATAGGCCTCGTCAGTTTTCAAGGCAGCTCGAGTTTTAGCTGAATCAGCTCGGGTCCATCTTACATAAGAATCGGTTACCCAGATCGAATGAGAGTTTTTGAGAACAGGCCAAGTAGCTCGTGTATACCACCTTTGCATCCAGGTGTCACACATCACATCCGTCAGCTGAGTAGATTCACTCACAACGGCCTCGATTTCTGGGATTCTTTGCACCCGACCATATTGCCTAAGTATGCGATCGGGAAAGAGGTGAATTGTCTGGCTAAAAGATAGGATTACCTGATATCTAGCCCTATCTCGAGACTCTAGACCGGTCCAAACGTAAATTGGCCACCATGGCACGGCCCAACGGATCAACAGGCCTCCGTGGAAAGATAGCACCTCATCCCAGTATTTTTGGGTATTAAAACGAGAAAAGGCAATAGCTCGTCTCCTCGACATTACTTGCCTGGGTTGATATCGGCTCACATCTAAGGGAGGATCCAAGATTGACAACCTCTCAAACAGCCACAGCTGAAAAACCCGCAAAAAAAATCAAAATCGCAAAAATCGTCAAAATCACGTCAAAAAAAAAACGTGAAAAGACGTGAAAACCGAGAAAACCGCAGGAACCGGGAAAAATCGCGCAAACCGCAAAAAACCGGAAAATCAGGAAAAGCCAAAAAAAAATCAAAAATGGCATACCTGTAGAAGACGGGTACTCCCAGTCAGCCGGACTGACGGATCCCTTTTACGATTATCCAAACCCTGGATAATCTCCCCTGTAATCAACCAAGCCGGGCTATGCTCCGTTTCCATCAGGTCAGCTACAGAGAAAAGTCTAACATGGCCCATACAAGATAATAAATCCATATGTCCCTCAAAGGCATAGACATGGAGCATGCAAAAAGTAAAGGCCCTGCGGCTATGAACCGGCCTGACCCGGACATCATCTGGGTTCATGAATTTTTCAGCTAGATCGATCAAGGAAACGGTATCTCCTTCTAGCATACGGGATACCTCCATATGGGAAAGCCCTAAAAATTCCCTTAACTTCCTTCTTGGATCAGAAACTGAAAAAGAGATAGCAGGGCGGAGTATAGGATTCCATCCTCCTGCAGCAGCAATTTCCTCAGGAATAGGGCAAATCTCTCCTCGAGGAAAACCAAATACATGATAGGTATCGTCCCAATAGGACAGGCAAGCATCCAAAAAATGGCAATCTACTTGCATCTGACGGATCACAGACAATTGGGTAACGCCATTCTGATTTAGGATAGCCCTATCGGCATTCCTAAAATATTTGGACCACTCATGCAGCATCCCAACTAATCGGTCAATCCCCATAATTGATTTGCTAAAAAGAAAGAATAAATTTTCAGGACTTATTCTTTTCTTTAACGAATTGAGGGAATTGTGGAATTATGAGAATTTATGAAGCAAGGAAGGGGTATTTATAGCATAAACCCAATTTTCCCTCCTCACCTTAGGATTCCCAATCCTAGAGTATTTAGCATACAAGCCATTATCCTAAGGCTTAGCTAAGTCATCCCGAGCACTCCTATTCCTTTTCAAACTCAAAACAAAAATTCCTTAATTTTTCAAAGACTTTTGCAAACTCAAAAAAATTCAAACCTTTTCCCAAAATTTTTATTCCCCAGCACAAGTCATTTTTCCTACAAATATTACACGCGAAACTTTGCTACTTTGCATAAATATGTACAGGACGACTCAAGCAGGACCATGCAATTTGCATAACTCCTCAGCGGCATTTAACAAGATGAGCCCACATACAAGCCCATTTTAAGTCTTATACGACGAGTTCAATTCCCCATGGAGTTATCATCAGTTCAGGTACATTTCTAGCCCATGGCCGGCGGGCCCTTCACGCAGGTCTAATGGACCTTAAACGACCCGACCGGAAGCTACCGGGTTTTAATCCTTGATTGACCTGGTGGCTACTCTGACTTTCGCCCTGTCCAAGCCTCAGCCAGAGTGGGGGCTCTGTAGACACCCACATTTTGACTGCCAGGTGTCTATAGTAGTTTCCGACAAACACCCGATGATGATCGGACGCAAACGTGCTTTAACGTACTCGGAAATGGGCTCGAAATCAATGGCATTTGGCCTAGGCATTTTACGGAGTACAAATTTCACAAAACCAACCTCAAATTCAGGCCCAGTGGGTCGTTTCGAGTCAAATAACACTAATTTGGGTCGAATCCGACACCAGGGGTAAAACCGTCTTTTAGCGACCGAGTCAAAACCCGGTCAAAGATATTTCCCGAGACATACGAGCTGACCGTGATTCTCACGTGTCCAATTCGGACTCCAATTCTACGAAATCAGCTACACAGAATAATAAACAAGTTCGTTTAAGGGTAGAATTCGATCTCAAGTAGGAATCCTATCCGAAAACCGATTCAAACACCCAACCGAGTGCAAAACACTCGGCTGAGTAGCATGAACCAGCCGAGACTCCTTTTCTTCCCTCACAAGAAAACGGAATTATCGTTCTCCTCAACTTCTTACCCAAGCGGTAATTCTACTACAAGCACATCTCTCCTAAGTCAAGGTCGGAAACCCCTATAAATAGGACCTCCCATTCAACACTTCAGACACGATTTTTATTAGCAATACACACACATTGATTATCAACATCAAATATTAGCATCCAAAATACACAACTTTTTCATCAATCCTCCTTACACTTAGCATCGAGAAACCGATATTACAAACCCGAAGGAAACCGGTCCTATACCCGACACCCTTCACCCGTCTCGTCCAAACCGTACCACCTAGCCGAACCAAAACATCACTCGACGCTCCCGTGCCTAGCCACATTCCGACGAGCCCCGATCCGAGTCAACAAAAGCATGTAGGTTGAGGGTGTATCAAACCCGATTTCTCCTTTCTTCTCTTCTTTTCTCTTCGTCCGTTTTTTTTTTATTATGGGTCAAGAGTCGTCTTTCTCTTTTTTTTCTAATATCGTTATTAACGAAAAACTATTTTCATAACAAACATTCTGAAAAATACAATATCGATTTTTCTATAATCGAATATTGTATCGAAAAGAATTATATTAAGATCTCGACGATATTAAAAATCGTTACATCTTTTTTTCGTTCAAAATTCTTTTCTTTTAATTTTCGTTCAAAACAAATTATTTTACAAAACCCTTTTTTATTCCGAATATTCGATATCGATTTCATAATCGAACATCGGATACGACGAATATCGAAAACATGAATCGAATACAAATTAATTCATAATTTGTACCCGGTTCATCAAAATAACAATTTTCGAACAACGAGCGAAACGGGACAGACCCGCACGCGAGTCGCGCCCCTCACAGGCGACTCGCGTACAAGTCTGAAATCCGCGCCTCTTTTTTACTTTTTCGTTCGTTTTATTATTTATTTTTCGAAACAATTTCTAAAAATTTATATCTTTTCCAAAACTATTCCAAGTATTCGATATTGATTTCGTAGTCAACTATCGAATATAACGAATATCGAAAATATTAAGTCGAGTACGAATCATGCAATATTCATACACGATTTAATAAAAAATCGAGTTTTCAGAAAACCGCGTCCAAAACCAGCCCGACACGCGACTCGCCGGCGACCCGGGCGAGCCGCGCGGCCGGCTGTCCCGACGCACCCTTTTCGTTCTTTTTTTATTATTTTTTCGAACATCGTTTTTTATACAAAACAACGTCTTGTCAACAATATTTTTCAGATTTCGATTAATATTTATTTTCTCAATTTCGCATATTTATTTCTTGCTATTATTATTTACAAATCGATACTAACTCGTTTGTTCATCTTTTGTAGCAAATTCATCCTTTTTATTTCATTTGTTTTATTATACTAAAACGAATCTCACATGTTAAATTCAACTTTGACGTTAATTAATTTTTCATGCATTAAACCGACTTAGCAACCCGTTCAATTCCCCACATGCTTAGGAAAACAATGTTTGCATTTCATTCATCATATTACTAACGCGCGCATTAAAACGTCATTCGATATCCTAGTAGAGGCCGCTAATGTGCGGGCGGGGTTGGGTGTTCTTAGTGAACTTCCCAACACGTACCCTCACCCCTTACTTAGAACCGTGGTTTCCGGATGTCCGAAACCATTGGCAACGAGAGTCATTCAATATACGAATAACCGCTCAAGTCGGCATCTGTATCGAACTGCAAAGGGACGAGCCCAATAAACTCTGACATCGGAAATGGGCCGTATTTTGTACACGGCCCACTACGACATAGAGTGGGCTCGAACGGTTCCGAATAACCATAAAATTCGGTGGCGACTCCGACTTCGATTTAAATTTCCATTTGACCATCTCATGGAGATTCATTCGCCTCCCCAAAACCCGCGCGTGGCCGCGTCGGGGTGGACCTATGTCATGTCCACACCAATTAAACTAGAGAATAATCTAGAACAACATAATTAAAATATAGAGAAACTAACAACACTAAGATGATCTAAATAAAACAATAATGAGAAACATAAAATAAATCTAAACTAGAGATTAGAGAGTGGAAAGGAATGTACCCACTATGAAGATCTAGAAGAAATAAGAAGGTTGCATAAATAAAGATTGAATCTTTGATGGAGAGAATGAAGAACTTGTCACTAATTCTTCAATAAACCCACAAATCTTCAAATAAAACTTGAAATAATCTTCTACAACTTTAAAATCTAGAGAATTGTTGATGGAAACTAAGTAGATCTATACTAATTGATTACTATGTAAACTACTAGAATTATAGAGAACTACTAAGAATACTACTAAATTACTACTCCAAATGGATGTGTAATGTGATGAAAGACTACCCTAATGGAGGCCTATTACTACTTGCTTATTACTACAAATTAGGGTAACATATATATAGTAATGCCTTAATGAGTCTCTTAACCTAAAGCCCAAATCCAACTTTTGCTTCATTAGTGAGACAATCACCCTTTGCATCTTCATTGGGTGAAACTTCGACCTGCGGTATGTCGAACTAATCCCAACGAGTAAAATTTCGCCCGGTGAGACTTTCTTCTCATTTTGCGATTTTTGGCACTTTTCTTCATCGGGCGAAATTTCACCCGGTGGGCGAAATTTCGCCCGGTCATTTTCGCCCGGTGGGGAAGCTCGGAAAATCTTCGGGGAGGCATTACCGTCGGGTGAAATTTCGCCCGGTGGTACTTGATCGGGTGAAATTTCACCCGGTCAATTTTTCTGGCCTCTTTCCGTGTCTCATTCTTCGTCGATTGATTGGATGACTTTAAACTTTAAGTTGTGTGCTTTGCTCTTTTGGACGGTATTCCCTTCTCTTATGCTCGTGGAAGCTCGATCATGATTTGGTGCCAAATCCTATCAAAATTGATAGAAAAACTACCAAAAACACGTAAAACACACAACAGGGATGCTAATGCGAGAAGTACTCAAAATATGGCGATAATCGCACTCTAAACTCGCAAAACGAGGGAAAAACGAGTCTAAATGAGGGGAAAAACAGTCTAAATTTACCACACAACAATTCCCCCACACTAAACCGTTGCTCGTCCTCGAGCAAAGACCCAAAAAGAAATTACAACTACTACTATTAGCTAGACTATGCTAAGCCGATACGGGGCAATTAACGGGCCCGCTCCGTCCCTTCAACTCACATCGAAATACCCATAAGGTAGAGTACTCCCATGCAAGGCAAGTTGTGGCTTGCTCAAAATGGTGGATGCGACTAAACACACAAAAACACATAACACGAAAGAATAGACGCATCCAAAGCAAAAATAAAACACCGAATCCCTCATCGAGACGGCGGGGAAGACACCGATTACTTTCCTAAAACAACAATAAACTTCCAAGATAAATGACCCACGTAAACAAGGACCAAAGCCTAATATTATGATAATTAAGCAATATAAATGTTGATAACTTAGCCTAGGTCCTCCTAGTCTTCTAAAGGGGTACGACGGGGCGTATAACAGATTAGAAAAAGTGAACCATGGATTCGTTTGACACTGTAGGTAGGTGCAGTCCCGCTCTCTTTGGCTAAGCCAAGAGGGTCGTTCCAAACTCGAAATTTATAAATTAGCCCAAACAAAAAAGGTGGAGTGTTTACAATTATTGGGGTGGATCGACTAATCACCGCTATCTTCCTACCTCGGGACTCGGTCCTCTAGTTGGCACTTCACGGCGATGAATTGATCAAAGGGCTATATATATATATATATATATGATTTTCATTTGAAGCTTATTTTCTCTCCTTGTTTTTCATATTTTTGTGCCCTTTTCTTTTGCTTTGGTTTGCCCTTTTTTGGCTTTTTGATGTGGTTCGAAACCAAACTTGGAGGTTAATTTTTTGTAAACTTATTGTGGTGATGTATAGGTGGAGGGAAAATAGGTAATCGAGAACGCGCGCCATTCCCGGATAACCCACAAAAAAGGCGGAAAGAATTTGGAGTAAAGATGCAATGGTCATTCGAGCAAGGTTACCTAGAAAACGGAATGCGGGAACCAAGGCCTTACTCCTCCATGGGTGGTCAAATGCAAACCCCGAAGTAACCACTAGTAGAAAAGGTGGACTCAAGCTAAAGGATCAACAAATTCATTGATTAAGAGTCATTCTACTGGATTAAGGTCCAAAATCTACGATGGGTTATCTACAATGGAATGTGAAATCTTGTAAAAGGTTTGTAATCGGGTTTTCAAAAAGATTAGTCCTAGACACGCTATACAAGAACAAAAGAAACACACGAAAAGGAAAAACCAAATAAAAGAAAACACAAGGTCATGTACTCCATACTCCATCGACATTCAAGCACACAAATCAACCACAACACCCAAATGCTCAACTTCAAGAGCCTCTAATGGCAACAACCTAACTCCTCTTCAAACGTAAAGAAGAAAGAAGGAAGGAAGTTACCAAGCGGAGTGCTTTCGTAATATCTTCAATTCGCGCTATCAAGGTGGTGGTTACCTGCAAGAGTAGAGAACAAGACCGTACACGGGACACGAAACATAACGAGAAACAAGAAAAGAAAAGAAAAATGTTTTTGATTTTTTGAATTTTTATGGATTTTGAAAAGATTTTTGAAAAATAAAAGATAGTAGACTCCTCCTCCACACTAAAACTGTACATTGTCCACAATGGACAAGTAGGGGAAGAACAAAAAAGACGGAAAAGAAAAATCTTTTTGGATTATGATTTTTCAAATATTTTGGATTTTTCGAAATTTTTGAGAAAAGAAAAAGGAAAAGGAAAATAAAGAAAGCGATAAAATAGTGGCGGGCCTAAGTGAAATCACATCACCTAGATCCTAGCCAAGTGGCCAAGAAATAGAAAAAGAAATAAACGGAAAAGAAAAGAAAAATTAAAACGAAAGGGTGAAAAATTGGGCGTAGGTGTAGTCACGTCACCTAGCCCGGATTAAGAAAAATTGAGAGGATTTGATTAAAATTTGGATTTTTCAAAAGGGTCGATGGCGTAATCACGTTGCCTAAAGACCGGGAGCAATACCAAGGCTGCTTCGGCCGCAAAAATCGATGGGACAGTGGGACAATGGGACAACGGGACAACTTGCAATTTTTGTTAGAGGTAAAAGGATTCACAATGATCATAAAATGATGAAGCAAGGAACAAGGAACGAATTCAATTCAAGGATTGATTTAAAGACTCACCGACCTAATCCACACACATACACAACACACACAACACCGACCGACTCTTGGGGATAGTTTAATTTGGGTAATCATTTGACGCAAAAGAAACCGTCGGAGACCCGGGTAAGGGTTGTATGCCCTCAGTGGATTCTAACTCAGAAAGGTCGAATAACGTACGATCCTCGGGTAACCTATAGTTCGCATACTCCCAAATTTTCATTCCCCCCGAATGGTTTAGTCGGAATTCACCGGGACCTAAGGGTAGGTCCCAATTGTGACAATTATAAATATTGGTTCGGTGTATATTGGGGACTATTAGAGCACGGTCATGGCAAATGGAGACGAGGCGATGATCGGGTACATTAAAGATCCACGCCGGGAGATAGGCCTCGTCAAGCCAGACTCTATTATCTAGTGGGATAAGGTGGTCGGTCGCATAACCCAAGTTTTTCGCGATTAAGGTCACAAGACCTCCACGGTCTACGAAGGGGCGTTGAGCAACGATAATTTTGTGAAAATGCAACGCTACAACAAGTGGTATGTCAAGGAGATTAGGGTTACCAAGTAAGGAGTCAGAAATCAATTGTAAGACGCACACATTAAGATTAAAAATATTATGGGTAGATGGTATCAAGCAATGGGAGAGTATCTCCGCAAAGTAACGAATAGCGGGGTTACGAATTTCAGAGGTAAAGTTTGAATTAGGTTCGAAATAGCGTTGACCACGTGCTATGAACCTCCAAAGGTCTCTTCTAGATGCACTAGCTTGTACATCACTCAAAGGTTCACTAAGTCCGGTACCCGATGAAGGTAAGCCTAAAGCTAAGCCAAACTCGGAAATAGTCAAACAATGGGTTCTACCGAATAATCTAAATTTAATTCTTGGCGTGGTCGGGTTATCGATAATAAAGGTACCTAAGAACTCACATGCAAGGCCTTTATATGTGCAAGCTACAAAACTAAGAAGTCCGCTTGTTCCGGTCCTAGACGATAACTCTCTAATATCGTCCTCTATTCCTAGAATTTCCATTGTGAACGGACAAGGCCACCTTGTGCTCCGAAAGGTGTTTTCGGAGAAGGTTTGAGCTAATGTGTATTAGAACAAGGTAAAAGTTTAGGCTTATGAGACTTAGAAAGTTTAGAGGTTGAAGCCATACCTTGTTTACGCGCGGCTCGTTGGGCTCTTGTCTCCATAATAATAATTTGCAATAATAATCCCAAAACATTAGCTTTTCCTTCTTCAAAACCCAAAAATAAATCACTAAGATGGAGAGGAGGTATGAATGTGGTTGGGGTATGGTGGTTTGATTTTATGAGGAGTGATAAGGTGAAATGAGGGTGAGGTAAAGGTGATATAAATAAAGGTAATTGAGGAGGGAAAGGAAAGTTTTAAAGTGGGTGGTAAATTTTTGTGTAAAAAATTTTGGAGGGAAAGTTATGTGTGGTAAATGTGAAGGAGGGAATTGAAATTGTAGTGAGTAAATAAGGTATAGGTGATCCATTCAAGCTCATGCCACCGGGTGAAAGCACCATCGGGTGAAATTTCACCCGATGGACTTTTCGTCGTGAAAATCATTTTTGCCACTTTTTCCACCGGGTGAAATTTTACCCGGTCAAAATCTCACTGGGCAAAATTTTGCCCGGTGGTGTTTTCGTTAATTCCGGCAAATATGGCAACTTTTCCGTAGGGCGAAATTTTGCCGGTCAAGTCTCACCGGGCGAAGTTTCGTCCGGCGGTCTTGTTTTCTTCGTTTTTCTGCCTTGCCATTTCATGGCTCTTCAATAATCACCTAAAGATTCAAATATGACTCGACTCACATTACATAGTCAATATCTCCCACAAACATGCTTGTGGTCTTCAATTAGTCTCCATAACTTTTTCCAAAAGCTTGATCTTCACCCAAATAGATGCTCCATGGTGAAATCCAAGTTCAACCATTCTTCTCAAGCTAACAAAACTAACAAACCCAAAGATATATGATACATATATACAAGGTGGTTGTTGAGGATACCACCAAACCTACTTCAATTTCGAGAGAGGGTTAGACAACGCTTCCCAACGGGAGCTCACCAAACTTCACGGTAGCAAAGGTCTCACGAATGTGACCAGGATGATAAATCTTCAAACGTTGCCCGTTAACCATAAATTTCCCGGTTTCCGGGCTTGATATCTCTATTGATCCATATGGTTACACTTTGGTCACTTCGAATGGACCCGACCATTTTGATTTCAACTTACCGGGGAAGAGCTTAAAGCGAGAGTTGAAGAGTAATACCTTATCACCAACGGAGAAGTCCTTACGAAGTATTCGAGAATCGTGCCATTGACGAGTTCGTTCCTTGTAAATCTTTGAATTTTCGTAGGCTTCAAGTCTTAATTATTCCAATTCTTGTAGTTGGAGAAGGTGATTATCTCCTACAACACTCTCATCGAAGTTTAACTCTTTGATTGCCCATTCGGCTTTGTGTTCTAATTCCACCGGTAAATGACAAGCTTTACCATACACAAGACGATAAGGAGTGGTTCCAATCAGCGCTTTGTAAGCCGTTCTTAATGCCCAAAGGGCGTCATTCGATTTCAACGACCAATCCATTCGGTGTGTATTTACAACTTTCTCTAAAATTCCCTTGATTTGACAGTTGGAGATCTCGGCTTGCCCATTTGATTGAGGGTGGTAAGCTAGGGACATCTTGTGAGTGATACCATATTTCCTAAGAAGGTGTTCAAAGGTATCTTTCCTAAAATGAGAGCCTCCATCACTAATTATGGCTCTAGGCATACCGAATCTTGGTAAAATTACATTCTTGAAAAGCTTGATTACAACCTTGGAGTCATTGGTGGGGGAAGCTACGGCTTCGATCCATTTTGAGACATAATCAACCGCTACTAGAATGTATCTGTTACCAAAAGAGGATATGAACGGACCCATGAAATCAATGCCCCAAACATCGAACAATTCAATTTCTAAGATGGGTTGAAGGGGCATCTCATTTCTTCTTGTAATATTCCCACTTCTTTGACAAGCATCGCATGTGAGAATGAAATCTCGAATGTCCTTGAACATGGAAGGCCACCAAAACCCGCTTTGGAGAACCTTGGCAATTGTCTTTTGGTTGGCCAAGTGTCCACCATTAGATGTCAAGTGGAGGTGCTTCACAATATTATATCCTTCATCGGTCGTAACACATCGTCGGTAAATTTCATCTACACAACGGCGGAATAAATAAGGCTCATCCCAATAATAGCGTTGGGCTTCATAACATAGTTTCTTCCTCTCTTGCTTGGAATAATCGTCCGAAATAAATTGAGATACTAAGAAATTGACAATATCGGCATACCAAGGTGTAATAGTTTCAACGGCCATCAAGGCCTCATCTCTAATAGCTTCATTAATGGGTATAACATCTTCTTCATTGCTACCTTTTCCAACCGTTAGTCTACTAAGATGATCCGCTACCAAGTTCTCCGATCCGGCTTTGTCTTTAATCTCAATATCGAACTCTTGTAGAAGAAGGACCCACCGAAAGAGTCGGGACTTGGTCTCCTTTTTGGACATGATGTATCGAATCGCCGCATGATCAGTATGAATAATGACCTTGGAACCGGTAACATAGTTTCGAAATTTCTCCATAGCATAGACAACGGCAAGCATCTCTTTCTCGGTTGTTGTATACCTCGATTGGGCTTCATCTAATGTTTTGCTTGCATAATAAATCACATGTAGCTTCTTATCCACCCGTTGTCCTAGAACGGCACCAATGGCAAAATCGGATGCATCGCACATGATCTCAAATGGAAGATTCCAATCGGGAGCTTTGATAATTGGAGTGGTAGTGAGAGCGGTCTTTATCCTGCAAAAGGCCTCAAGACACGAGTCATCAAAAACCAAAGGTGCATCTTTCATAAGCAAAGAAGTCAAAGGCTTGGCAATCTTGGAAAAGTCTTTAATAAATCATCTATAAAAACCGGCGTGACCTAGAAAACTCCTCACCCCTTTAACATTTGTAGGTGGTGGCAAGTTCTTAATCACGGAGACTTTCGCCTTATCAACTTCGACTCCTCTATTAGAAACAATATGACCTAGGACAACACCTTGTTCAACCATAAAATGACATTTTTCCCAATTTAAAACAAGTCTATACTCTTCACACCGAGCTAACACTTGATCAAGATTTTCAAGGCAAGAATCAAAAGATGTACCATGGACACTAAAGTCATCCATAAAAACTTCCATAGATTTTTCAATGAAATCGGAAAATATAGTCATCATACATCTTTGAAACGTTCCCGGCGCATTGCACAATCCAAATGGCATCCTTCTATAAGCGTAGGTGCCATAGGACATGTGAAAGTGGTTTTTTCTTGGTCATCGGGATGAATGGAAATTTGAAGAAATCCAGAATGACCGTCAAGGAAACAAAAATAAGAGTGATGCGCCAATCTTTCAAGCATTTGATCAATGAAGGGAAGAGGGAAATGATCTTTTATGGTGGCTGTGTCCAATTTTCGATAGTCTATACACATGCGCCAACCGGTAATGGTCTTAGTAGAAATAGACTCACCCTTTTCTCCTTTAACAACCCTCATTCCTCCTTTTTTCGGCATAACTTGCACGGGGCTAACCCATTTACTTCCGGTTATTGGGTATATTATGCTAATCTCATACAACTTGAGGACTTCCTTCATACAACCTCTTTCATGGTGGGGTTCAACTTACGTTGACCCTCAACCAAAGAACGGTGGTCATCATCAAGGATGATCCTATGCATACAAACATTTGGGCTTATGCCTTGGAGGTCGGCAATGCTATACCCGATGGCCTTTTTGTGTTTTCTCAAAACAATCAAAAGTTTTTCCAATTGAGGTCCATCAAGTGTAGCATTGACGATAACGGGATAATTAGTTCCTTCAAGAAAAGCATATTTGAGGGAAGAGGGAAGTGGTTTAAGTTCAAGATTAGGAGGAGAAGATACCATACTCTTACCCACCGGTAGTGGTTCTACCTTTTCTTCATGAGAGCATTCATCTTCAAATAGTGGAGAGTCAAATGGTTCATCTTCTTGCTTATCATCATCTATCAAGCTATACTCAACCAAATTATCAATAACTTCAATGGAATGCATTTGTTCAATCATTGGTTGTTTAAGAGCTTGAGAAAGGGAAAACTCTACCGACTCGTTCCCTATGTTAAAAGACAACTTACCATTTTTGACATCAACTATAGTACCTCCGGTAGCCATAAAAGGTCGACCTAAAATAATGGGGGTAATAGTGTCTTCGGGCATATCCATGACAACAAAGTCGGAGGGGATGAAAAACTTACCAACTTGAACGTGTACATCCTCAAGTATCCCAAGTGGGTACTTAACGGACCTATCCGCAAGTTGAATCGACATGCTAGTGGGTCTCATCTCCCCCACACTAAGTTTCTTAGCAATAGAATAAGGTAACAAACTAACACTAGCCCCTAGGTCACATAAAGCTTGATTAACAACAACGTTTCCAACCCGACAAGGGATGGAAAAACTACCGGGATCCTCTAGTTTCTTTGGCATTTGATTCATGAGAATGGCACTACATTGTGCCGTGAGAGAGACACATTCTTTGTCCTCTATTGTTCTCTTTTTATTCAAGACATCTTTCAAAAACTTAGAATAGAGGGGCATTTGAGAAATTACCTCGGTGAAGGGTAAAGCTACCTCCACCTTCTTCAACATATCCACGAAACGGCTAAATTGGGCATTCTCCTTATGTGGCTTAGATCGTTTGGGAAAAGGCAATGGTGGGACAAAAGCGGGAGGCGGTGAAACATTGGATTCTTCTTCTTCTTCGGCTAATCGCTGCGCCTCTTTTCTTTATGCTTCTTCCGCTTCCATTTGCTCTTTTTTCTTTCTTTGTTCTCTTAGTTCATTCTCCGCATTTTGAAGGATATCAAACTCCGCTTGTATTCCTCGGTTTTGTTTGGGGGATGTGGGAGATGATGCTTGTGGTGCACTTGGTTGATTGACTTTGGATAGGGTGCTTTTGGTGTTCAAGTTCAAATTCTTATATGGGTCCTCAAGTTCTTTGTCACCTCTCAAAATGACGGCATTTGCTTGGTGTGGAGGGTCTCTTGGGTTTTGAAGTTGCCCGGGCAAACCATGGGGTGAATGAATTGGGGCGGCTAAGGCTTTTGTTGCTTCTTGTGATTCCCAAACCTTTAGTCTTGCCTTGGTTTCTTGATGTTCATTCCATAGTTACCCAACGGCTCTTTGTAAATCATTGATGTTATCCCATGGAACTCCTCCTTGACCAAATTGAAAATTGCTTGATTGGCCATAAGATTGAGAGAGTTGATTAAATGGTTGTTGATTATAACCTTGATTTCCTTAAAAATTACCTTGGAACCTTGATTGTATCCATGATTGAAATGATTACCATGTTGATTTTGGTAATTGTTGTAAATGTTAGGAACATGGAAGTTGCTACCTTGTTGATTGAAGTTGCTCCTTTGATGAGGAGGCATATATGGGGGCATCTTTGGAGGACCTTGGTTAAAGGGCCTTTGTTGACTTTGATTAAACGGCCTCGATTGACTCCCTTGGGCACGTGGCATAGGATTTTGAACATTTGACTTCCATAAGAGAAATTAGGATGAAATCTTTTGCCGGCATTGTAAGTATTGGAAAAGAGATCAAATTGAGGTCTTTGCCCATACACCTGTATAGCTTGGACTTCATTTGGCTCTTCAATATAAACTTCTTCATTAGGAATGCAAGAGCTAGAATCATGGCCATAATTGCCACAATGATCACATTGAACTTCCCATGTTAATTGCTTTGGAGGAGATGGTTGCCTTGGTGGAACACTCCCTTGAATTTGGTACATACCTCTAGGAGTGAGCTTTGAACTCATGGAATCCATTCTCTTTTTCAATTCTTCAACTTTCGCTTGAAGTTTCAATTCATTAGAACTCTGAGTTGAGTTCACTTCGACTTTCTTTCTAGAATCCCTCGATTGACCCATTCTAGAATCACTCCTTGCCATCTTCTCAATAAGATTTTTAGATGCCTCCTCGGTGAGAGAAGAGAAGTCTCCTCCGGCGGCCGAATTGAGGTTCTCCTTGGTTTTCGATGAATGGGTGTTATAAAATGTTTGGGTAGTTAGCCAATCGGGTATTCCATGGTGTGGACATTTGCGCAATAGATCTCTAAATCTTTCCCAAGCCTCACTTAGGCTTTCAAATTCATCTTGCTTGAAGGTTTGTATCTCCATGCGATATTGGTTAGTCTTTGAGGGCGAAAAATATTTCTCTAAGAAGGCATTAGATAGTTGAGCCCATGTCGTAAATGTATTAGCGGGATGGCCTTGAAGCCATCTTCGAGCTCCATCTCTCAAGGTCTTTGGAAATAATAAACGATGCAATTGGCATGAAGTTAATCCATTGAGACGGGCTCCTACTAATTTTTCTTTAAATGAAGCAATGTGCTCTTGGGCATCTTCTTGGGAAAATCCATGAAAAGTATCTTGTTGAACCGCATTTGTCAAAGAAGCTTTCAATTCATAATTCTCGGGAATCTCTCTGAAATCGACGGGAGAAGGTGTTTCTTCATGTGTGAGTTGAGAATGATATCCTAAGGTTGCCATTTGTTGGATTGGTGGTGATGGTGGATTTGAGTTTGAATGATTTGGAAGGGATGGATTTTGATTTGGTGGTGGTGTTTTTGGTGATGGTGGTGAAGTGGAAGGTCTGGAAGGATTATTTGGAGTGGGATTATGTGATGTAGAGGGTATAAAAGGTGTATGTGGTAGGATGGGATTAAGGTTAGGAGGTGATAATGAAGGATGTGGAATGATGGTGGTTGAGTTATTTCCTCGAAAACGCAATGCTCTAAAAGTCCTTTCCGGCTCCGGATCGAACCACAAGGGCGATGACGTGTTCCTGGGCATAAAACTCAATTAAACGGTGAGACTCCTAGTACCTAACCGTACTAGGGAAAAGGGAGAAGAGAAAAGAATCGAACACAACAACTAAAAAAACAACAACTACTCGTCGTTCCCCGGCAGCGGCGCCATTTTGACGGGCACCCGAATCGGATCGGTCGTTTAGCGAAGGACGGGGGTTAAACAATATTTATAGACTCGGAATAACACAAAAACTACTAGAGTAATCATGGTAAGTCGAGGTCGGTCCACAGGTAACGGAACAGAGTGTTTTGACGAGTTAAAAGTGATGCGTTTGATGTCTAGAAAAGGGGTTTCTAAGGGTCGAGTCTATGCTAGAGAAATAACGATAAAAATAGCTAGAGATGAACAATCTAGGGAAAGGCGTTAGGGGGAAGTCGGGATTCGGAACACGGAGTCTAAGAAGGTCGGGATCGAGTTTTTGTCGCAACATATATAAAGGGAGAATGCCACCTTTCGGTTTCTTCACTCAACCCACCTAAAAACCCGCTTTCGCGGCGAAGAAGGGTAAGTCTCTAGTTGTGGTAATTTCTACCCCGAGTTTCCCCATATTGATAGAAACGAGTCAAGGTCGGTCTAGTTGGCCGGACTAAAACAACAATGACACAACCACAAACAAGATGAACCAACAAGCAAGTAACCCACCAATACCCCTAAATTCAAATAATTCAAGTCCTCATCCCTAAACCCCCCAACAAGAAATCTATTCACTAATCATAATGGAAAGCAACAAAACATTAACTAAGGAGAAACTAACTAAAGGATGCATATTAACTAGATCTAAAGAAAATAACTACAAAATAATGAGAAAACGACGATCTAACAATTACCCACTAAACTATGAAACTACCCAATTAAACTAGAGAATAATCTAGGACAAAATAAATAAAATCTAGAGAAACTAACAACACTAAGATGATCTAAACAAGACAATAATGAGAAACATAAAATAAATCTAAACAAGAGATTAGAGAGTGGAAGGGAATGTACCAACTATGAAGATCTAGAAGAAATAAGAAGGTTGCATAAATAAAGATTGAATCTTTGATGGAGAGAATGAAGAACTTGTCACTAGTTCTTTAATAAACCCACAAATCTTCAAATAAAACTTGAAATAATCTTCTACAAACTTGAAATCTAGAGAATTGTTGATGGAAACTAAGTAGAGATCTACTACTAATTACTATGTAAACTACTAGAATTATAGAGAACTACTAAGAATACTACTCCCTCCGTTCCAACCATTTGTATACATTTGCTTTATGCACGTATGTCGATACTCGTTTTGTTTTGTCTATATCTTTAGTTACGTATTACTAAAAATTATAAAAATTTGATATTTATAATGTATTCGATTGGACGATTTAAACAAGATCTCACATGAATATATTTTATCTTATACATTAGAAGTTATATCGAAATTTCATCCTACTTATAAATAGTGTCAAAAAAGTAAATGTATAAAATTCGTTGGAACGGAGGGAGTACTAAATTACTACTCCTAGTGGATGTGTAATGTGATGGAAGACTACCCTAATGGAGGCCTATTACTACTTGCTTATTACTACAAATTAGGATAACATATAAATAGTAATACCTTAATGGGTCTCTTAACCTTAAGCCCAAATCCAACTTTTGCTTCATTAGTGAGACAATCACCCTTTGCATCTTCATTGGGTGAAACTTCACCCTGCGGTATGTCGAACTAATCCCACCGGGTGAAATTTCGCACAGTGAGACTTTCTTCTCATTTTGCGATTTTTGGCACTTTTCTTCATCGGGCGAAATTTCACCCGGTGGGCAAAATTTCGCCCGGTGGGGAAGCTCGGAAAATCTTCGGGGAGGCATTTTACCGTCGGGTGAAATTTCGCCTGGTGGTACTTCATCGGGTGAAATTTCACCCGGTCAATTTTTCTGGCCTCTTTTCTTGTCTCATTCTTCGTCGATTGATTGGATGACTTTAAACTTTAAGTTGTGTGCTTTGCTCTTTTGGACGGTATTCCCTTCTCTTGTGCTCGTGGAAGCTCGATCGTGATTTCGGTGCCAAATCCTATCAAAATTGATAGAAAAACTACCAAAAACACGTAAAACGCACAAGAGGGACACGCTAATGCGAGAAGTACTCAAAATATGGTGATAATCGCACTCTAAACTCGCAAAATGAGGGAAAAACGAGTCTAAATGAGGGGAAAAATGGTCTAAATTTAGCACACAACACAGAACCACACCCAAAGTGGCTACAGGACAGACATTCATTCCTTCAGAAGTAAGAGTGCCCACCCATAGATACGGCTGCATAACAGAAGACAGGAACCAGGTGGAGATGGCAAACAGCTTGGATACTAAAGACTAGCTCAGAACTGATGCTCAAATAAGGATGGCCTCCTACAGGCAAACTGTCGCCAGAAGCTACAACAAGAATGTCAAAGTCAGGGTCCTGCAAGAGGGAGACCTGGTTCTCAGAAAAGTCTTCCAGAACACCAGAAATCAGCAAGCAGGGAAGTTCGCCTACAATTGGGAAGGACCCTACCAAGTGGAGAAAGTAGTTGGGAATGGAGCCTACCGACTCATGACCATGGAGGGAAAAATCATCCAGAAACCCTGGAACATCATACACTTGAAGAAATATTTCTTTTAAAAGGGCCAACGTCGCCAGAAACATGGGCCAACTTCGCCAGGAACATACGCCAATGCTGCCATAAACATTGCATCTATTCTGTCAGATACAACTCCACCAGAACCCAGGTTTAATCTTATCGAACATGTGTTTTTAGTTCAACTTTACTTTGTCCTTCTGTATGTTTTTTCTCTGTTTGCAAAATTAAAAGTCGGATATTTTATCTTCAAGTATGCCTTCAAAGTTTGAGTTTTTACTTTTATGTCATCAAAGTTCGATTTTCTTTTGCATATGTCTTCAAATATTTCATCCTCCATTTTTACCAAATATCGTCAGTTTTTTCAAACTGTATCATAAGAAGCTGGTAATTAATCTGGTGGAGTGTATAATTTCTACAGAAGGCGTGCGTCTGTGACTAAGTGCCTACAACCGGGACATTAAAGTCTCCCGGGCCACTTAGCACCCACGCAAAGTGTGGCGCCTCCGACTGAATGGGCGAACTAAATCCCAGGCCACAACCATATCAAAGGTCGACCGTACAAACACAAGGCATGCATACAACACAAGATAGTAAGACAAAAATACAACAAACAATTACGATCGAAAGCAAACAATTACGATCAAAAGTTAAACATATAAGTACTACAAGCATTCAAAAAAACACTTTGCCCCCTTGGGCAAAGGTAAAGAGAATTCAGAAACAAGGTTTGAAAATTAAAAAATATTTTTTATGCCACACATGGCAACAAAAGATTCAAAGATAACAAGAAAAGAGGCTTAACAGCCTAAACATCTTCTCCCTCTAGGGGCAGAGTGGCGAGAGGCTCCACGACAGCAGGAGCAGCAGCATGTTCTTGACCAGCTCCATCAACTTCCTCAGCCTTCTGATTAGAAAGAGGGGAATCAACCGATTCACCCACAAACTCTCCCTCTTCGTCAGCAAGAACGTCCAAATTAGGCGTCACAGGTAACTACTCCGTCAAATGCTCCTTCTCCGCTGCTAAGTCCCAAGTCCCATGATCTCCCCTCGAATAAGCCTCGGTCATCTCCACTCGGGTTTGTAGAGCTGCCCAACTAAGAGCATCCTTCAAGACTCGTGTCAACTCAGAGTTCTTCTCCTTTAAAGAAGAACTAGCCCCCTGGACCTGAGACAACTCATCCTCCGCGCCCTCACGCCGACCTTTCTCCAGTGCCAACAGCCCCTTAACTTGCTCCAACTCCCCCGACAATTTGGAGATCGCCTCCTTAGCTCCATCAGCCGTGCTCTGCAGAACATCCGTCTGAGCCTTGAGGAGGTTCACCTCACTTATCAATTGAGGCATGCTTTGGCGCAGATATAGAGCCAACTGTAAAACCTAAGCAGCACCTCAATAAATCAAGGCATAACCAAGAAAACCACAAGAGAAGGCTACCTACAGCAGACAAAGGAATAATTACCTCGAAGGATTGCCCTGCAAACTGATCAGCCAACTCCTCCAGAGAATTACTATCCATGACAGTTTTAGGGCCCGGAAAGAGCAACTGGTCCATAGGCGCCAAGCCATCCAGAGACTTAAGAACACCAAAGCCGCTGGGGAACTTGAGTGTTAGACCAGGGGACGCGGTGTCCGCTAATCGAGGGGCAGAATCAGGAATAGGTTCAGAGATGTCAGCCTTTGGAGACTTTCCAGTTGAAATATCTCCAGGAGAGGAGAGGGGGCACGCCTCTTCTTGGTTCTAGTGGAGGCAGAGGGAGTGGAGATGGATTTTCCCTTGGACAAAGATCTGGTAGCCGCGTCTATCCTTCTGGAAGCTATTATCTGGTCTAGGGTCACACGAGGCTTAGGGTTTTCTAAGAAGGAAGGTAAGGCAAAGAGTCAAACATCAAACCACGCTGGAAACAAAACATTTTAACCAGACATAAGACGCCGTACCCGAAGAAATAGCGTTGGCAGAATTTTCCTCTAGAGTAGAAGGCGGAGAAGGATCGTCCCCGAGAAGGCTCACCAGGTGATGGAAAGACCGAAGCTCTGGCTCCAGACCGAAAAGGCGAGTCAAAGAGTCTACGTCTTCTGGATCAAAGTCAGGCTGCTCCAAATCTGCACCACAGCATCAGTAAGGAGAATGAGCATACAATAAAAATCCAAAGTCAAGAAAGATACTAATACCTTCAACAGGCTTCCATGGAGAGAAAAGGTAGCTGGCAGCACAAGGGGAAATGGAGTCGATCTTCACAAAGACAAAGTGTCGGAACCAATTGTCCTCCACAGGGTTGGCAGGAAAGGAAATACAAGACTCTCCACCTTTCTTCAGACGAAGAGTCACCAATCCACTCCCAACAGACCTCGCCTGATAGATAGAGGAAATATCACCCAAGGTGATGTCTCTTTCATACCGCTTGTTTAAAGCACAGAAACGCAACAAAAGGCGCCATGCATGTGGCACCAGTTGACAGGGGGCAAGTCGATGGAAGATCAGAAAATAGCGAATCAACGCAAGGAAAGGAAATTTCAGAACTAAACAGAAGGGGTAGGCGTAAAGACATGTCCATCCAAGACGGAAAAAATCTGCTCTCTGATCGCGAAGAGGGATATGAATGACTACACCCTCACCAAAGCCATAAACCTCTCTAATTGCAGGGAGATCATTCTCAGTATAACGAGAGTCACAAGAATGGGGAGACCCAAGGGAGAGTGTCGAAGGAAACAACACCAGGGACGGCGAGGAGGACGACGATGGTGGGAGAGGGGTTAAGGATTTTGAGCAAGAACGAGTCGACTTAGGGGCCATAGCAGAAGACAAGGGTTACGAAACAAGCAGAAAAGAAAAAGAAGGTCACTACAAAAGAGAAATCACCTAGAAATCGAAATAGGGAAGAGCAGAACCACGGCACTTTGACAATGGCATACGAAGAATTAGAGAGAATTTGGGGCTTTTTTGAATTTGGAAAAAAAAAAGAATAGGAATGATGAGGGAGATGAAAGGGAAAAGAGTAATTAAGGAAAAGGGGGAAGATGAAATTGGGAAGAGTGAGTAATAATGAGAAGGAGGAAGTAAAACATTAGTTGGGAAGGTGGAAGTATGAGGCACGGAAGCAAACACCCCAAAAAATCAATCGTCGCTAGAGGTACCTACAACAGAAAGAAACAGAAACTCCCGCCTAGTATGAGCTTAGTCAAAAATTTGGGGGCATTTGTTTGGGATAAATTTCAGGTCCTTGGAATACGACGTGGCACATTACGATTGGAAGGTCAAAAGGTTAAAAGGTCAAAGATCGAAGGGTCAAAAGAGGAGAGTCAATAGTCAAAAATCGAAAGTCAAAGACCGAAAAGTCGGAAGTCAACATAACCGAGAGTCAACGAATCAATTAAAGATCCGGGGTCACATACAACAATGGGCCAAACCAAAAATGCAACAAACAAGGTAATGGGCCGAGCAAATAAGAAAGCCCAGCATAGCATAATTGAGCATCAGCAAGTCCAATCCACGCAAACAAGAGGGAAAGGGTCCAAGTGGTGACTCCTACATTCAAGGAAACCCTCCTGCTGACCAGGAGAGAAATCAGGCGGAGGTCAAGTGTAACGGCTGCAACGGCTCCAGGCGAGGGAAAAAGGGTAACGGTCCTTAGGGGCAGCAGGATAAAAGGCAAGGAGGGGGAAAAGAAGAGGGTCATTCAACCCATCCTCAACGTACATCAACATCCACCGAATTCCATAGCAAAATACTTACTGTCTATCATAGTTCAGTTACTCAAATTTGTATCCCTCTACTTTCCTTGTTTTTTCGTTCATAGTAGAATCTTGGCGGGATTCCGACTCCCCCCGCGGTTTCTCCCACATCGGGTTTCCGCGTCACCAAAACTTTGCATGTCATTCTCTTTCTTTAGTTGTTCTTCGTTTACTAGATTCGATACTATTTCACCAACCCATAGTTACAGGATGATCGCTTTAACCCGCAACCAAAATCGTTCACCCGATAAATTTTACCAAAACACATACATACATTTCCAACCCAATCAAATTTCCCAATTCAAAACATAATACTTAATAAAACAAAAAATGATGGTATTATTAGTATCAATTTAGTATTACCAGTAGAAGGTTCCTTTCTTGTGTTTTCAATTGCACCAAAATCTTGAGGAACAATAGTAGGACTCTTCATTTTCAGCTCATCATCACCTGTAGAACGGAAAGATCTCCAGGCAAAATAGGCTGCTTGTTAAACAGGCTCGGACTTTTGTCTTCACCCCAATATCCATTATCCCTGTCTGTCAACAAACATACCAAACCTTGTTAGACGACCAACATATAGTTTTACAATTATCAAGTGTCAATGGGAGAAACCTTGTACTCTAATGATCATCAATTTTACGACTGTCAAGTGTTAACAGGAGAAACCTTTGATAGAAATTAGAAAATAGAGTAGGCAAGAAATAGAGATGTTAATTAAGATGCAAAAGTACCAGGTGACCAAGAAGAGAGGCTGGTATAATGAAAGGATGGAGGGCGGCCTCCAGCTTTCCATAGCAGAGACCTGGTTTCAGAAAGAAAAGCCAAGTGAGAAGAGCGATGGAGCAATAAATCAATTAAGGTTGAGAAGCAAATTAATATACCTTCTTTGATAACGAGCCTAGTGTGAGAGGAAAAGAGAGGGCCAATGAGCCAGATGGCGGTAGGATTGTGAACAACGCAGTGGATGAGGCTCTCATCAACAGGTCGAGCAAGAGGGAAATATGTGGTGAGGGAGCCAGAAATACCCAAGAGCCAGAATGCTTGGAAGGTGCGCTTGATTTCAGTGACATTGATGTGAATTAGATAAAGTGAGAGGCCGAGGCCAGCAGCACCGAAGAAATAGAGTGAATCAAGAGCGGGGTCAAGGAGGTCTCTCAACTGGAAGCCATCAGGTAAGAAAGCGGTTGAAGAAGCCATAAAAAATTAGGCAGCTGCTGCCACAAGTCCACTTCTATATAAAACCACCTAAACAAACAAACCAACTCTATGAATTATGAAAGTTACTCCAGTACTATGAATACAATAAAGCCAGGAATTACAATAATATATACCTCGCGAACGTCGGAGAAGTCAATGAACCAAGGACCGTAGACGCCTTGATAAATAACGCCGCTGCTTGGAAGCTCATTTGGCGTTGGTTCCACTTCCACTTCCACAGCTTTGTAGCTCCATGTCCATTCACCTCATCCTTGTCGTTTCTGTCCGTCGAAACTCAACCCACCTCTATCTCTAACTCTGCCTCGGCCTACGACTCCAGATGCTCCACACATGATATTTGCTCCATCAGTCAATGTAGTTCGACATCCTCGTTAGACACATGCCAAAGAAGCTTCATCGGTTGCGAATGACCATCACCTATATGTCGATTATCATTAGACGAATACCATTTTCGCCCATTTTGGGCCTTAGCTGTTTTATTTGATTTCTTTTAACTTTTAGCTTGCTATATATACATTTTTTAGTTTGGAATTTGGGTATCTCCTTTTTATCCTCTTTTTGCTTCCAAAAACATCATTAAAACTAGTTACGAAAGATCCTCAAATTCCTCTTGGATTGAAAAACAGTGGAAACTTCTTGTTCTCTCTTCGAATTCTTGGTAACATTGTTCTCTTTTCTTCATCAATTTTATTCTTGTTGCTTATTTCTTTTCCTTCGATTTTTCCCCGTTAATCCTTCATCATGAATCATTTCTTCAACATCGTAATTGTAATCGTTCTGCTTAATTTTACCATAAGTAGCTAAATTTACCGCTAGGATTTAGGGGAGTCATGGGCGTAGCGATGTTAGATTAGAATCATAGTTCGGTGAAAATTATTTGGTTTTTGTTGTTAATTGTGATATATAATTGCATTAGGTTGGTTAATGCTCGTGACTGATCTAGTTAATTAGGAAAACCCCGGATCTAAGATCGAAAGTCGGGTAAGGGTTAGACCTCTCACAAACTTTAGATTGCCCTAATAAGTTGCGAGAGCCCGTTAGAAGCATTCTAGGGCGATTATGTAACACACCTTATTTTTATAAATTAAATTTTATTCATATTTTATTATGTTTACGATTTAACTCGTAAATCCTAAAATTTCTATAAAACTAATTTTTTTGCTTCAATCGTTTCGAACTCCTAAAATTCTATTTGTTTCGAAAAGTATTCTTATATTTAAAATATATTTTATTTATGTTTCGAGCTATTTATTCACGTAATTCTTATCCAATTTCTAGGTCTTGACGCTCGTGCCCGACTGCATCGGGCTACTTTTCGGGGTTCTAGAATCATTTTGCAGGTATGTGGGATGATATTTTTGTTTTTTTTGTTTTGTTTTCTTTTTTTGAGACCCACTTTAGTTCGAAGAAGCGACATTGTGTCGGGGTTTGTGCAGGTTTGGCTACAAGAAAGGCTCGATTTGGTTGACCCTCCGCGGTCTGTTAAGGGTTATAGCTATAAAGGCTTCACGGGTCGCAAGATGGTGCAGGCATGGAGTGCTGGTTATACCGAAAAAGAATGGCATTCCTACTTAGACAATAGGCAAGTGGCTATCAGGTGGACAGTCCCGTGGTGGCATATTAGTGGACAAGCCGGGCTTCCTTTCTCGTCTTCTACTCAAGCTATGTTGATATTATCCGGTTTATATTTATCCGGGCGAGTTGTCGGACCAAATGGGGGTGAGGCCAACCACCTCGAAGATTACTAGAGGTGTTCCTAGGCTTGACTCATGGACGGAGAATTCGTTCAGGAAGTTTAGGGTGTCTTGGGAACAGAAATTTTCACGTCCTGTCGTTATTGAGAGAGTGTTCGACCGACCGACATTACCTCCTTCCGGCGGGGGGTTTATGAACACCCGTCAGGATAGAGCAAGTTGAAAGTTAGGAAGGCCGCGGTGCTAGAGGATAAGGAGGCAACTCAAGGAGACGCCACTAAGCGCCTGACCAAAGACAGCGTTACCGATCCTAGTGTCGTCGGTCATCTATACGGGCCAAGACCGATGAGACTCGTGTTGAAGGTGTGAGTGATGAGAGAAAGCATAATTGCCTGGGCTCGCCTCTGGCTAGGGTGGTGGAAGCTTGCGTTAGGAGGGGTCGATGGTGAAAACCCGAGCAAGCACACCCTGGTGGTGATGGGAGAAAAAAAGTTGGACTGGTAGAGCCCAGCCGTTTTGTACTATGTTCTATTAATTGATATTATGTGACGTATTTGTACTAGTTTTCGTAGTGTTTTGACACGTTGTCATATTCCGGGATAGCCAGATTTCGGATGCTTGATGTAAAGGCCTCGACAAAGGCTCGGCTTAACTGATTTTTTTTATTAATGAGCACATTTATTTTTGTATTTATTATTTTCACCATTTTTTGTTTTGTGGTGGCTCGCAACTCGATTCTTCATTTTACCCGAAGCGCCCTTTCGGGTTTTCACTCCGTCCTCGACTCACTTTTTTTTTACGCCTCACAACTCATTTCTTCATTTTGCCCGGAGCGCCCTTTCGGATTTTCACTCCGTCCTCGGCTCGTCATTTTTTTTTTATGACGGCTCGCGACTCGTTTCTTCATTTTGCCCAGGGCGCCCTTTCGGGTTTTCACCCCGTCCTCAGCTCATTATTTGTGCTTCGTCATTGGAATCACTCATTAATTGGAACGCAAGAAAAAGTTCTGGTTTGCATGCGAATTGAGTAATCGATCTTGTCATTTTTGTTGGTTTTACCCGGGGATGGGTTGCCTATGTATCCGTGTTTAGACGGAATCAAACCATGTTCGTAATTCTTTGAGTGATTTTGCTTTAGACTCGTTATGCCAATTATAGATTTGAATTTTTTTTCTTCTCTTTTTTTAAGCGTTTTGTGTGGGTTTTCACCCTAGGTCGGAGATCAGGATGGGGTTGTTGGGATGTTTAGAGGTAGTATCGCTTGAGTTGGTCCATGTTGGTTGGGGTTGAGAACTCTTGACCGTCTAGGTCGGTAAGGATTACGGCGCCCCCTAAGAGTATTTTCTTGACGAGGTAGGCGCCCGCCCAATTTGGTTTGAACTTCCCTCTATGGTCGACGGGAAGGGGTGCTCTAATGGATTTGACTACTAAGTCTCCTTCATGTATGTTTTGGGATTTGACTCGTTTGTTAAAGGCTCGTTGTATATGTTGTTGGTAGGCTTGCACATTGGACAGTGCATGTATTCTACGCTCATCTAGGAGTACTAGCTCATCGTAACGTTTTTGGCTCCATTCTTTTTCGGGTATGCCGCTTTCGGCTAGTATCCTTAGTGAGGGTATCTCTAACTCTATGGATTGCACGACTTCGGAGCCGTAGGTTAGGTAGTAAGGCGTTGCTCCGGTGGGTGTTCGGTAGGAGGTTCGGTATCCCCATAATGCGAAGGGTGGTAGTTGTCTATCATTTTCTTAAGGATCGTGGTAATGATTTTGTTTGCTGCCTCCACAGCCCCATTTGTCAGAGGTCTATAGGGTGAGGATTTGTGTCTTTGGATTTCGTATTTGTCTAGGAGTTTCTGGGTGTTGGCCTTTAAGTGAACCCCCTAATCACTAATGATTTCATGAGGTATGCCGTATAGGCAAATGATGTTGTTTTGTAGGAATTTGACTACTGTTTACAGGTTAGTACGGTGTAAGAGGCGACTTCTACCCATTTGGTAAAGTAATCGACGGCCACTAGTATAAAACGGTGTCCGCCGGTCCCGGATGGGTGTAGCTTTCCTATGATGTCAATTCCCCAGGTAGAGAAGGGTCATGGTGTTGTTATGGTGTGGAGTGGCCACGGTGGTAGGTGTTGGATGTTGGCGAATATTTGACAATTATGACAGTGACGGACGTGACGCCGACAGTCTGCTTCTAAGGTGACCCAGTAATAGCCTAGTCTCATTTTTTTCGGGCTAATATGTGTGCACTCATATGGGGTCTGCATTCCCCGTCATGTACCTCTTCCACGACTCTCTCGAATTGGGTTTTGTTTATGCATCTAAGGAGTATTCCTTGTGGGGTTCGTTTGTACAGTAGCCCTTGGTTTAGGACGTACTGGGCGCCTTGTATTCATAAGGCTCTTTTGTTTTTGGTGTTTTTTTTTTGGTGAAATGTGAGTATTGCATTCATCAAAAAAATATACAGAGAAGCACTATATACTTTACAACCGATATAATTACATCAAAGGTAGAACAACGCAATTAGCAATTATATCCTATCTTACGAAGCCAATCAAGATCGTCATTCGTAAGGTCATCATGTGCCTTGATCTTCACTCGACATTTAACTTCAGCTATAATCTATTTCGCTACAATATCAGGTCGCATCATAGCATCTTCAATCCTCCCTTTGTTTCTTTGGGTCCAAACATGGTAGTAGCAAGCCGCTAGAAGGCTAGCCTGAATTTTCCATCTAATCGAATCATCCTCATTGTCAATAACATGTTGGAGCTCAGGGCTATAACAGTCAGGTGATAAACACAGCTGATCAACTTAGCACTATATGAACATTCGAAAAAAAAGGTGATCACATGTCTCTTCATCATCAAGGCATATACAACACCTATCATCCATCAAATAACCAATCTTGCATAGCATTAATCCCTCCTCTCATAATGAGCCAAGCGATAATCATGTGCTTTTGCACATTCCAAGTATTCCAAGTGAAGGAACACCAATAAGGTCTAACGGGCAGGGGATTCAGCCAATCGTACGCATCTCAAACAGTGTACCCTTTAGCCCCATGAATCCATTTATTATCAACAAATCCGCTCTTCAATATTTGTTTTTGGTGTTGTGTTGGGAGGGTATGATCTATCGGTTTTGAAGTCTAGGATTTCTTTGTATCAGGGTTCTTCGGGGATGTCGTCGGTTTTAAGGTTGTGGATGTAGGCGGGCTGTTCACTTCTTTCTACGCAGATAGGCATAGAGAAGAGGTTGTCGGGCATGTTTATTAGTGAGGCTAGCTTGGACAAGGCATCGGCGAATTGGTTTTCTTCGCAGGGTATGTGTACGAAGTCGATTTCGGTGAATTCCCAGGATATTGTTTCTATTTCGGTTTGGTACGGGGATAGGCTTTCGCTATGGACTTTCTAGGTGCCTGTTGCTTGGTTGACTACTAGGGATGAATCTCCGTGTACTCTAAGGTTTTTAACTTCTAGAGTTACAACGGCTTTTAGCCCTATTAAGCAGGTTTCGTATTCGGCTGCGTTGTTGGTAAACTGGGAAGTCTAGTTTGACTGATATGGGTGTATTGTCCCTTATTTGTTATTGGTGTGCTGTTGTTCTTTGGCTATGGAGTCTGTCGTTGGTTGAGCTTAGGATAATTCTTCCCGATCTCTTTTTAGGGTGAAGTTAAGTGGGCCGTTTGTTGTAGCCCTTGCGCTTTAGTTAATTGCTATCGATGATTGGCATAGTATCGAGTTTCAAGCGATAAAGTATGTTATCAAGTGATTGTCGAGGCGTATTTGTAAAAAAAAGTAGTTATTTTATTGACATATAGTAATAAACGGACTAGGTGCCCGGGATTCTATTTGACGGGAGAGGTGGAGGACAGTTCCCCTCGCACCTCCTAGACTCGATGAAAAAAAACATTTATTATTATTATTATTAAGTGTAGGCCCTATAGACGAACTAGACTTTGACTAAGACAAACTACGCCTCTAAGCGTCGAGGTTCCCTCCAGGGAAGAGCACCTTGATGGTGCCGCGCGTTTTTATCACCACAGACGTGGTTGCCTCGTCACTGTAATCCCCTAGAAAATCTAACGCGATACAGTGGCGGAAACACTGTGGAGTTGGGATTAAAACACACTGTAACTATGTTTTAGTATAATTAAAATGGTAAAGTCAAACAATAGGCCTAAACTAAAATGGCCAAAATTTAAAACAATCCACAAAAGAAGGTTTGAACAATCCATAAGACATAATTATTAAAATAAATAAGCAGGATCCATAACTGCTCGCTAGCCCACCCGAAGAGAAACACATATACCTGCCATGTTAAAAACATAACAGCCACAATCAGTGGGGAGCAACGCCAACGTTCTCCCAGCCGTAAAACAAGATTTTAAAACTGTAATTACTATTATATGAAAATAGTAAAAAAAAAAAAAACGAAAAACAGTAAAACATTATTCATAAAAATAAGCTTTCAGCGCAAAACCAAAATATTAAAATGGGTTTCCGAAGAAACATAAAATATTTGCCAACCTGCAACCAATTTATATCGATAATAAATAAAATAATCAATGTGGCATTATGGATAGGGTTAATCTAGAATCTAGCCTTTCACCGGGACAATACTAGAAACTAGCTTCGAGAACAGTAGACTTAACTCATAACAGAATCCAGTCTCTAACTAGGCAACTCAACTATAACAGGACTGCGTGCAGCGAGGTCCTGGTTTAAGTAGTATACACCCCTTCTGGATACAAACCATATCCAGTTCAACCCGACGCGACTTACACGATGCGATATCTAAGTTTAAGGTAAATATACACTCTCTTGAACACAAACCATGCTCAGTTCAACAACCAATGTGCCCCATAAAGACACATCAGCCTTACAGTTGATGGCAAAACGTACATCCCAGACTATATTACTTTAAACCCACATTTGTCCTTATTCCATAACTCCAAAACAGGGTCATTATCGTTACTTAAAAGATATAATCATTGTAAACAATAAGAGAACAAAAGGGAAAACGGATCGCCTTCCAAAAGAGGAAACTTTCTATTTTAGAAAACTTCTATATTTAGAAACTTTAAAAATATAGCATCATATCAAAATAGCGAAAATATTAGTTCATACTAATAAAACATTTTTAGTAAAAATATCGATTTATAAAACTAATACTTTCGGCCTTAACAATATTAATTTCCAAAATAAGGATAAATGGGTTTATGAAATTATTGAAATATCATACAAGTGTTTATAAAATGATTAAAAAAGTCTTAAACACTTTAGTACTACTAATTAGGGTGTTTCCAAAATTTATAAAACTAAAATTCCCTAATTATTAATAGTTTCGACGAAACAAGCGTAAATAAGATTTTACGGCAAATGTCAAATTAAATCTTTTAACGTCTTTTCTTTAATTTAAATCATTAAACAAATTTAGAATATGATGGGGTGATTTAAATCTCAAAGTTTCAGATTTAAATATTTTCAAAATTGCTGGCAAAATAATTCTTTTATGTTAGACGAAACATTTTAACGATAAATCGTAATTTTGTCCAAAAATCATTACCATTAATTAAAGACTTTAATAAATAGTACAAAAATTACGTAAAATAGCTAAAATATATTTTTGGACATTCTGTCCAGAAAAGAGAATTTTCCAGAATCATTAAACTCGATTTTTAAAGGGTTTTCTCGTTAATCGTCTAATCTCGACAATAACGATTAATAAAAATAGTAATTACAAAACGATTTAAGTATTAATATCCAAAAACTATTATTAAACTCTTTAAAAATAATGATTTTCCAGAAAATACTATTTTTTTCAGATTTCCAAAATTCCAGATTTATTTAAAAGGCCAAAAATTGAGAATTTAAACGACAAACACGGTTTTAACGATAAACGATGATTTAAAGTGATTAATTAATTCACCCACTTAACAATTCCGAAAAATTATGAAACAAATTCAGAAAATTCTTTTTCAACAGAAACATCATCCACGAAATATTTCAGATTAAAATAAAATGTTTAAGTGCTAGAAATAAAAATCGGTTTTTAATCGTTTTTATTCATAAACGGTAAAAATTCAATAATCGATATCAAAAATACCAAATTATTAAAAATCATTAAAAAATTCATTTTTGCAGAATATAATCATACATTACAAGTTTAGGCCGAATATTACGATTTTACAAATTAATATAACAATTTAATCATTGATCTCGTAAAAGCGATAAAAATATCGAAACATGAAAATTTTTAACTTTTAAAAATTTTCCAGATTATATGACATACATATATTGTCAAAAATGAAATATAAAAATATACATGCAATTACACAATTAAAATCACGAAATACCGAGTAACATCGACGTTACCTCCAGTCCAAATCGGAATCAATAATATACTTGTCGACCTCGGGATCGTCCACGAAACATACCATACACGAAATTCATGGTAGAAAAATACCATGAGAATAACTAAGAAAATCACGGTGAATAACGATCAAAAACATCATCGATTATTACCTTAACGATAGGCTCGGAAAGAGGATTAATTCGACGCTAAAAATGAGACGATTAGGACTCGAATTGAACAAAAATCAGCCAAGAGAAGATGAGGAGTAACACGGCCAAAGGATGATGAGGAAGATGATGTTGTAACAATTTTTTTAATGCACAAATGAATGTAAGGGAGAGAGGAATGGTTTTAAGCATAAATGGAATTAAAGTGGATGAAGAATCCAATGTGGTATCATCAATGTGGAATCCAATGAGGAATCCAATGAGGTTAAGAGGGAGTGTGAAGAGTTTGAGCAAAAATGCAACAATTAAATGAGAGGGAAAATAATCATATCTTTTCGGTTTTGCGTAATAAAATGAATCGTATTAATAAAACGTAGTAAAATTGTGACAAAGAGCTTTGTCGGTCCAAAATATGGGAAAGAGGTCTCAAATGATTTATAAGTTGATAAAAAGAAGAATCGTAAAATAGTTAAAGGCATTTCAAAACAATTCGAGTAAACCTCGCGTAAGAAAATAATTATTCGCGAAGCTTCGTAATAAAATCATTAATGGCTAAGTTTTTCGTGAATAAAAATATTTACTAGTTGAAAATATTATAAAAATATGTTTGGACATTTGTAGAAAAAGGAATAACTTAAATCCGAGCTTAAATACGTTAATTCGTAGACAAATAAAATTCCTCGCGGAAAAATAAATAATTTAGGAAGAAAATTAAATAAATAGATTTAAAAGAATTAAAATCTTTTAAAATAAAATAAATATCTTTAAACTCAAAAATTAAAATAAAGCTTGGAAAAAGAGGAAACGCAAGACCGAAATGTGAAAGAGTCATAACGGAAAGGATAAAAATGTTAGGAAAAATAGCGGGTGTTACAGTCCTCCCCACTAAAAGAAAGTTTTGTCCTCGAAACTAAGAATAAGCTGAAAGAAATCAAGATTATTTTTCTCGAAAAGATGAGGATACAAATCTCGCATAAAAATTTTGCTATAAAAGAAAATTTTACAATTTTTAAAGTGATACGAAATCAAATGCAAATATTTATTCCGAGAGGAATTGCGCTAAGCTACCCGGAATTTAAAATCTTTTAAGTTAACGAAATTGTAAAGTAAAGTCATTTGATAAAATAATATTGTTGAATAACATTTGTAAACAAACTTGAAGGAAACAGGGTAACTGAAAACATTTTCAAAACAAAATTAAACAATTTGATTAAGAAATTCGATAATATTTACTTTTATGAAGAAACAAAATTTAGTTTGGAGAAATCAAATTTTGTAGTTAGCAATAAAAATCGAACCAGCCGTCAAAATTTTCAATAACAGATTCAAAAGTCCACCAACAATAAAACGAAAACCAATTTTCAAAACATTAAAATTTCGAAAATGTTATCAAAGTAATTATGAAAGTTTTCAAAAATGTTATCAAACTTGAACATACAAAATAATTTCGACAATGTTAAAACGCTTAACATAATAATCCTATAGAAATTGAAGTATTTGGAAATATGAAATTCTTCATAAAATTCTGATCGCCTGAAAATCAAAAATTGAAATAATTTCGAAATAATTTAAGATAAATTATTAAAGCATTTTGAAACAGATCTAAATATAAATATCAACCAAAGATAAAACAAAAGTGAAATATAAAGTTCTTAAATTGTAATTCAAAAATGTTAGATTTCACGATATCCAAAAAGTTAAAGTTAGTCAAACTTTTTACAAAACGGGCAAGTTCACAATTAGAAATTATAGCTCAAAATTTTAAAATTTTACGATAATCCATTTTTTTAAACAAGTCAAACTTTTAATAAAATAGGGAGTTTGAAAAAAAATGGTTAACGAGTAAGTAAAACAAGGATAAACAATAAATCAAAATAAGAACTTTCAAAATCGATAAAGGTCGAAGGGATTAGCAGCAGATGCGGTAACAGAATTCAAGAGAAGCAGAAAGGAAGACGGAGTTGAGAGTCAGAAAAAGCCCTCAAGGATTACAGAAGAAATTAATCATCTCGAGATTCCTAGTACGACTCGCACAAAAAGCTTCCTAATTCCATCAAAACAATACTAAGTCCAATATCGGTACTAGGTGGTCCCAATCAATCTACAACCTCCAAAATTAAGTCTTACATACTTATATAATCTTTCAATTAGTATGGTAAGAATCCACAAATAATTTAAATTCTAAACTCATGAATTAAAATTCCAACGGTCATCAAAACACGCCCAAACTCGCAATCGATAAGGTTTCTAAACTCGAAGCTCATAAGGTTTGAACTCGAAGTATACTCCAACTTTCTCGAGTAAGGAACACTAACAAGGTCCACCAATTTAACAAGGCTCAGGTACGAAATCCTCAAAAATGATCATCAACATATTTATAATGCCGCAAGTACAGGAGTTAGGAACGTATAACAAATTCTCGAACACGCTCAAATCTATTGGTAATAGCGAACACTCACATCTTCAAATATGTCATTCGAATAATGTTTCTAGGAGTCCATCAAATTTTAAATCACCATGGTGCATCCACAATATATTTAATAACTCAACGAAGGCACAATCTCGCTGGTCAAAGAGTTCTAACATAAAAGTCCCAATAAGATGATCTGTATTATAGTATTCCTCAAAACAACACAATAAGCCCAAATTATGATTGTGCAAGATATTTCTCTTCTTCAAGGTTAAAAGTAATTCATCCAGGTTAGATCACTCAACTCCAAAGCTCGTTGGTTACAACCTTAGACAACAATCAACGATTTAGTCCAAAAGAAACACAGGAAATCTATGTCAGCGAAATTTCTAACAACAATAATGGAAACCTTTAATGGTACTACAACACTCAGGCTAGTACTTTAAACAATACTCTATGATCTCAAATATTCGCGATGCATCCATCAAATAAGCATTAGGTAAGAATCCCAAGGTAATATTATCGGTTACACTTAGTTCGGTTCTAGGTTAGGTACTAAGTATCCATCAAATATGACAAACTGTTACTACTCCAAAATATATTCAGCTCTAAGTACTCCAAAGTAATCAAATTAACCGATCACCCAAGGTTCAGTGTCTAAAGTATCATCCTAATTCCATCAATCAACAATTTATCATTCAAATCGATCTTCAAAAGCTTACTAAGATAGATAACAGAGTATACTCACAATCCTCAAACCATGTAACAAGGGTTTACTAAACCTCAACTTCTATGACTTTTCACGGGGTCCACTGAGACGGGAATTGGTCAAACCAAGAATCTCAAGAGGAAAGATGGTAGAGTAGAAGAATATAACAAGGATTCACCAAGAGGATGAAGAGGAGAATATAAAAGAGAAGAATTAGAAGAAGTAGAGGAAGGAAGAAAAGAGTCGATGATCCTATATAATTAAGATCTAAAACGAGACGGGAATGTTCAGACCTCTAAGGTTCCACAAAGGAAATCGTGGGATATCTTCATCATCTCGTAGAGATACGAGCATACTAGAATTGGGTCTCTCCATCCGGATCCAAAGTGATTTCACATCTGAGTCTGTTGCACCGTCACGGAACTAGAATCTACTCTTGATCATCTGGCCTGTAGCATAAGTAAACTGAACCGAAGCTAAAAGTCACCATCGGCATCTTTTCTTGGAGCACCGAGTTGTCCACTCGAGTCAGCAGGTGTTTAAGAATTCTAAGCAGGTCTTGTCCCGATCTGGAGTAGCATCCTATCAACATCTTGTTCATTTGTCTTCTTCTTGGACAAATAAAACAAATATTCAATGCTAAACATTGAGTTTAAGGAACACGAAGACTAAACAAATAAGTCCTTATTTGTTTCTACACATCTCTAATAATATTTTTATTTACTGTTTAAATAATTTACTGGTATTTTCCCTATTTTCAGGTGTAAGCGTTGGGAGCAGTGATGCTCTGATACCAACTGTAATCCCCTAGAAAATCTAACGCGATACAGTGGCGGAAACACTGTAGAGTTGGGATTAAAACACACTACTATGTCTTAGTATAATTAAAATGGTAAGGTCAAACAATAGGCCTAAACTAAAACGACCAAAATTTAAAACAAACCACAAAAGGCGGTTTGAACAATCCATAAGACATAATTATTAAAATAAATAAGCAGGATCCATAACTGCTCGCTAACCCACCCGAAGAGAAACACATATACCTGCCATGTTAAAAACATAACAGCCACAATCAGTGGGGAGCAACGCCAACGTTCCCCCAGCCGTAAAACATGATTTTAAAACTGTAATTACTATTATATGAAAATAGTAAAAAAAAAAAAGGAAAATAGTAAAAATATTATTCATAAAAATAAGCTTTCAGCGCAAAACCAAAATATTAAAATGAGTTTCCGAAGAAACATAAAATATTTGCCAACCTGCAACCAATTTATATCGATAATAAATAAAATAATCAATGTGGCGTTATGGATAGGGTTAATGTAGAATCTAGACTTTCACCAGGACAATACTAGAAACTAGCTTCGAGAACTGTAGACTTAACTCATAACAGAATCCAGTCTCTAACTAGGCAACTCAACTATAACAGGACTGCGTGCAGCGAGGTCCTGGTTTAAGTAGTATACACCCCTCCTGGATACAAACCATATCCAGTTCAACCCGACGCGACTTACACGATGCGATATCTAAGTTAAAGGTAAATATACACTCTCCTGAACACAAACCATGCTCAGTTCAACAACCAATGTGCCCCATAAAGACACACCAACATTACAGTTGATGGCAAAACGTACATCCCAGACTATATTACTCTAAACCCACACTTGTCCTTATTCCATAACTCGAAAACAAGGTCATTATCGATACTTAAAAGATATAATCATTGTAAACAATAAGAGAACAAAAGGGAAAACGGATCGCCTTCCAAAAGAGGAAACTTTCTGTTTTAGGAAACTTCTATATTTAGAAACTTTAAAAATATAGCATCATATCAAAATAGCGAAAATATTAGTTCATACTAATAAAACATTTTTAGTAAAAATATCGATTTATAAAACTAATACTTTCGGTCTTAACAATATTATTTTCCAAAATAAGGATAGATGGGTTTATGAAATTATTGAAATATCGTACAAGTGTTTATAAAATGATTAAAAAAGTCTTAAACACTTTAGTACTACTAATTAGGGTGTTTCCAAAATTTATAAAACTAAAATTCCCTAATTATTAATAGTTTCGACAAAACAAGCGTAAATAAGATTTTACGGCAAATGTCAAATTAAATCTTTTAACGTCTTTTCTTTAATTTAAATCATTAAACAAATTTAGAATATGATAAGGGGTGATTTAAATCTCAAAGTTTCAGATTTAATATTTTCAAAATTGCTGGAAAAATTATTCTTTTATGTAAGACGAAACATTTTAACGATAAATCGTAATTTTGTCCAAAAATCATTACATTAATTAAAGACTTTAATAAATAGTACAAAAATTACGTAAAATAGCTAAAATATATTTTTGGACATTCTGTCCAGAAAAGAGAATTTTCCAGAATCATTAAACTCGGTTTTTAAAGGGTTTTCTCGTTAATCGTCTAATCTCGACAATAACGATTAATAAAAATAGTAATTACAAAACGATTTAAGTATTAATATCCAAAAACTATTATTAAACTTTAAAAATAATGATTTTCCAGAAAATACTATTTTTTTCAGATTTCCAAAATTCCAGATTTATTTAAAAGGCCAAAAATTGAGAATTTAAACGACAAACACGGTTTTAACGATAAACAATGATTTAAAGTGATTAATTAATTCACCCACTTAACAATTCCGAAAAATTATGAAAAATTTCAGAAATTCTTTTTCAACAGAAACATCATCCACGAAATATTTCAGATTAAAATAAAATGTTTAAGTGCTAGAAATAAAAATTGGTTTTTAATCGTTTTTATTCATAAACGATAAAATTTCAATAATCGATATCAAAAATATCAGAAAAATACCAAATTATTAAAAATCATTAAAAACTTCATTTTTATAGAATATAATCATACATTACAAGTTTAGGCCGAATATTACGATTTTACAAATTAATATAACAATTTAATCATTGCTCTCGTAAAAGCGATAAAAATATCGAAACATGAAAATTTTTAACTTTTAAAAAATTTCCAGATTATACGACATACATATATTGTCAAAATGAAATATAAAAATATACATGCAATTACACAATTAAAATCACGAAATACCGAGTAACATCGACGTTACCTCCAGTCCAAATCGGAATCAATAATATACTTGTCGACCTCGGGATCGTCCACGAAACCTACCATACACGAAATTCATGGTAGAAAAATACCATGAGAAAAACTAAGAAAATCACGGTGAATAACGATCAAAAACATCATCGATTATTACCTTAACGATAGGCTCGGAAAGAGGATTAATTCGACGCTAAAAATGAGACGATTAGGACTCGAATTGAACAAAAATCAGCCAAGAGAAGATGAGGAGTAACACGGCCAAAGGATGATGAGGAAGATAATGTTGTAACAATTTTTTTAATGCACAAATGAATGTAAGGGAGAGAGGAATGGTTTTAAGCATAAATGGAATTAAAATGGATGAAGAATCCAATGTGGTATCATCAATGTGGAATCCAATGAGGAATCCAATGAGGTTAAGAAGGAGTGTGAAGAGTTTGAGCAAAAATGCAACAATTAAATGAGAGGAGAAATAATCATATCTTTTCGGTTTTACGTAATAAAATGAATCGTATTAATAAAACGTAGTAAAATTGTGACAAGGAGCTTTGTCGGTCCAAAATATGGGGGAAAAGGTCTCAAATGATTTATAAGTTGATAAAAAGAAGAATCGTAAAATAGTTAAAGGCATTTCAAAACAATTCGAGTAAACCTCGCGTAAGAAAATAATTATTCGCGAAGCTTCGTAATAAAATCATTAATGGCTAAGTTTTTCGTAAATAAAAATATTTACTAGTTGAAAATATTATAAAAATATGTTTGGACATTTGTAGAAAAAGGAATAACTTAAATCCAAGCTTAAATACGTTAATTCATAGACAAATAAAATTCCTCGCGGAAAAATAAATAATTTAGGAAGAAAATCAAATAAATAGATTTAAAAGAATTAAAATCTTTTAAAATAAAATAAATATCTTTAAACTCAAAAATTAAAATAAAGCTTGGAAAAAGAGGAAACACAAGACCGAAATGTGAAAGAGTCATAACGGAAAGGATAAAAATGTTAGGAAAAATAGCGGGTGTTACAGTCACTAGTCTCCCCGATGGCGAGTAGTGACGCATGTGCCTTCGCAGGAGGGAAGGTTCCGGTATCCACCAGGTCTTGGATGTCGTGTTTGTGGCGGTCGCAGTCCTCTGTATCGTGCCCCTGCCCTGATGATATAGGCAGTAGGCACTGGGATCCCAGTCTACATCTCGGGCTCCGAGAGGCGGGTCCTGAGTAGGGACAAGCTGGGACAATTGCCAACCATCGTTGGCGATTATAAGAGCCTCACGTAGGTCATGCTCAGATCCGTCAGGCTTCTGAAGGGACGCCCCCCTAGGTGTGGGACGAACCTGGCCGGTCCGAGCCTCATCTTGTTCCTAGGGATGAAGGGTTTTTCATCCACCTTCTCCTGGGGGAAGTTTCGTGTTTCGTTGGCACCACCTTCAAGCTTGCCGAGTTGGAGTAGGATGTTGTCATGGGCGGCAGTTATTTGGGCCATGTTGTTATGGAGTTTTTTGACAAGCCCTAGCATGGTGTTGAGTGATTCGAGGTTGTTGCTGGAAGACATCTCTAGATCTGCGAGACAGAACTGAAGATGAGACTGGGTCCACTAGATGGCTTAGATACTCAAGGAATGCTCGTAATCGAGCGACACGGAAAGGAGACCCTTGATTCGCGCGTGTTTGCGGTCATCGGATTAGGGACTCAGGTGCTTCAGACTCTTAGTGTACTCGGCGAAGCGCCTAATGAATTTTTGCCTCTGGGACGAGACGATTTGACACAAATCTCGGAGGTGAGATCTAAAGAGGACTTCTCGGGATGAGACGACCCAAAATGTGAAACCTCGAATAGAGGTGACCCTAGTAACTAACACAAATAGTTAATCACACGGTTGTACGACGTAAGAAATTGATCGCGATCCCGGCTCGGGATCAAAGAGTTTCGATGTTTTTTGAAAATGATCAGGTTTTTGTAAATAAAACCTTTTCTTTCGTAAGGGAGGGTTTGTAAAATTGGTGTTACGATGGTGTAGTGACATCGTTTGTGACGTGAAAGTGCGTTGCTACGTGCGCGTCGAAAACTGATAGCAAAAGCATAAATGGTGGTTTTACAAAAGAAGCACGGTTCTTAAGGGAACCGGTTTTGAAGATAGTAATATTGTGCTTTCATCGAGACTATTATTAATTAATTAGCTCGATATGTGTGGTGGAGACAGCGTTCGTGACAGAACGTGGTGATTTAAAGATGTGACTAAATCCTTATTACATAATTTAGGTGGTGAAAGTGCCTCCTTTTTCTTAGAAAACTTTTGAAATGTGTGACCCACGCTTGTCGCATTTCGACGATGAGGGTGATGCATTATGAAAAGTGTTTTGAGGGTAGACTTCATTGGTTGAAGTTTCGGTTGTGTTAACGGTATGTGCAAGAAAGCGTTTTTTTTTGAATAAAATGTAACCGCTTAGGGTACCTTGATCCCATTAGTTGGGAGTTTGGTGGTGTTAACGGTCTTCGTTGTTGTTTGGAAAAACGATGAGTTTTACTTTGGCCAAGGTGATGGCGCTCCAAAGGGTATTTCGAAAGTAGTGAGTGTAAAATTTGTTGTGATGACGGTGTTTAAAAGGCTTTTGAAAATAATTCTAATTTGGCCGGAGTATAGGCAATGAAAAGGCAGTTTAGAAAATAAAATGTTCTTTTTTTTTCGAACACGGAGTTGGGTGCGGTTTAATATGTTGTCGTGGTTGAATTCAGATTTTAATGTTTTATTTGGGTTGTTCAAACACGCTACACATAACTAGGAATACATACACTCATGCAGGATGCAGACACGAGTATGTTAGGGTAGGCTACCGCCACGAATAACCTTTGTTTAGGTGTCGACAGGTCACCTGGGGAGATGAGTGTCGTACCGACAGCTTAAAGCCATTCGCTTGGTATATCCGCGGGATGCGCGTTAGGCGGCCGGAGCGTCAACCTAGGATCTCTCCGCGTGTCCATAAGGATCTTACCGCAAAAGGTCGATTGGTCCTAATATCGGTTAGGGTGGGCTTTTTAGGACCAAAACCTGTAGCGACCACAACAGGGAACTAGGAAATGAGCTTCACCGACCTCGTTCGAGTAACACCACCGCTGGAAACTTGTTTCCAAATCCCCAGCGGAGTCGCCAAACTGTGGACGTCCGTCCGCACCGCCCGGCGCACCGCCCGGTGCCCCGCGCGCGCTCGCGCGGGACCGACCTGGTTTCATCACGGCGGTCACCCACGCGGCCCCCTTCCGGTCGGGGGCTGGTCCGATCTCGCGTTCGGGGCGATGTTTCGGACCTCGATTCGAATGGTAATCCGGAATTGTACTAGACGGATGCGGGCACCCGTGTTTCCGTTGGGATCGATCGAGTCGTGGTTGTAAATGTTTAAAGGCCGATATGTTTGGTAAGGTGACCTTTTTAGTGAACTGAATTCGTTGCCAATTTGTGGAGTCGCCACCGAGTCAATTATGGGGACTCGGAAACCGTTCAAGTCAACTTTGATTCTGAGCCGGCTCAAAGCTGAGTGGCACGGGACCTAAAGATAAAGACTTGTACCCTTAAGCACTCCATGCCTGGAATGACTCTCATTGCCAATGGTTTCAGACATCCGAAAACCGTCGATTCTGAGTAAGGGGTGAGGGTATGTATTGGGAAGCCAACGTCCGCTAGACATCGACAATCTCGCCCGCACATAGCGGCCTCTACTAATCAATCGGTGGGATGATAACTTTGTTCCCTTTCAAGGAGTTCCACCCTTCATCCCTGAAGCATATCATTACAGTCAAAGATTTTGCATCTACTTATGTGGTTCCGTGCAGGAGGCTAAAGATTTCTTGAAATCTTGCTGTATCAATTATAAATTACAGGTGAATAATGCTTATCTTAAGATTCGTGGCAGCTTGGAGCCTACTATTCCCGAGATTATTGTTTCCTCAGCTATGATGATTCCCAAGCAAAGATTATTCTCTCTTTGGCCTATCAATCTCAACTGCCTATTGTTGATCAGTATGCTAAACGAGGGATGTGTATGGTCATTAGATGCATACTTTGTTTACAAGACTCTGAAAGTCATGGACATCTTTTCTTCTAGTGCTCAGTGCATGGCTCATCAGATATTGTCAACTACTCTCACTTGGATGGATCTTTGCTCAGATCCATCTCAGCTCAGGCAGGTCATTAAATGGACCCAGTTTCACAGACATATGAAACATTGGAAGATACCCTGGATTCAGACAAGTTTGGCTGCAACTGTCTATGCAGTCTGGAAAGAACGGAACAAGAGGCTCTTCATAGGCAAAGCTACACCAGCAGATACCATCTTGGCTCAGATTAGACTCTTTATCATAGCTAGATTTTAAACACAGACTGTCGATCCTAAAATGATTAGGATTTTAGCTCGAATAGAGGGGTCCAATTGATGTATCCTAGTGTGATAGCTTTTTGCACAAAAAAAATGTAATTTCACATTTCTGCAAATAATAATAATAATAATAATAATAATAATATATAATATAATATTAAATATATTATAATATTAATATTAATATTAATATAAGTAGTAATAATAATATTAATAATAATAATAATAATAAATAATACTCCCTCTTATTCCTCATTTTCTTCCCCTTTCATTAAAAAATATCTCACATATTGTAGACACCCGCATTTTGCCTGTTAGTATCTATAGCAGCTTCCGACAAACACCCGATAATGATCGGACGTAAACGTGCTTTGACGCGCTCGGATATGTGCTCAAAATCAATAGTATTTGGCTTGGGCTTTTTTACGGAGTACAAATGTCACAAAACCAACCTCAAATTCAGGCCTAGTGGGTCGTTTCCAATCAAATAAGACTAATTTGAGTCAAAACCGACACCGGAAATAAAACCGTCTTTTAGCGACTGGGTCAAACCCCGGTCAAAGTCGTTTCCGAGACATAAAAAAACAGCCATGCAAACTTCGAGAGTCCAACTCGAAGTCAAAAACCACAAAATATCAGCTGCATGCACTTTTAGAAGAGAACCCGACAACCAAAACCTCTTCAATTTAGGATAGGATTTCTTTCTCAAAATTTATCCAAAACCGGGTACTTTTCTTATAAATATCCCACCCCCTTCATCAATTTTTCAGCAACTTTTCACATACAAAATTTTGGGCAATCCTATACTTTTACAACCCCGATCTTTCCTCTAGAAATCCTTTAGGAAACCCGAGAGCAAAACTTGTTGAATCCCTTCCCAATTATACACACCATAACTCTCCTATATACATCTCGAAGCTCCCGTGCCTAAGCCACAACTAGACGAGCCCTATTCCGAGAATACAAAGCATGTAGGTTAAGGGTGCAAAATCCAATTCTGATCTCTTCCTTTTCTCTCTTTCCTTCTCTCGTTTCTCTCGTCTTTCTCGTCGTCCTTTTCGTCGTTGCGTCGTGATTTTATTCTTTCGTTTCTAATATCTTTATTAATATTACTACTATCGTAATTAGCATTAAAACATTGCGCATATATCGATTTTTTTAAAACTATCTCAATTCGAATACGTTTAAGGATGAACTTCTTATAAGACCCTTCTAATCCCTTTACGAGTTGTAACAGTGGTGGAGGCCTCTCGAGGAGCCTGATGCGCATCAGATTGTCGCCTATCTAACACGATCAAACAACATTTATGAAGTCCAACTAACTACTACGTAGTAGCGGTAAGTCGGGATCGATCATCAGGGACGGTCTAGGTAAAGTCGGTAGAGTCTCAGTCAAAAAGTGTTTGGAGTTTATTTTTGGTGTTTTTTGGGTTGAGTCTACACAAAGAAGCGGTGAACTAAGAAGAGAAAACCTAATAGGGAAAAGGTGTTAGGGGGAGTCAGGAATCGGAAATTGGGGTCTGAGAATCTCGGAATCGGGTTTTAGTCACAACATTGATAAAGGGAAAATGCCACATTTTGGTTTCTTCACCCAACTTATCTAGATCCCGCTTTCGCGGCGAAAAAGGGTAAGTCTCAAGTCAAAGTAACTCCTACCCCGAGTTTCTCCATATTGACAGGAGTGAGTCAAGGTCGATTTAGCCGCGGTTCTAGGTCAACAAAGACACAAAAACTCAAACATGATAAATCAACAAGCAAGCAACCCACCAACATCCCTCAATTCAAATTACCCAAATCTTCCTCCCTTTGCCCCTAACAAGAAATCTACTCACAATTCATAATGGAAACTAATAAGATAATAACAAGGAGGGAACAACAATAACAAGCATAATAATTAAATCTAGAGATTAGGGAGAAGAAGAGAAATATACCAACTATTGTTGATAAATAATAAGGAAGAAAAGTGCAATAAAATGAGAAGAAGTTTGATGAAGATGACAATGGATTTGTTACTAATCCCTTGAAAATCTCCAAAAGAATCTTCAATAAAAACTATAATTCTTTTGATTATGATAAAGGAAGAGTTCTTGACACTAATTAATTAGGTCTATAATAAGTGGGGATTTTTGGATTATCACCCTTCAAAAATCACCTTACTAATTAATCTACTAAAAACTAATAATAATCTACTAATATAATCTACTAATTTTTTATGCTTAGGTAGTGTTGTGGTGGTTGAGTGAAGTTTGAGAGGTTACATATATATATATATAGAGGAGAGAAAAAAGGTCTCAAAACCCTAATCTTCTAAGCCCAATAAGTGGCAGTCCAATACTTCAATACCCATAAACTGCATTTCACCCTATGATTTCCATCCGATGAAACTTCGCCCCGCGGTTTTGCATAACTCACCACCGGACAAAATTTTGCCCCGCAGAATATCGACTTCGCCCGATCACTTCATAGGGTGATAAATCACCCCACATATCAACATCTTCGCCCAACATTTCAATTCAATTATAAGTCTCGACCCAAGTTAGATGTCACCCGTCCATTCCAATTACATTCCTCGAGTCTTCATTCAATGTCGGTTCCTAACTCTGGAACTCCGGATCTAGGTTGAGCTGGGTCGACGCCGGCGATTGCTGCGCTGACACCGGCGGTTGTCGCCGGAAAACAGAGCTCGAGTGTTAGCTGGTGTGCTGCTGCTGCGCCGGAGATCATCGTCGGCTGTTCTTGGTCACCGGAATCGACGCTCGCCGGAATCTGGAATGAAGGTGCTGGAGGTGCTGGGTCGGATTCCCGGCGAGGAGGACGGAGTAAGCTGGAGGCTGCTATTGCGTTGGTGTTGTGGGTCGATGCTCGCCGGAGTTGGCCCGCTGGCGCTGCTGCTGCGTTGTGTCGAGACGGAGGGAGACGCAGGTGGAGGTCGGAGAAGGAGGTCGAGTATGGTTGAGTCAGAGCGGAGGCGCGGTGGTTAGAATTCAGAGGAGGTCGAGGGTACTGCCGGCGTCCGGTGGCAAAGTGGTCGGTTATGGTGGTGTTGGTTGAGGGAGTATGGTGGTGTGTGGTGTCTGCCGGAGTTGAAGGTGGTCGGAGATAGAGGAAGGTGAGGGTGTTGGTGGTTTATGGAGGGAGAAATGGAGGTCGGAGTGAGCTGCTGTTGCTAGTGGCCGGAGTTTGGCCGAAAAACAGGAGGAAGATGGAGATGGAGATGGAGTTGGTGTTGGGGGTCGGTGAAGGTGGTTTAATGGAGGGAATGGGAGTTTGAATTATTAGTCAAGGTCAAAGTCGGGTTTGACCTTGATTAGGTGATTGGAATTGGGTTAATGGAATGGGTTGGGTTGAATTGATGATGGAGTTGGGTTAATGAAAATGGGTTATGGGAAATGGTTAGTGAATTGGGTTTGACTTAGGGTTTGACTCGATCTCTTGACTTGGCTTCTCTCGCTTCAACTCGCTTCTTTATTCACGAACACATACCTATAAGACAAGAACACACAAAAGCAGTACGAAATTCTACGAAAAAGACGATAAATACGAAAAAACCAAATTCAACTAGAAAATACGAAATATAGTAAAAAAATGAGTTATATTGGCGTTAAAGCACACAAAATCAAGTCAAATACGAGCGAAAATAGGGGGTAAAACGGTCCAAATTTGCGTGTTATCAATTCCCCCACACTTAAACTTTACTCGTCCTCGAGTAACTCATTGGACTAATCTACGACCCATAAATAAAATAACACGCAAAAACAAAAACACAAAACACAAGAACGAAAAACAAACGTCACAAGCAAATCATAAGTTTTCCAAATCAAAAGTCACGATTCTAAAATCCAACTAAAACATAGAATATGAATATTAAAATTACTAAATCGGTTGTAAAAATAATTATTACATATTTCTTGGCCTCGGTCCATGCTATGTCGGGATGTGTGGCGGAGATGGAATGAGTACTCCCATGTAGTTATCGACTAATGCACACAATTCTCGGCCACTTGCAAAAACAAGGGCTAGGGTCGTCCTAATGGCCCAAGTGACATAAGAACCGATCCAAAATGGAAGATAAGAATATCAAAAATACTCGGGGGAGGAATCGTCTTTCTTTTTCTCTTTTTTTTTTTTCTTTTTCTTTTTCATTTTCTTTTCTTTTCATTCCTTCTTTTTCTTTCTTTTTTCTTTCTTTTTCTTTTCTTTTCTTCTTCTCCCCCTTATTCTTTTCTTTTGAGTTTTTTGAGAATTTTTCTTTGTTTGTACATGTTTGATGTTTGAGTTCATTTGAATGGAAATGGAATGCAAAACTCTATATCATAACCAAACTCTTATTTGTGGAATGATGGATCGTAAAAGGATAGAAGTCACTTGGGTTTTAGTCACCTAGACAAGCATACAAAGTCAAAATCACAACACAGGAGGTGGAAGGTGGACATAAGTGAGGTACACACCCGAGCGACTTACAGTAGGAGAACAATCAATATATAATATTTAAGATCAACCAATAAGTAATAGAAAAATTCATACTCTTTAGAGAAGTTGAAAATTAGAAAATTGATTTTATCAAGGAAAACAAGTGAAACAAAAATCTTTTTGGAATTTTTAAATTTTTAGGATTTTTCAAGTTTTATCAAATGAAAATAGAAAACAAGACAAGACACAAAAACAACAAACAAAACACAAGGCTACAATCCATAACAACCACAAATAAATAATATATATACTCCACCAAAGTATCCTCCAACAACAATATCAACCACAATCCTTAAGCAACGATGAATCGTCAATCCACTCCCCCCACACTTAAACCGAACATTGTCCTCAATGTTCAAAATTAGGGAGGGGAAGGAAGGGTGGGTAAGAAATTACCTTTTAAAGCATAAGTTGTCCCCCACACTTGAACGATTCCGTGCTTCTTATCCTTTTCTCATCCATTGTCATAGTTTGTTGGAGGTACCTATAAGGACAGACACACAAACATGCACACACATAAAAAGAACACAACAAAAGGTATTAGAATAAAATCTACTAATAAACGAAACTAAGCCGATACGGGGCAATTAACGGGCCTGCTCCGTCCCTTCGACTCACATCGAAATACCTATGAGGTAAGGTAATCCCATGCAAGACAAGTTGAGTGTTGCTCAAAATTGCGGACGCAACTAAACTCACACAAACGAACAAACACACAAACGAATGAACAAACAAACAAACAAGGATAGTTGCATCCAAACATGAAAACACCAAATTCCTCCTCGAAACGGCGGGAAAGACACCGATAGTTTACTCGAGACAAGTACAAACATTCCAAAGTTAGTTATTCAAGATGAAGTGGACTAAAGTCTAATAGGATGACATTAGATCACTAAAAACATTGATGATTCATCTAGGTCCTCCTAATCAACTAAAAGTGTACAACAAGGTGTTAAACGGGATGGAAATGAGTGGACCATGGTGTTAGTCGACACTGGAGGTAAGTGTAATCTCGACCTTTTTGCAAAAGCAAAGAGGATCGTCCCAAACCTAAAGATATCTTCAAGTAAGGTCACCTATAGGCACGGGATCCGGTAACCAAGGTCTTATCACTCCATGGGTGGTCAAGGTGGTCAAATGCAAACCCCGATGTAAACTCCTAGTAGAAAAAATGGACTTAAGCTAAAATATCAATGAAATTTTTGTTTTAATGTCATTCTAGTAGAGTAAAGTTCAAAATCAAAATGAGTTACTAACAAGGGAAGGTGAACACTCGTAAGAAAGTCTCACAATTGGGTTTTCAAAAACATTTTCCCTAAACACATTAAACAAAACACAAAAGAACACAACAAAAATAAAAACAACTACAAGTAAAGCCAAGCACTCCAATTTTCTTCAAATAGTCAACACAACCACAACCACCTATTCCAAAATGTTCACCAAGTGAACCTCCAAAGCATACAAGCCCATACTCCCATGTGAACAAGGGAAGGGGAGAAAAATAAGGGTAAAAAGGGATTACCAAAAAGTCTTCACTTTTTAATACCTCATGTTCTTATGCTACGAAGTGGGTGGTATTCCTGCAAGAAAGGAGAGAACAAGGTATGCAATACAAGAAAGATACTAACTACAATCCCACAACAACTACCAAAAACAACACAACTACACCATGATTACAAATACACCACCAATCCTTCAATAAGATACAAGCAAACATCACAATCCACAATCGAAATGAAACAATCAAGCAAAATCTCTTCCAAACTTGATCACTTCCAAATTCTTCATCATCTATCCATGTTGGCTTCTTGTTGGAGATTCCTACAAACAAAAACAAAACACAAAAAGCGTAAATATGCACAAAAAAAAGGCTTGGGTTGCCTCCCAAGAAGCGCAGTTTTGACTAGGACCGCCAAACCTTAAAGTTTGTTTGTCTTCAAGGTATAATCTCCACCATACACATCAAGGGCTCGGAGGAGTAGGTCAAAGGCTCTAGAAGATTCTTCAGAAGGGCTCATGTAGCCGAGCCAAGCTATCATGAGAAGCTTCAAAGTCGGAAGCGGGAAACGATCATGTAAAGACCAATCATCATATTTCTTGTAGTCTCCTGGGTCTTTCCATCTCACAAGTCCAAGCGACCATTTCTTCCCAAAATACCTTCTAACTTTCCAAAGCTTCGCAATCTCACCACTCATCATGAAAGGCGGTTTAGGCCTTATTTCCCCATTGTACATCCACATATTTTCTTCAAGTTGCGGGCCTACATCCCTAAGTCTTAAAATATCACTTGTCCCCATATCATCGTGAAGGAGAGATTTGAAACTTTTACCGGCGGTTTCAATCTCTCCTAAACCAAAGTTTGGCTCATCAGTAAAGAACTCGTAATGTTCTTCAGTATTTTTGCACAAGGGCAACTTGATTTGATCATCATTCCATGACTTAACAACATCTATTACCTCATTTAACTCATCCCAAAGACTCGTATCCTCGACATTCTCGATTGTATTTACCATGTGGCAATTTTGGGATTCGAGTTCCTTTTTAGGAGTGCAAGTTGTGATCTCTGTCCTAGATGACAAGATGTTGTCATTTTCATCGATATCTTCATGGATCACTACTTCGTCTTGAATGGGTTTCTTAGATTGCCTTTTGGGGTAAGGAAATTTGATGTCCATAGACTTTTCACCATTTTTCGTCCCATCAATGAGGGTTGATTTTTCTTTAATTGGTTTGGTGGAGGGCAAGGAGACTTCTACCTTTTCGATCATGTCCACAAATCGGCTACACTTGATATTACCTTTGCGAACTTTAGCTCGTTGCGGAAATGGTAAAGATGGCACATAGATCAATGGAGGTGGAACATGGGTTTCCTCCTCCTCAATTGCTTGCTCGGTCTCTTGCCTTCTAACTTCCTTCAATTTTCGTTGTTTTTCCTCGGCCTTTGCAACTAACTCAAATTCTCCTCGAATTTACCGGTTTTGTTTGGGAGAATCGGGAGTAGTTGCATGTAGTGCTTTTTGTTGTTGCAAATTTGGGGTTGCCTTGGTTCTCAAGTGATTATAAGGGTTTTCAAACTCTTTTCCTTCTCTTTGGATAACGACATGGGTTTGGCATGATGAATCCCTTGGGTGTTGAGGTTGAACGGGAAAGTCATGAGGCGGGTGCACGGGAGCGACTAAGGCTTTGGATGCTCGTTGAGATTTCAAGAGTTCGATCCTTGCCTTGTTTTCCGCATTTTCATTCATCAAATACTCTACTGTTCTTCGCAATTCCTTTAATGAATTGTCCCATTGACCGCTTCCTTGACTTTGTTGATAATTACCTTGATTGCCAAAGAATTGAAAGAGTCCATTGTAGCTTTGAGAGTGTAATCCTTTTGACCTTGATTACCTTGGTAATTCGGGTTTTCCTGATACACTTCATTGACTAAAGTCTTTCTCATATCAATGGCCGAACCATACCCTTGACCACTACCTTGACCATGTTGATAATTTCCTTGATTTCCATAAAAAAGAGAGGGTTGGTTATGTCTTTGAAAATTGAATCCTTGGTACCCTTGATTTTGCCCTTGGTTACCTTGATGATTACATTTATACCCCAAATTGAACCCTTGATTTTGATAATTACTTCCTTGATTATGGTAATTGTTTCCTTGATTTGCACTCTGATTATGGAAGTTCCTTTGAACATGATAGTTTCTACCTTGATTGTTGAAGTTTCCCCTTTGATAGGGAGGCATATGTGGAGGCACTTTGACAGACCCTTGGTTGGAAAATATTTGTTGATTGGAATTGAAGGGTCTTTGCTGTTGATTCCATTGATACATATCTCTTGATTGGATCTGATACATACCTTTTGGAGTACGCTTTGCATTCATAGTCTCAAGTTTCTTGGTTAGCTCTTCCTTTTCCAATTGGAGTTTCAATTCATTGGTCATAGGAGAATTTTCATCTCCCATCTTCTTGGCTCCAACTAGTTTTTCTTTGAAAGAGCATACATGTTCAAAAGCATCTTCTTGAGGGAGCCCATGGAAGGTATCTAGTTTTACTTCATTGATCAAGAAATTTTTAAGTTCAAAATCTTCCGAAGTAGTTCCATAGAAAACGGGGAAAGAAAAATCCTCGTGAGCGAGTTGTGAATGTGAACCAAGAGTTGTCATGTTGGCTTTTTGAAGGTTGTTTGGTGAAGGAAGGGATTTTGGAGGTGAAAGGGTCGGAGAATTTTCTTGTGGAGATGGTGTTTCTTGTGGATTGAAGAGTGGTTCTATGTTTGGAGTGATGAGAGGAGTTGTGGAAGATGAATTTTGTGGAGTGAAAGGTGTAAGTGGATTATTGGAAGAGAGATTTATGGTAGTTGGTGATATGGATGGATTTGGAAGGGAGGGAAGGATAGTATGTATGGTTGGTGGTGTGAGATACGGATGTGGAATCACTCTAGTTGAGATATTTACCGGGAATCTCAAGACTTGAAATGTCATCTTTGGCTCGAGATCGAACCGAAAAGTTGATAACATGTTCCTGGCAAACATACTCAAATAGAAAGTGAGTCTCCTAGCACCAAGTGGCACTAGGGTAGAGAGAAACAACCAAACACAAAAAGACTAAAACTCAACTAACTAATCGTCGTCCCCGGCAACGGCACCATTTTGATGCGCGTCGGATTGTTGCCTATCTAACACGATGAAACAATATTTATGAACTCCAACTAACTACTACGTAGTAGCGGTAAGTCGGGATCGATCCTCAGGGACGGTCTAGGTAAAGTCGGTAGAGTCTCAGTCAAAAAGTGTTTGGAGTCTATTTATGGGGTTTTTGGGTTGAGTCTACACTAAGAAGCGGTGAGCTAAGAAGAGATAAACTAATAGGGAAAAGGTGTTAGGGGGAGTCGGGAATCGGAAATTGGGGTCTGAGAATCTCGGAATCGGGTTTTAGTCACAACATTGATAAAGGGAAAATGCCACATTTTGGTTTCTTCACCCAACTTATCTAGATCCCGCTTTCGCGGCGAAAAAGGGTAAGTCTCAAGTCAAAGTAACTCCTACCCCGAGTTTCTCCATATTGACAGGAGTGAGTCAAGGTCGATTTAGCCGCGGTTCTAGGTCAACAAAGACACAAAAACTCAAACATGATAAATCAACAAGCAAGCAACCCACCAACATCCCTCAATTCAAATTACCCAAATCTTCCTCCCTTAGCCCCTAACAAGAAATCTACTCACAATTCATAATGGAAACTAATAAGATAATAACAAGGAGGGAACAACAATAACAAGCATAATAATTAAATCTAGAGAAATCTAGAGATTAGAGAGAAGAAGAGAAATATACCAACTATTGATGATAAACAATAAGGAAGAAAATTGCAATAAAATGAGAAGAACTTTGATGAAGATGACAATGGATTTGTCACTAATCCTTTGAAAATCTCCACAAGAATCTTCAATAAAAACTATAATTCTTTTGATTATGATAAAGGAAGAGTTCTTGACACTAATTAATTAGGTCTATAATAAGTGGGGATTTTTGGAGTGTCACCCTCCAAAAATCACCTTACTAATTAATCCACTAAAAACTAATAATAATCTACTAATATAATCTAATAATAATCAACTAATTTTTTTATGCTTAGGTAGTGGTTGTGGTGGTTGAGTGAAGTTGTGTCCTCCTCAAATGAGGGGTTACATATATATATATATATATATATATATATATATATATAGAGAGAGAGAGAAGAGTGAAAAGAGGGGTCTCGAAATCCTAATCTTCTAAGCCCAATAAGTGGCAGTCCAATACTTCAATACCCATAAACTGCATTTCACCCTATGATTCTCATCCGGTGAAACTTCGCCCCGCGGTTTTGCATAACTCACCACCGGGAAAAACTTTGCCCCGCGGAATATCGACTTTGCCCGATCACTTCATAGGGTGATAAATCACCCCACATATCAACATCTTCGCCCAACATTTCAATTCAATTATAAGTCTCGACCCAAGTTAGATCTCACCCGTCCATTCCAATTAAATTCCTCGAGTCTCCATTCAATGTCGGTTCCTAACTCTCGAACTCCGGATCTGGGTCGAGCCGGGTCGACGCCGGCGGTTGTCGCCGGAAAACAGAGCTGGAGTGTTGGCTTGTGTGATGCTGTTGCGCCGGAGATCGTCCTCGGCTGTTCTGGGTCACCGGAATCGACGCTCGCCGGAATCTAGAATGAAGGTGCTGGTGGTGCTGGGTCGAATTCCCGGCGAGGAGGACGGAGTAAGCTGGACGCTGCTATTGCGTTGTTGTTGTGGGTCGACGCTCGCCGGAGTTGGCCCACTGGCGCTGCTGTTGCGTTGTGTCTAGGGATGGCAACGGGTCTGGGACCCTACCCTGACCCTCCGGGTCTTACCCTAACGGGTCGGGTACGGGTCCTAATTTTTTTGTACCCTACGGGTACGGGTCGGGTATGGGTCCTTCAAAAATGTTCCGGGTCCGGGTCCGGGTCTTAAAAGTCGGACCCGGACCCGACCCTTAGACCCGTATAAAAATAAAATTATATATATGTGGGTGCATATTCCCATATTTGAGAAATGAAACACTAAAGAATAAGCAAAAAAACGAATGATTTGCAATAAAATCGGTTTATAAAAGCAAGTTATATATATTTGAGACACAAAATATGTCTATAACTCACTGTAACTTTACAATACTCCATTGTTTTCTAAACTTGTACTCCCTCCCCCCCACATTGATGTTCCCATTTCAATATGGCACATTGATTAAGAAATCAATAATGAATGGTGGTAAATTGTTTGGTGGGGTTCAAGATGTCAAATCACAAAAAGTAACCAATAGGAAGAGAGTAAATTGGATGAATAAGGAAAGTTATGAAATGGGAAAATCTTAGTGGAGTTTCCTTTTAAGGAAAGTGGGAAAATCTTAGTGGAGGGGAGGGAGTATTGTTTTTTTTGTTTGCAAGCCGTAAGTCGTAACACATGGGAGAGGAGCTTTAATTTAGCTTTCGAAATACCGGATTATAAATCGTACATATTAAAAATATAACATATTAAATTAACGTTCATTGGACCCGTGACGGACCCGGACCCTACCCGTACCCATCGGGTCCGAGTCTAAAAATTTTGGACCCTTAAGGGGCCGGGTCGGGTCCGGGTCCAACTTTTGAGGACCGGGTCCGGGCCCGGGTCCTACCGGACCCGACCCATACCCGCCCCGTTGCCATCCCTAGTTGTGTCAAGACGGAGGGAGACGCAGGTGGAGGTCGGAGAAGGAGGTCGAGTATGGTTGAGTCGGAGCAGAGGCGCGGTGGTTCGAATTCAAGGGAGGTCGAGGGTACTGCCGGCGTCCGGTGGCAAAGTGGTCGGTTATGGTGGTGTTGGTTGAGGGAGTATGGTGGTGTATGGTGTCTACCAGAGTTGAAGGTGGTCGGAGATAGAGGAAGGTGAGGGTATTGGTGGTTTATGGAGGGAGAAATGGAGGTTGGAGTGAGCTGCTGTTGCTAGTGGCCGGAGTTTGGCCGGAAAATGGGAGGAAGATGGAGATGGAGATGGAGTTGGTGTTGGGGGTCGGTGAAGGTGGTTTAATGGAGGGAATGGGAATTTGAATGATTAGTCAAGGTCAAAGTCGGGTTTGACCTTGATTAGGTGATTGGAATTGGGTTAATGGAATGGGTTGGGTTGAATTGATAATGGAGTTGGGTTAATGAAAATGGGTTATGGGAAATGGTTAGTGAATTGGGTTTGAGATGGGGTTTGACTCGATCTCTTGACTTGGCTCCTCTCGCTTCAACTCGCCGCTTTATTCACGAACACGTACCTATAAGACAAGAACAAACAAAAGCAGTACGAAATTCTACGAAAAAGACGATAAATACGAAAAAACCAAATTCAAACTAGAAAATACGAAATATAGTAAAAAATGAGTTATATTGACGTTAAAGCACACAAGCAAAATCGAGTCAAATACGAGTTAAAATAAAGGGTAAAATGGTCCAAATTTGCGTGTTATCAGAGCCCCGCCCTAAACACTCAAGGGCATGATGGGATCGCGAATATTCCTCCTTAAACACATTTGATTCCTTTTTTCAAGATTAGAACAAAACTTGTTGACGCAAATCGAACATCACATAATCCGCAAGGATTAAAAACGATGTCGTGACGCGGAGGGAATCGACTTTCGCTCTAATCAAACAAATAGAACGTTTATTCTCAAGATGCGATATCGACTCCGTAGTCGAATATTATGTCTAAAAGAATTAGTCAATAAATCGAGCTAGCACGAACCCGTTGATGCCGAAATAATTGTCACACGGTCCGAAAGGATTGATTACGACATTATAACGCGGAGGGAATTATTTCGTCCTAGTTCAATTTAAAACGACTTATAACGTCGTTTCTAAAATTCCCGATAATCGATCTCGTAATAATAGCGTGCATATCGCGAGTGTCAAAATTAAGTCGAGAATAAATTATATCGCATTTTTACGCTGCTTAAATAAATTATCAATTTTAAACTAAAGCAAATTCGAGATCAACGCTGTCCGAAGCGAACTGCTGTTCGCACAGGGGGCACTCGACCGAGTGCCTAGCCCACTCGGTCGAGTGGCACCCCAAAATCGAGGTAGGGGGCTTTTTGGAGAGGCACCCGATCGAGTATCTCCAATGACTCGATCAAGTTACCTCTGTCACATCAAGCCGTGAGCCCTCAACATATCTTAAGCTTCGATAAACCTTTTTTAACGACTTCGGTCAACACGTGTCAAGTCCATCACGTGTCCTACTCTTTTCAAAACCGTGCATCACGTCTTCCTATATCATCCAATATATTTACATTTTGTTATTATTGCAATTGTTATATATTTTGTTTGTTGTATTGTATTTCTGGGTTGTATTCCGTCCGCGCATTTGTAATCTTTTGTTTCAAGTTCTTTTTTTCGTTGTTTGTTTTATTGTACTAAAACGAACCTCACATGCTAAATAACTTTGACGTGAATCAAGATATATTAAAATGACATAGCAACCAATTCAATATTTATTCATCGTAAAATGTTGTTTGCATAACATTCAACCGAATCACTAGCGCGCGTATTAAAAATTCGAACGATATCTTAGTAGAGGCCGCTAAAATGCGAGCGGGGTTAGGTGTCCTTTGTGGGCTTCCCAACACGTACCTTCACCCCTTACTCAGAACCTCGGTTTCCGGATGCCCGAAACCGTTGGCGTATGAGAGTCATTCGATATACGGTACTCGAAAACTCGGCATCGGTATCGTAATGCAAAGGGACGAACCCTACAAGCTCAAGTATCAAAGTGGGCCGTACTTTGTGCACGGTCCATCAAAGTATAGAGTGGGTTCGAACGGGCCCGAACTCCCACAAAGTTCAATGGCGACTCCAACTTCGATTTAAATTTCAACCCGAGAACCATATCACATGAGATTCATTTGCCTCCCCAAATCCGCGCGTGGCCGCGTCGAGGTGGATGATAAGTGTAGCTTGTAGTGCCTATTTTGTAGTGTTTTGGTCCCATTTTCCTTGTGGAATCGCTCCTTGGGAGCGATTCATGGGCTTCTTATGCTTCCTCTAGTTCGTTTCAGGTTCCCGAGACCCATTTGGAAGAGTTGGAGCGTTTCCGACTCGATCCATACACATTTTGGAGCCAACGAGATAAAGGAACGATGACTCGATGCCTTGGAATCGACCCCGAGACCTTGGGACCCAATCCCGAGCCTCCGAGACCCGATCCCGAGTCCCGAGAATCGATGAGAAGTTCATGTGAAGTAAGGAGGAACCAAAAGGATCATATTGGAGGCCTACAAGACTCATCGCCGACGGGTATGCACCTCATCCCGTCGGGGATGAAGTGCGCTTTTAGAGGGGTCACTGCCAGGCCGTCCTGGTCGGGACCAACCCGTCCCGGTCGGAATGACAGGACCGTCCCAGTCGGGATGATCCCGTCCCGGTCGGGACCACCGTGCTGTAGCCGCAACTCCTTATTTCATCCTCCTTCATTCTTGTACCCGTATAAATACTTCCCTCTTGTATTGTTTATGTATCTTACATTAACCTAGACTCTCTTAAGCCTCTATACAAACATTCAAACCCTAGATTAGTGTCCCTCATATTAGTTTTAATCTCTCCTTAATCCTAGTTTAATCTTAGTTAAATAGTTCTTGTATTAAGAAGATTCTTGAAGACTCGTCCAAGCTTGACAACCTTGGGGTTTTATTTGGGTTTCTTATTAATTCAAGTTCTCATCTTTTTCATCCAATTGTAGTGGGTATAATTTCTCTTCTCTTAATCTTTGTTTTATCATCAAGTTTTAATCATTGATTATTGTTTATTGTTATTGATTGTTCACCATGAATGTTTGGATGTTTGTGATGTTGTTTTCTCTTTTCATTGTTGTAGTTAGTATGAATATGTGTGAGTAGTCTTTTTGTGGGTTATTAGGGGGATTAAGGGTAGAATATGGATGATTAGGGTTTGATTGGGGGTGAAGGGTGAATCTTTGTTGTTAGTCACATACTTGGCACACCATGTGTTTGTTGAAATGCTTGTTTGAGTTGTAGTGGCCATGCTTCTCATGCTAGTCTTTCTCTACTCATTGTTTGTCTTGTTTGTGGTCATGTTGAGGATAGTCGTAGTCACGAGAGTGCGGACTAGGGTCTAAGTTGCGAGAGCCCGGACCTACCTCGACATCGGTTTAAGTTGCGAGAGCCCGGACCGAGTCTAGCGATTAGGAGACACCTACACCCTTGATTACCCAAGTCACCCTACTACACTTATGAACCCGACCTAACCCACTTCTTTCCATATTTGACTTCATCTTATTAGTTAGTCATCATTTCCTTAGTTTGCTAGTTAGTTTGATCATTAGCATTGTTTAGCATTGTTTTAGCCTAGTTCATCATTAGTCTAGTTCTTACCTCTCCTCCATCATAGTTTTCCATTTATCGCTTCTTTGTGTTTGTTTGTGTGACCTAGTCTCGTTCTAGGCCAACCTAGTCTAACCCTTGCGACACCGTCTCCGTGGACACGACCCGACTTACCCTAACTACCGTTAGGTGCTAGCCGGTTATTTATTTGATCGGTGGGATCCACGACAAATCCCACCATCAATTTGGCGCCGTTGCCGGGGACGGTGCATTGTTTAGACTTTGTTTGCTTATTTCTAGACTTAGTTTCCCTTCTTTGTGCCCTTCTACCCTCTCTTGTGCATATTTTCTAGTTTTTCCCATTTTCTTAGCTTTCTTTTCTTTTTGTCTCTAGTTGTGCTTGTTTTTTGTCGTTACCTAGTGCCCATAAAGCACTAGGTGTTCTCACGTTTGTTCTAGTGTGTAGTGTATGCCTAGGCGGGGAGGCGAATTCTTTCTCTTTAATCCAGAGCCGGAGAGGCTTTTTTGAGCTTTTCGCCAACGGACGATTAACCGGGTTAAGATCTCTCAACCAAGTGCAAGCAATACTCATCAAGAGCAAGCTCAAGGAAACGATTTTGAGCAAGCATTTCAAGAGACGGCCGAAGGGAATTTCACCAATCCCTTTGGATATTCTTCTCCTAGTTCCCCCTCTTCATCTACATCAACACCGTCTACACCACCATCTTCTCCCTTATATCCAAGAATGCCTAAGTTTTCTTCTCACTCAACATTCACGGAAGACGTCTTGCCGGGACCCAATGCTCTACCGGCCGCTTATGCCGGAAATTTTACGGCCAAGACTCACTTCATACAACTTGTGGAAAGGAATCAATTTAGTGGTTTGCCCACCGAAGACCCGCACCAACACATGGAGACTTTCTCCGATTATTGCGACGCTATCTCTCAACCCGGGGTTACTCAAGATCAAATCCGATGGGTTTTATTTCCATTCTCATTAATTGGAAAAGCGAAGCAATGGATCAAGAGTCTCGATAGGGCAACCATGGGCATCGATACTTGGAAAAAGCTTGCCTTGGCTTTCTACCAAAAGTTCTACCCTCCGGAGAAGACAAATTTGCTTAGGGCCTCCATCACCGGTTTCCAACAAAGGGATGAAGAGAGCCTATATGAAGCTTGGGAGCGGTTTAAGTCTTTGGTTAGGTCGTGCCCTCATCATGGACTCTCACAATGGTTCTTGGTACAACAATTTTGGAATGGCCTTTATGAGGACTCAAGAGCTATACTTAATATGGGCTCCAATGGTAGGTTTACCGAGGTCGATGACGACCAAACTTGGGCGAGAATCGAAGAGATGGCGGTGCATAATTCACAATACTCTAGGCCTAGGAAGGCAAATCGAGGAGGTAGGCACGAGGTCGATGCTATAACTCAATTAAGCATTGACCTTGGAGCTCAATTGAAGACCCATATGGAGACCATTGACAAGAAGCTCCAAGGCCACCTCACTCAAGTTCAAAGCATTGGTTCCTCCAACCAACACTCAATCCAAGAAGTAAATGCTTTGGGATTTGCACCTCCTTTGCCTTATTATGGGATGTGTGATACTTGTGGAATCATTGGTCATGATCCTATGAATTGTAGAGGAAGTATTGAGCAAGTGAATGCTTTTCAAGCATTCAAGCAAGGTGCCTCCTACTCTAATCAATACCAAGCTTCCAATCAAGTCCCTCAACAACAAGCCTTTCAACACCAACAACAACGTCGTCCCTATGTTCCACCTCCCTTAAGGGACAACAACCAAGGTTACCAAGGCAACTCAAGGCCTTTCAACAATTTCAAGCAAGGTAACCAAGGTTCATTCAACAACAATCAAGGGTTCCAACAAGGGAACTTCAATCAAGGCGGTTTCCAAGGAAACCAAAACTTTCAAAGACAACAAAACCACAACCAAGGCCTTAATCAAGGTAATTCTCATGGGTTCCAAGGGAACCGTCAACAACAAGCAACTCAAGGCAATCAACAACAAAGCAAGCCTAGGAGCCGGTCTCCTATTCATGACTATGGTACTCCATTAGCCCTCACCGATACTCCGCATAATCCATCATCCCCACCACGGGATTTCGACATTCAAAAATCTATGATGGATATGCAAAATAGTCAAATGGACATATCAAGAAACCATCAAGAGCTCTTTGCTTATATTCAAGGGGAAAACGCATCAAGAGATGCCCGTATGAAGATGCTTGAAACTCAAGTATCTCAATTTGCTTCGGGGAGCTTCTCAAGACAAAAGGGGCAACTACCTTCTCAAGGAGAAACACCGGCATTTGAGCATGTAAATGCTATCACCACAAGGAGAGGTGCATCTTATGACTCCCCTCCATTCCCTAGTGAGCAAGAGCCAATGCAAGAACCGACAAAGGAAATGGCACCTCCAATTCAAGAAAGCTCGAGCTTTGATAATCCAATGGAGGAGCAAGTCTTATGGGAGATCGAGAGCCCCAAGAAGACAAGCTTCCCCCACTTCAAGCAAAAGACAAGGGTAAAAGAAAAGTGTCATTTGAAGAGTCTTCCCCTATTGAGCAAAACAAGATCCAAATCAAGTTGCCTTTCCCAACCAGGCAAATGAAGACCAAGGTAGACTCTCAATATGAAAAGTTTCTTAACATTGTGAAGAAATTGGATGTGAGTGCCCCATTTACCGAGCTACTTACCCAAATCCCGGCATATGGAAAATTTATGAGAGAAATCTTGGCTAGGAAGAGATCCATCGACAAGGAAGAGACCATTGCGTTCACAAGAGTGGTGAGCGAGCTCATTCAAGGTTCTACGCTTCCAAAGTTTAAGGATCCGGGTAGATTTTCGATCCCTTGCACCATAGGCCACTACAAGATCGAAAGAGCATTATGTGATTTGGGTGCGAGCGTGAGCATCATTCCTTACTCTATTTGTTGCCGACTTGGGATGAAGGAGCTTAAAAGTACTTCTATCACACTCCAAATGGCCGATAGTTCATTCAACTGACCATTGGGGATGCTAGAGGATGTGCCGGTGAGAATTGGTAAGTTCTTCATTCCGGTTGACTTCATCGTGCTCGATATGCGGGAAGATGCAATCACTCCCATAATTCTTGGGCGCCCATTTCTACATACCGCCGGGGCTATGATCGATGTGAAGAATGGTAGGATCACATTCGAGTTAGGCGAAGAGAAGCTAGTGTTTGACCTCCAAGGTAACACTTCGCCTACTAATGATGAGTCTTGCAATATGATCCAAGCCACTAAAGACATCGATCTAGGGGTTGAGTCGGGACAAAGCTTGAACAAGAACTCTTGTGAACTTGAGGATGATGACTCCGAGAGTGGAGAGGATGAGTGCCCATTTCATGGGCTTGATGACAAGTTGAAAAGCAAGGGGAAGGATGAGCCTCCCTTGGGGTCACATGAAGACCGTTGGACGTTTGGGTATATCCCCAAAGACCAAAAGTACAAGTTCAAGTCGTTGAATTTGGAAGATCGGGATGCCCCGGGAACGTCTAGGCAAGGCCATGAAGACCCTTGGTATGTGGTCGGTTATATCTCGAGCTTGATTGAAGACTTTGCTAGGGCCTTCGACTTGTTCCTTCGTGCCCTTGATGGGGATGGAACTAGTTCTTGTTGTTGAAAAAGAATGAAGAATGCACCACCTTGGTTTGACGGAGTTCCACAAGAACCGTCTCTTTGTATATATCCCTATCCCTTATAGTTTGTTTTGTTTTGCGAACTTCTTGATTACTTGGATTGATTGATGAGCAATGTGAGGGGGGGAATTTGATGTGTTATTTGAGTTTATTGTGATAGGTGTGAAGTGGAAGTGATTCCTAGGGAAGAGTGGTCATTGTTTGAGCTTGGATTGTGTGAAGGGAAGTCGGTTTTTGAAGCTCGGAACGAGCTTTTGGGAGCTATAGAGGGTTAGGAGACTCTTCCCGGCCTAGAAGAGATCATCCCGTCCGGGATGGAAGGCCCATCCCGACCGGGAAGGATGTCATCCCGTCCGGGATGAGGTGCACAAAAGATGGGTTCACTGACAGCTCATCCCGACCGGGACGAGGTCTTCCCGACCGGGACGAGACGGTCATCCCGACCGGGACCACCCATCCCGACCGGGATGGACCCCCTGTCCTCTTTTGGCCTTTTCTTCGTCATTTGAGCCCACCCTACCACTTTGTACCCCCTCCTAACCTCCCTACATGCCCTTACTCTCCTTTTATGACCCTTGCACCTCACATGCACGTTTTCACATCACTTTCTCTTCACTTTAAACCGACTTTCACATTAAATTCCCACCCCATCACACCATTACTACCTCTACCATGCGGTTCTATCAAGCTTGAAGCGGGATAGCAATGATGAAGACAAGCAAGTGCCTATATTGATCTATGAGATGATGGAGCGAGTGAGTTGCTAACCTATTGGTATGGCAACTATCCTTTCTTTCCCGTCTTTTATAGCTTGTTTTCTTTTGTGTTTATCCTCTTCCCCTTGTACACTTTTGTGTCTTGATGTCATGGTGGCCTTCGAGGCCTTGATTTTGGTTGCTCCCGACTCTCGATGATGTGATTACATCGAGAGTCCTTTTCAAAATCCAAATTTTACAAGATTTTCACCGTTTTGTAGGATTTAGTCGGATTTGGGCGGAATTCGGGCTAGGTGACTTGATTACACCTAGTCCTCCCCTCCCATTTCCTTTTATTTCTTCCTTTTTATTTTCTTACCCCATCCATATTTTTTCTCGTCTCGGCCCATGGTGACTTGACTACACCCCGGCGGGACACATTCTACCCTTTTCTCCACTTTATTTTTGATTTTTAGCTTTATTTTCATAGTTTCTTTTCTTTTTCTTTTGTCTCTCCGCACACTACGATCGAGCATGAGGACATGGCTCGGTTTAAGTGTGGGGGAGCGATATTCTATCGTAGTTAGTTTTATTTTTGTAGTTTTTCGAAAAACCTTTAAAAACCCTAAACATTTGAAAAAATTTCACAAAAATCAAAAAGATTTTCTTTTTGTGTGTTTTTCTTTTGTGTCATTGTCTCGTATATTTGTTTTGTTGTGTGTGTTTGCCCCCCTTTTCCTTATAGGTTGCTTAAACCACCGATGGCTTTGGAAAGCTTTCAAGATGTCCGGTAACATCTTCTATCCCTTTTTCCTTCTTTGTCTCTTGCGGAATTTTGAGGAGAATGTGATGTGGTGTGCTCGGGAGGAGCTTTGTAAAGTTTGATGTTGGTTGGTTGCTCATTTGGAAGCTAGGGGTGGTGTTTGTGTTATGTATGTGTTCGTTTTGTGTTCTTGTTTTGTTGCTTTTGTTTCTTTTTCTTTCGTTTTCGTTGAGTCTTTGTTTTGTGTTTTGTTGTGTGTCTTGTGTGTAAATGGTTTTCGAAAACCCGGTTTAGAGGCTAGTGTGCGAGTGTTTACTTTCCCTTCCTAGTAGTATAAATCGAGTCTTGGACTTTAGTCTAGTAGAATGACCCTAAATCAATGATTTCGTTGGTCCTTTACCTTGAGTCCACCTAGCTTACTAGGGATTTACTACGGGATTTGCACTTTGACCATTATGACCACCCACGGTGTGAAAAGGCCTTGGTTACCGAGTCTCGTCCCTTAGGTGACCGTGTCTAGGATCGTTTGATTAGTCCAAGTTCTCCACCTTTTTGTGGGTTTGAAGGGAAGGCGCTGTCCCGACTCACCCATTACCCTACCTCCTACACTTCCACACAATAAAATTGCAAATTGTTGAAGTCATCTTTCTTGTTGCAATAAGAAATGCCAAAAAGCCAAATCAAGCCAAAAGAGCAAAGAAAAGAAAAAGAAAGAAAATGAAATAAAGAAAAGAATGAAGAAAAAGAAAAGGCACAAAAGCCAAAAAGAAAATAGAAAAGAAGAAAAAGAATGGCATGGCAAAACAAGGCAAAAATGCAAAAGAAAAGAGAAAATGCCAAAAGAAAACCCGATTCACAAAAATAACCCCTACCTCTCAAAATAAGCCTTTTTCCGACTTTTGCCGTGAAGAGCCTACCAAAGGACCGAGTCCCTAGGAAGGATGATAGCGGCATTAGTCGGTCTTCCCTCATTTTGCATATTTCCATCTTTTTACTTGGACTAGTTAGGCGGTTTTAGACATGGGACGACCCTCTTGACTCTTTGCTAAAGGGGGCGGGGTCTCACTTACCTACAGTGTCGACTAACACCGTGGTTCATCCTTTTTCCATCCCGCCGATCGTCCCGTGGTACGTTCCTAGAAGGTTAGGAGGAACCTAGGTAAGTTACCAACGTTTTTATTGCTTTGTCGTCATACTATTAGGGTTTTGTCCATCTTGGTTTGTATTGCTAGATTGGGAACGTTGTCACTTGCCTTGAGTCCTAAACCGGTGCTTCTTTCACCGCTTGTTTGAGGGAAGCGGTATTTGTTTTCTTTTGGGTGCAACCTTTTGTGTGTTTGTTTGTGTGCTTGTTTGTTTATGTGTTTTGTGTCTGATTGCATCCACGGTTTTGTCGCAAGACCCCACTTGCCTTGCGGAGTGCACTTTCCCTCTAAGTACACTCGCGTGAGTTGAAAGGGCGTAGGGTGCGCTAATACCCACTCGGCTAGTTTAATAGTTAGTTTGTGCTTACTCGAGGGCGAGTAAGGGTTAAGTGTGGGGGAGTTGATAAGTGTAGCTTGTAGTGCCTATTTCGTAGTGTTTTGGTCCCATTTTCCTTGTGGAATCGCTCCTTGGGAGCGATTTATGGGCTTCTTATGCTTCCTCTAGTTCGTTTCAGGTTCCCGAGACCCATTTGGAAGAGTTGGAGCGTTTCCGACTCGATTCATACACATTTTGGAGCCAACGAGATAAAGGAACGATGACTCGATGCCTTGGAATCGACCCCGAGACCTTGGGACCCAATCCCGAGCCTCCGAGACCCGATCCCGAGTCCCGAGAATCGATGAGAAGTTCATGTGAAGCAAGGAGGAACCAAAAGGATCATATTGGAGGCCTACAAGACTCATCCCCGACGGGTATGCACCTCATCCCGTCGGGGATGAAGTGCGCTTTTAGAGGGGTCACTGCCAGGCCGTCCCGGTCGGGACCAACCCGTCCCGGTCGGGATGACAGGACCATCCCGGTCAGGATGATCCCGTCTCGGTCGGGACCACCGTGTTGTAGCCGCAACTCCTTATTTCATCCTCCTTCATTCTTGTACCCATATAAATACTTCCCTCTTGTATTGTTTATGTATCTTACATTAACCTAGACTCTCTTAAGCCTCTCTACAAACATTCAAACCCTAGATTAGTGTCCCTCATATTAGTTTTAATCTCTCCTTAATCCTAGTTTAATCTTAGTTAATTAGTTCTTATATTAAGAAGATTCTTGAAGACTCGTCCAAGCTTGACAACCTTGGGGTTTTATTTGGGTTTCTTATTAATTCAAGTTCTCATCTTTTTCATCCAATTGTAGTGGGTATAATTTCTCTTCTCTTAATCTTTGTTTTATCATCAAGTTTTAATCATTGATTATTGTTTATTGTTATTGATTGTTCACCATGAATGTTTGGATGTTTGTGATGTTGTTTTCTCTTTTCATTGTTGTAGTTAGTATGAATATGTGTGAGTAGTCTTTTTGTGGGTTAGTAGGGGGATTAAGGGTAGAATATGGATTATTAGGGTTTGATTGGGGGTGAAGGGTGAATCTTTGTTGTTAGTCACATACTTGGCACACCATGTGTTTGTTGAAATGCTTGTTTGAGTTGTAGTGGCCATGCTTCTCATGCTAGTCTTCCTCTACTCATTGTTTGTCTTGTTTGTGGTCATGTTGAGGATAGTCGTAGTCACGAGAGTGCGGACTAGGGTCTAAGTTGCGAGAGCCCGGACCTACCTCGACATCGGTTTAAGTTGCGAGAGCCCGGACCGAGTCTAGCGATTAGGAGACACCTACACCCTTGATTACCCAAGTCACCCTACTACACTTATGAACCCGACCTAACCCACTTCTTTCCATATTTGACTTCATCTTATTAGTTAGTCATCATTTCCTTAGTTTGCTAGTTAGTTTGATCATTAGCATTGTTTAGCATTGTTTTAGCCTAGTTCATCATTAGTCTAGTTCTTACCTCTCCTCCATCATAGTTTTCCATTTATCGCTTCTTTGTGTTTGTTTGTGTGACCTAGTCTCGTTCTAGGCCAACCTAGTCTAACCCTTGCGACACCGTCTCCGTGGACACGACCCGACTTACCCTAACTACCGTTAGGTGCTAGCCGGTTATTTATTTGATCGGTGGGATCCACGTCAAATCCTACCATCAGTGGACCTATGTCATGTCCACAATTTGGGGACTCCGCTAGGGAAGACTGATGTGTAACTTATCATTGGGATCCTCAGGGTGAGACTCGAGGAGAAATTGTTTGATTAGTACAATACGCGCTTTAGTTTTACGGTTCATGCATAACCACATTTTTACCCGGGCTGGTACTGGTGACCGACGTCCCACTATACCGCGATATATTCCAAATTGGATATGTCAAGGTGTTCATAGCTAATTCGTATGGTTTCGTGGCATGTTCTAAGATCAACTCGACTTAGGAAGTCCGTCCCGATTCTCGAAAAGGCTATGCGCGCTGGTATAGACCCTGTTTTGACCAACCGAGACTTAGTGTAAAGCATACATGGTGTCGTTATAATGCTTGCGTGACTATGTGCTACTTGGTTTCCGTGTCGTTTTTGAAAAACCGTCATTTCAAAAAGGCATATTTTCAAACAATTTTCAAAAAATCGGAATGCTGCCGAAATTTAGACTTAAGATTTGACTCAAAATAAGCCTTTTTTTTAGCCGGCATGCTGTCCATTTCAATATTCGAATTTCCGATTCTCATTCGACTTTCGAATTTTCAAAATTCCATTTCAATTTTCAAATCTTCGAAATTCCATTTCGATTTTCAAATCTTCAAAATTCTATTTCGATTTTCAAATCTTCGAGATGCCGTTTTTTATTTTCAAATATTCGGGACCCTTTTCGATTTTTCAAAATTTCGGAATCTATTTTCGATATTCAAATTTTCAAAATTCCAAATATTCAACTTTTCAAAAAGCTCGGTCTTGTCGGCATGCTGCCAATTTCAAAAGACGAGATCGCCTCCTAAATTTTCAAACGTGAAATTACTCGCAACCATTCTAATATTTCAAAATGCCCGGTCCTATTAGCCCACTACCAATTTCGGGAGCCTTCTCTCAATTTTCAAAATTCAATTCTTTTCCAAAAAAAAACCTTCCTTATTGTAGGACATACCGTTATTCGTGTGTCGGGTCTTTTCATAATACGTCGAAGGTCTTTAGCGTCGAAACTCCGCCGATCCTACATCACAGGTTTCTTCCCCATCCTAGTCCGCCTTATTCTAAAGGCACAACCAACCAACACGAGTCATACACTCGTAAATGGAAGGTTCGTCTAAACACTCGAGTCCTAACCAGAAAGTCCCACGCGTTTTTTCCTCCGACAGGACGGTCCCCACGACTTTTCCTAAGAGAATTTCGCCCATCTTTCAATCCGTTAGTCGAGTCATCCCAATTCAAGAGTCCTCTAACTTAAAGGTCTACCCTAATCACAGGGCCACCCTTATTCAAGTCAAGTCAAGTGTCTCCAGCGTTGAAACTTTGCCGATCTTACATCGCAAGTTTCTTCCCTTACCCCGTCTGCCTTTCCTCGAGGCCGAGTCAACATTTTACAAGGCATAACCCTATAACAAAAGGTTCATGATCCTTACATCTAAGGGTCACTCGTCCGACACTCGAGTCTTAACCAAACCTTCGACCTCACTCGGGGGCTACCCTTCAGCAAAGCAATCAATCACGGTTGCTTTAAGGGTCTTGTCCTACACGTGTTGTCTCACGTGTGTCCCTTTCGAGTCACTCAGATGTCACACTATCTGAGTCCTATTAGAGTCTTTAGTCTCACTCGGGGGCTATCCTCCACCCGAACAGTCAACCACGGTCACCCTAAGGGTACCCTGCGTCCATCCTACACCGGCGTCCTTATGATGCTTTCTTTGAGTCGTACCTATGATACGAACACTCGAGTCACCTAAGGTTTAGGTCGCCACGGTTGGTCCGAGCACGCGACGCGGTCAAACACGGTCGCCCCATTTTCGGACTCACCCTCGTGCAGCTTGAGTCTCATGGTCGGATGATGTGAGTTATAATGAACTTTGAACAAGTGAATTGGAGATTGATTGTAAATTTAAATGAACGAAACAAAGCAACGAAATCAAGTTGAAATAGTTGCTGTAAAGTGATGATAGAACGTAACCAAGGATAGTGTGCTAAGTGAGATAGACCTATACCTCAACAAAGCGGGTGCTAATTCAAACACTCGATTGAAATAGTGAGTATTAGAACTCGAAAACGCGTCGAACTCTAAGACTCTTAATTGTAACTCGACAATTAAAATTAAACAAGCAAAAGCTTACAATTTTCTTTCTCTCAAATCTGTATTGTTACAAACAATGTAGGAGGCTATAAATAACTATCCCACACGTTAGAACCAAGGCAAAAGATCAATACAATAAGCCTTACTTGGTCAAGCTATTAAATGAAGGAACAAAGAATAAGAAAACAAGTGCAAGGAACTAAGATTTAATCACACTACCAAGAACTAAGCACTTCATTTAATTTGCCACATACATTGTACACGGTTGTACAATGTATCTCGTTGCACGAGATGATCTTGATACTTCCATCTTGGTATTGTTGAATAAGTCTCGGGCTTAATTGAAAGCTTTAAAGAAAGTCGAGGAAAAAGAAACAATTCTGTCAAAGAATTTAACAGCAGCGTTTTTTAATGCACAACTGACTTGTTTGAGGGCATAACTTCATCAATACTTGTTCAATGAACCTTCACGAGTAGTCATTGGAAAGATAAGCTCGAAATCTATCTCTTCCATTTTGAATGACTCCAAAATTCCATGTATAACTCGAGATATGGACCGATCAAAACAACATTGCAAACTGAACTCGCGTCATCGGATCCAAGCCAGGGTCGTTATCTTGTCTAAGTCAATGTTCGAGTATCCTGGTCCAAGAGTCTTTGTCATCCCGTCACTCCGGATCGTGTCTAGTTTGACTCCCTCTCTTTCATTTGCGCAATGCCGAGTTTAGGCGAGTCGTGGCACCTGCCTTTCTCTCCAACAAAAACCTTACCAAAAAAAGAAACAACCCACCGAGCATTCGAAAGTCCGGATTTGATTCGAGTCTAAGTCTGAGTCCGAGTCTAGGATAACTTACATCCTCATTTCCAAGTCAAAGTCAGAGTCATTTGCATTCTGTCCACTTTTCAAAAATCCAACAAAATTAGCTTTCAATATTCTATCCATACAATATGTTTTCCTTATGTGTTTCCGAGAACATGATGAACACCATCATACACTGTGAGCACATGCACGTGACTATTATAGGCACATCTATAATGACTGTGGGAAACCGTGACCCGTGTTTTCCTTTACATGTTCCATGTCTGGTATAGAAAGCCACATAAGTACCCTTAGCAGGAGCGATATCGAATCCTATAACAAATCTAGGTAGTCTCCTAGTTTGGGTTCAAGACGGGAGGCAAGCCAATTTCCCACAACAAACACCCTTTCAATAAGACCGACCAATTTCTATCCTCGGTTTTAGTCTGACCAACAAAAAAGAAAAAAAAGTTGGACAAAAAATCAAAAGTCCAAGAAAAAAGAAGAAGCAAAAGGCCAAAATAAAAGAGTTGGCCATGACCAAAAGAACTCTCAACATCCCTTGACTAGAGTACGGTCAATCCCTTGACCGGGGGACAGTCAACTCGAATGAAGAATCCCATGATAGGGGCTAAGAGGTCAACCAACAAAAAATTCAAAAACCCATGACCACGTTTAGCGGTCAACTCAAGTGAAAGTTCCTTGACCGGGGTACGGTCAATTCAAAATTATCAATGCCCACACCATCCAATAGGGGAGAGATAATCAGGCTGGTCAGCTAACACCACATTTAGCCTTCCCACATTACAACCCTCAAAGACCTTCTCGAGACCTAGGCTAAGAGACAGCCCAGAATTTTGAGGATTCAAGCTCCATAGAATACACCCTAACCATTAGGGTCAGACATGGAAATCAGATCCCGCATTATTAAACCTACCCGATTGAAGTTCGAGTCATTTTTACTCGACTTCCCCATTTCCTACCATATTACAATACCTTACCCTCGAAGCCTTAGCTCCACAAAAATTGAGCTCCAGATTTTGAATCATCAAAGCCACTTACTACCTGGCACCACATTTCCAAAAACATCCAAACCAGTTACCAGCCCCAAACACGGGAACTCAACTTGCGGTCGGCATAGAATATGCCCAAACAGTTCACACCACCTCTGGGGGCTACCCGGAGAACGCTCATATCCACAGGATCAACATCCTAACTATTCTAGCCCTTTGATCAAGACATCATTGGGAATGCACCTAGCCTACACTGTCAATACTGACTAGCTACACATAAAGCCCTAACAAACTAGGCACCATAATATATCTTCCAGTCGCTGAACTACGGCTTGGTTTGATTTCACCACACGTGAATACGTAGGCAGCCTTTCAACAAGGGCACAACCACCCACATTGACACATTCAAAAAGCACCGTCATTCCTATCACGACATTGTCATGTTCTCAGCAATCTGCTTTGTCGTCCTGTGGGGCTTCTCTTAGGCAGAAGACCTCCATCCACTCACAAAATCCAAAAGACTTTCAAAAATCTAGCCACCTTTCTTTAGTGTGTCCTAGTACTCGGCTCAGTCGAATAAAAGAATCTGTAAGGGACTCGAAGCAACACCCACCTTGAGAATATACCCCAAAACCAATTTTTTTTTCAAAAGAGCACTAGTCTACAACACTGCTACTGTTAAGTCCTGTCATGCAGAAGCAGTCTCATTACAGAAGATATAACACATCTTTCCCATTTCAATATTCGACCATGTTGCCACTCGCCTAGGCTACAGAATAGCGCAACTTAAGAGTCCTGTCATCTTAGGTGACCCATCCCCCCTACCGAGTCGCAGTCTAACCCCTCTGCCGAGTCACGGTCCGACCCTTCGTGAGTCGAAATCGTGTCTGTCAACTCGTCCTGTCGCGTCCAGAGTCAAGTCTGTCGGTAGGCCTCGCTTTTCAAATTCTTACTTTGAAATTTGCAAAACTTGGCCATTTGAGAAAATCATTTTCGACAAGGTCAAATTTCATTCTATTTAAACTGTAAATTTCTTTTCTACCCCTTTCAATTTTGAAAACCTATCTCCTAGCACGTGAGTTGCTTTCAGGACTTGAAAGCTTTCTTATGTGCTATCTTGCCATATGTTATATTTGCTATTTCTGCCTATATATCTAACATTTCAGGTACCAGCTTGTGCTTCCCAACGGAACGTCAAGTTTTTATCTCCCCAGCGTGAGACGGTTTTTCACCTAAGTGGCGCATGCAAATTGGGATGTATCTGCAACCAGATACACCCAGAGCTTCAGAAGCAAGCTCCCGCGTAATTCTGAATTGGGATGTATTTGCAACCAGATACACCCAGGGCTTCAGAAGCAAGCTCCCGCGTAGTTCCGAGATGGGATGTGTCTGCAAACAGATACACTTAGGGCTTCAAAAGCAAGCTCCTGCGTAGTTTCGAGGTGGAATGTGTCTGCAAACAGATACTCCCAGGGCTTTAGAGGCGAGTCCACGCGCAATTCCGAGATGGGATGTATCTGCATACAGATACACCCAGGACTTCAAAAACAAGTCCCCACGGAACTATCCCAGATAAAAAAACTCAGGTATGATTTCTATTTTATGGCTGGCGAGCCCTTTCACGCAAGTCTAACAGACTATAAACGACCCGACCGGAAGTCTGACAGGTCTTAATCCTCGATTGGCCTGGTAGCTATTCTGACTTTTGCCTTGTCAAAGCCTCAGTCAGAGTGGGGGCTCTGTAAACACCCGCATTTTGTCTGCTAGTGTCTATAACAGCTTCCGACAAACACCCGATTATGATCGGACGTAAACGTGCTTTGACGCGCTCGGATATGAGCTCAAAATCAGTAGTATTTGGCTTGGGCTTTTTTACGGAGTACAAATCTCACAAAATCAACCTCAAATTCAGGCCTAGTGGGTCGTTTCCAATCAAATAAGACTAATTTGGGTCAAAACCGACACCGAAAATAAAACTGTCTTTTAGCGACTGGGTCAAACCTCGGTCAAAGTCATTTCCGAGACATAAAAAACAGCCATGCAAACTTCGAGAGTCCAACTCGAAGTTAAAAACCACAAAATATCAACTGCATGCACTTTTAGAAGAGAACCCGACAACCAAAACCTCTTCAATTTAGGATAAGATTTCTTTCCTAAAATCTATCCAAAACCGGGTACTTTTCTTATAAATACCCAACCCCTTTCATCAATTTTTCAGCAACTTTTCACATACAAAATTTTCAGCAATCCTATACTTTTACAACCTCGATCTTTCCTCTAGAAATCCTTTGGGAAACCCGAGAGCAAAACTCGTCAAATCCCTTCCCAATTATACACACCATAACTCTCCTATATACATCTCGAAGCTGCCGTGCCTAAGCCACAACTAGACGAGCCCTATTCCGAGAATACAAAGCATGTAGGTTGAGGGTGCAAAATCCAATCCCCATCTCTTCCTTTTCTCTCTTTCCTTCTCTCGTTTCTCTCGTCTTTCTTGTCGTCCTTTTCGTCATTATTACTACTATCGTAATTAGCATTAAAACATTGCACATATATCGATTTTTTAAAACTATCTCAATTCGAATACGTTTAAGGATGAGCTTCATATAAGACCCTTCTAATCCCTTTACGAGTTGTAACAGTGGTGGAGCCCTCTCGGGGAGCCCCGCCCTAAAAACTCAAGGGCATGATGGGATCGCGAATATTCCTCCTTAAACATATTCGATTCCTTTTTTTCAAGATTAGAACAAAACTTGTTGACGCAAATCGGACATCACATAATCCGCAAGGATTAATAACGATGTCGTGACGCGGAGGGAATCGACTTTCGCTCTAATCAAACAAATAAAACGTTTATTCTTAAGATGCGATATCAACTCCGTAGTCGAATATTATGTCTGAAAGAATTAGTCAATAAATCGAGCTAGCACGAACCCGTCGATGGCGAAATAATTGTCACACGGTCTGAAAGGATTGATTACGACATTATAACGCGGAGGGAATTATTTCGTCCTAGTTCAATTTAAAACGACTTATAACGTCTTTTCTAAAATTTCCGATAATCGATCTCGTAATAATAGCGTGCATATCGCGAGTGTCAAAATTATTTCGAGAATAAATTATATCGTATTTTTACACGGCTTAAATAAATTATCGATTTTAAACTAAAGCAAATTCGAGATCAACGCTGTCCGAAGCGAACTGCTGTTCGCACAGGGGCACTCGACCGAGTGCCTAGCCCACTCGGTCGAGTGGCACCCCAAAATCGAGGCAGGGGGTTTTTGGAGAGGCACCCGATCGAGTCTCTCCCATGACTCGATCGAGTGACCTCACATCAAGCCGTGAGCCCTTCACATATCTTAAGCTTCGATAAACTTTTTTTAACGACTTCGGTCAACACGTGTCAAGTCCATCACGTGTCATACTCTTTTCAAAATTGTGCATCATGTCTTCCTATGTCATCTAATATATTTACATTCTGTTATTATTGCAATTGTTATATATTTTGTTTGTTGTATTGTATTTCCGGGTTGTATTCCGCCCGCGCATTTGTAATCTTTTGTTTTCAAGTTTTTTTTTCGTTGTTTGCTTTATTCTACTAAAACGAACCTCACATGCTAAATCACTTTGACATGAATCAAGATGCATTAAAATGACGTAGCAACCAATTCAATATTTATTCATCATAAAATGTTGTTTGCATAACATTCAACCGAATCACTAGCGCGCATATTAAAAATTCAAACGGTATCTTAGTAGAGGCCGCTAAAGTGCGGACGAGGTTAGGTGTCCTTTGTGGACTTCCCAACACGTACCTTCACCCCTTACTCAGAACCTTGGTTTCCGGATGCCCGAAACCGTTGGCGCACGAGAGTCATTCGATATACGGTACCCGAAAACTCGACATCGGTATCGTAATGCAAAGGGACGAACCCCACAAACTTTAGTATCGAAGTGGGCCGTACTTTGTGCACGGTCCATCAAAATATAGAGTGAGTTCGAACGGACCCGAACTCCCACAAAGTTCGGTGGCGACTCCAACTTCGATTTAAATTTCAACCCGAGAACCATCTCACATGAGATTCATTCGCCTCCTCAGACCCGCGCATGACCGCGTCGGGGTGGACCTATGTCATGTCCACACATATATTAAAGAAAGGGGAAGAAAATAAGGAATAGGACGAGTAATAATAATAATATTGTTATTATTATTATTATTATTATTATTAACATTAAGATATGAGTAATAACAATAATAACACTATTATTATTATTATTATTATTATTATTATTTACTTTATTTTTATATGAAACGAAACTTGCATTAAGATTGAAATGCAATAATAATAATAATAATAATAATAATAATAATAATAATAATAATAACAATAACAACAATAACAATAGCAATAACAATTTATTATAATTTGTTTCGATCTTAATGCAGTAATTTATATATATATATATAAAATGAAGAAAATATTATTATTATTTAAAAAAACGGAACTTCTATTAAGATATAAACAAATTACAATAAATTATTATTATTATTGGAATATTATTTTTAAGAGCTGAAAATATTGTAGCGGACCTGAAAATATTATAGCTGAGCTAATAAGAGGTGAGCTACACTGTCAAAAGCGAAAATAAGATGAAATTAAGCTTAAAAGAACCTGGCCTTAAAAGACATCTTCGGTGTAGTTTTGGATTTAAAAGCGTAGGAAACGGATGGAGAAAATGGTTTATTGGGCAAGAAATTTCGTAGGTCGTCCCGTTAAGTCCCACCAAATCCTCCCACTTCCCACCAGTCTCCCCCATTTTTGATTTTCCTGTCCCTCTGTTTTCAGCAGGTAGGTATCCTGATTCCTGATACCACCATGTTTAACTCAACCCCAAGTACCCAACCTTCTCTTTCAAGCAAACTTTCATCTTATATTTACCCTTCTCCCTTCTTCCATTTCCTCCCAACTTCCCCACATTTCTATCTATCTCCCCATCCATTTATTCCTTTGTCTCACAATCACATGCAACAATGTGGGATTGTTCCCCAGAAAACCCATTTGCAGAAACATCCTGTATTGGCCGCCATCATTGCAACGGAGAAAAAGAAGAAGAAGAAGAAGAAAAAGCCGTAAAATGGGCAGCTTTACTGCGTTTACCCACTTACATCCAAGCAAGAACTTCCCTGTTTAAGTCCATCTCTAGAGATGTTTCTCGAGTTGATGTTACTAAGCTTGGGAGGGATGACACCACTTTGGTGGTTGATCGTCTTGTCAATGCTTTTAACAATGATCCTCAATTGTTTTTTGACGGATTCAAACAGAGGTTTAATGCGTAAGTAACTTTGGTTTTATATACCTCCTGACTGGCTCCTGTCGAATTCTTTATGCGTGCTCTATTCATGTGCATGATAGATCAATGCTCGTTTTTTCTTTTATTCATGCCTTTAGTTTCTATATAAATCCCTCTTTTTCAATCAATTTTACCTGATTTAAATAAGATGTCACTAGACTATATTTTGTCTAATATATTGCTTTTAAAAGTCATATCAAAGATTCTTCCACCTATGAATAGTACCTAAAAAACAAACCTGTAAAATTGATTGAAATGGAGGGAGTATCAAATAAATTGGTATAAAAATTTGATATTTATTATGTTTTCGTTATGAGATAAAGAAAATTTAAACAAATCTCGCACACATACCATTTTTTGTGTTATACTCCCTCCATTCAACCCCAATTTACCCATTTCTTTTTACATATTTGCCGAGGTGCGTCTTAAATCGTTAATATCTTTCGGTACGTATTAGTAAAAATTACTCTGTATAATTTTTTGATAATTCTTTTGGTTAAAGAATAGTGTCAAAATTCCAAATGGGTAAATTAGAGTTGAAGACATGTTAGGCTATGTTTATTGGGGTCTGAGTATGAGTCTAGGACTCGGATTTCTTGAGTATGAGGCTCATACCTGGATAATGTTGTGGTTGGTACGTGTCTGAGATTCGGACGGATGTAAGTTTAGAGGAGGTCTGAAGTTGAGTCTTTGATTTCAAAGACTCATCTTCTCGTTCATTCAGTTCAGTTCCGTTTATTTTAGTTCAGTTCAATTCAAATAAGTTATTATTATTATTATTACAAATTATTATTATTAATATTTATTATTACTATTACTATTACTATTACTATTATTACTATTACTATTACTATTACTATTACTATAATTATTATTATTACTATTACTATTACTATAATTATTATTAAATATTAATATTAATGACATTTTTATAATAATTAATATTAATATAATAATAAAAATTAATATTATTCTTATTGACTTATTGTTAGTGTTATTGTTATTAATATTATTACTATTAAATATTAATGTTGATTATTAATATTATTATTAATATTAGTATTATTATAATATTATTAATAATTAATCTTATTATTAATTATTATTACTACTATTGTTATTGTTATTGTTATTGTTATTATTATTAATATTTTTATTATAATTAAAATTAATATAATAATAATAATTAATATTTTTGATATAATAATTAACAATAAGTATTATTATTATTATTATTATTATTAATATTAATACTAATATCAACATAATATTAATAATTATTATTACAATTATTAGGACTATTGATTATTACTCCCTCCGTATCTATATGTTCGTCCACTTTCAATATAATACTCCACCCATATATTAAACAAAGTGGACGAACATATAGATACGGAGGGAGTATCATTTTTATTGTTGTTATTATTATTATTATTATTATTATTATTATTATTATTATTATTATTATTATTATCACTGTATCAATTACGAGTATTTTTTTTGTAACAAGTAAAGTTGTTGTTGTTATTATCATTATTTCTCTATTTTAGGCTAATTTATTTCAGTTCCGCTCAAATCAGTTCAGTTCAATTCAACTCATTCCACTCTAGCTTAGTTCACTTCCGTCCAAAAGGACATGACCAAAATAATTTGTATTAAGTGATATAGTTGTATAAAGATGAAAAAAACCAAATTCGTACGTAACCTGAATGACCCGACCCGAATAAGCCAACCCGAACTTGATTTGATACTGAAACTAAAGATCCGAGGTTAACCCGTAACCTGAATTGACTCGAGCTAATCCGAAATTGACCCGACTATTATTATAAAAAACGAGTCGATATCCTAAAAGAGATGAAAATAACAAACCCAAAATGTTCTGGTCTGACCCAAAGTCAACGCGAAACTCACCCGATCCGGTTGACTTGTTTGCCAGGTCTACCGACAACCCAACCCGAACTCGACCCACCCGCCCGATTGCCACCTTTAATAATGACCACTTGAAAATAAAATTATTCGTATGTCACAAGATTTATTTAACAATTAATTAATTAATTGTAATTATTCGAGTTATAAAATAAACGTATATATTGAGGTAAATAAAAAAAAGTAGGTAAAAAGTAGAGGTGAGATGAGATAAATAAAAAAATTAAATAATAAAATAAGGTACGTAGAAAGTTGAGGTGAGATGAGGTAAATAAAAAATAAAAAAATAAAGTAATGTAGGTAGATAGTTGAGGTGAGATAAATAAATAAAATATAAAATAAGGTATTTGAGGTGAGTTTATGGATAAAGTGTATTTTTTAACGAGGGTAAGTCTGAATCTAAAGAATGAAAAGTGGGTGAAAAGTTGAGGGGAATAAACTTAGTCTTAGAAGTTGCACTCAATGCTCTCTTACTCGTGAATAGTGCAAAAAAATGAATATATAGAATTCAATGCAACAAAGAGTATACTATATATGTAGACGATTCCTTCTTAAACGTGTCTTGGTTGTGTTTGTGCGCTTGCCTACTATCTTTGCTTTTTATAGCGTAGGTTTGCAATTCCCAGAGGTTGAAATTCGGTTTGAGCATTTGGAGGTAAATGCTTTTGTACACGTTGGAACCCGAGCATTGCCTACAGTTCCCAATTTTGTCTTCAACATGAGCGAGGTTAGCCATTCAACGAATTATAGAGACTGCTTGTTCTTCTGATGTCTTTATCTTATATAGTACTCCATTGGTTTTCTGATACAAACTTCTTTTAGGCTTTTCTGAGACGATTTCACATTTTCCAAGGCAAAAGGATGGATGTGTCGATTCTGAAGGATGTCAGTGGTGTTGTTCGACCTTCCAGGTGAAATTATTTCCAGCCTAAGCATTGTCAATTCAATGTGTGGCCAAAACTTTTCATCTCTACTCACTTGGTTGTTGTTGTTGTTGTTGTTGTGTAGGTTGACATTGCTTCTGGGGCCTCCGAGCTCTGGCAAGACAACTCTTCTCTTGGCACTTGCTGGCCGTCTTGGTCTTGGACTAAAGGTAATCAACCTTTAGCATGTCTACTTCTACTTAGAATTAGTCTTGTGGCTGCATCCTAAGACATCATTCATACTAATCATAGCAGGTACACTTTTGAGGTGTGTAAAACAGGGCTAAACGAGTCATTTTGAACGAACATGACTTGCATGAGTACTTCCCATACGCATTTTTCATCTAGCAGCCCCTGTGATCATCTAAACCTTTTGGAACTTACCAAAATTTTGGGAGTTGTGAGGGGATTGAAGGGTAGGAAGAATCTCATATGTTCAGAATGTACTACTCATTGTTTGAATTATCCGTCGCACTCAAACAATGGGGGGAGTTGGGACCATCTAAACCTTTTGGAACATTACTTACAATGTAGGCTCTAAATTTGGTACTTTATCGTCAAGGAACTTGACTTCATATTTATGGAAGATGAATATTGCTCATATAGGACTAAATTGAAGATGGTGAAATGAAGCAACTTGCATTTGTGGAGTATTTTTCTGGATTTCCTTTTCCATTTTTATAATGGAGCCAAATACTGTCTATTCTTTGGTTTCATAATATGTTTTTACTTGGTATAAAGCAAAATGACTCACTCCATTGCCTTTATTCCTAATAATGTGACATTTCTGTATAGGCAGTTTTCTGTAGGACATCTCGAAACAACGTTTTTGATGTTAATTTTAAGGCAAACTGTGTATGAAACCCTATCATTGATAATGTGGCTCTCGCTGTTGAACTTCTTCTTGTTGGTGTTGCTTGTTTTGTAGACATCGGGTAGAATAACATACAATGGCTATGAACTTGATGAGTTCATTCCTCAGAGGACGTCTGCTTATGTTAGCCAAAGAGACTGGCACATGGCGGATATGACTGTTAGGGAGACTCTAGATTTTTCAGGACGTTGTCAAGGCTCTGGGTACAAATCTGGTAAGTTGAGTCTTATACAACAAAATGACCAGCTAAACTGTCTTTGCTTCTTATTTTGGGAAGGGGCAGTTGCTGGAGCAATTCTTAACACAATTTTTCCTCTTATAGATCATCTGGAACCCTTATCTTAAATTGTTACTGTTTTCATATTTTCAAAACAACATTGAACCCGAGAATGTATTATAAACATAGCTCGTTGTTCAATAAATCAAACAGATATGATTTTGGAACTTCTTCGAAGAGAGAAGAATTCCATGATGCAGCCTGATGAAGATCTTGATATCTTAATTAAGGTCAGGACTCAGGACTACCCAATTGTAGCTAGTATGCTTATTTGACGTTCTTGAATGGTTATTTATTATTGACAACAATGTGATGTTCTTTTAGGTCCTTGCTCTAGGAGAGCAGAAAACAAGTCTATATGCTGAATTCATTATGAAGGTAGAATGGTAGATACATTATACGTGTCATACATGTGCTCTCTTTTTCATTCATTTGAGTCTACATTCAGCAATCTAGATTTAAAATAAAAATAAAAATAATAAATAAAGTCAGTCTATATCATGTCTCCAGTGATGCTTGTTTAAACTGAGATGGCCAAAGGCAGCTCTTCAGGCCTTCACATTGTCGATTTGATCCTAATAAAATACATCTATTTTACTCCAACTTGGGTGAAATTTTGCATGCAAGTGCATGTTGGGGTGCCCCTCATAAGTGGGTTGTCTTGCAACCAAAGTTGTAGAAGTAGTACAAGTTTATAGTATATCATCTAAAGTTTATAGTACAACTTGTATCTCTTATTAATAGAATATAAACGGACATCAACCATCGCCTTAAGGTTTTGGTTGAGTTGGTTCGTTAACATAAACGGACATCAGTTTTGGTTGAGTTGGTTTGTTAACACTTATCATCTAAAGTTTCTCGTTCACCTGATGACATGTTTACAAAGATCTTAGGACTGGACGTTTGCGCAGACACGTTGGTGGGTGATGAAATGCTGAAAGGCATATCTGGAGGTCAAAAGAAGAGATTGACAACTGGTAAAACTTCAGTCATCATAATCTTATGCTGCCTCCATCCTACATTGTTGTCCTCATTAGACTTTGGTGGTCATATTATGTCAACTTTGACCATTAATTTCTCCAAGTATATGTGAAGCTAGTCGTACTAAAGTTTGCAACTTTTCATGTATCAAAGCAATTATTTTTGCATTATCATTAACAATGCTTTTACTATTGCATACTATTAGATTATAGTGGTTAGAGGTTAGATCGTTTGATAATCAAAATAAAATGAGGACAAGCTAAACTGGACGGAGGTAATACTAATATTTGAGATTAAGAGTTGAGTTGTTTCCGAATATTGACAGCCTTGCTTATGATCCAGGTGAGATGCTTGTAGGAGCTTCTAGAGTGCTTTTAATGGACGAGATATCAACTGGCCTGGATAGTTCAACCACTCATCAGATCCTTAGCTATCTCAAGCATTCCACCCGTGCTTTCGAAACAACCACTGTGATTTCCTTGCTTCAGCCGGACCCTGAAACATTCGAGCTATTTGATGATGTTATTCTTCTGAGTGAAGGACATATAGTGTATCAAGGGCCAATTCAGAGTTCTATTGAATTTTTCAAACATATGGGATTCATATGCCCAGAAAGAAAGAATGTTGCTGACTTCTTGCAGGAAGTGTGTGATGTTCTCTTTTCTAATGTTGTCTTTTTTCACATAGAAATTATATGCTTAATTTCTTGTAGAAGAATTTCCCCTTTTTTTCCTGTGTCTTGCTTCTTCTTTTTTGGCGTCTTCACACTTTTTTCAATTATCTTGCTTTATTTTATTTTCTGTGTGTTTCCATTTTCTCTTTCTTTTTCATTCTTATGCCTCAAATTCATAGGTAAATGAAATGATTCATGTTAGTTGACTACTTGACCAAAATTATTTTGAGACTAAGGTTTTGTATGTGCAGGTGTGTAGCTAGTTAATGCGTTGTTTACGTATTATCTAATAGAATATAAATGTAAGAGTTGGACCTCCACCATCGCCTTAACGTTTTGGCTGAGTTGGTTCATCTAACATTATCAGTTTATAAGTGTCATCTTCATGAAGCCTTAACGTTGTTTGCTGCATATTTTGTTACAGGTGACTTCTATGAAAGACCAAAGACAATACTGGGACGGCGGAGATAGTCATTACCAGTATGTGACTGTGGCAAAGTTTGCTGAAGCTTTCACTTCGTTTCGTCTTGGCAGTGAATTATTCCGGGAGCTTGCTACTCCTGCTAATAGGCGCTATATTCATCCTGCTGCTTTGTCAACTTCCACTTATGGTGTTAAGAGGATTGAACTTTTGAAAATTGGCTTCTCTTGGCAAACACTGCTCATGAAACGAAATTCTTTTCTATTCATTTTCAAATACATACAGGTGAAGCCTCTTGTCATATGTCCCTTCTCTTAAAAAAAAACTACTGAATGTGTGTTGGTAAAATTTCAACAATAAGTTCACGGCAATGCCTGAATTGTCTCGCACATGGTAGGACAGGGCAGTGATGGGGGGGGGGGGGATATGCTAAAATACAATGTATGCCGTAAATGCAAAGACACAAAAAGCACGTAGACTTTAACGAACCATTTTGCTTTATTCCATCATATTCCGAAGCTGAAAACAGTGAGTCTTCGGCCCCACTAGTTAAGGAAATCTCATATGATCTTACTCTAAATTGTTCTGTCACATTTCCATCCTCTTTAGGTGAGACCTTACTTTCTTGGAAGAAGTTTTGTTGTGATATTACCATAATATGGATCTATTTTTTCATGCTATAATATATCATCTACTTTGCAGCTTCTCTTGGTTACTCTAATCATCAGTTCTGTATTCTTCCGAAAAACTATGCATCACAAGACGCTCGAGGATGGAGGTGTTTATCTTGGGGCAATATACTTCTCAATTGTCATGACTTTATTCAATGGTTTCATGGAGGTACCTATGCTGATTCAAAAGCTCCCAGTTCTTTACAAACATAGAGATCTGCGCTTCTACCCGTGCTGGGTTTACACGGTTCCTTCATGGATTTTAAGCATTCCATCATCATTTCTTGAGAGTCTTATATGGGTGGGAATTACATATTATATGGTTGGATTTGATCCTGACATAACAAGGTAAAGTGCCCTTTCCTACAGAATATATAACAAGTGTACAAGATGAAGTAGTATGTAGTACATTACTTAAACTCGGGTAAAAATGTTGGACACTGTTTCATATCTGAGTGTCAGACATTTTCCTACAGTCCTAAATGTTAGGATACGGGTACGTGTTCAAAACAGAAATATTGTAAGGATTTTTAAATAGTTGTACTTGATAAAATGAACTTTAGATATTTGAGAAATTAGGATTGAAACCATTAAATATCAGTCTAACTGCTTCTCAACCTGGCCAGTCTCATCAACTTTTCTTGCGAGCCTCCCTTTAAGGTGCTTGTAGGAAAATTATCAGACTGGTAAGGGATGGGTAAGGATTCCATATCTATATCCTTGAGTATCTTGCCGGACATGGGTACGACCTTTGATTTAACTTCGACATGAAGAATATTATGAGTTGCATTTATTCTGCAGTAGATTGATTATATCGTGTCTTCATTGCAGATGCCTGAAGCAGTTCTTTATATATTTTCTTTTACATCAGATGTCTATAAGCCTCTTTCGTGTAATGGCATCTTTAGGAAGAAATCTGATAGTTGCTAACACTTTTGGATCCTTTGCAATGTTGGTGGTCATGGCTCTTGGAGGGTTTATCTTCTCACGAGGTAGCTTAGAATCCTAATTTTTTTTCTGATGACATAGGTTCATAGACTATGTGTGCTGATATTTCTCAGTGTCACAGATAGCATTCCCAAGTGGTGGATCTGGGGTTATTGGGTTTCCCCATTGATGTACGCACAGAATGCAGCTTCTGTTAATGAATTTCTGGGCCATTCTTGGAGTAAGGTACCTACTTACTTTGTCTTAAGATTTATGTTACTCAATTTCCTTTTGTTCTTTTTGCATGTTGAAGGGTTTGACATAGCTATTTTGTGTGGAATATGCATGTTTTTGGTCTTAAATGAAAGTGTCAAATTAAGGAATGTCTTGTTGACATTGGACTCACAGTCGATGTAAAGTGTCAAATGTAACATAAAATAGGGTCACGCTTATATATTGTGGTGACATTGTATTTGAGTATGTACACGAATTTCCATTTATGTTGAAGACATACCATACTTGCAGTATGAGTTCTGTTACATTTCATACACTTGGCAGTCAGTCTTTGTGTATTTTGGAACTTATGCTTATTAGCTGACAAAGGCAATTGACATTTACAGAAAGTCGACAATAGTGCTTCATTATCTTTAGGTGAGATGCTTCTGAAGACAAAAAGCTTATTTCCTGACAGTTATTGGTATTGGATTGGTGCGGGCGCGCTGCTTGGATATACGATTTTATTCAACATCCTCTTCACACTTTTCTTGACATATCTCAATCGTAAGTAGTTACTGTAGTATCTACCTTTGATGACTAGAATTCACCAAATGCTAAAGACTGTAAATTTAATCATTTCCACAATTACAATACTTTTCAACATCATTAGAGCCTTAGTCCCAAAAAGATTTGGGGTTGGCTAACATGAATTAATATCTGAAGTCGTCATCCATAAACATAAAATAACAAATAACAAATAAAAATAAAAAATAAATAAAAAGAAGGGCAGACGCTACAATAAAATAATAATAAAAATACATTTTCAAACGCAAAACTAAGTTGAAAGCGTTAATAGTAAGTTTTTAAAGGGTTACAAGCTCGAAGTTCTAAAAAAATTATGTGATTTTTTTATGAAAAATAAAATTAAGAATTGAGAATAAATAAAAAGAACAAAAGGGAATAAAACAAAATAATTCAGAATTACGGAGTAAAATAATGTTAATCAACGAAATTCCCCCGAGGAAAATAAGTATTCCCCATGGAAACTAAGAGGATAAGGAACTTAAATGATATAGAAAGAGGATTTTGTTCACGTGCTCTTTTAATCCTTGACTCATTTGTGGTATACTCCCCCTACTACACTTGATTCCTTGCACCTTTGATTTTTAATTTGTTGCTCTCTCATATTTCGGAAAGTGTATAGAACCTAATTGAATGGAGAAGGGTACTCTTTTCCGGATTCAGGCAGTTTCACAATTCAAATTTGTTGTTCCAAATACCTGATTTTATCTATTCAGCTCATTTTGTGAACTGGTTGCGTGTCAAAGGCTACCACATATGGCAGTGTAAAGAGGTGTACTCAACTTTATGATTAAATATTGAAAAGATTTGTCTCCGGATGATCTGCAATGATAATTATTACCTGCAGAACTGGTTCTGTGTCAGAAGTTTTGCACCTACTAATGATGAAAAACGCATGTTTGAGTTAATGTAATCTGTTCTAGTGACTGGACATTTAATAGCGAATTTGCTTGCCTGAAGTAACTGACTACATCCAACGTGTTAATTTAAGCTTTTGGGACGCATCAAGCTGTTATCTGTAAGGATAAACACTCCTACAAGAATGAGAAAGAGGCACAGGGAAATTCTTTGATTGAACTAGGAGAGTTCTTAGACCAGTCATTCTCGTTCAATGGTTAGTATGGTCATGCTTCCACTGTTATTCCCATTGTACACTTTCTTCCATTGATGACTTTGACCTCTCCCTCACCTCTTCTTATAGGAAATGAGAGAGAAAAGAGAGGCATGGTTCTTCCGTTTCAACCTCTTTCTATGGCTTTCGACAATGTTAATTACTATGTAGATGTTCCCACGGTATGTTCAATGTTTCCGGTTCAGTTTCCACGCCTTTCTATTTTTGTAGTTAGTCACTGTTGTATCCCAAGCAGGCTCGTAGAAGCAAGGGAAACAGACTTTCTACTGGTCAATTAGTGAGTTTTCATCTTAAACCAACTGGTGGTAGGAGTGAGTGAGTAAGCCACAAAATTATAACTAGTTTCCACACACTTGGGAAAACCTCGACAATCTTTTTGATGTCCTCTTGTTGGACCTTGTTTTTATTGGTAGCTATATGACCTCAGGAACTTAAACAACACGGCGTGATGATGGAAAAGCTGCATCTTTTAGTGAACGTGACTGGGGCATTTCGACCAGGAATCCTCACTGCTTTGGTTGGAGTCAGCGGTGCAGGGAAAACGACTCTCATGGATGTCCTCTCAGGTAGAAAAACCGGTGGATCAATCAAAGGAAACATATATATTTCTGGGTACCCAAAAAAGCAGGAAACCTTTGCACGGATCTCTGGGTATTGTGAGCAAGACGACAATCATTCGCCGTGCTTAACTGTCCATGAGTCACTTATATTTTCAGCTTGGATGCGGTTGCCATCTCATGTTGACCTGAAGACACAAAGAGTAAGTTCCCGAAGCTTCACAATGTCTAAGTTGAGAGTTGGGGAAAACCAAAAAAGGCATCTGAGGTCTAAACTGTAAGGTTAACTTCTAGCACAACAGATTCAAGATTATCATCAAACTAATTTACCAAAAAAATAAATTACTTGATCACATATATGTAATAGGCATAGCAGTTAACTCATTTAATATCTTGAGTGACTATTTTATTCAGTGACCCTTTTTCACCTTGTTTGTTACTCGGTACTATTTTATCACTAGCATGATCATCTAGCTTATTTATTCATATATAGTTTATAATCAATTGACAAATTTAGTGATTTTAAATTTCAATGATAGCGTGATCTTACAATATTTTACTCCGTATTATAATAAAGTTCTACATCTGAACTTCTGGATGTGATGCACAGAATTTTGTTGATGAGGTTATGGAGCTGGTAGAGCTTACACCCTTAAAAGAAGCTTTAGTTGGTATGCCAGGAGTAGATGGATTATCCACGGAGCAAAGAAAAAGGTTGACAATCGCAGTAGAACTTGTGGCAAATCCTTCAATTGTCTTCATGGATGAGCCAACTTCCGGGCTTGATGCCCGGGCAGCTGCTATTGTGATGAGAACTGTTAGAAACATAGTCAACACTGGAAGGACTATTGTTTGCACTATCCATCAGCCCAGTGTCGATATCTTTGAATCCTTTGATGAGGTATATACGTCTCTTTATCTCCTCTGCTTGAACATTTGTAAGAAAAACATTTTTCAATATGTTGCCTTGACAGTTGATTTATTTCACACTTGATGACCTAAAGTGTAATATAAAAAAATGTCCTAACAAAACCTTTCAGCAGAATTAAGTATGTACCCCTGTTTTGTAAAATGATGTGAAAATTCACCTTAATAGTAGAGTACTTAATTGTTTTTTTTAAACCTTTTTTTTCTTTTCTGTCATGGCTTTTATACTCTGTTTATGAACAGCTCATGTTAATGAAGCGTGGAGGAAAACTAATATATGCTGGACCGCTCGGAATCAGATCTCGTGAGATTATCAAGTACTTCGAGGTGAAAACACATTTTAAAACGGTCGAACCTTTCCCGTTTTTAAGCATCCAAAAAACTTATACTGTTTTGTCTTGCATCGTCTTCCTTACATTAGGCAGTTCGAGACGTCCCCAAAATCAAGCCTGGTTACAACCCTGCTGCCTGGATTTTGGATGTTTCATCTCCTACTGAAGAAAGTCGTCTAGAGGTTGACTTTACAGAAGTGTACCAAAATTCTGCTCTTTTCTGGTAATTAATTGATCTTCTGGAATCAGGGCACCTTGATAATTTACATTATGTAAGATCTTAACACCCTCTTTCATGTCAGGTTAAACAAACAAATGGTTGAACGTCTAAGCAAACCTGAGTTGGACTCATTGGATATAAGCTTTCCTACTAAGTATTCTCGATCATTCCTGTCCCAGTTTATAGCTTGTCTCTGGAAACAAAATCTATCGTATTGGCGGAATCCACAATACACAGCCGTCCGTTTTCTCTACACTGTCATCATCTCTCTCATGTTTGGAACAATGTGTTGGAAGTTTGGTTCTAAGAGGTTTGTGTCATCAATCTTTTCCCTAAATTATCCTTGTGGCCTATATTATTACTCAGACTCTGCTGCAACTGTCCGAGTGTCTGGCACTCTTCTTTGAAAATTGTGATCTTGTCCATAAATGGAGTGTAGATATTGTCAACTCAGAACCCAAGACATGGGGACAAAGTGATATGACCAAAATCATAGTTTTATCACATACTATTCCCTTCAAAACTTTTCCCTTTCAGTTTAGCAGTTGTGATGACAAATTAGGGGCCGTTTGGTTCATGAAAGGGTATGGGAATGGAATCAGGAATCAAACCAGGGTGGTATGGGTTTGTAACTTGATTCCTGAAACTTGGTGTTTGGTTCATTTTTTAGATGATTGAGATTCAAATCCGAAATTATAATTTTTTAAAAAAAATTATATTTTAAATATATAAAAATTTATATCACTGACTATATAAAATCTAAAAAATTTAGCTTGAAAGAAAAATTAAATAAATTTCATTAAAAACAACTCTTTTTAGCGATATAAAACACTGATTTACATTAATAAAATTTTAAAATATTTTTTTTAGTATTTTAAATTAGTGTTTTTCAATAAAATATTTCAGTTATAATATTTCAACAAAAAAATTGGAACAAATTCTTTCGGAAAATCAAACAAAGTTTGATTCCAAGGGTATGAATCTCATACCCAACCATGAGGGTTTGAGGTATGGGTATCAAAATGAAAAACTTGTCAACCAAACACGAGGTATGGGTTTGGTTAATTCTAAACCCATACCTCATACCTAAATTGAGTGAACCAAACAGCCCTAATGAGATTCTCTTCACACCAATTTTATTGCCCCCTTTTCCTTATTTGTACATCCCAAATAATTTTCTTGTTTCCTGATGTAGTAACTAGAAAATAGTGAACTCCCTATTTTATCCATAGCTTCTAGTCCCCTTTCTTTATCTGTATATTGATATGAAATGGGCACTTCATGTTTAAATTTATTAGTCAAAGGGTATTAATGGTATTTGCCTACCATTTCATAAATTTAAACCGAAGTCAATGGGGACATAAAATTGGGATGGAGGGAGTAACAAAAAAAGGAAACAATTTTGAATGAACTAACAAAATTCAGTTGATTTTTGGTTTTGACTCAGAATAACAATTTGTTCTTTTTGTTTGCAAAAAAATAAAATCTGTATCTGCCACCTTGCGAAACCTTTTGTGCCTACAATTACTGAACCAATTATGTTGCAGGAGTACGCAACAAGATATATCGAATGCAATGGGATCGATGTATTCAGCAGTTCTATTCATTGGAATTACAAATGCCACAGCTGTGCAACCTGTTGTATCAATAGAAAGATTTGTTTCGTACAGAGAGAGAGTAGCAAGGATGTACTCAGCTCTAGCATTTGCCTTCGCTCAGGTGTGCACTCTTTACTTTTGTCTGATCCTACATATTATTAGATCACAAATTCTAATTAATTTTCTAAACAGGTCGTGATTGAGCTGCCATATGTGCTCATTCAATCACTCATTTACAGTGGCATTTTCTACTATATGGCATCCTTTGAAGGCAACTTGGTCAAGTTTGCTTGGTATCTGTACTTTATGTTTTCCACATTATTGTACTTCACCTTCTTTGGGATGATGACAATCGCTGTTACAGCCAACCATAATGCTGCTGCCATTGTTGCTGCTCCGTTCTATATGATGTGGAATCTCTTCAGTGGATTCATGATCACGCAAACGGTAATATACAACTTAGAGCTCGTACTTCCTCTTGTTTAGGTTGTGTTAGTTTTGATCGGACATGTTATTAGTTTTTTTAAGTATATCGCTTTAGTGCACGGTCAGATCCCAACTCACAAAATCTGATCGTTTTAGGGTTGAAATGAAGGTCAAGTCTCACAGTTACATATGTACGAGTGTTGAGTATCCGACGCATGTATTCTTCGCAAACAGTTCATTTGAGCGTATTATGCACTGAGTCAAAATGGATTAAGTTGGGTTGTCATCCAAGTGTCTGGTGTATTGTCATTAGTTATCTCTTGTACCGGTTTATTCAATACATTTCATGTTGGTTGGGTTGTTCGAGTCATGTTTATTCAGGTTTTGTCATTGGTTGCAGAAGACAAACTTGGCTGGAATATCATGTAAGTCATTTTGGTCAGGGTTATCGTGGGTCGATTAGTTTTTGCCGGGTCATTATTTATCGAGTCAATATCTGTCCACTAAAGTTCAGGCCAGCTATTGGTCCGTTATTTAGTTCGGGTCTAATCCAGACCTCACATTGGTTTGTTCATTTTCTGTCTAAATACCGGTGGCCGGTGTACTATGATATGAAAAGTTGAGGTAATATACTTTGGGACAATAGCAACTTGAATGAGGCACATATTTTGGTATAGTTGTGTACTTGTGTTCATTCGATTCGTGTTGAAGCGACGACTAACTGTTTCTTCTTCCTCTACTACAGAGGATCCCTGTGTGGTGGAGATGGTATTATTGGGCAAACCCTATGGCATGGAGTTTGTATGGGCTTCTTACATCCCAATACGGGGACCTGGATTACCCTGTCAAGCTCGCTGATGGTACTCCCTCTGTGCCTCTAAGTCTATTGCTCAAAGACCAGTTTGGTTACAGGCATGATTTTCTTGTGGTTGCTGTTGTTGCTGTCGCTGCTTTCTGTTTGATCTTTACAGTTACTTTTGGGTTTGCCATTAAATCCTTGAACTTCCAAAGGAGGTGATCCGTGTTGTTGCTTCATTGACACACTGATATATAGGGAGTAATATATACTCTTGTAATCCTTTTATACAACTGAACAAAACTGATAATATAAAGTAAATTAACAGCTTAAATTTAGAGGGACCAAATTCCAAATATATATCTTAATTGTAATATATTCTTTATTCAAATGTAGCGTTTTAGATCTATGTTTACGAGAAAGTCGTACCATTCCTTGATTTATATTTTCCAGATCTCATGGCAACACTGTATTATAGTGACAAAAAGGTATACAATATACATACAACATACAAGTAAGAGCACTACTCTAGCTGTCTACTCCGTAAATGCTTTCAGCATTCGAGCTTAATAGGTGATCTCGGGAGGTTGAAAAGTTAGTGAGAGAAATGGTAGAGAGAAGTGATACTACTCGTTTAGTCATAGTTAAGTAGGTCGTAATTAGTTGAGTTGAATGAGAAAAGAGGACGAAATAGTGAATTTTTGAGTGTTAATTGCTTTTAGTATCGTTGGGTTGTTTTGTGTCAATTATTTAGATCTAACCCAATTGTTATGCTCGAGTATTAATCGAGAATGGTCTATATATTTGCACCGAGCTAAGAGGAGCCAAAGGAGGTCAACCGATCTTGGGAAACATGAAGAAAGCAAGGGACTCAAAGAGGTCACGAGTGCCCCACGACCACCCCACGAGTGGCCCACGACCACCCCTCGGCCATAATTCACTTCAGTTGTTCACTCTTCGTATATCTGTTACTTATGTTTCCGACTATTTTAACTTGGTTTGTTCCGAGACTTTTGGGCTATTGTATTTCATCTTTGCCCGTAACTTTTAGGTTATTAGTATTAGGCTATTAGCTTATGATTAGTTTTCAGTATTATGTTATTCAAGAGAAGAGGGAATTTATTCAAGAGAAGAAGGAAGAACCCTGATTTGCACAACAATTACGTGTAACTAATCTTTCTTCTCGGATCAAAGATTTGAAGCTTTTAGTTAATTGATTGTGAGCCTTTTTTTTAGTCCTTAATTTATCGGAGTTACTCTTCGCAGTACGCATTTTACTCAACTGTAGACACCCGCATTTTGACTGCTTGTGTCTATAGTAGTCTCTAACAAAACACCTGATGATGATCGGACGCTAACATGCATTAATATGCTCGAATACGGTCTCGAAATCCATAGTATCGTGGGCACTTAGCGGAGTATGAATCTCCCAAAATTGACCTCAAATTCAGACTCATTGGGTCGTTCCCAATAAAATAAAGCTAATTTGAGCCAAAACCGTCATCGGGGGCAAAAACGTCTTTTGCGACCAAGTCAAAACCCGGTCAAAGTCGAAACCCGAAAACAAAACAACCAAAATGCGTTCAAATACAGTCAATAACTTAGTCAAAACCGCATTTGTAATTACCTCAAATAACACGGATATCAATCTGTATTTTGAGCAACTTCAGATATGTGCGACTTCAACTGCCCGCATCCGGGCACCCCAGAACTGGGCCGCCTCAAGGGGGTTGCCCCAGTACTGAGTCGCAAGCCTCCGGGCGCCCGAATCTTGAGGCGAGGCATTTCGCAAAACCTTATAAATACACCCTCACGTCCAACATATCGGAAGTCGACAACTTCATTTCTGAAACCCCATTTTCAGAAATCCGAGAGCTCTTTCTCTCCTTCACATACAAAGTCATCCCGAGATCAAAACTCGTCAAAAATCGAGAGCATCCTCTCCCTAATCATACACCATAACTCACCCTACATTTCTCAAATCGCTCCCATGCCTACGACGACATATACGAGCCTATTCACTAGACTATTAACATGTGGGTTGAGGGTGTCAAACCCCATTCTCTAATCTCTAACCTCCTTTTCGTTTTGTATATACTAACACTACCAACATTTTAATTCTTGTATACTAACATTTACATTTCCCATCTAACTTTTATTTTTCTGTTTCTAACAATCTAACTACTAACAGCTATCTTTTATTTTATCGCTTGTCGTATTGTGAATTTCGGGTTGTATTTCCGCCCGTGTAATTTGTAATTTATTTACAAGCTTTCTATTTTCGATGTTTGTCATTTACCGCTTTCTAAATGAACATCACATGCTAAATTCCACTTTGACATATATCAAGATGCATTAAACGACGTAGCTAAACGCCTAAACGCGTATTTCACATGTGTAGCTTAAAACACTGTTTGCATATCATTTCATCGTATTACTAGAGCGCGAATTAAAAGACCAATCGATATCTTAGTAGAGGCCGCTATGTGCGGGCGGGGTTGGGTGTTCTTCGTGAGCTTCCCAACACGTACCTCACTCCTTACTCAGAATCTTTGGTTTCCGGTCGATGCCCAAAACCGTTGGCGAACGAGAGTCATTCGATACACGATACCCGATAACTCGGCATCGGTCTCGTTATGCAAAGAGAAGAACCCACAAGCTCTAGTAATAAAGCGGGCCATGCTTTGTGCGCGATACGCCTAAGTATAGAGTGAGTTCGAACGGGTCCGAACTCCCATAAAGTTCGGTGGTGACTCCAAACTTCGATTTAAATTTCAACCCGAGAATCATCTCATCACGTGAACATATCGCCGCCCAAACTCGCGCATGGCCGCGTCGGGGTGGACATATTTCATGTCCACAATTTGGCGACTCCGTTGGGAATGCCTGATGCACAACTTGTCATCAGGATCTTCAGGGTGATACTCGAAGAGAAATCGATTGGTTAGTAAAATACGCGCGTTAGTTTTACGGTTCATGCATAACCCCAATTTTACCCGGGCCGATACTGGCGACTGACGTCCCACTATACCGTGATATATTCCAAATTGGTTATGTCAAGGTGTTCATGGCTAATTCATATGGGTTTTGCGGCATGTCCTTATACAAATTGGTGAGGGAGTCGGTTCCGATTATCGAAAAGGCCATGCGCACTAGTATAGACCCTATATAGACCGATCGAGACTTAGTGTAAAGCATACATGCTGTCGTCATAATGCCTGCCTGACTTCTTGCTGCTTGGTTTCCGTGTCATTTTAAAAATCCGTCATTTCAAAATGCATCTTTTCAAAAATATCAAGTTTTCAAAAAACTCGGAATGCTGCCGAAATTTAGACTTACGATTTGACTCAAAAGTAGCCTATTTTTAGCCGGCATGCTGCCCATTTCTAAATACAAAACTCTCGACTTTTCAAAAAAAATCCGGTTTTGTCGGCATGTTGCCAATTTCAAAAGACAGGATCATCTCCCAATTTTCAAAACGCGAAATTATTCGCAACCATTCCTAATGCTCTGACCTATCGGCGTGCTGCCAATTTCAAAAGACAGGATCGTCTTCTCAATTATCAAAATCCAATCCTTTTTCAAAACCTTTCGATCTAGGGCCTACCGAAATCCGTGTGTCCGGTCTCATCTAGTTCGTCAAAAGTCTATAGCATCAAAACCTTCCTTATTGTAGGACCTACCGTTATCCGTGTGTCAGGTCTTTTCATAGCCGAGTCGAAGGTCTATAGCGTCGAAACTCCGTCGATCCTATATCACGGGTTTCTTCCCCATCCTAGTCCGCCTTATTCTAAAGGCATAACCAACCAACGCGAGTCGTACACTCGTAAATGAAAGGTTCGTCTAAACACTCGAGTCCTAACCAGAAAGTCCAACGTGATTTTTCCCTCTGACAGGACGGTCGCCATGACCTTTCCTGAGGGAATTTTGTCCGTCTTTCAATCTGTTAGTCGAGTCATCCCAATTCAAGAATCCTTTAACTTAAGGGTCTACCCTAATCACAGGGCCACCCTTATTCAAGTCAAGTCGAGGGTCTCTAGCGTCGAAACTCTGCCGATCTCACATCGCAAGTTTCTTCCCTTACCCGTCTGCCTTCTCTCGAGGTCAAGTCAACCTTTTACAAGGCATAGCCCTATAACAAAAGGTTCGTGAACCTTACGTCTAAGGGTCACTCGTCCAACACTCGAGTCTTAACAAATCTTCGGTCTCACTCGGGGGCTACCCTTCAGCAGAGCGATCAATCACGATTGCTCTAAGGGTCATGTCCTATACGTGTTGTCTCACGTATGCCACTTTCAAGTCACTTAGATGCCACACCATCTGAGTCCTATCAGAGTCCTTAGTCTCACTTGGGGGCTATTCTCCGACGGAGGATTAATAACAATCGCTCTGAGAATCATACCATACGGGCTTGTTTTAGGAAAGTCAGACCAGAGTCGTATTTCCTCCCGCGCTATTTCCTATGCCTTGGCATGTTCAGGTTCCGAAGCAACATTTCATGATTACGTGAGTATTCTCGCAGAGTATGGCATCCACCACTGGAAATAGGGGCATGGAAAACACCATTAGTGATATGAAGGCTATGATGGAGACTTTGGTCAACAAGGTGACCGATGTCGAGACTCAGTTTGTAGCCATAAGGGTCGATCAGGTGGCTACGAATGCTCGTGTGGCCGCCTTAGAGTAAGGGAATCCGGACTCCGGGTTCGTAAATGGGGGTCCAATGGTTGAGTTAATCAGCACGGTACGTAGGCTCGAAGAACAGTTCCCTGCCCTCCAAGGGAACAACATTCGTATTGATGTTTATGGTAATCAAGGGGGTCAAAGCCGACATGTTCATCAATCTATTCGGCGCATCCCTCGGGAAATACCCAAAAGCCTGGTTCTACAGGCTAAACACAAAAAGATTCCGAACTTGGGAAGATGTGGCTACCGAGTTCGCTCAAGACTATTCTGATAACACTGAACTTCAGACTACCATGCAGACTCTAGAAGTCATGGCCCAAGATCCAACGGAGGGTTTCGCCAAATACCTTCAGCGTTGGCGGGCTGAGAGTGTTAAGCTGGTAGAAAAGCCCAGCGAGAAGACACTAGTGGAGGCGTTCATCAACAACCTCCTACCCTCCTACCGCGTCCATCTCAGGTATATCGACATTTCAAACTTCGCAGTGCTTACCGAAATGGGCACTAGGATTGAAGACGATCTTCGACATAACGAGCATTCGGGTAAAGCTTCTACTGAAGGCTATACTGAACGTCAATTTGAGTCCTTAGAAGCCGAAGACTACTGACGACATCGGTGAGATCGTCCAAGACAACCAACTAGACATCCGAGAGTCCAGATTTGATTCAAGTCCGAGTCTGAGTCCGAATCTGGGATGTTCTATTTCTTTCAAATTCGAAGTCAGAGTCAGAGTCAGCTGTATTCTGTCCTCTTTTCACAATCCAATAAAATCAGCTTTTCTATTTCTCACATATGCGTTTCTAATGTGTTTCTGAGAACATGATGAACATCATCATACACTGTGAGCACACGCACGTGACTATTATAGGCACATCTATAATGACTACAGGACACCGAGACCCGTGTTTTCCTTTACCTGTTCCATGTCTGGCATAGAAAGCCACACAACTACCTTTAGCAGGAGCAGTATCGAATCCTATGATAAATCTAGGCAGTCTCCTAGTTTGGGTTCAAGACGGGAGGCAAGCCCATTTCCCACAATAAACACCCTTTCAATAAGACCGACCAATCCTTACTCACATAAACACCAACTATGCTTACACCTTACAAAAGCTTAGCTCCAAAGGCCTAATCCAACCGATAGGCCCAACCCCAAATCCCCCCACAGATTCGGGAATACCCATACTTATTGCCAACACCACAGGGGGAATAGTAGTGAGAACAAAAAAGAAGCCCAAGACCGTGGATAACGGTCAAAATGCCCGAGATCGTGGCTAATGGTCAAAAGCCCATGACCGGGGTTAAGAGGTCAACCAAAAGATTCCCTTGACCGGGGTACAGTCAAGCCCATGACTGTGGCTAATAGTCAAAAGCTGATGGACAGGTATTTGTCGTGAATCCTGATCGATCAAAGTAAAAACCAACTAATCCTAAACTTAGGTAGTCGAGGGTAAGTCGGGTCGAATTCCACAGGGATGGTCTAGCTAAATAAGGGTCTCGGTCTAGGTAAGGTTTTAGTCGAGAGAAGAGATGTTTTTGGTTGGAAAAGGGTTCTAAACTAGTGAGCTAGACGAATCAACAAACAAATGAAATAAATACGATAAAAATGGGCTAAGTTCATGGTCAATGAGATAGTCTCAAGGGAGTTGTCGGAGTTCACAAACCAGTCAATTAAGATCGGTAATTGGAAAGATAAAGGCTCTATCGAGTCTCTATCTACCCCGGGATGGTCATAATAACGGGCTCTCGCTACTAGGTCGACCCACCCCAAAGAAAGCTCGACGATAATTCACCTATCGCGGCCAAGACAAGCAAGTCATACAAAAATCGCAATCAAAGGACATTACCAACAATAATAGACAAGATAATAAACCCACAAAAAAAATCCATAATCGAGACAAACTGAGTCTTCCCCGGCCCTAGAAATTAACTACTCAAACACGATTAAAACCAAATTAATTAAACTAACCATTAATCTACTCAAACTATTAAACATGAGAAAATAATAAAGACGAAAACTTTGAACTAATTAAGCAATAAAATCAACTTAAACTAATCATTTTTTTATATTAATGCTGAAGAATTTTGAGTCACCATATTCATCCACCTCATCTTCCTATGTGGACCGTGATATGGCATCTACGTGAACAACATATAAACTTCCGTACAATACACAATTGAAGAGATAACTGTATCTTTAACTTCCCACTACACTGCAATATACATCAAATTAAACCACCTCCTGCGATTTCCTCTTCTCTCCCGTATCACCAATAAACATCAAATTAAAACCTCCTATCATATCTTATTCTCCTCATCTCTCCCCATCTCACCAATTGGATCTAGAAAACTACCTCCCATGTCTTAGACAATATAAAAATGACATTCTTTGATCTCCTCTTCCGGGGTATCAACGAGTTTAGTTATGTCAACAACTATGTAATAATGTAATTTAGCCTACTATTGCCGGCAATATAATGGATAAGCTGGGAGACGGGTAATTTTCCTAGGTTTATTTGATTGGTTATCGATTTTTTAGCTTCGTTTTTGTGTGTTGTGATCTGATTTTGTGTGTAGGATTGGTTGATGGGGCAAAAGAACGGTTTTGGGAATGGTAATTATGGTAAGAGGAGGATGAATAGCAGACAATTTCAGTTTATGTGTATTAAGTTGAATTCTACTATCGATGAATTCGATGATTATGCATCGGAACTTGAATTTTTAAGTAATTTTGTTTGTTTTCTTGGTAGTTTTGGTCGATTTGTTGCATTGTTTGTTCAAACAAGAACTTTAAGTAAGTTTTTTTATCAACTTAGTGCACGTAGATTTCTGCCTATTTTGTTCATGTGTTTTGGTATCTTTAAATCCTCGGACCTGTGTGTTTCTATTTACAAAAGAAAGGTAAAAAAAGTTGTTTCAGGAACAAAATATGGATTCTTTAATAGGATCAAGCTCCTTCGATAGGCTATGGTATTGCTTCTCAAGTGACATCTAATGTAACACCCCGGCCCAATCCTAGGACCAGAAATGTTAATCCGTGGTATTGCTTCTCAAGTTCCATGTCTATGAAACAACTTTTGGAATTTGCATTGAAATATAATGTAACACCCCGACCCAATCCTAGGACCGAAAATGTTAACCCGTGGTATTGCTTCTCAAGTTCCATGTCTACGAAACAACTTTTGGAATTTGCATTGACATCTAATGTAACACCCCGACCCAATCCTAGGACCGGAAATGTATGTTAATCCCGATAGCTCGCCTGGCTCTGTACTGGTCACAGACCAACACGAGTCCTTTCCAGCGTATTTTGTCCTCACTCATGCGCATCTTGGAAACCTTCCCAGGATATCACCCATCCTATGATTACTCTCACTCAAGCACGCTTAACTGCAGAGTTCTTTTACATGGAATAACCAGAAAAGAAAGTGCACTTTGTTGATATGAGTAATACTTCAAATCCCTTTAAGCAAAGCTCATAAATATGATATCTTCAATCAATGTGGGGTGTTTCATCTAAGGTAATTTTATCTTATAAAATTGATTTCTTGAACTCATATCATGATCGATTAATGCAAGGTTTTTGACAAAGATCTCCAAATGGATATTTTTATAAGATGAATGACTATTATGAAAAACTAGATTGAATGAAAATTATGAGGCGGACTTTGAAAAATCCAAGGAGAAATTATGAAAAAGAGCAATTTTAGTGTCGCATGCAATCTGTTCGATGAAATGTCGAAATTAGTTTTATGCTCCAACCAGAATTAAAATGTACTTGATGTTTTGTAATTCTATGGATTTTGTTGTTGTTTAATTTTTTTTATCAATTCTCTTTAGTTTATGCATATCATTGATTTTTTTTTTCATGTAATTTTTTAAAGTCGGGCCTTTTAGATCTAGCGTTGAATTAAATTTTTCTTAACATTGCCATTGATAATATGTTCGTGATTTTGTCATAGCCAATATTGAATACTATACAATGTTCCAATTCACTATTTAAGGCCGTAATCCATAAAATTTTTAGCCCCACTCAGCTATCTCATTCTACTCCAAGAAACCTTGGTGTAGAATCACAAAAAGGATATACTAGTATATTTTGTCCACATTAATTTTTTTTATATTAATTTGCTTACCCGCATCTTTGATGTTGATATAGTATAAGTTCATCCATTTCTCCATTGTAAAATTGAAGTACAAAAAACGTTCACTGAGGCTAGATGAGAAGTGTATCACTGCAGAAGAAAAAAGTGAGAAGAAATTTTTATTCAATATAAATTGAAGTTTTCGATTTTATGTATAAATTTGTTAGTACTATATTAGTCTGATATGACCTAGTATTTGTGATGAATTTTGGTGTTGTTTCTTTGTCGATGTGCTATTTATAATAGGAGATGGAAACAACATGTTTCTGTAGTTTATAATAGCAACATTATATATTCGTTAATTTAATTGATTGATTTATACATTATACAATGATTGATTGATTTTATTTCTGTATATTTCACTCTGGAATGGATGCCTATTGATTGTGTTAATATTACTTTATTTAACTGATTGAAGATTATACCGTGATTGATTTTATTTTCATGGTATTCAAACTACGTTGTATGTATGGATGGTTAATGTGCATACATTCATGAACTATATTTTCTTATTTTGAAGTTCCATTGATGCTTAATTCTATTTTCTTACTAATGTTGTTTGTTTGGTCGTTGTCGTGGATTTTGTTTAGATTGGAATCGGTTTTGGTGTTAGCAAATGCACTAGATTTCATGAGGAATGAAAGTTGTTTTGGTTCAGGAGATGAAGATCATCTTATAGATTTTGCTAATCACGAGGTTAATTACGTTATATTACATAATTTATCACCAACCTGATTTTCCTAACCCAAATTTCTCATACTTGAAACTATTCACTTCTTTATTTTCAACATAAATCCAACCTTTTTTGGATGAGTTAATGTTTTAGACAACAATATGCTTACATTACTAATTTATTTGTTTTATGTTCTTGGTAGTTCATGCACTAATTCATTTGCACAAGAGCAATTAGAAATTGAGGTACAACTATTTTATCCAATAATCTATAATTGATTGTGATTTTCACAAATCTATTATATTTTACTCTGTACATTTTTGCTTCCTACATGATATCTCTTTATTTTCAAAATTATACTTCTCAAACGTAATTCTTTTTCTTTAGCAGGGTAAAAGGCCATACAAGCCGATACGTTACCTACCACTGGCCTCACCTACACTGTTGTCTGCAATCCTTATGTTGTTGCTTTTATGCCAGTCGCTGAAGGCGTTACCGTAAGCACAAATCAATTCAATTAAATCTATTTGAAAATTTGTATCAGTATGTAGACACCCACATTTGGCCCCTAGGTGTCTATAGCAGTTTCCAAAAAACACCCGATGATGATCGGACGCAAACGTGCTTTAACGCGCTCGAATATGGGCTCGGAATCAGTAATGTCTGGCATGGGCTTTTAGCGGGGTACAAATCTCACAAAACCGATCTCAAATCCAGGCCCAGTGGGTCGTTTCCAATAAAATGAGACTAAATTGGGTCAAAACCGTTATCGGAAATAAAACCGTCTTTTAGCGACCGAGTCAAAACCCGGTCAAAGTCGAATCCCGAGACGAACCAGCCTCACATTATGTCCAAATACACAAAATGAATCAAGACTCAACAACCAAATCAACCAAATCTCATTAAAAAATGGTCAACAATCTTTCCTAAAAAGCCTCCATGCGGATTGATCCACTCGATCGAGTGGTTCAGGCCCACTCGATCGAGTAAGCTTATGAACCGGCCAAACCGGGCACTCGATCGAGTGTACCCGCGCCACTCGATCGAGTGACCCTAAACCGGGGTATTTTTCCTATAAATACCCCGTCACCCCACAACATTTCACAAAACTTTTTTCAACCTTTTACCACCTTCAAAACTTCTTTTCACCCATCACATTTACAATTCTACACAACACATCCCTTTGAACTTGGCTTCAAAGTCACACACATACATACATATTCAAAATCCCGAGATCAAAACTAGTCAAAGATCGAGAGCAAAACACGTTAAAATCCATCTCTACAAACCACATACACACCATAACTCCTCTACGTATCTCGACGCTCCCGTGACTTTGCCACCATTTGACGACCCCTATTCCGAGAAGCAAAAGCACGTAGGTTGAGGGTGTAACATTCAAATCCCGACATCCTTTTCTTTCTTCTTCTTTTTTTGTTTCTTTCATATATATACATATTATTTATATTAATTATACTAACACTAACATTTTAATTCCGTTACTAACTTTTAATTTTATGTATACTAACATTTTATTTTATGTCGACTAACATCTAATATTTTCATTATTCGCATACTAACAGATCTAACAATCTAACATTTAATTAATCGTTATTTATATTCCGTCTTATATAATACCGCGTATATTTATCATAAAAAACTATTTTCAAAACGATCCGAGCAACGTCCGTTGAGGCTAAATTAATGATCGTAGGCCTAAAAGGCCAAATTACGATGTTAAAATGCCGATGACCTAAGTTTGCGACGACGGTCGAATTTTCGGGTCGAATATGTTTAATTACGAATTCCGCCTAAAGTCTATTTAATCCCTTTAAAAGTCGTATTGGAGGTGGCGCCCTTCGAGGTGCGCCGCCCTAAACACTTAAGGGCGTAATAGATCGTGGAGATTCGTCGTTAAATATCTCCAACCATATTTCTTTCAAAATATCATTCTAAAAGAATCATCGACAAATCGGATTAGGACAAAACCCGTTAACGCCGAATTAATTGTCACACGATCCGAAAGGATTGATTACGACATTATGACGCGGAGGGAATCGATATTCGTTCTAGTCCGATCAAATTCGATTTTACAAATTCGCTCTAAATACTAGATGACGGTTCTATAACCGAATGTCGAGTATGACGAGCCATTGAAATTTACACTAATATAAATTAGACAATATTTATATTTAGTGTAATTACATGTCGATTTCAAAATCAATAGATCGGAATTGTTACCTTTTCCGAATCGAGTAGCACCTCGAACAGAGGGTACTCGATCGAGTGCCTTGGCTCACTCGATCGAGTGACACCTCAAATAACAGGCAGAAGGCCTCCACGAGGGGCACTCGACCGAGTCTCCCCCATGACTCGATCGAGTGTCTTGTATCATCCCTAAACCGTGAGCCTTCTAAATATCGTAAGCCTAATCAATTTCTTTTTACGACTTTAAGTCATCACGTGTTAATTCAATCATGTGATTCCTTATTCAAAATTCATGCATTTTATTCTATTTTATTACTTTCACTAGTTTTGTGTCGACGACTCCTTAGTCGTGTCCGACGCATGACTAGTCTAGACATCAATCTTTCAATATGATAAGTCGGGACAAGGCATCGAGACCCGGGATCGAGCTAGCACCACGCTTCGGTCCCATACGTGAATACGTATTAAAGTCTCCGTCCTCCGTTTAATGCACAATTTAATGTGTATTTAATCGAAGTTCGTCCATCTATTCAAATTACGGTTTAGCTTACATTTTCTATTTACGAATCCGTTTATGGTTAATGTTTACCGTTTTCTATTTCGATTATTATTTTATCGCTCGTTGTATTGTATATTCCGGGTTGTATTCCGCCCGTGTAATTTGTAATTTATTTACGAGTTTTTTTTTCGATGTTTGCCATTTATTGCTTTAAATGAACATCGCATGCTAAATCACTTTGACATGAATCAAGATGCATTAAAATGACGTAGCAACCCTTAGTCGTATCAGAATAAGACATCATTCGCTCGGGGTGGTATTGTGGGAACCTATGAGACATCAATCCCTTGACATGACATGTCCCCCGACGTATTGAAATTTAAGTCAAGATGTCACGTTATAATCACGCGTATTGTACTAATCAAATGCAAGGGCATGTACGGGGAATCGATAAGTATTTGGTATTGTTATGCCAAACAGTTCACTTTGACGTGAATCAAGATGCATTAAAATGACGTAGCAATCCTTAGTCGTGTAAGAATAAGACATCGTTTGCTGGGGAAAACTAAAACGCGTATTGTACTAGTCAAACGATTTCTATTCGAGTCTCACCCTGAGGATGCCGATGGTTAGTCACGCATCAGTTAATCCCCAGCGGAGTCGACAAATTGTGGACATGACATAGGTCCACCCCGACGCGGCCACGCGCGGGTTTGGGTAGGCGAATGAATCTCCATATGAGAATGGATCGAATTGAAATTTAAGTCGAATTAGGAGTCGCCACCGAACTTTGTGGGAGTTCGGGCCCATTCGAGCCCACTCTATATTGTTATGGACCGTACACAAAGTATGACCCATTTCAATTCCAGAGTTTATTGGGCTCGTCCCTTTGCATTGCGATACCGATACCGTCACTATCGGTTATCGTGTATTGAATGACTCTCGTGCTCCAACGGTTTCGGGCATCCGGAAACCGAGGTTCTGAGTAAGGGGTGAGGGTACGTGTTGGGAAGCCCACAAAGGATACCCAACCCCGCCCGCACTTAGCGGCCTCTACTAAGACATCGTTTGACTTTTTAATACGCGTGCTAGTAATCCGGTAAAATGTTATGCAAACAACGTTTTACAAGATATAAATATCGAAAGGGTTGCTACGTCATTTTAATGCATCTTGATTCACGTCAAAGTGATTTAGCATGCGATGTTCATTTAAGGCAATAAATGGCAAACATCGAAAAAATAACAAAAACTCGTAAATAAATTACAAATTACTCGGGCGGAATACAACCCGGAATTTACAATACAACGAGCGATAAAATAATAATCGAAATAGAAAACGGTAAACATTAACCATAAACGGATTCGTAAATATAAAATGTAAGCTAAACCGTAATTTGAATAGATGGACGAACTTCGATTAAATACACATTATATTGTGCATTAAAATGGAGGACAAAGACTTTAATACGTATTCACGTATGGGACCGAAGCGTGGTGCTAGCTCGATCCCGGGTATCGATGCCTTGTCCCGACTTATCATATTGAAAGATTGATGTCTAGACTAATCATGCGTCGGACACGACTAAGGAGTCGTCGACACAAAACTAGTCGTATAAGACATTAGTCAAAGTCGTGAAAGTAATAAAATAGAATAAAATGCATGAATTTTGAATAACGAATCACGTGATTGAATTAACACGTGATGACTTAAAGTCATAAAAAGAAATTGATTAGGCTTACGATATTTAGAAGGCTCACGGTTTAGGCATGATACAAGACACTCGATCGAGTCATGGGAGAGACTCGGTCGAGTGCCCCTCGTGGTGGCCTTTTGCCTGTTATTTGAGGTGTCACTCGATCGAGTGAGCCAAGGCACTCGATCGAGTTCCCTCTGTTCGAGGTGCTACTCGATTTAGAAAAGGTAACAATTCCGATCTATTGATTTTGAAATCGACATGTAATTACACTAAATATAAATATTGTCTAATTTATATTAGTGTAAATTTTGATGGCTCGTCATACTCGACATTCGGTTATAGAACCGTCATCTAGTATTTAGAGCGAATTTGTAAAATCGAATTTGATCGGACTAGAACGAATATCGATACCCTCCGCGTCATAATGTCGTAATCAATCCTTTCGGATCGTGTGACAATTAATTCGGCGTCAACAGGTTTCGTCCTAATCCGATTTGTCGATGATTCTTTTAGAATGATATTTTAAAAGAAATATGGTCGGACATATTTAACGACGAATCTCCACGATCTATTACGCCCTTAAGTGGTTAGGGCGGCGCACCTCGAAGGGCGCCACCTCCAATACGACTTGTAAAGGGATTAAATAGACTTTAGGCGGAATTTGTAATTAAACATATTCGACCCAAAAATTCGACCGTCGTCGCAAACTTAGGTCCTCGGCATTTTAACATCGTAATTTGGCCTTTTAGGCCTACGATCATTAATTTAGCCTCAACGGACGTTGCTCGGATCGTTTTGAAAATAGTTTTTTATGATAAATATACGCGGTATTATATAAGACGGAATATAAATAACGATTAATTAAATGTTAGATTGTTAGATTGGTTAGTATGCGAATAATGAAAATATTAGATGTTAGTCGACATAAAATAAAATGTTAGTATACATAAAATTAAAAGTTAGTAACGGAATTAAAATGTTAGTGTTAGTATAATTAATATAAATAATATGTATATATATGAAAGAAACAAAAAAAGAAGAAGAAAGAAAAGGATGTCGGGATTTGAATGTTACACCCTCAACCTACGTGCTTTTGCTTCTCGGAATAGGGGTCGTCAAATGGTGGCAAAGTCACGGGAGCGTCGAGATACGTAGAGGAGTTATGGTGTGTATGTGGTTTGTAGAGATGGATTTTAACGTGTTTTGCTCTCGGTCTTTGACGAGTTTTGATCTCGGGATTTTGAATATGTATGTATGTGTGTGACTTTGAAGCCAAGTTCAAAGGGATGTGTTGTGTAGAATTGTAAATGTGATGGGTGAAAAGAAGTTTTGAAGGTGGTAAAAGGTTGAAAAAAGTTTCGTGAAATGTTGTGGGGTGACGGGGTATTTATAGGAAAAATATCCCGGTTTAGGGTCACTCGATCGAGTGGCGCGGGTGCACTCGATCGAGTGCCCGGTTTGGGTCCGGTTTGGCTGGTTCACAGGCTTACTCGATCGAGTGGGCCTGAACCACTCGATCGAGTGGATCAATCCACATGGAGGCTTTTTAGGAAAAATTATTGACCACTTTTGAATGAGATTTGGTTGATTTGGTTGTTGAGTCTTGATTCATTTTGTGTATTTGGACATAATGTGAGGCTGGTTCATCTCGGGATTCGACTTTGACCGGGTTTTGACTCGGTCGCTAAAAGTCGGTTTTATTTTCGGTGACGGTTTTGACCCAATTTAGTCTCATTTTATTGGAAACAACCCACTGGGCCTGGATTTGAGGTCGGTTTTGTGAGATTTGTACCCCGCTAAAAGCCCATGCCAGACATTACTGATTCTGAGCCCATATTCGAGCGCGTTAAAGCACGTTTGCGCCCGATCATCATCGGGTGTTTTTTGGAAACTGCTATAGACATCTAGGGGCCAAATGTGGGTGTCTACACAGTATCGATTTTTTGATCAATTTTAGTTTAAATTTTGATCACAAAATTGGTATTCTTTACATCTCGAAATCCTTGTGCTTGCCTCGGTGGAAGCATCTCCGCTTTTTGATATCTCTCATAAATGGTTTGACCCAACTTATATCATTCAAATTAAAAAATGATGTCATTATCTTTCAATTGAAGGTTAATTTGTTAGTTATTTAAATTTAGCTGATTATCTTAGTGTTCATCCAAAGATTTCAAAGAGATTATTATCGTACCATGCTTGAAATGATAATATGAGATGTAAACAAGATATAAACTTCCTATTAATATACTCGGATAGAGTATATCTCGGTCCAAAATAATAGAGTTTTGGTAGTTTTACTTTTGTTTTCCAATTTTTTTTCTATACTCTATGGATTAATTAAATGGATTACCTTTCAATTGCAAAAAAAACATATATTGGGAGAACTGGAACCCCAATTAAGAGTCATCGAATCATAATTTGTTTTTAGGGCTTGCTTGAGATGAGGGTAAATTATTAATTAAGAGATAATAGAGGTCAAAATGTGAAGGAAGTGAAGGAAGGTGATGGATAGTGATGATATTTTGTAGTGTAAAAAGAAGGTGAAAGAGTAAAGATTACCCCCCTCTCCCAATAAGTAATGCATTACCCCCATATGGGGATAATTGTTACTCCCTCACCTTCACCACTATCCACCACCTTCATCCATTTCCTTCGTATTTTGACCTTCATTGCTTCTTAATAATCTACCATCATCTCAAGCAAGCCCTTAAAAGAGTTTGGTTTACCATGATCTTAGTTTCTTTTTAAATGAACTTAGTTTACCTTCATTGAGCCTTGAATAAGAAGCAAAGTTCGTCGCTCTATCTCTAATTTTCCAACAAACTTCCGACAATCTAATTATGTGACTAAAGAGTAGTTAATGCTTCACAATTTACTATTATAAGAGTAGATTTAGAGATAAGACCTACTTATCCAAGTAAATAATAACCTCGCCCCATGCTAATGTTTCATTATTAATATCTTTTCTCAATTCAATATTTTCATACTAGGACTATGATAACGTGTGGTTATATTTTGTTATTTGTATTGTAGATCTGTAATCATAAAAAGTAGTTTGCTTTTTTAGATGTATCACTTTTGAAATTTAGAAAGATCACTATGAAAAAATGAAGTTTCATATTGCAGTGTTCACATCTCTATGAATCAAACGGTCAACTACGACGGTACAAAGAAAATTGTAAGATTATTATGAAAAGTAAGTATTTTTACTCCTGTTTTAATAGCTACTTTGCTTAGTTTTTGCTTGCTTAATCGATATTGATGGACTATGTGTTGAAAATGATGAATAAATCGAGAGGCTGCAAATTGAAGGTAGTGGATTTTTTTTTTCGTATTGTAATAAGTTAAAATAGCTACTCTTAACTCGGATTTTTATGAAAATTATAATGGCGGGATATGTATCTAAATTACCATGTGGAGCTAATAAGCTCGGCTCCTTTAAATTTTAAATGTCCAATATTTATAGTTAAACTCTATTTTTGCGAGAATCTAATAATTGTGAACCTGAATGTGAAATTGTACTTTTTGCTACTAAATAATTGTGAATGAGAAGGTTTTATTGTGTCACAATGTTGATTTTGGTACATTACTTATTTCGTCTAAAAATGTAGGTGTATGTATTCATGGTGTGTCATTTAACTAAAAAATGGTGTTTGTGTAGTTTGTACATTTGTCATTAGTCGTTACCATATATATTTAATCTCCATAAATGATTAGAAGAATTTCTCTCTCTAAAAAGAGAGCTTTTTCTCTCGTTTTTCGATGAGAGCTTGTCCCCTTCTTGTTCACTCTTCACTCAACCTTCTTTACCTTCCCAATAATTCTCTCAATGATTACTGACATGCTTGGAGATGTCAATCAGTAACGTTTTATCTTCTTCAAGCAGCCAATCCTCTTTCAATATCTTCATTGAAAAAGAAACCTAAATCCAAAATTTACCTTTTTAGACTAGCTTTTATTGAGATTATCCCCACGCCATCCTCTTCTATTGGTTTGCTTACTGCCTTTGCATGCATTGGCTGTAACTACTGATCTTCTCTTTTTCCTTCATCTCCCCTCCCTGATATTTAATACCCTAATTACACCATCCTTTTCCATCATCAACTCATCCCCTCCTCTTCAATCTGCAATTATGAACAACACCTCAAACAACTTTAATAACTCCTTTTCGAGTCCTCCCTCTGCCATTCGTACGGAGTAGGACTACCAACGTGCATGGCGCTTTCCACGCACAGGCCCTATTCTTTCGGTGAACTTTGATCTGTTGAATCTTAATCTCGCTTTCTGGAATAACTGCTTTCTGGGCTACTTGGTTGATTATCGTAGGCTCAGTGCTGCTCTTCTCAACATTACTATAGAAGACCATTGGATTACACGTGGTCCGATTAAGGTCTATAAAATGGCGGACTTATACGTCTTCCATTGTGCTAACAGCTCTGACATGCAGGAGATTTTGAACAAAGGGTATGCTGTATTCAAAGGGGCCTTGATGGTGCTGAAAAAATGGACTTCTCACACTTTCCCGCGCATGGTCCGATTCCCATATGCTGATCTCTGGGTGCATGTGTGCGGCCTCCCCTTTGAGTATCTCAACATAGAGATTGCTCATATGATTGGTCCTCTGATAAGCGATTTCTTTCAAGTTGAAGAGTTTGATATCCTTCCTGATAGCGATCATTTTCGTATTAAAGCTCGAGTCTATCTCAGTGAACCCTTGGTCCCGGGATTTTTCCTTTCATGTGATGATCAATATCTGCTGTGGGTCCAGTTTAAATATGAAGATATTTTCAAGTATTGTGTTCGATGTGGCAAGGTAGGGCATAAGGCAACTTTCTGTAGGGAGCGTCAGTCCAGTATCATTGAAAGCATCAATGTCTCCTTAGATCGGGCATCTAGTAAAGGGTTCCCCATCTTTGAATCAACCACAACCCATACTATGTTCAATCTGGACCTCCGGGCTATTCCTTCATCTACCAGGTATTTAACATCTAATATCCGTATGGGCCAACATGCAAATAGGTATGTACCTGCTGATTTTTTTGCTGAAAGGTTAGTTGATTTGAGCTTGGTACCCTTCCCGGGGGGCGTGTTGCTCCGGGCATGCGTTTCCTTGTTTCTGTGCAGCCATTTGGTGGGCCCATCCTCTTCGCCTCCCACAATCAACCTCATGCTAATCAGAATCTGAACATGCATGCATCATCTGCTGGTGACCATGACGTTGCCGGTCCTTCGAATGTTGCTGGAGGTGAATCTAATGAACATGGACCCTATGGCTACATGTTTGAGCGCATGGTCGATGTTAGTAATGATCCGTACAACATCGAAAACCACAACGGTGGTACTGAAGTTCTGAATGATCATGATACTATTCAACAACAAGCTATTCGAACTAGGGTTGAGGACGATGTTATGTTCGCTCGTGCGCTTGATGAATCAAGGTGATGGGGCCAAACATTCACTATGCCTTTTGAGGTCCCCAGGGCCCCTCCTCCATCGCCTGATCCTGATTATCAGCCACATCAACACCAGAATAATGATTCCATGCATGTTGATTTTGTTTTTAACAACCCTAATGCTAACCTTGCAGATCCCTCTATGTTGGGCCCCAATCCTTTTGCTAGGGGAAGAGGTATACCTAATACAACTGCTGCTGCGGGTGGTTGGATCAATGACATCAGCTCCGACTCTGACAGCTCTCTTTTTTCTCCACCGGAGTGGCCGAATGAGGGTCCTTTGGGATCGGACAATTCTGAGTGCTTTGGCGATGCTGTTGATTCATTAAATTCTGAGGAGGAGGCTGAATCACAGCCATATGAAAATGGGGTTCTTCAAAATTCCAATCTTTCTGCACAACCCAATACCCAATTATGTCTTTCTAATGAGGCTAACCTTATTGTTTCTGAGCAGGTGAATCTGATTCAATCTCCACTTGGTAACCAGGCTGGTGTTGACCCGATTGCTCGTAACATTTCTCTGACCATGAATTTTGATAATCTCGATCTTTCAAAAGCTTATAAGCGCATCTCTGAACTGGAGTAGGCTGGATCGTCTTTCCCTGCTACACCTCCTCCAATTTTCGAAGAACCTGCTGCGGAGATCAATCCCGCTATTCCCCTCTCAGCTGATCCGACTTTCTTGGAGTCTGCTGCCTGGGATAAGAAAAGATCATTGAGTTTGGAAGCTCCCTCTCTGAATAAGGTGGCTGTAACTCCGTTATCTATGCCGGTTAAGAAAAGGAAAGCCATTACTGACCCTCTTCTCTGTTCTTTACCTGAATTTGCTATTGCCTCAAAGTCTACTGCCCAGGCTTATATTTTGAGCATCATGAAAAAACATAAGAAGGATGAGGATACTGGTTGTTCAGGGGGTTTTAGGGTTTCTGTTGATACCCTTTTCTTTGATTCTGATGATGAAAATGAAGATAATGTCAGGGTTCTGGAGGTTGACCTGGCTCAGCCTCCACCGTCGCCATGATTGGCCTCATATTGAATTGTAGGGGTATAAATTAAATGATCCGCTCGCCCCTAGAATAGGAAAATTAAGAGCGGTTATTAGTAGTATTAGCTATAAGTATGATTTTCTTTTCTTAATGGAAACAAAATGTAGTGTTGATGATGTAAGCTCGCTAGGGCGTTCTTTTGGTTTCCGTCAAGGAATAGGTGTGGACTCTATTGGTACTAGTGGGGGTTTGTGGTTGGGATGGAATACAACCACACATTTTGATCTTGTTTACTCCTGTACCAATTTCATAATAATAAAAGTTAAGTCAGGTGGTTCGGTATGGTATATGTGCTTTGTTTATGGCCATCCTAATGTACAGTACAGACTGGAGATATGGAATGATCTAGGGCAATGGATCAATTCTTTTGAGTTGCCCTTCATACTTGTGGGTGATTTTAATCAAGTTGATAATTTTGAAGACAAGTTTAGTATGAGACAACATTGTACTGATGGGTTAGATGACTTTGTGGCATGGAAAATTGTCCACCAATTGCAAGATGTCCCATTTAAGGGGCCGAGATTCACTTGGTGCAATAATCGAAAAGGGAATAAGCGTGTTTATGAACGGCTGGATAAGGCCTATATTAGTCCAAGTTGGTTGGAACTGTTTCCCAATACTGGCGTCAACCATTTCCCGATTCAAATCTCTGATCATGCGATGCTGGAATTAGATTTTTTCCTTAGTAAGGACAAGAGTTTAAAACCTTATAAAATTAAGGCATGGTGTTTTCTCTTTGACTAATGCAACAATATGGTTATGTCTGAATGGGGTAGCTCTCCCGATCTTCATGGATCTCCGGCTTTCAGATTTATGCGTAAACTCTCAAGAATCCGACTTTGCATTAAGAAATGGTGTCTTGATAAGAAATATAGCTGGAATAAATGCTGGACTGATTTTGACACCTCTTTGGAGGAAGCCACGAATAACATTCTCTCAGGAGGATCGGAGACTGCCTATGATCAATGTCATGATAATATCAAGAGCTTCATCGCTGCCCTTAATGTGTATTGGAAGCAACGTGCTAAAGTCAACTGGGCTAGCGAGGGGGACACTTGCTCTCGTTTTTTCTTCAACTGTTTTAAAGGAAGATCTACTAGGAACTTCATTATGGGGCTTAAGAATGATGATGGAGTTTGGTCAAAGACTGATGAGGAGCTTAAACAGATTATTGCTCGTAAATTTGTTTCCTTATATTCTATGGGCAATCACCAATCTAATATTGAAGATTCTAGCTTCTCTACTTATAAGCAGACTTATGGTCAGCTCTTCGATAAAATTTCGTCCCCTCTGGACTCTACTGACATTGACCATCTCTCAAAACCTTTCACTCCTAAGGAGGTTCGAGCGGTCACTTTTCAATTGGGGAGTCTTAAATCTCCAGGTCCGGATGGATTCCCGGCCCTCTTTTTTCAAAAATACTGGAGATTGGTTAAACATGATCTCATTGGTGCGGTCTGCTCAACTTTGAATTCGGGAAATGTCCTCAAGGTAATGAATAAAACCTTTATCACTTTGGTCCCTAAGGTTTCAAATCCTGAATGTGCTGACCATTTTTGCCCTATTAGTCTTTGTAATGTGATCATGCGCATCACTACGAAATGTATTGCTAATCGTATCAAGCGTGTCATGGGCAAACTGGTTGGTGATTTTCAAAATGCTTTTGTCCCGAATCGTTCTATTCATGATAACATCTCAAAAATACTCGTGGCAAAGGCTGGGGGAAAATAGCCCTCAAGGTGGACTTTAGTAAAGCCTTTGATCGAAGGGACTGGAGGTTTGTAAGGCTTACTTTGGAGTCATTGGGTTTCCCTCCTCATTTGGTCAAATTGATCCTTAACTGTATTTCTACAGTAACGTATGAGGTCCTAATTAATGGTTCCCCTAAAGTGCAGATTCATCCCAATTGTGGTCTCAGACAAGGTGATCCTCTGTCACCTTTCTTATTTGTGCTTTGCACTGAAATTTTGTCAAGAAATATATGTGATGCCCAGGATCGGGGTACCCTCAGAGGTATCAAAATTGCTTGTAATGCGCCTTCTCTGTCTCACCTCTTTTTTGCTGATGATGCTCTCTTCTTCCTGGATGGACGCAAGGATAATATTACTTGTCTCAAACATACCATTCAAGCCTTCTGTGATGCGTCGAGGCAGATTATTAACAAGGAGAAATCATCTATTCATTATAGCCCCAATTGCACCTTAGCTCTCATTCAATTATGCTTACGCACTTTTGGCTTTAAAGAGGGATCCTTGACAGATAAATATCTGGGTCTGCCTTTAGAGGTTTCTAGAAATAGTAAGGAGTTTTATGGATCTGTTATGGATTTGGTCACCAAAAGAATTTCATCATGGAATGGCATACCGGTAAGTGTGGCAAATAAGATCAACAAATTATTTGCCCATTTTTGGTGGGCTGGCGGTAGAAATGCCCGTACTATCCACTGGAGAAGTAACCTCCACCTTTGCCTTCCTAAAATAGAAGGTGGCCTAGGAATTCGGCACATAAACTCCCTAAATCAAGCGCTGTTAGGCAAATTGGCATGGAAAATTGTTAAACAGCCTACCTCTCTTTTGAGTTGTGTCTTTGCTGCTAAATACAGATGCCAGCCTTACCCCACCCTTGAAGACGGTGTTATGTCCCCCGCTAGATCCTCTTGGGGTTGGAAGGGCATTGCTTGGGGTTTTGAGCTTCTTCGTGATTCAATTGGATGGGATCCTGGAATTTATAGCTCCTTGGATCCCTTAAAGGTTAAATGGGTTAATGGACGGAAACCTATAACTAAAGTGGCTGAGACTAATCTCCCTATGGATTTCTCCTTCTCGGCTCTTATTGATCACTCGGGGAATTGGATCTCGGATAATGTACGCAAATTCTATGATGATGAATGGGCTTGTCGTATTTTTTGCTGTCCGAGGCCTCTAGTTCCCTGTGATGACTACTTCTTCTGGACCCATACACCGTCGGGCAACTACAACTCTAAAAGTGGCTACAAAAAACTTTTGATATTAACATCAAGCCACTTCTCACTTATAATTTTGGTAACGACTCTGTCTTGAAATTCTGCAAGTCTTACTTATGGAATCTTCGAGGCCCTGCAAAATGGAAAACGTTCCTATGGAAATTCATGAATGATGCTCTACCTATTGGTTTTGAATTTTTTAGAAGAGGTTTGAGTGACACTCCACAATACTCTCTATGTTCCACTCCCTCTTCTATGGAATCCTTGGAACACCTCTTCCGTGACTGCCCTTTCTCTAGAAGATTTTGGGCCTCGAGCTCTTTAGGTCTTTCCTTTGATGGTGTTGAGATGCCGGATATTAAGAGTTGGATTGCTGATTGGATCGTCCTGCTCCGTTGTACGCGTGGCAATGAATTCATGGACATTTATTTTATTGCCATTCTTTGGTGCTTATGGAAACTAAGAAATCTAAAAGTGTTCCATGATAAGTCGCCATGCGTTAACATGGCTTTCCTTCTCCTTCAGACAGAATTTGATTTGGCTTGCACGGCTGAAACCCTAAAATCCCGCAAGCAAGCTCGTGTTTCTGAATCTCAACTACTTAATAAGGAATGTTACTATGTTGGATCTAACACTGGCCAGCTCAGCAAGGTAAGCTATATAGGTAACACTGATCTCTGCAGGTGTCATCGAATCAAGGTGGATGCTTCATGGAAAGACATCCATTTATCCTCTCTTGGGTGGATTTGTTACTCTCCTTCTAGGTGATATCCGTTTCTTCGATTAAGATCATGGCGGCCTCCCCTATCCAGGCAGAAGCTTTGGGTATTTTCCGGGCTATGATGTGGGCCAATTCAAATGGATTCCTCCATCTGATAGTCTTTACGGATTGCCTCCAATTGCTCCAACAAATTCACCAAAAGGATGATAGATCACCAGTTCTCGTTCATGTTCTAGGGAATATAGACTATTTAGCTTCTCTTTTTCATTGTCTTTCCTTTTGTTTCATCCCTCGAGCTATGAATTCTATTGCACATAACCTTGCGGTTGCTGCAATGAATTCTTAAGCTCTTTCTCCGTTGGCAAAAAAAAAATCTCCATAAATGACCTCTTACTATGTTTCTGTTGAGACATATGACGTATATTGTCACAAAACAATTTGATGAAAATAGGACAATATATTAAGATTAAGAAATTTTGAGGGAAATAGAACAATATATTGTTGCAGAACGGACACTTGACAAAAGCATTTGGAACGAACAATATATTTTCCATTTGGATGACTCACTACTACAAAACATGACATAGACATGGGTCGTTTTAACTAATAGACATGGGTTTCGCGACCCATGTTAAGTTGAGTGACATCTATTGTCCAATACTTAGACATGGGTCGTATGTCCTATGTCTATCTAAAACATAGACATAGGTTTTCCCATGTCTTTATAGAATTAACCCATGTCTATAAAAACTATAGACATGGGTTTTTTATTCGCCCTATGTCTATTATAAATAAAGACATGGGTTTTTTGTTCGCCCAATGTTTATTGTCATAGTACAGACATGGGTTATTTGTTTGCCCCATGTTTATTGTCATAGTACAAACATGGGTTTTTCGTCTGCCCCATGTTTATTGTCATAGTAATCAGTCCGAAAATGATATCAATTATTAATGCTTTCCGTATTTTTTATAAGAAACTGCAATCCAACCGAAACCAAAATAAATCTCATAAATTATACAACGTCGAATTGGACGATCAAACGTTCCATATTTCATAAAAGTAGTCATCATCCCAAACAAATAAGTAGCTTAGATAAAAAAAACTACACAATTACGCGATGTACCAATAATAAAATCTCTTCCTACTACAACCAATCTTTTTAGCTCATACATTGAATACAACATGCATGTCTCATACTTCTAATTTTGAAGATAATAGTTAGCCCACAAATCGCGAACCTCATCGATGTCTTCTTGTGAATACATTGCAAGTACTTTGAAGTGCTGCAACAATTTCAATATAATTGAAAGCGAATACTTCAAGAACATAAATACTTTGATTATAACATAGAGAAAATGTGTATGTGCTCGAAGTCTTGTTACCTTATCACTAGTTCCCTTCAAACTAGAAGAAGTGATTAAGTCGGTCATGTACTTCATTATGTAGTAGCCACATTTTGTGTTCCCCGGCTGACAAGCACACTATAGTAACATATATACCAACATCAGCAATTCAATCACAAACAAGAACCAACAAGGCAACATGCATCAAATCCAATCAATAATTAGCCAAAGTAGTTCATAAAAACTAAGCAGGAGCCATACATGTTGATGTAGTTAAAACAAAAAGAAAGACAGGTAGGTAGGATGAGATGAGGAAGCTAGACTTGAGAGGAGTCATTCATTCCAACAAGCCTACTTGACTTGCTGCCAAATAAATGCAGTAGCTAGTAGATAGAATGGACGACTTCTACTGCGCTCTAGATGTTTAGCAATGAAATCAGGATCACGAATCGTAGAATACCAAGCCTTACAAACTGATCTGAAAAGCATACACAAGCATACTCGTAGAATACCATTAACAACCCGCAATTACGATCCACTTCAATCCATCCATCCATCCCTCCCTCAGCTAGCTACACTTTTGTTTTTCTTTATTTGCTGCAAATAATAATACGGAGTAATAAACGCGGCTAATTATTGAGTTTCGGGAACAGGGAGTAGGCAAGTAGCCATGCATTCACATACATCAATGGCTATGAAGACATCAACACATTCACATGTATAGAAACTAACAAGTATCTAGGATAGCACTTGAACTATCATCTATGAATATAAATCTCGTTTTGAGAGCCGATCTCAATTAGTCATTGCAGCAAGATAAATGCGATCGAAGCACCAAAATGTGCCTTAGTACTCTTTCAAATCAAACAATACTTACATCAACTTTCACCCACTGTGGTGCTTTAGTACTCTTTCTTGTACCTCCACTATATCCGTACGCCCTTATCGACCTACAACGAGATAAGAAAGATCAAATCAATATAATAGAATAACCTAAGTTGTCTTTTATGAACATTATTGCTTGTTAGAATTAGCAATAACATGTTGGGACGAACTCACGTATTAATTAGAGCTTTATATCCCGAAGGCTCAAACTTTCCTAGTGGGTCAAACCAATATACATGATTATGCTCAACAATATCCAATATTATAAGCACCCAATGATCCCTGATAACAAAAAAATCAACTTCACTTAATCAATAACAAAAATTAACTTCACTTAATCATGTATTAGAATAAAAAAGTACTTACTTGTTGTAAAATGGAGCCAAATATATGGGTTTTCTCCTTGTGTTCATGAACTCATGGATGTACGTCGTCATCTCATCCGCATTATGCCCAATCATCGAAAGAAATTCCGGACATAGAAACCCATATCGATGATTGTCACAAATACTATGCAAGTACCTGTAGTATGTAAAAAAATCAATACTACTATGTACCATATACATCTTTGTGACTAAAAAATAATTACAAATTGTGATTACATAGTACATACTTACCCAACAAAAGTCTTAATGCACGACACATTTAGTTTTTCCATATTCAACAACAATTTGATGTCTTCCTTTGTTAGAGAAATTATTTGCTCATAGCCCACAACATCCTTACTCAAAGCAAGTTCAGATTTTCCTCCATCAACCATCATACTAACCAACTTAGACAATATTTTCCTAGATTCAAACTTTTGTTCCACACCAGCTTTCACAATATCGGTTGATGTAGCAAACGACTCCATTGTTCTAATACTTTTTCCACTCTCGGCTTTCTTTAATTCTTCACAAGTATGTTGTTTTGGTTGTTCACTGATTAACTTCATTGTAACTTGAGGTGTTACTTCCTGATTAAGCTTCATATTAACACATAATAACAACTTCATTAGCATTAAAAGCTAAATTAAATGTTACTCATATTACAAAATTCGGAAAATTTATCTACTTACTACGGAAGGGTATCAAATGGGGATTAGAGCTCATACACCAGGAACTGACATGGTCAATTGATCGATCCAACATGATCACTATTTGTGACTCTAAATGGGTTCCAATTCCACAAGTGTAACTATTGATCGGGACGGATGAAGTATTATTTATATCACGTTGGTCTTTATCTCACTAAGTCCGTGTTCACCCATGTTCAACTATATGTGTTATCAAGGGTCACCAACAAGGGTGGATTGAAAATTCTTATTTGTGATTCAATAAATGCATTTCTGGTACCACTACTAATGTCGTGTACCAAGACGTGTTCCAATATATGTAATTTTATGTTTCAATATATTAGTGCAATTTTTTTTTTCATTTTTTCTATACGTTTTCATTTTCAAGTACATGTCATTGTCACTTTAGAAGCGCGGACGATTTTCTAAATTTCTTATTGTGAACTCAGCGATTGTATTTTGTATCCATGTAAAGTATTTATAATTTTGTCATCGATTTTGTCACGTCGTTTTTAATGTCGCCGTGCAATTTGCACGGGTTTTAACCTAGTAAATAATAAAGATGAACAATAATGAAAAGGGAGAAGAAATATACCAATCTTCAAACGGAGAATTACATAAATGAATGAAGAAATAGACTACAAGGATTAACCCAAACCAATTAACGCTAAACCAATCTAATTAACTATAAATTAAGACTAATACAACTGAAGAATTAAGAGGAAAAAGAGGTTCCTAATGCTCCACTACCCTACTCCTACGGTCTGCTCTTGTGCTGCCTCCCTTCTTTTTTCTACCCTCCAGCCTTTCTTCTTATTCTCTCACCCCAAAACTCCCTCCACTATCTAATTTCCTCTCCTTTTCCTCCCAACCGACAGCCCAATTCTTCCCTTTCAATAATGTGCCGGTTGTCCACTTCTATTTGGTGTTTTAGGTCCAATCTTTACCTTGATTCAACAGCTGCTGCCTTGTAGCTTGATTTCGACCCATGGACTAATGTAATTGAGTCTCGCTCCCTTTTACAAACATTTAGGTCTCGAACTTACGCTTTCCAACGCATCCTGAATCACTTAATTCCGATGGCATGAGTGAGATATCGTCATTTCAAGACAGTCTAGTTAAGTTGGTCTTTGACTTTTGCTTGACCCGTCTTGACCCACTTTGTTCATTAACTCGGTTATTCCCGAAACGGTACCTATAAAATACAAACGAGACAAAGCAGTACCAAATTCTCGGAAAATAACAATTATTAGGATAATTATTACTAATACGATAATTAACACTTAATATCGTATAATAACTTATAATGAGCTATAATATCAATTAAGCACACAAAATCGACCTGAATAAGTAAATAAATGTGGTAAAATAATGACTAAAATGACGTTTATCAAAAGCCCCGAATCGTGGCTAACGGTCAAAATCCCCTGACCGTGGCTAACGGTCTACCAAAAAAAAGAGAATCCCTTGACCGGGGTATGGTCAAATCAAGTGAAGAACTCCTTGACCGGGGTATAGTCATTCCCTTGACCGAGGTACGGTCAAATCAAGTGAAGAACCCCTTGACCAGGGTACGGTCAATCCTTTGACCGAGGTACGGTCAAATCAAGAATTACCATAAAAAATGTCAATCAAGCTGGTCAGCTAACGCCCCATCTAGCCTTCACACATTACAACCCTCAAGACTTTCTCGAGACATGGGCTAAGAGACAGCCCGAAATTTTGAGGATTCAAGCTCCATAGGATACCTCCTAATCATTAGAGCCGGACATGGAAATTAGATCCCGCATTGTGAAACCTACCCCGATCGAATTTCGAGTCCTTCAAACTAGGCACCATAACATATCTTCCAATCTTCTGAACTACGACTTGCTTGGTTCGATTTTACTACACGTGAATACGTAGACAGTCCTTCAAACAAGGGCACAACCACCAACATTGACACACATTCAAAAAGCACCGTCATTCCTATCACGACACTATCACGTTTTCAACAGTTAGCTTTATCGTCCTGGGGGCTTCTATTAGACAGAAGATCCCCATCCACTCACAAAATCCAAAAGATTTTCAAAAATAGGCTCCTTTCTATAGTGTGTTCTAGTACTCAGCTCAGTCGAAGACATGAATCTGTCAATGACTTGAAGGAACACGTACTTTGGGAACGTACCCCAAAACCAAAGATTCAAAAGAACTAGATTCCAGCATTACTACTGCTAAGTTCTGTCGTGCAGACACAGTCTCATTACAGACTACTGTAACCCCCGTAAAATAGATCTTTCCCATTTCGAGGATTCGACTGTGTTGCCACTCGCTTAGGCAACAGAATAGCGCAACTTAAGAGTCTTGTCATCTTAGGTGGCCCACCTCCTACAGAGTCACGGTCCAACCCTTCGAGAGTCCAAGTCGTGTCGGTCAACTCGTCCTCTCGCGTCCAGAGTCGAGTCTGTCGGTATGTCTCCTTCTTCAAATTCTCACTTTGAAATTTACAAAAATTAGCCATTTGAGAAAATCCTTTTTGATAAGGTCAAACTTTGGGCTATTAAAACTGCGAGTATTTTCCAAGCCTTCAATTTTGAAAACCTATCTCCTAGCACGTGTTGTCAGGAACTCAGGACTTCGTTTTCAAAATTAAGCAAAAATCATTTTTCCCAGCGCAAGCTAGCCTATGGATGTTTAACTCCATATCCTGTAGGCTATCTTTCTATCTGCTATATCCGCTATTTCTGCTTGCGTATCTAACATTTCAGGTACCAGCCTTTACTCCCCAGCGGAAGACCCGAGGCGGTGTTTCTCCTAAAATGCAACATCCAAGATATGATGTGTCTGCATACAGGTACACCCGAGACTTCGAAAGCAAGTCCAAATTCCCACGGAGCTAACACCATCAAGACAGGTATGATTTCTATCTTATGGCTTGCGAGCCCTTCACAAGTCTAACAGACTATAAACGACCCGACCGGAAGGCTGCCAGGTCGTAATCCATGATTGTCTTGGTAGCTACTCTGACTTTCGCCTTGTCCAAGTGTCAGTCAGAGTGAGGGCTCTGTAGACACCCGCACTTTGACTACTTGTGTCTATAGTAGTCTCCAACAAAACACCCGATGATGATCGGACGCTAACATGCATTAATACGCTCAAATACAGTCTCGAAATCCATAGTATCCGTTGTGGGCACTTAGCGGAGTTTGAATCTCCCAAAACCGACCTCAAATTCAGACTCACTGGGTCGTTTCCAATAAAATAAAGCTAATTTGAGCCAAAACTGTCACCGGGGGCAAAAACTGTCTTTTGCGATCGAGTCAAAAACCGGTCAAAGTCGAAATCCGAAAACAAAACAACCAAAATGCGTCCAAATACACTCAATAACTTAGTAAAAACTGCGTCTGTATTTACCTCACATAACACGGATATCAATCCGTATTTGAGCAACTTATGATATGCGCGACTTCAACTGCCCGCATCCGGGCACCCCAGAACTGGGCTGCCTCAAGGGGGCGCCCCATTACTGAGTCGCAAGCCTCCGAGCGCCCGAATCTTGAGGCGAGGTATTTCGCAAAACCTTATAAATACACCCTCACGTCCAACATATCGGAGGTCGACAACTTCATTTCTGAAACCCCATTTTCAGAAATCCGAGAGCTCTTTCTCTCCTTCATATAAAAAGCCATCTCGAGATCAAAACTCGTCAAAAATCGAGAGCATCCTCTCCCTAATCATACACCATAACTCACCCTACATTTCTCAAATCGCTCCCGTGCCTACGACGACACTATACGAGCCTATTCACGAGACTATTAACATGTAGGTTGAGAGTGTCAAACCCCATTCTCTAATCTCTAACCTTCTTTTCGTTTTATATATACTAACACTACTAACATTTTAATTCTTGTATACTAACATTTACATTTCCCATCTAACTTTTATTTTTCCATTCCCAACAATCTAACTACTAACATCTATCTTTTATTTTATTGTGAATTCCCGGTTGTATTTCCGCCCGTGTAATTTGTAATTTATTTACAAGCTTTCTATTTTCGATGTTTGCCATTTACCGCTTTCTAAATGAACATCGCATGCTAAATTTCACTTTGACATATATCAAGATGCATTGAACGACGTAGCTAAACACGTATTTCACATGCGTAGCTTAAAATGATGTTTGCATATCATTTCATCGTATTACTAGCGCGCGAATTAAAAGACAAATCGATATCTTTGTAAAGGCCGCTATGTGCGGGCGAGGTTGGGTGTTATTCGTGAGCTTCCCAACACGTACCTCACCCCTTACTCTTTAGAACCTTTGGTTTCCAGATGCCCAAAACCGTTGGCGAACGAGAGTCATTCGATACACGATACCTGATAACTCGACATCGGTATCGTTATGCAAAGGGAAGAACCCATAAGCTCTAGTAATAAAGCGGGCCGTGCTTTATGCGCGACACGCCTAAGTATTGAGTGGGTTCGAACGGGTCCGTACTCCCATAAAGTTCGGTGGCGACTCCAAACTTCGATTTAAATTTCAACCCGAGAATCATCTCATCACGAGAACATAAATATCGTCGCCCAAACCCGCGCATGGCCGCGTCGGGGTTGTAATCCCCTAGAAAATCTAACGAAATACAGTGGCGGACACACTGTAGAGTTGGGATTAAAACACACTGACAAACTATATCTTACTAAAAGAAATGGTAAGTCAATACAGAGGTCTCTTTTTACAAAAGGGCTAAAAGTAAAATCTCCAGACGGGTTTATACAAATCCATAAATTACAAGAATGAAGAAAGAGTAGGATCCACGCTACTCGCTAGCTCACACCCAAAACCCTGCAGCAAATACCTGTCATGTTATAAACATAACAACCACGTCAGTGGGGAGTAACTCGGATGTTCTCCCAGCCATATTATATCATATGGAAAAATAATAGTATTACTATATCAAAATAATTAAAATGAGAAAACATTAAAACGATATCATAAAAATAAGTTTTCAGCAAAACTTAAAAGCAATTGCAACCCTGCGCAAGTCAAAATCAATCGATAATAATAATATTCAAAAATGGCGTTATGGAAATCAATCAGTGCAACGGAATAAACTTTCACTAGGACAATACTAAACTAGCTTCGAGAACTTAGTCATAACAAATCAGACTTCGGTCTCTAACTAGGCAACTCAACTATAACAGGACTGCGTGCAGCGAGGTCCTGGCTTAAGTAATGTACACCCCTCCTGGACACCAACCGTAATCCAGTTCAACCCGACGGCGACTTACACGATGCGATATCTAAGTTTAAGGTCAAAATATACACACTCCTGAACACAAACCATGCTCAGTTCAACGACCAATGCGTCTCAACATAGACACACCAACTTTATAGTTGATGGCAAAACGTATACCCTAGACTGTATTACTCTACCCATACACTTGTCCTCATTCCATAACTCCAGAACAGCCATTATCGATATTCAAAAGATATAATCAATATAAATAATATGAGGATAAAATGAATAAATATTTTATATTTAAAGGGAAACTTTCTATAAATAGAAACTTACTAATTTTAGAAACTTACTAAAAATAGTCTTATAGAAAATACGTAAGGCATTAAAATTAGTTAAGTGTATAAAATAGCATTTCTAACGAAATTAATATTTTATTATTATCGTCGTTATCGTAACTTTAATATATTTCTAAATTCGTTACTCAAAATATAAATAAAATATAATATGTCAACATATAGTATTTTATAAATAATTAGAAATTCGAGTTAAAACTATAAATCTTAGAAAAGAGATGTTTTAAGAAAAACGATATCAAAATTAATTGAGTCCACGAGTTTTATAAATTAAACGAGATTTTATAAAGCTTTCAAATTATTTTTAGCAAATAGATTTTATCAACAAATAATACTGACCTATGTCATGTCCACATCAACACAGTGTTTTTTACACCTATTTTTCCGTTACATACCCTCCATAAGAAAACATACTTGATTTTATTTCTCTTTCATCTTCTCTATCCTAATACTAGAAACCATCCAATTTTTTCCAATTAATATTGATTACCGCTAATTCTAACCTTATACTAATTCAATTTATGAAATTTATAAGATTATGGATACAAGTTTGATTGAATAATGAGTATTAACTTTTAATTATCATTAATTATTGAAATGAGAGTATTTTTTTTCAAAGACTCCAATTCTAACTATAGACTCATTCCATTTATCAAATTTATTAGATTACGGATACAAGTTTGATTGAATAACAAATATTATCCGTAGATTATGGAAATTAGGTTTTTGTTCAAAGTTAATATAGATATTAGGGTTTAGGGTTATGACACCCCCATTTTATTTTTTTCTCTTGCAGTACTTTTTTTTTTGTACCGTTGCCTGGTTTTTTAGTGTTAATTCATTTCCCGTATTATTATTATTATATTTTATTTTTTGGTCTATATTCTAGTTTTATATAGTTGTTTTTTTCATTGTTTGGTACTTTTGTACTACATCAAAGTTAAAAGAAAATGTACTGCATAAAATTAAAAACATAATGTACTACGATGAGTAAAGTAGATAGGGGAGTAGAGAGAAAAAAAGAAAGGATAAATTTGAGTCATGAGAAAATGAGAGAGGCAAAATTGGAAACATGGTACTAGGTTGAGTAAAATACGTACTGCGAAGGGCAACACTCTTCTAATTTATTTACTTGAGTATTGTTTATTCCTTGTGCCAATTTTACGATTGTTGTTTGTTTAATCTTTTTGGCCAATTGATAATCTCAATCTTCAATCTATTGCAATTCTTTGTGTTTGAATCTGTAATTGTTCAATTCACTAGATAAACTTGCAACCTATAGACCTAATTATTCGTACGCGTTTCATCGTAATTGAGGAAAGGACGAATAAACATATAATTCGAACCAATAACCGCATGTGTTAAAGGTCGTTATTTCTATTGATTTGTTCATATCGTTCATGTTGTTATTGAATTAAATCTAGACGCATGGATTGGATTGTTCAATAATTAGGGTGCTTAATTAGTATCGCGTTTCGACCTAAGTAATATTATTAACGGAACAATTGGAACTTTCAGTTTCACAATAGACTCAAGGATTAAATTAAGGTCAACATTCGATGATCAATTGTTTAACTAGTTAGTGGATCTTCTTTGAGTTGAGTCTCTTAATCATATGAATTCCCATCTATATATTATATTAAATAGAGAACAAAGCATCCTCCATGCTGAAGAAATATGTCCTAAGACATTTCCGGCAATTACTAAATATAATATAGGATATTATTATGGAGATAATCATTATATATTATAGTAATTCGTAATTGCTCGCTAGAGAATAATTATGATAATTAGTCCAATTCGATTGGGCTGATGACTATGGATATATAATCCTATAAGGTCACACAATAAGACTTAGTCAGGAAACTAAACAGGCCAAATGTGGACTTGTGAGGTATTAGGCCGTGACTACTTATGAGGCCCGATTAGTCTCTAGGTTTAACCTAAACTCTGCTACTATATAAGGATATAGTATATGAGTAATAAGGGGATTGAGAATCAACCAAGGAGAAAACCCTAATCTAAGTCAGTTCAGTTTATTGCCTCAAGCACCCTAAAAGTAAGAGAGAGAATCGTTCAATCTCTTCCGTTCTAGTAGACGTGGGATTCTGACTGGGTTGGTGGACCGAGTAGAGGAGCAACACGTGGGGCTCTCTGGTATCTCTCTGTCTTGTATATCAAGGAATTTACGCTACGAGGGTATGTATTTCTCGACCTACTTTTGTCCTGATTCATATCTATATTGTGCTTGTTTTCTTGGATTGGTGTTAGGAAATTGTTTCCTGAAATTCCGCTTTCGCACCGGTATAATCCTACAGTGGTATCAGAGCCTCTAGCATAATATTTATATGATCAGATTCATATTGTGTGTACGTCTTTATTGTGATTCAATTATAGTCTCGAGTTTATCATGGGAAAATTGGCATAACTAATTGGGATTTTTAGTTGATTGAATTTTATTTAAGGAGTACTGATAAAAGTTTGATTTTTATTGACATAAATTCACTTTTTAGTCCGTATTATTATTTTTTCCCCTCTCTCCACGATTATAGGATAATTTTTTGAGATCTAACGATTTCATTAAACCGAATTATATTAAAAAGGAGTTTTTTATATGAATTCGAATAACATATCGAGAAACGTTCTCGAGGGTGTTACACGTTTAATGATATAATATAGTTTTTATTGCCCACCATTGAGCTTTAATCCATCCATTAAAATAAAGAGTTATTTTAATAAGGAATCTAATTATATAGTTTACCCGATTTGATCAATTGATTTGATTTGTGAAATCAATGAATTGGAAAAGAGAAAAGGGGCAGTAGCGGTGGTGGTCAGGCTGAGTTGCAGACGGACCGAGGTCAAGTGGTGGCCGGAGACTTGTCGTGGGTTAGTCGTAACACTAGCTAGCCTGACGCCGTGAGGTGGCCATCGAAGTGACTGGCCATGGTGGCCATTCTTGATGTTGGTGCTTTGTCATGGTGGTGAGGACGTCGCTGGTTGGCGGCCAGATCTGGCATGGGGATGTCGGGTCTGACCGGAGAAGTTGCATATCTGACTAGTAGGGACTAGTATATGCGGACCTAGCCGCCCGTGTGTTGGCCGGAGGATTGCCGGATAGTCTGCCATTGTTGATGGCACTCACAAGTGCTGTCAATGGTAGCAAGGTTTTTTTTTGCCACATATGGACCTTGGATGGTTTTTCGTATTGGGCCTTTGCAAATGGGATTTGCTCTTGGCCCCATATGAGAAACATGTGATGTTTTTCAAATGAATAGAATAAAATTTAATACAAGTATCTTTTTAAATATTCAATAATGCTAGTTTTCGTAATTTGATTACACCCATGATAAAATATTATAGATTGAGTCATCATAAATTCGTTTGTTTAGTTTACGACTTAATCGTTAAGTCGTGTTACTATAGTTGGTTATGCGATTAGTTTACGACTTAAGAGTTAGGTCGTGTTACTAATTTCAAGTTTTTTTTCTCTAATTAATCGTTAATTAGAATATGAATGAGATTCATTATTTATTTTTCCGTATTGTGAATGCGGCGCCTGAATGCCATTATAATTGTTATGAGATTGGCTTGTGACTAGTATGGCCCAAACTAGGTTGGTTTACGATCTGCGTATCGTTATTCGTTGTAATAATTTTTAAATTATTTATTCGTCTTGTTACGCGTGCAATGTATAATAATTTTAGTTCATACAATTGCGGGCGCATCGTATTGCAATGTAATAATTTATTGTTTTATTTTACTAGTTAATTTGTAATTAGTGAAAATATATGTAATTTGAAGACGAAGTCCCGAGAAGATGGAGGATGGAGATCCAAACGATTCGAGGGAGGTTTCATGAAGGATGGAGATCCGGATGAAGCTTTTGGACCTAGTTAGTTTAGGGGCCATACTAGATCACTTATTTTTATGCTTGCATTTAAATTCGTTTTATGCTTGCTTTATTTTGTGAATGTGGTTATTTTGTTATGAGTTCACCGTAAATAACCGACATTTGATCCCCAAATAAGTAATATTGAGTCTTATATTTTTCCAAACAACACCTATGAAACCCTAGAACACGATTGATGGGTTCTGCCAAAGCAGGGTGTTGATCGTTATTCCGGGGATATTAGGGTGAATTTGTGAAATTCACACGTTAATGTTCGGTTTGACTCAACAGAACTATCAAAAGATAAAGTTTTGGGTTTCGAAACAAAGGAGATATGTTTGACAAGGAGTTGTTAAACACGTCGACCAAGAATTATAAGTCAGTTATAATTAGTAAGGTTGTTACTTACCTTAAACACTACTTAATTAAAGGCAGGGCCAAAGTCCGTTTAATGAGTAGTGGGAGAGGGTCTTGGTTATATGCCTTTTAGGGGATGTTTTTTAAAGGGCATTTGGTAGTTTAAAAGGTTGTTTTAAACAGCTTTGATGAACATTTTGCTTATACTCGCTTGTTTTTTTATTATTATGTAGAAATAATGACTAGTAACAACAACAACTCTGCTTTTAATCTGCGCTCTGTCCTTGAGAAGGACAAACTGAATGCTAACAACTTCCTTGATTGGGAATGAAATCTGAGAATTGTTCTTAGATGTGAAGGAAAGGAGTCTGTTTTGGACACTGCTCTTCCTGGTGCACTCTCTGCAACGACATCGGATGTCCAAAAGAAAGCTAGAGAGAAAACCATTGCGACAAGCGTGCAAGTCACGTGTCTGATGCTTGCATGCATGGAACCAGACTTTCAAAAGCGTTTTGATGGTATGGATGCATACAGCATTATGGCACAGCTGAAAACCATGTTTCAGAAACATGCTAGGCTAGAGAGATTTGAGGCTAATCGCAGGTTACTCGAATGCAAGTTGGCATATGGTGAACCAGTTGGACCACATGTGTTCAATATGATTGGACACTTTCAGGTCATGGAAAAACTTGGTTTTGCTTATCCACCTGAGCTAGCTATTGATATTGTGATCAATTCATTACACGAAGGTTTTCGAAACTTTCGTTTGAACTTTTGTATGCAAGGATGAAAAAAAAAATTTGCAAGAGTTGCATGGTATGTTAATTCAGGCTGAGAGGAACATTCCAAATGAACCAGAAAAGGAACATAAAGATGTTCTTATGATTTGTAAAGGGAAAAAGTTCAAAAAGACTGGGGCTGGGTCTAAAAAGGATAAAGGCAAGGAAGTTGCCAAGTCCGATTCTTCTGGAAAGGGAAAGGCTAGTTCAAAAGCAAAGGTTGCAACTGAACAAGAATGCTTCTATTGTCAAAAGGTTGGCCACTGGAAGAGAAGCTGTCCCAAGTACCTGGAGGACAAGAAAAATGGTGTTTCTACCTCAGGTAAATTCTGTTATAGAAGTGAATTTAGCAATTTCTACTTCCACGGTATTCGATACAAAGTTATAGTACTCACATTATATGTAATGTGCATGGACTGGAAAGGAGGAGAATGCTGGAAAATGAGAAAAGTAGATCCACTGGTTGATAATGGAGCAAGAGTTGCTGCAATAGAAGCCTATAATCTAGCTTTGTCTCTATATTATGTTTTAGTTTAAGAACTCAGTAATGGTTATTTCGTTCGAACTACTACTATGAACTATGTTTTGGTTTCTGGTTTTGATTCCAAAAGTTATTCATCTAATGTTGAGAATAATTGGTATTTTGCATATTTGAATGAAATGTTCAATGTTTCCGCTAAATTATCAAATAGTTTGTATATTTTAGAAACACACATCTATAACATCAACAGTGAGAAATATAAGATAAGTCTTGCTGACCTTCTAATTTTCATATTCGGGTTTGCATTTAGAATGCAGCGTTCACACTTAACATTATTCTGACCAAAGCAGTAAATTAGACACCATATACTTGATATGGATGGAAACGTTCTTAAATCGTCGTTTATGGTCTATTTCGAATAAGACTATGAAATATTACTTCTACACCCAAAGCGTAAACAAAGTAGTTGTTGCTTGGGGTGGTGTCTTTTTGGGAAAGGTGGTTGTTCCAAAAAGTCAAGTGGGAGTAGTATACATCTCGAAGGAGTTCGTGATGACGAGCAACAACTGAGTGACATGGCACAACATAAGGATGTTGTAAAAGGTGGTGATGTAGGTTCGACCCACAACCCATCCGCTAATTATCTAAAGGTTGTAGTTCCATATTGTAGAACTAGTAGATCTTATATTCCAACGAAAAGGTTTTCAAAAAAACTTATTTGACGGAATGTTCCAAAATAATGATTTTGGAAAATAAGAAACTTACTAACTAAAAGGATGCTTTAGTAAGTTAGGACTCCATAAGGTGACTAAGAGTAGTCGTACTAAAAGGATGCTTTAGTATGATTATCTACCGCATTTTGATGTTACTTGGGCTTGGAGGAAGATATGTCAGGTGAAAGAGAAAATAAAGAACAAGTTCGTGGATGGTAAGTGGTTTGGACTGGATCCTAATTATTCGGTTGCGAGCGCCTATCATGATTTGAGACCTCATTTTCCGGTGGTCCCGTGGGCGAGACTGGTTTGGAGTGCGTGGAGTGTCCCGAGGCATAGCTTCATTTCGTGGTTAGTGTTTCGTGGGGCCCTTAACACGAGGGAGAAGCTTTTTAGGATCGGTGTCGCTGATACAGACCGGTGCTGTTTATGCGAGCTGGATGCTGAGAGCTTGGTGCATATTTTTTTCGGATGCAGTTGGAGTTCTCGGGTAATCGGATTATTGAGTAAGTGGACGAAGAAACGAATCCCAAGTAACACGGGATTGGAATGGGCTACGAAATTGAGAGGCTCGAAGCTTCAGTGTAATGTCCTTCGCGCTCTGATCAATGCGACTATTTATCATATTTGGAGGCAGAGGAATAATTGCAGATTCGAGAAAGTTCTGAGGCATCCAAAGGAGATAGTTAAAATGATCTTGTTGGATGTAAAGAGTAGGATATTGTGTAAGATTAAATACCCTGTAACTGCTAAGGATGCTAGGTGGCTGCATAACTTGATGTAGTCACTGATTTTTTTTGTTTGTTTTCCCCTTTTTTTAATCTACTTACCCTTTACCAAAAAAAAAGGGATGTCAAACCGTTTTCTTGAAAGAGTTCTTGAAAGAGGATGTGAAGTTAACTGGGAGTAATATTACTTTCGTAACATTGTATGTGGATGACATACTAATCATAGGAAACGATGTATCCATACTTGAGGCAGTCAAGGGATGGTCATACTATTGCTTCGCTATGAAGGATCTAGGAGAGACAGATTACATATTGGACTTCAAGATCTATGGAGATAGATCGAGGATGATGATTGATTGAACTTAGTCAAGAAACTTATGATGATAAGATCTTGTTATGTTCATGATGACCCAAATACCAGACAAACTCGAGTGTTTGACGCTGAATTGTCGTGAGTTGGTATATGGTGGAGAATATGAATTGGTTGTTACACGTTACACTGTTGCGAGTTTCTGTAATGACTAAAGATAACTTCCGCGGTAGTTTGGTTTCATTCTTTGTCTCAATGGACTCTCGTAGCTAGATTTTACATAAGAAACCGAGTACATAGCAACGACAAATGCAGCAAAGGTAGTTTGCAAGGTTCAGAACAATGCAAATGTCGAAAATCTATTTGACTAAACCGTTCCCACAACCTAGGTATGAGAGTCATACTAGGTCTATGGGATTCATGCTAATAGAAGATTAGCGTTGAAATTGTATATGGAGAAATATAGTTATTAAAACATGGTTGATGTTTGGAATGTTTATCTATATCATTTATACTTATTTAATCATTGGTTTAGTATTAAATAAAATGTCCAGAAAGCATGTGAGTTCTCTATAGGATTATCAAAAGTGTTTTGATAAGTGGAAAACTATCGGTGAACAGAGATCACAACTTATTTGTGTCCCTAGTCAGCATCACTAAATTGGACATAAGTGATGTATTGAATGACTAGCACGAGATTGTTGGATAGCGCAATTCCATGGGCTATGGGAACGTGGAGATGTTCGTTCAATCAAGTGGATATTGGATATATTGTGACTTGACCAAGGTGGATTCTAAAGTAGAATCAAATCTATGTTTAGTGGATTCCTTTGACATGAGTATATCATTGCAACCATGATACAATTAGTTGTGCATTGACACTGTCAAACGTCGCACCGTAAAAGGAGGTTATAAAGACATTCGTCAGGCATACTAAGAATTGAGTGGGAGTTTTGGATGATACAAGACTGGATAAGTCCTCCTATGTGATAGTATTGGTGTCTGGGCCCCTTGATGAGGGAGAACTGAAAAATGCATGGCCATGCGAGGAGTGGATTAAGGAGTTAACTCATTCAAGGACAGTTCGAACTCGGAGATCGAGGAAATGAATTTGATATGTGACACATTAATCATGAGATGTTTAGATGTGATCGAATTCGGCATTAAGTGACTTAAGGAATTTGAAGATTGCCTTATTGTCTTCGGACAAGTGGGAGATTGAAGGAATATGTCCTAAGACATTTCCGGCAATTACTAAATATAATATAGGATATTATTATGGAGATAATCATTATATATTATAGTAATTCATAATTGCTTGCTAGAGAATAATTATGATAATTAGTCCAATTCGATTGGGCTGATGACTATGAATATATAATCCTATAAGGTCACACAATCAGACTTAGTCAGGAAACTAAATAGCCCCAATGTGGACTTGTGAGGTATTAGGCTGTGACTACTTATGAGGCCCGGTTAGTCTCTAGGTTTAACCTAAACTCTGCTACTATATAAGGATATAGTATATGAGTAATAAGGGGATTGAGAATCAACCAAGGAGAAAACCCTAATCTAAGTCAGTTCAGTTTATTGCCTCAAGCACCCTAAAAGTAAGAGAGAGAATCGTTCTATCTCTTCCGTTCTAGCAGACGTGGGATTCCGACTGGGTTGGTGGACCGAGTAGAGGAGCAACACGTGGGGCTCTCTGGTATCTCTCTGTCTTGTATATCGGGGAATTTACGCTACGAGGGTATGTATTTCTCGACCTACTTTTGTCCTGATTCATATCTATATTGTGCCTGTTTTCTTGGATTGGTGTTAGGAAATTGTTTCCTGAAATTCCGCTTTCGCACCGGTATAATCCTACACATGCTCCATCTCCCCAAATCTCAATGCTTAGGCAACCCACATGGCGTGATATTATTGGGTGGAAGATGAAAAGGAGGGAGAGTTAAGTGGAAGATGAAAAGCATCCTCCATGCTCCATTATTTTATTTACCCCTCTCCATTATTAATTTACTCCTATTATTACTGTAAACAAGAGTAGCTAAATTTTCGTCATTAGAGTTATAGGTGATTTATGAATTGAATCATGTATTTATGCATTAATTGAATAATTGGTTTTTATGAACTAAATCGATCTAACAACATTATAACGACGAGTAATTAATTAAAGGTCTTAATTGATTGCTTGTATATTGTAAATCCCGACCTAAGATCGAAAACTTGGAATGGATTAGACTCGTTGTAATCGATAGAACTCCATAATAAGTAGCGAGAGCCCGTTAGGTGATTTCTAGGGTGACTAGTGATCCGAGAGGAATGTGTCATTACTCTTTAGTTTGTATTAACTGATTGTTTAAATATTCACTACTACAATTATAGGCAAATAGAACGCTTCTTAACTGATCTAAATAAGCAATGGAACCTTCCTCTTGGTTAGCGTTCTATTTGTTAAACAAGAATGGTTCAGAAAAGATCAAATCGTTCTATTAAATGGACAACAAACAAAACGGTTCTATAATAGACCCGTCCTATTAGAATAGATAGAATGGTTTCTAAACCACTAGTTTTGACCCGTGCAAATTGCACGGATGGTTTTCGAAAATTGATGAAGAAAATGATGGACCACAAAATTGCGTTAGACTAAATTCATTCTAATATAATTATTGTCTACTTAGTTAATTCAAGTGCACCATAATCAAACTGACGAAAACCAATCAATAACAATGTAAATGTGAATCTAATTACAACAATGCACACATCATAAAAAATGTACAATATTACAAATGCTGGAACACTTCATGGTAAACAACGTAAGTAGTAGTGTTAGAAGTGCGCTTCTCCGCATCGTAAATAAGAATCTTCAATCCACGTTTGTTGGTGACCCTCGATAATGCAACGTAAAGTTGTCCATGCGTAAAAACAGGCTTAGGAGGTAGAGATTGACATGAAACAATGATTGCCCTTGACTCTTGTTAATAGTCATGGCAAAGCATACTGAAATCGGGAACTGTCGTCTTGTATACCGTATTGGAAATTTGCAAAAGTCGGATGGAAACAGAGAGAATCGAGGGATAAAGACGGTATCACCTCTGTGGCTACCCATTAGCACCCTACAACGAATAACTCTTGTCGCTAGGTCTGTAACAATCAAGCGTGTTCCCTTACACAACCCACGGAATTGGTTAATGTTCATGATGAGCATGACCATAGCACCCACCTTTAATCACAACTCATGGTTAGGCACCCCGGCGCACTTGATGCTATTTAGAAATTCAGTTGAGTGCAGATCAGGTTGGCATGCAGGTAAATCAGTTGAGCTAAGATTAGACGTGGGTGCAGGTGCTTCGTCCATACAGGGCTCATCAGAGCTCAAATATACCTGCTCTGCTCCGGAAAGAAGAGATAATACATAGTCTGTAATCCCCTAGAAAATCTAACGCGATACAGTGGCGGAAATTCTGTAGAGTCGGGATTAAAACACACTGTAACTATGTCTTTGTAAAATTAAAATGGTAAAGTCAAACAATAAGCCTTAACTAAAATGGCCAAAATTTAAAACAATCCACAAAAGGAGGTTTGAACAATCCATAAGTCATAATTATTAAAATAAATAAGTAGGATCCATAACTGCTCGCTAACCCACCCGAAGAGAAACACATATACCTGCCATGTTAAAAACATAACAACCACAATCAGTGGGGAGCAACGCCAACGTTCTCCCAACCGTAAAACATGATTTTAAAACTGTAATTACTATTATATGAAAATAGTAAAAACGGAAAACAGAAAAACATTATTCATAAAAATAAGCTTTCAGTGAAAAATATAATAAAAATGAGTTTTCCGGAGAAAACATAAAACATATGCCAACCTGCAAATCAATTTATATCGATAATAAATAAAATAATCAATGTGGCGTTATGGATAAGGTTAATGTAGAATCTAGACTTTCACTAGGACAATACTAGAAACTAGCTTCGAGAACTGTAGACTTAACTCATAACAGAATCCAGTCTCTAACTATGCAACTCAACTATAACAGGACTGCGTGCAGCGAGGTCCTGGTTTAAGTAGTGCACACCCCTCCTGGATACAAACCATATCCAGTTCAACCCAACGCGACTTATACGATGCGATATCTAAGTTTAAGGTAAATATACACCCTCCTGAACACAAACCATGCTCAGTTCAACAACCAATGCGCCCCATAAAGACACACCAGCCTTACAGCTGATGGCAAAACGTACATCCCAGACTATATTACTCTAAATCCACACTTGTCCTTATTCCATAACTCCAAAACAGGATCATTATCGATACTTAAAAGATATAATAATTGTAAACAATATGGAGATAAAAGGAGTAATCACAATATTCTAAAAGAGGAAACTTCTATTCTTAGAAACTTTACTAAAAATAACATCATATCAAAATAGCAAAAATATTAGTTCATACTAATAAAACATTTTTAGTAAAAGATATAGATTTATAAAACTAATACTTTCGGCCTTAACAATATTAATTTCCAAAATAAGGAAAAATGGGTTTATGAAATTATTGAAATATCATACAAGTTATTATAAAATGATTAAAAATGTCTTAAACACTTTAGTAATAGTAATTAGGGTGTTTCCAAAATTTAGAAAACTAAAATTCCCTAATTATTAATTGTTTCAATAAAACAAGCATAAATAAGATTTTACGGCAAATGTCAAATTAAATCTTTTAACGTCTTTTCTTTAATTTAAATCATTAAACAAATTTAGAATATGATAAGGGGCGATTTAACTCTCAAAGTTTCAGATTTAAATATTTTCAAAATTGTTGGAAAAATAATTCTTTTGGGTAAGACGAAGCATTTTAAAGATAAATCGTAATTTTGTTCAAAAATCATTACTATTAATTAAAGACTTTAATAAATAGTACAAAAATTACGTAAAATAGTTAAAATATACTTTTGGACGTTCTGTCCAGAAAAGAGAATTTTCCAGAATCATTAAACTCGGTTTTTAAAGGTGTGGACATGACATAGGTCCACCCCGACGCGGCCACGCGCGGGTTTGGGGAGGCGAATGAATCTCCATGAGATGGTCAAATGGAAATTTAAATCGAAGTCGGAGTCGCCACCGAATTTTATGGTTATTCGGAACCGTTCGAGCCCACTCTATGTCGTAGTGGGCCGTGTACAAAATACGGCCCATTTCCGATGTCAGAGTTTATTGGGCTCGTCCCTTTTGCATATCGATATAGATGCCGACTGGGCGGTTAATCGTATATTGAATGACTCTCGTTGCCAATGGTTTCGGACATCCGGAAACCACGGTTCTGAGTAAGGGGTGAGGGTACGTGTTGGGAAGTTCACTAAGAACACCCAACCCCGCCCGCACATTAGCGGCCTCTACTAGGATATCGAATGACGTTTTAATGCGCGCGTTAGTTGAACGATGAATGATATGCAAACATTGTTTTCTAAACATGTGAGGAATTGAATGGGTTGCTAAGTCAATTTAATGCATGAAAATTGATTAACGTCAAAGTTGTATTTAGCATGTGAGATTCGTTTTAGTATAATAAAACGAATGAAATAAAATGATGAATTTGCTACAAAACAAACAAACGAGTTAGTATCGATTTGTAAATAATAATATAGCAAATAAATAGACGAGATCGAGAAAATAAATATTAATCGAAATCTGAAAAATATTGTTGAAAAGAACGTTGTTTTGTATAAAAAACGAAGCTCGAAAAATAAAAAAAGGGAAGAAAAAAGCCGCGGCAAGCAGCCGGCCGCGCGGCTCGCCCGGGACGCCGGCGGGTCGCGTGGCTGACTGTTTCGGGTCCGGTTTTTGAAAAACTCGAAGTTCGTATTAAGTCGCGTATGAATATTGCGTGATTCGTACTCGAATTAATATTTTCGATATTCGTTATATTCGATAATTGACTACGAAGTTAATATCGAATATTTAGAATAGTTTTTAGAAAAGGTGCAAATTATAGAAATCGATCGAAAAATAAATAATAAACGAGCGAAAACGTAAAAAAAAAAAAAGGAAGAAGATCCGGACGGTGTGCCGTCCGGTTTTTTGGGATTTTGTTCGAAAATTGTTATTTTTAATAAGTCGCGTACAAAACATGAATTAATTTGTATTCAACTTATATTTTCGATATTCGTCATATCCAATATTCGATTATGAAATCGATATTGGATATTTAGAATGAGTGAAAAAAATAGTTTTGTAAAAAAGATTGGTTTTGAACGAGAAAAGAAAAGAATTTTTAACGAAGAAAAGATGTAACGATTTTTTAGTATCGTCGAAACCTTAATATAATTCCTTTCGATATAATATTCGATTATGGAAGAATCGATATCATATTTTTCAGAATATACGTTATGAAAATAGTTTTTCGTTAATAACGATATTAGGAAAATAATAATAAAAACGACTCTAGACCCGTAATAAAAAACGGACGAAGAAAAGAGAAGGAGAGAAAGGAAGAAATCGGGTTTTGTTGCACCCTCAACCTACATGCTCTTGTTGACTCGGATCGGGACTCGTCGGAATGTGGCTAGACACGGGAGCGTCGAGATTTGGTTCGGCTAAGGTGAAGGCTCGGACGGATGAAGGCTCGGGTATGGGAACCGGTTTTCCTTCGGGTTTGTGACGTAATATCGGTCTAACGATGCTAAGGAATTATGTGTGTCGGGATGCTAGATAACTATTGCTGAAAAATCGTGTGTGTATACGTATAATTTCGGTAAAATATTGATGGCTAATTGGTGTTAATTGAATGTGTTTAATTGATGGATGCAAGGGGCTATTTATAGGAAATTCCCGACCTTGTCTTAGGAGAGTTTGACTACCGCTTAGGATAGGAAACGAGGGAATTTGAGGGAAATAAGAATTCCGCTTTCTTGTGGAAGAAGAAAGAGAACACGGCTGGTTTTAGGCTGTTTCGGCCGAGTGTTTTACACTCGGTCGGATGCTCGAATCGGTTTTTGAATAGGATTCCCGTTTGAGCTAGAATTACCGCTTGAGTAAGAAGCTGAGCGGAACGAGGATTCCGTTTTCTTGTGAGGGAAGAAAAGAGGAAAAAACCGGCTGACTTCTACTACTTGGCCGAGTGTTTCAACTTGGTTTAGTGTTTGAGTCGGTTCTCGGATAGGATTCCTACTCGGGATCGAATTCTACCTTAAACGGAATTGTTTATTATTATTTTTTGTATGGCTGATTTTTGTGGAATTTGAATATGAATCGGACATGTGAGATGTCACGGTCAGTCCGGAAGTCTCGAAAAAAAATCCTTGACCGGGTTTTGACTCGGTCGCTAAAAGACGGTTTTACCCCTGGTGACGGATTCGACCCAAATTAGTGTTATTTGACTCGAAACGGCCCACTGGGCCTGAATTTGAGGTTGGTTCTGTGAGATTTGTACTCCTTAAAATGCCTAGGCCCAATATCCATCATTTCGAGCCCATTTCCGAGTACGTCAAGGCACGTTAGCGTCCGATCATCATCGGGTGTTTGTCGGAAACTACTATAGACACCTGGCGGTCAAAATGTGGGTGTCTACAGAGCCCCCACTCTGACTGAGGCTTGGACAGGGCGAAAGTCAGAGTAGCCACCAGGTCAATCAAGGATTAAAACCTGGCAGCTTCCGGTCGGGTCGTTTAAGGTCCACTAGACCTGCGTGGAGGGCCCGCCGGCCATGGGCTAGAAATGTACCTGAATTGATGATAACTCCGTGGGGAATTCGTCGCATGAGACTTAAAATGGGCCTGTATGTCGGCTCATCTTGTTAAATGCCGCTGGGGAGTTACGCAAATTTCATGGTCCTGCTTGAGTCGTCCTGTACATATTTATGCAAAGCTGCAAAAATTTTGCATGTAATATTTGTAGGAAAAATGACTCGTGCTGGGGAATAAAATTTTTGAGAAAAGGTTTGAATTTTGAGTTTGCAAAAGTCTTTGAAAAATTAGAGAATTTTTGTTTTGACTTTGAAAAGGAATAGGAATGCTCGGGATGACTTAGCTAAGCCTTAGGACAATGGCTTGTATGCTAAATGCTCTAGGATTGGGAATCCTAAGGTGAGGAGGAGAACTTATTTTCATGCTATAAATACCCCTTCATGCTTCACAAATTTCATAATTCCATAATTTCTCAATTACTTAAAGAAAAGAATAAGCCCTGAAAAATTTATTCCTTCTTTTAGCAAATCAAATATGGGAATCGACCGTCTAGTCGGAATGTTGCACGAGTGGTCCAAATATTTTAGGGATGCCGATAGGGCTATCCTAAATCAGAATGGCGTTTCCCAATTATCCGTGATCCGTCAGATGCAAGTAGACTGCCACTTCTTGGATGCCTGCCTATCCTATTGGGATGACACATATCATGTATTTAGTTTTCCTCGAGGAGAGATTTGCCCTATTCCCGAGGAAATTGCTGCTGCAGGAGGATGGAATCCCATACTTCGCCCTGCTATCCCTTTTTCGGTTTCTGACCCAAGGAGGAAATTAAGGGAATTCTTAGGGCTTTCCCACATGGAGGTATCCCGTATGCTAGAAGGAGATACCGTTTCCCTGATCGACCTGGCTGAAAAATTCATGAATCCAGATGATGTCCGGGTTAGGCCAGTTCATAGCCGTAGGGCCTTTACTTTTTGCATGCTCCACGTTTATGCCTTCGAAGGGCATATGGACTTGTTATCTTGCATGGGCCACGTTAAACTTTTCACCGTGGCTGACCTGATGGAGACGGAGCACAGCCCGGCTTGGCTGATTACGGGGGAGATTATCCAGGGCTTGGACAATCGTAAGAGGGATCCGTCAGCTAGGTTGACTGGGAGTACCCGGCTTCTGCAGGTATGCCGTTTTTTTGAATTTTTTTTGAATTTCCGACTTCTCCCATTTTTCCGGTTTTGCGCGGTTTTTTCCCGATTTTCCGGCTTCTGCGGTTTTCTCGGTTTTCACGCCTTTTCACGTTTTTTTTTTTTTTTTTTTTCACGTGATTTTGACGATTTTTGCAATTTTTGATTTTTTTTTTTCGGATTTTTCAGCTGTGGCTATTCGAGAGGTTATCGATCTTGGATCCCCCCTTAAATGTAAGCCGATATCAACCCAGGCAAGTTATGTCAAGGAGACGAGCCATTGCCTTTTCCCGCTTCAATACCCAAAAATACTGGGATGAGGTGCTATCTTTCCATGGGGACCTGCTAATCCGTTGGGCCGTGCCATGGTGGCCTATTTACCTTTGGACTGGTCTAGAATCTCGAGATAGGGCTAGATATCAGGTAATCCTATCTTTTAGGCAAACAATTCACCTCTTTCCCGATCGCATACTTAGGCAATATGGACGGGCGCAAAGAATTCCAGAAATTGAGGCCGTTGTGAGTGAGTCTACTCAACTAACAGATGTGATGTGTGACACCTGGATGCAAAGGTGGTATACACGAGCTACTTGGCATGTTCTTAAAAATTCTCATTCGATCTGGGTAACCGATTCTTATGTAAGGTGGACCCGAGCTGACTCAGCTAAGACCCGGGCTGCCCTGAAAATTGACGAGGCTTATGACCTATTACGCCGGGAGCATGCTAAGGACAATAGAAGCTTCTTTACTGGGGGAGATACTTCGACAGGTCAGAAAAGAAAATCCAAGACTCAGACTGAAGGGTCCAGTAACAAGGGTGCACGGGGGAGAGTGAGCCCCCGGACTGACTTAGAAAGGAGACTAGGGCCAAGACTGGCTGCTAAGGACCGACTTGGTCCTCGAGAAAGACTCCCCGAGCCGGTTAGGGCTCGGCTTGAACCGGTGCAAAGGGTGGAAAACCCAAAATCGAAGAAGCGGGTTCGAGCAAAGGAAGTTCCCTTTGTGATTAGGGAACGTTCGCCCCCGCCCCGTCGGCCTCGGGCTCCACGTGACCCGAAAGATAAGGGAAAGGGTAAAATGTACGAGTAGTCTCCTAAATTTATTATTTAAGTATTACTACTATTTTTGTGGTGTGATTTTGTTGTTTTTTTTTGTTGTGATGTACTTTTGAAATAATAAAAAGACATATTAGTGAATACCGTTCCCGTCTTTTCGTTATTGCATTGGTTGTACCCTTTTTGAGGGGTTGCCTACGTATCCAAAATTAATGGAATCAAACCTTCCGTAGTTCAGAAGTATTTTTGCAATTTTTTTGAAATACATCAAGATTATTAATTCGAGATGTGCAACGGTAGGATAAATGATCCTAACTTATTGACTTGCTTAAAATTTTGAAAATTCATAAAAAAGACATTTTTATAAACTTTTGCAAATGACATTGAGATAGGGTTTACGGGTAGTAACGCTTCAGTTGGTCCAAGTTTGTTGGATTAACGAACTCGTTTCCGTCCAAGTCTGTTAGCATTACTGCTCCTCCTGAAAGAATTTTCTTCACTAAATATGGCCCAGCCCAATTGGGTTTGAATTTTCCCCTTGGGTCAACTGGTAGCAAAGCTCGAACAGATTTTAGGACTAGATCGCCCTCCTTGATATTCCTGGGCCTAACCCTTTTGTTAAAAGCCCGTTGGATCCTTTTCTGATATATCTGAATATTATTCAGAGCCCGGGATCGTCGTTCGTCTAAGAGAATTAGCGAGTCATATCGGGCCTGGACCCAATCTGCTTCAGGTACCTGGCTTTCGAGTAAAATCCTAAGAGAGGGTATTTCTAGTTCGACCGGCTGGACTGCTTCCATTCCATATGTCAGATAGTATGGAGTTGCTCCGGTTGCAGTCCGAATCGATGTCCGATATCCCCATAAGGCAAAGGGTATCTTGTCAGGCCAATCCCGGTAATTCTCAGCCATCTTTTTAAGAATGGTGACAATTGTCTTGTTAGCTGCCTCCACCGCTCCATTTGTCTGAGGACGGTAAGGTGACGATGTATGCCTTTGGATTTTGTACTTTTCCAATAAAGTGGCAGTTTCAGCTTGGAAATGGGTCCCGTGATCGCTGATGAACTCGTGTGGAATCCCATATCGACATATAATCTTGTTTTGGATGAACTTAGCCACATGTTTGGCATTCAAGATCCGGTATGATTCGGCTTCGACCCATTTGGTGAAATAGTCGATAGCCACTAGGATAAAACAGTGACCTCCTGTCCCGGAGGGATTTACTTTTCCAATTATATCAATTCCCCATGTCGAGAATGGCCATGGTGATGTCATCGTATATAATAAGGATGAAGGCATATGCTGAACATTAGCGAAGATCTGACAGTTATGACAGTGTTTAACATACATCTGACAGTCAGTTTCCATGCTATTCCAATAGTAACCGAGTCTTGCGATTTTGCGGGCCAACATATGGGCATTCATGTGCGGTCCGTTTTCGCCGTCGTGCACCTCGGCCATAACTCTTTCGGCTCGAGTTTTGTCAATGCATAGAAGTAAAGCCCCCTGTGCTGTCTTCTTGTACAGCTGTCCATCGTCTGTGCGGATGAACTGGGTTGCCCATCTTCGTAGAGCCTTCTTGGCCCGATTTTCAGCTCCCGGAGGATATTCCCCTGACGTCAAGTAGGTTAGAATAGCCTGGTACCAAGGTTCTGAATCAGTTATCTCAATATCTTGGATAGTGTTGATATATGCTGGCTCAGACCGTCTTTCGACACAAATGGGCATGCTGGTTAGATGCGCTGGGATATTTAGTAAAGATGCTAATTTTGACAGAGCATCTGCAAACTGGTTTTCTTCTCGAGGCAGATAAATGTACTCCACCTTTTGAAATTGTTTTTCGAGAACCCTTACTCGTGCTTGGTAAGCCACGAGATTTGCGTTCCGAGTCTTCCATTTTTGTAAGGTTTGGTTTATGACTAATGATGAGTCGCCGTGGACCCGGAGGTTTGTTACTCCTAAATCGGCAGCGGCTTGCAACCCGTGAATGCATGCTTCGTACTCGGCTGCGTTATTAGTCACGTCAAAGTCTAGCTTGATGGATAGCGGGGTATGTTCACCATGTGGTGAGATTAGCAAGATCCCGACACCAAATCCTCGAAAGTTGGATGCTCCATCGAAGTACAGATCCCATGTGTCAGTGTCGGTATGGAATATGTCTTCATCTGGAAAGGCCCAAGTGTCGGTGTGACCTTCCTCGGGTACCGGACTATCGGCGAGGAATTCTGCTACTACCCGGCCCTTGATGGCTTTTAAGGGTACGAACTTGAGGTCAAACTCAGCTAGCATTAAAGTCCACCTGGATATACGACCGTTAAGGATGGGCTTCTCGAATAGATATTTGATTGGGTCCATCTTGGATAGCACATGTACCTCGTGACTAAGCATATAGTGTCGGAGCTTTTTAGTGGCCCATACTAATGCTAGACACGTCTTCTCGAGCATAGTGTATTTGCATTCATATTCCAAGAACTTCTTACTGATGTAGTAAATAGCCCGTTCTTCAGAATCGACCGTCTGGGCTAGCATAGCGCCCATGGCTGTCTCGGTTGTTGTCAAGTATAGTGATAGAGGCAAACCATGCTGAGGTGGCATTAACACCGGTGGAGAGGATAGAATTTCCTTGATTTTATCGAAAGCCATTTGACATTTGTCGTCCCACAGTGTTCGTTCTCCTATCTTCAGTTTCTTGAAAATGGGTTCGCATACCATGGTTAGCTTCGAAATGAATCGGCTTATATATTGGACTTTCCCGAGAAACCCCCTTATTTCTTTTTCGGTTTTAGGCGGCTGCATCTCGGTTATGGCCTTGATCTTTGCTGGGTCAACTTCAATGCCCCGTTGGCTGACAATGTGGCCCAGTAGCTTGCCCGATGTTACCCCGAAACTGCATTTTTGAGGGTTTAACCTCATGTTGTACTTGCGTAGTCGGGTAAAGAACTTTCTTAAGGCTGTAATGTGCCCGTTTCGGTCCTTGGACTTGACAATCATATCGTCGACGTAGACCTCTACTTCCTTATGCATCATGTCATGCAATAAAGTAGTAGCGGTCCGTTGATAAGTGGCGCCAGCGTTAATAAGCCCAAATGGCATCACTGTATAGCAGTAAGTCCCCCAAGGGGTGGTGAAGGTGGTCTTACTCATGTCTTCTTCCGCCATTTTGATCTGATTGTATCCGGCATACCCGTCCATAAATGATAGAAGGGCATGATCGGCCGTGTTATCCACCAGTATGTCGATATGTGGTAACGGAAAATCGTCTTTTGGGCTGGCCTTATTAAGGTCCCGGAAATCTACACATACTCGGACTTTGCCATCCTTTTTGGGTACTGGTACTATGTTCGCGACCCAGTCTGGATATTCAGACACTTGAATAAAGCCCGCTTTGAATTGTTTATCAACTTCTTCTTTGACTTTGAGAGACCATTCGGGCCTCATTCTTCGGAGTTTCTGTTTTACCGGCTTATACCCGTCTTTGATAGGTATTCGGTGTTCAGCTATCTCCCGATCTATTCCCGGCATGTCCTTGTAGGACCATGCGAAAACGTCTTTGAATTCTTGGAGGAGGTCCGTGAATTGTTGTTTCTCCTCGGGATCTAAGGATAGGCCCAACCTAAGTATCTGAGGCTCTAAAGGGGTTCCTATATTGATGGAATCGGTTTCTTCGATTACCGGATTTCGGGACTCCCTTTGTTCGAGTTGCTCAATTAGATGCGGAGGCAATGGTACCTGTTCGTCGGGTTTCTCAATGTCATTGCAAGTAAGATTTTTGAAAACATTTTGAAAATAAGCCAAGTCGTAAGCAGAACGGTTATCGTTATTATTGATAGTAAATTTTGAAAAGAGCTCGAAGAGAGCTGCCATCTGATCGTTGGTCAGAGGCGGGATAGGGAGAGCCCTTGGGACAGACTTCGGGGCTCCCGATGGTGAGGCTAAAGAAGGGAGAGGGGTTACAGACTCGATCCTAGTACTGGACCCTCTAGACTTTGACTCAGACTCCGACTCTGACTCAGACTCGGACTCAGATTCAGACTCGATAGCATGCATATCTCCTTCGCCGGTAGTTAGCTTGTAGACTCGACCCTGACCGTCGGTCCACTTGATTGTCTTCCTCCAAGCTCTCTTCCCGGTGTCGGCACCAACTTCCGAGATCAGCTTGGTTGGATCAAAGTTGCTGCTGCGAAGGATCAAGCTGACTAGCTCTTGCTTAGGGGTAGGGATGATCTTGTCTTCCCCAAAGAGTAGTCCTAAGATGGGCTCAGTGTTGCTTGGGCCCTCCTTTGATTCGGCCTGGATAAGGGCGAATATGTCGTCTGGAATGAAATTGCATTTCCGAGCCAGTTTGGTCCCGGGATGTGAGATGGTGGGCCGATAGAGGCCTGTTTGCACGGTTTCGAATACCGGGGTGACGAACGTGACCGTCTTGGTTTGGTTCGTGTAGCCGGATGCCATAGTATAACCTAGACCGAGGTGAGATTGCCCATTGTTCAGGGTTTCGATGATCCTTCCCGGCGGAAGATATGGCCTTGATGTGACTCCCGGCAGGCAACCTAGGTTCTGTAGCATCGTATAGATGCTAACAGTGAAGTATGGCTGAAAAAGGTATTCTTCTTCGATCATTCCCACAAAGTTGAATCCTCGAGGGTCGGCCGAGCCTGCCGTGTTGCAGCTGGACACGGTTATGGGAGTAGCTTCGAGGGTGATGATCCCGTCCCGTAGAGGTAGTTTGACCTTCCTGTGTAGAGTGGAGGACACAGCTTTGACCGCATGAATCCAAGGTCTTCCAAGTAGCAATTTGAAAGATGAAGTAACATCGATCACTTGGAATTCTAATTCTTTCTCGATCGGGCCCGTTATGATGGTTAGTTTAACGGCCCCGACAACTAATTTTGGGCTCCCATCAAAAGCCTGGATAGTCTTTGCAGTCGGAAGGTAGTCAGCCTCGGTAATGCCGAGAGCCTTGGCGGTCCTTAAAGGAAGGACGTTAACTGCGGACCCGTCATCAATCAAGGTCATCGGGAGATATTTGTTTCGACAAATCACCGTGATGTATAGGGCCAAGTTATGCGTGGTCCCGAATGGTGGGAGGTCGGATTCAGAGAAAGTGATAAGTGGGCCTTCTCCTTTGGGCTTGTCCTTGAGATATGGCAAGACCGTGGCTACCATTTCAGCGGGGGTAACCGATGAGTCGACCTTGATTTCATCAAGGGCCTTAGTAAGTGCCGCTCGATGCTCCTGTGAACTAACCAAAAGCTGCCATATAGTAACATCTGTTCGGACCCTCTTCAATTGTCTGACCAGGGCCGAGTCGGCGTTTGGTTCTTCAGGAATGAATTCCGTCTTGGAAAGTTCAGTGACGGTTTCCGGGGTGGCTGTGATGGTGTGTGTACCGGCCAGAGCTCTGGCTTTAGCTTTCCGGACTTCCTCGATAGTGACGGGGACAACCTCTCCTTTAGCCAAGTAGACATCATCTTCGTCGTCGTTTCATATCCCGTTGATTTGGGAAATAAAAGGGGAAATGAGATGAGTACAGTCAACTACCTCTCCAGCGAAAATGGCATGAGTAGCAAGAGGATTATTCTTGTTGCTTGGCTTGTCACTGGGCAGCGGGATCTTCCCATTTTCGATCAGATCTTGGATAAGATGTTTCAATTTCCAGCATTTCTCCGTATCATGCCCATTGCCTTGGTGGTAGTGGCAATAGGCCTGAATGTTGTAGCTTTTAGACCGTTTTTCTACGGGAACTTCCGGAGTTGGGCCTATCGGTTGGATTAGGCCTTTTGAAGATAGCCTTTGTAAGGCATTAGCATAAGTTGTCCCAATGTCAGTGAATACCCGATTTGGAGTATTCTTCTTGGTTGAGGTGTCGAGCGAGTTTACCTCGTCGAAGATGCTTCGGGCCGCCGTTGTGTTGGCGGGCTTACTGGAGGATGAACTAGCTCCTTGATACCCCTTGGTAGAGGCCTTAGTAAGGCTCTCTTGCCTTAAATCGTCTTCGATTCTGGTACCCATTTCGGTCAAAGTTGCGAAGTCGGGTATAAAAGCGTACCTGAGATGGACTCGGTAAGCAGGGAGGAGGTTTTTGACAAAGGCCTCCACTAGAACTTTTTCGCCGGGCTTATCAACCAGCTTCACACTTTCGGTCCGCCACCTTTGGAGGTATTTGGTGAAACCCTCCTTTGGTTCTTGGGCCATAACTTCCAGAGTACGCATGGTAGTCTGGATTTCAGCATTATCCGCGTAGTTCCGTGCGAATTCCATGGCAACATCGTCCCAAGTTTTGAATTTCTTGGGGTCGAGCCTGTAGTACCAGGCTTTTGGGTGTTTCTCCAGAGAGGAAGCAAAGAGATGCTTGAACATGGTCGATTTGACCCCCTTGACAGCCATAAAGTCCTTAAAAGCCCGAATATGAAGTACCGGGTCTTCAGTGCCATCGAACATTGGTAAGCCCGTTAAGTTAAGGTTAGCGGGCAATTCATCAGTTAGGGTCGAATAGGTACGGGCATTTTCTGTGAGAATGGTGTTTCTGGTGGTCGAGTGGACCTGTTCCTGCAGCTTTTGGACTGCGCCGGCTAGCGCGGCTAAGGGCCCATCATCATCGATCGAGGCGTTAGGAGTTCCCTGTTCTACGGCACTAACCCGGGTGACGATAGCGATCTGGTCTTCCCTCATTTGCCTCAATTGGGTCTGGATTTGGGCCAACGTAGTGTTCAATTCGTCGATGGCTTTTTGCGTCATGGTTTGAGTGAAGGGTGGCCTGTCTGTAAGAGCACCGCGTAATTAGCAACTTAACCCGAATCCTAAGGAAAGTACATCCCGAGCAAGGGAAAAAAGAAGGAGACTAAAAAAAAGGCGGTAAATGACTCGGAAAAGACACCTAGACGGGTGACTTGTGAAGAGGTGGGCCTTCCTCAGGATCCAACGCTGTGGGTTGGGCCCTGTCCGGAGGAAGGTTCACGTGAGACATTCCCAGACTTTTAGACTTGATTGTGTAAATGGGCCGACCTTTGTAGGAGTATGTCCTACGTGGGTGGGCCTTGCCTTAGTTAGGTAAGGCGGACTAGGATGGGGGGGAAACCCGCGATGTAGGATCGACGGAGTTTCGACGCTAGAGACTTCAACGACTTACGACACGACCCGACACTGCTAAATACGGGAAGTCTAAGAAGAGAAGGTTTTGAAATATGAATTTTTGAAAATCCCGAAATGAATCGGGTGGAGAAATTCGGCCCTTTTTCGAAAAAAGAAAAGGGAGTGGGCCGAATGACGGGTTTTGAAAGTTTCGAAAGCATTTTCGAGTTTTGAATTGGGCATAATACCGGCTAGAAAAAGGCTACTTTGAGTAAAATCATAAGTCCTAAGTTCGGTATATGACCCGGGTTTTGAAAATTGGATATTTTGAAAAGGATGCAAATTTTGAAAAGATGACGGTTTTGAAAAAGATGTGGATCAAGTAGCACGTAGTCACGGAAACAGTATAACGACGCCATGTATGCTCTTAATCTAAGTCTCGGTCAGTCTATAAGGGTCTATACCAGTGTACACAGCCTATCAAGAATCGGGGCGGACTCCCTAACTCGAGTTGAGATTAGGACATGCCGTAAAACCCATATGAATCGGCTAATGGACACCTTTGACATAACCAATTTGGACTATATCAACGGTATAGTGGGACGTCGGTCACGAGTACCGGCCCGGGAAAGTGGGGTTATGCATGAACCGTAAAACTAAAACGCGCATTGTACTAGTCAAACGATTTCTATTCGAGTCTCACCCTGAGGACACTGAAGGTTATTAACTCATCAGAAAATCCCCAGCGGAGTCGCCAAATTGTGGACATGACATAGGTCCACCCCGACGCGGCCACGCGCGGGTTTGGGGAGGCGAATGAATCTCCATGAGATGGTCAAATGGAAATTTAAATCGAAGTCGGAGTCGCCACCGAATTTTATGGTTATTCGGAACCGTTCGAGCCCACTCTATGTCGTAGTGGGCCGTGTACAAAATACGGCCCATTTCCGATGTCAGAGTTTATTGGGCTCGTCCCTTTTGCATATCGATATAGATGCCGACTGGGCGGTTAATCGTATATTGAATGACTCTCGTTGCCAATGGTTTCGGACATCCGGAAACCACGGTTCTGAGTAAGGGGTGAGGGTACGTGTTGGGAAGTTCACTAAGAACACTCAACCCCGCCCGCACATTAGCGGCCTCTACTAGGATATCGAATGACGTTTTAATGCGCGCGTTAGTTGAACGATGAATGATATGCAAACATTGTTTTCTAAACATGTGAGGAATTGAATGGGTTGCTAAGTCAATTTAATGCATGAAAATTGATTAACGTCAAAGTTGTATTTAGCATGTGAGATTCGTTTTAGTATAATAAAACGAATGAAATAAAATGATGAATTTGCTACAAAACAAACAAACGAGTTAGTATCGATTTGTAAATAATAATATAGCAAATAAATAGACGAGATCGAGAAAATAAATATTAATCGAAATCTGAAAAATATTGTTGAAAAGAACGTTGTTTTGTATAAAAAACGAAGCTCGAAAAATAAAAAAAGGGAAGAAAAAAGCCGCGGCAAGCAGCCGGCCGCGCGGCTCGCCCGGGACGCCGGCGGGTCGCGTGGCTGACTGTTTCGGGTCCGGTTTTTGAAAAACTCGAAGTTCGTATTAAGTCGCGTATGAATATTGCGTGATTCGTACTCGAATTAATATTTTCGATATTCGTTATATTCGATAATTGACTACGAAGTTAATATCGAATATTTAGAATAGTTTTTAGAAAAGGTGCAAATTATAGAAATCGATCGAAAAATAAATAATAAACGAGCGAAAACGTAAAAAAAAAAAAAGGAAGAAGATCCGGACGGTGTGCCGTCCGGTTTTTTGGGATTTTGTTCGAAAATTGTTATTTTTAATAAGTCGCGTACAAAACATGAATTAATTTGTATTCAACTTATATTTTCGATATTCGTCATATCCAATATTCGATTATGAAATCGATATTGGATATTTAGAATGAGTGAAAAAAATAGTTTTGTAAAAAAGATTGGTTTTGAACGAGAAAAGAAAAGAATTTTTAACGAAGAAAAGATGTAACGATTTTTTAGTATCGTCGAAACCTTAATATAATTCCTTTCGATATAATATTCGATTATGGAAGAATCGATATCATATTTTTCAGAATATACGTTATGAAAATAGTTTTTCGTTAATAACGATATTAGGAAAATAATAATAAAAACGACTCTAGACCCGTAATAAAAAACGGACGAAGAAAAGAGAAGGAGAGAAAGGAAGAAATCGGGTTTTGTTGCACCCTCAACCTACATGCTCTTGTTGACTCGGATCGGGACTCGTCGGAATGTGGCTAGACACGGGAGCGTCGAGATTTGGTTCGGCTAAGGTGAAGGCTCGGACGGATGAAGGCTCGGGTATGGGAACCGGTTTTCCTTCGGGTTTGTGACGTAATATCGGTCTAACGATGCTAAGGAATTATGTGTGTCGGGATGCTAGATAACTATTGCTGAAAAATCGTGTGTGTATACGTATAATTTCGGTAAAATATTGATGGCTAATTGGTGTTAATTGAATGTGTTTAATTGATGGATGCAAGGGGCTATTTATAGGAAATTCCCGACCTTGTCTTAGGAGAGTTTGACTACCGCTTAGGATAGGAAACGAGGGAATTTGAGGGAAATAAGAATTCCGCTTTCTTGTGGAAGAAGAAAGAGAACACGGCTGGTTTTAGGCTGTTTCGGCCGAGTGTTTTACACTCGGTCGGATGCTCGAATCGGTTTTTGAATAGGATTCCCGTTTGAGCTAGAATTACCGCTTGAGTAAGAAGCTGAGCGGAACGAGGATTCCGTTTTCTTGTGAGGGAAGAAAAGAGGAAAAAACCGGCTGACTTCTACTACTTGGCCGAGTGTTTCAACTTGGTTTAGTGTTTGAGTCGGTTCTCGGATAGGATTCCTACTCGGGATCGAATTCTACCTTAAACGGAATTGTTTATTATTATTTTTTGTATGGCTGATTTTTGTGGAATTTGAATATGAATCGGACATGTGAGATGTCACGGTCAGTCCGGAAGTCTCGAAAAAAAATCCTTGACCGGGTTTTGACTCGGTCGCTAAAAGACGGTTTTACCCCTGGTGACGGATTCGACCCAAATTAGTGTTATTTGACTCGAAACGGCCCACTGGGCCTGAATTTGAGGTTGGTTCTGTGAGATTTGTACTCCTTAAAATGCCTAGGCCCAATATCCATCATTTCGAGCCCATTTCCGAGTACGTCAAGGCACGTTAGCGTCCGATCATCATCGGGTGTTTGTCGGAAACTACTATAGACACCTGGCGGTCAAAATGTGGGTGTCTACAAAAGGGTTTTCTCGTTAATCGTCTAATCTCGACAATAACGATTAATAAAAATAGTAATTACAAAACGATTTAAGTATTAATATCCAAAAACTATTATTAAACTTTAAAAATAATGATTTTCCAGAAAATACTATTTTTTTCAGATTTCCAAAATTCCAGATTTATTTAAAGGCCAAAAATTGAGAATTTAAACGACAAACACGGTTTTAACGATAAACGATGATTTAAAGTGATTAATTAATTCACCCACTTAACAATTCCGAAAAATTATGAAGAATTTCAGAAAATTCTTTTTTCAACAGAAACATCATCCACGAAATATTTTAGAATAAAATAAAATGTTTAAGTGCTAGAAATAAAAATCGGTTTTTAATCATTTTTGTTCATAAACGGTAAAATTCAATAATCGATATCAAAATATCAGAAAAATACCAAATTATTAAAAATCATTAAAAACCTCATTTTTACAGAATATAATCATATATTACAAGTTTAGGCCGAATATTACGATTTTACAAACTAATATGGCAATTTAATCGTTAATCTCGTAAAAGCGATAAAAATACCGAAACATGCAAATTTTCAACTTTTAAAATTTTTCCCGATTTTATGACATACGTATATTGCCAAAAGAAAACATAAAAAATATATACATGCAAATACTCAATTAAAATCATGAAATACCGAGTATCATCGACATTACCTCTACTCCAAGTCTGAATCGATTATATATTCGTCGGCCTCGGGATCGTCCACAAATCCTACCAAACACAAAAATCATGGCAGAAAAATACCATGAGAAAACTAATAAAAAAACAAGGTAAATAATGATCGAAAACAACGTCGATTATTACCTTAACGAAGGAATTGGAAAGAGGATTAATTCGACGCTAAAAATGAGACGATTAAGACTCGAATTGAACGAAAATCATCCAAGAGAAGATGAGGAGTAACACGACCAAAGGATGATGAGGAAGATGTTGTAGTAATTTTTTTGTTAATGCAAAAATTAATGTAGAGTAAAGGGGGGATGGAGGTTACTACACTCTAAAGAGTATGAATGAAATTAAAGCTCCAAAATGAGGAATCCAAAGTGCATCTAGACCCAAAGTTGGCCGGCCAAAAGGATAAGAGGAGGTGTAGGAAGAGCTTGAGTAGTAAAGCCTCAATTTAATGAAAAGAAAAGAATCTTATGTTTACGGTTTAAAGTGATAAAATGAAACGTGTTAGTAAAACGTAGTTAAATTGCAACAAGAAGCTTTGTCGGTCCAAAATATGAGGACACGTCTCAAATGATTTATAAGTTGATAAAAATAAGAATCGTGAAATAGTTAAAGGCATTTTAAAGCAATTCGAGTAAACCTCGCGTAAGAAAATAATTATTCGCGAAGCTTCGTAATAGAATCATTAATGGCCAAATTTTCGTAAATAAAAATATTTACTACTTGAAAATATTATATAAATGTATTTAAACATTTTTAGGAAAAAGAGTGACTTAAATCCAAGTTTTAAAACGTCAATTCAAAGAGGAATAGAATTCCTCGCGGAAAATTAATTAGCTTACGAAGAAAATCAAATAAATAGATGTAAAAGAATTAAAATCTTTTAAAATAAAAATAAATATCATTAAACTCAAAATTGAAGATAAGCTTGGAAAAATGATGACACATAAGCCAAAATGTGATAGAGTTATAACGATGTCATAACGGTAAGGAATAAAGATGCTAGAAATATAGCGGGTGTTACATAGTCGTTAACCAACTCCACGAATTTGTGTGTAGGTGCTAGAATCGCTCTTTGTTGTAGGTAGTCATCGTCCGATAGGCGGTCCAAAAGGCCAGGGTACGTGGAGGACACAATTGAGGCAATTGGATCGTCAAGATTATGAATAAGGACTTCCTCTAGGAAAGTAATAGCAACCTCACCATCGTTTATACCACCTTCTTTTTCTTCACCAATGCTTAACAGCCAGTATGAGAATTCACTTATCTTACGTGCATCAGTAGAAGAGCTCCCAACACGTAAGCGCATGTTTTGAGTCAACTCAAGTACCTGTATGAATTTTTATAAACAATTTTAATAGTGGTAAAGGATGTGTAGAAGCGCAAATACATTAATGGACTAATATGTAAAGTATAGTATGTAATGAAATAAAAAAAGAAATTCACAAATAGGTGAAAACAAACCTTGCATGATGACCATAAAGATGATGAACACAGGGTTGCATGAACGATATCTGACCTACTGCCTTTAGGGACAACCGACGGTATTTGCCTAAAGTCTCCTCCGAAAACAACCACGCACCTTCCCACCAAAAGGCAGGTCGCCATTACTTGGGGCAGCAGCACGCATGACATCTTCTAAGCTACGGTCAAGTTCTTCAAAGCTATGTCTATGTGTCATTGGCGCTCATCCCAAATAATGAGATTTGCCCTCATTATCAGCTATGTCAAGTCCGTCCCGGGCTTAATATCTGAGCAGGTGGACGTCTCAACGACAATGATAAGGATACCAAACCTAGAATGAGCCGTCCTACAACCAGGGATTAGAGTAGTTGCAATTCCGCTCGATAGAACAGGGAGAACAATCTTACCCTCGCTACGAAATTTTGCGCACAAAGTACGCCATAAAAATGTCTTCCTCGTTCCGTCAAAGCCATTTACGAAGAAGACGGCCCCACGGTTTGCTGAAACCGCTGCAATGTGTTCATCGTATATGGCGCGTTGTTCGGTAGTCAGCATAGGCAATGCGATTTCCTGTTCACGACGCAGGGCATCCCTATCATACGCTAGCTCGTCTCATAACAATGTGTTACCAAGATATTCAACGATTGACGCGTTAGGGATATGCATGCCTGAAAATTTACCCAAGCTGCTACCATTGCTTCGAAGTGCTGCCTCTATCTCAAGGAGAGCTAAATTTTGTAGCTCCTTGTCGGACAATTCCAAATCTGAGATGCAAAACAACGTAATGATCATTTTTAAGCAACACCTCTCATGGTATGATGATGAATTAAAATTGAACGAAAAACTTTAAAAGGGTTGTCACGAAGAACAAAATGGCATTCAGTACCAACTAAGTAGGTACAGTAAGAGAAGATTATAACAATGGAATTGACCTGAATTGTGTAAAAATTTGCGTTGCTTGTAATAAATATTGTCAGATAGCAAAGGCCACGTCACCTCCCAAACAATATGAGGTGTCGACATCGAATCAGCTAGCAACAAAGATGTGAACAAATGCCGTAGGTACACACTCCCCCCAGTTGTTGGCTTCCTTGATGGCGTCAATGAACTCTGTGTCATCTCCAACCAAGACAAGGGCGTAACATGCCTTTCGAAAATTTGGATGCACAACATCACCAACCGTTCGTATATCCTCATAGCACTTGAGACATCTAAAGTGGTTCAACATTACTCTCATATAGAATAACTCCCCACATTTTGGAGGCATGTGATGCAACCTACCAATCACGAACCCTCTCTGCCTACGCTTCCACATCTTCTTAGTCCTCTCCCAAACATATTTTTGCGGGATTTCACATAGCAGTAACTCACGTGCATCAAGGTCTCTCTCATTTAGCTGCAGCCAGTCAATAAATTTTGGCATGCCGACACTGGGGTCCTCAATCACCTCATCAATTGGGTCGTCGTCATCAAAAATCACAGACTGCTCCCCAGGAAGGTGGAATTGCAAATTCTCCACAGCAGGCGTCCTATAGTGGATATCAAAAGCGAATACACTTTAGACAGCTTCACATGTAGAGATATATTTGTAGTCGTATAACTTTTTAATCTCATCGAACTGATTTTTGTCATCACGTTGCCTGTACGATGATTCCATTGTGACATGATCGGACCCCTTGTCAATCTTGTAACAACCCAGATTTTCGATGACTTAAAATAATAGATAATGCGGAAAGTTATCTAAGTCATTTAATTAAAATTATATCAGAGTGTAAGTAAATCCGGATCGCTACGGATCCTTACAATAATAAACGACTATTAATTACATAGTCTTGATTCACTTAGTACAGAATATAAATTTCATTTTTAAACTAAACATACTATTAAATCTCTATCGCTCGATTCCCCAACGTCTTAGATCTGCACAAATATATAGAATAGAAACCGCTGAGCGGGACAACAACCAAACCGTTCATCTAATATCACCTCATACACATAAGATAATCATGTGAATAACAAATAATATGCTTATAAAAATATTAAAGGATATCACGTGACATATAGTTTCCTTTACTTCAATTAATCAACATGTGAGGTGATGAAAACAATAAGGTTTATAAGATGGGACATTGGCAGCCATTTGAATTTAAAAATCATTTTTCACGTAAATAGAGAATAAACACACGAGTCGTGGCTCCTAGTAACACCGCTACATCCAATTGGCTTGCATCTCACCAATAGAAGTAACCGTAGTACCGACTCGTAGACCGAACCGATCTTTTGAGATTTACATCTCACCCATAAGGCTCAATTGGACCCGAACTTCTATTATATTATACGTTTATTCAAACGGGGCTCTGGGCTGAAATGAAAGCTGATGATTACATTCTCTGCATCACCAAGAGGGAACCCGCAGTTTTCAAAATCCTGTTCTGCCCCCGCTACCTAGGTGGTAATACTGATCAACTACTTGTTTATACGTGCGCCACATACCCTACGCAGACTCTTGAACCGCAGCTCTCACGGCCGTAGGACGACTACCTTAAACACTAGGTCGACTCTTGGACCGCAGCCTCCGAGTCTGCTTTTCATTACAAGTGCAGTCGAAACACCACGCATGGTAGGATCCAACACAAGCTATTCGTCGCAGACTCGCATCGTAAACTTTATATAAAAGTCGCCCGTGAACAAGTAGTACTTTATTTGGTGACCTTCAATAATTGGTCGGACTCATTTGAAACAGTCAAATCCTCAAATACTTACTTTCAGTGTGACAACGTTATACGTTAATCCTCAAGTGTAACCCGAAACATTATATCCCAAATATCGTATAATATTTTTAAAATAGTAAATTCTTTGAAATGAAGTTTTATATAAAAATAAAATTAATAATTATAAAATATTATTTTAAATTGTTTCTGAAAAATATAAAAGTTTATTAAAAATATAAATTAAGTCGTATTTAATTGATTTACAAAATTTGACGTAAAATCATTTTTAAAAATATTTATAAATGTCGTGTAAAAATTTCGGAATAAAACAAATCCATTTATTTTAGCAAAATGAAATTTATAAATTTGTACCTATATAAAATAATAAGTTAAATTTTATTAAAATAGGATTTTGTAGGTTACTAATCTACTCCATTTTTATAATATATAAACAAATGTAAAAGTACTAAAGAATATTAAAAATACGACCAAAATTAAAATTATATAAAATACATACAAAATACAAAATACATAGAACAAATATACATAGCAAATAGAAATAATTCAATAAAATGATATAAGTAAATTATATTCTTTTAAGTTCTTTTATTCATTTACTCAATTTTTTCATATAGATAGAAATGTACATGTGATAAATAAATAAATTAAACAAGTGATAACTTAGTTAAGTTAAATTTAGTCATAATAAAATATCACGTAACATTTTTATATATACATAAGTAATTTAGTCATACAAATAAGCCTAAATATTTAAATAGGCAATTTATTAAATTACTAACATAATATACTTATATATAAGAAATGTTGTTAGAAGAAATGTTTGGTTACCGTAATAGCTATTACGGAGTATTTATTAACGTTATTAAGAATTAGATATCGAAATAATTTGACCCAAATATGGTTCTAGAAATGTTATTCCGCCAATTATTGAGCAGCTCCTCATTCTCGATGCTCCAAATATAAAGAAGGACGAGGGAGTAAATATAGTATGTAGTACGAAGTATATAGTATATATAATATAGTAAGTAAAAGTAGTACGTAATATAGTAGTATGTAGGAGTTGGTATTAGGAATAGTATGCAGTAGTACGTAGAAGTATGATGAAGTGTGGTATATAGTAATGTTAGGAGGAGTAGCAGCAGCAATATCTCTTATATATTAAAGCAAGGCCCATTTGCAATGAAGTGGCACAATGCTAGGTCTCCATTTCGGAATAAGTCCTTATTTTTGATACAATTTTCCTTAACCCCAGTGTGAACATGTTTGTATGCCCTCTACAAATTTTTGATAAAATTTCCTCCAAAAACATCAACAACATGAATCGAACCCGCAACCTCCAGGACCTATCCCATGTGAACAAACCTGTGGACATGACATAGGTCCACCCCGACGCGGTCACGCGCGGGTTTGGGTAGGCGAATGAATCTCCATATGAAAACGGATCGAATGAAAATTTAAATCGAAGTGGAGTCGCCACCGAACTTTGTGGGAGTTCGGGCCCGTTCGAACCCACTCTATGTCGTAGTGGGCCGTGTACAAAATACGGCCCATTTCCGATGTCAGAGTTTATTGGGTTCGTCCCTTAGCATTTGATACCGATACCGACATTATCGGATATCGTGTATTGAATGACTCTCGTGCGCCAACGGTTTCGGGCATCCGGAAACCGAGGTTCTGAGTAAGGGGTGAGGGTACGTGTTGGGAAGCCCACGAAGGACACCCAACCTCGCCCGCACTAGCGGCCTCTACTAGGATATCGATTGACTTTCGAATACGCGCGTTAGTTAAATGGGAAGATGCTTATGCAAGGATTGTTTTCCCTAAGCATGTGATGAATTGAAAAAGGGTTTCTATGTCAATTTAATGCAATTAATTCTACGTCGAAGTTGAATTTTAGCATGTGGGTTCATTTTAGTACGATAAAATAAACAACCAAAATTGACAAAAGAAACAATAAACGCGTTAGTAACGATATAACGGTTTATGAAATATTGAAATACGTAGAATGATGCAAATGAATTGATGCATGGTTTTGAAAAGGATGTTCCACGTGATAGATTAGGCACGTGTCGACTTAAGTCACGAAAAACGATTAACGAGACTCGAATGCTATTGTAGGACTCACGGTTTAACGTGTTAAAGGGCCACTCGACCGAGTCATTGCGTGACTCGAACGAGTGGGCTTCTGAAAAAGTTTCTGTCTGGATTTTATGACCCTACTCGACCGAGTTATTGACCAACTCGACCGAGTACATCGCCACTCGTCCGAGTCACGGTGAGACTCGACCGAGTGGTGGTCATAAAGACATTCTGTCTCGTGTTATGGACCCTACTCGACCGAGTTATTGACTAACTCGACCGAGTACGTTGCTACTCGACCGAGTCGCAGTGGGACTCGACCGAGTGGAGGTCGTAGAGACATTCTGTTTTGGTTTTTGTGATGTCACTCGATCGAGTGGCACCTGTACGAACCATGTCGTTTGCAATTTTAATTATCGATTTTGAAATCGCTTTTGATTTTTGATGATTTGATGAGATGGGCATAAATATTGTGGAATTTATGCTCAACTCCGAAATTACATACTCGTTGTATCCCATATTCGATTATTGAATCGATATGGAATACTAGAGTGAAAATAAAAAGAAATAAATTTAAGTCGCCTTAAATTAACTACCGCGATATGGTAGATTTCCTCCGCGTTTAATAACGTCGTAATTCTAATGAATTGTATTGACGATTATTTTAGCATCAACGAAAAATCGCATTAGTTAACCTATATGACTAGATTATTAGATTCAACGTTCAATTATGAAATTGGTATCGAATCTAATAGATCAACGCTTGAATTGAAAGACTTGATTCCCTCGGCTTTTCCGACATCGAAATAAATCCCTTAGGGGTTGTGATGCCGGATCCACGTCAACGGGTTTCGACCCTTAAAAATATGTGTTTTGAAGAAGGTTTTTAGAAAATCGATGCAATATGCGACACAAACGAAAATAAACGAATTATGGTTGAAATTGACCCGTTTCAATAATCAAATGCTAGGGTGTCAGGATAAGCGACCGGCAACGTTGTGTGCAGTACACTTGTATATTCGGGTTTCCTTATCCTAACATCCTTCGCACTCGACACAAATCGACGAGTATTTTAATGTCTTAATACTAACGGTATTATCAATATTATGATGCAATAAAGAACTAAAAAAACAAAAAAAACGAGGAAAAGGAGGAAGATGACGAGAGGAAGAGAAGAAGGGAAGAAAGGGTTTTGCATCCTCAACCTACATGTTCTTGTGCTCGGTATGGACTCGTAGTCGCGGCTTTAACACGGGAGTTTCGAGGCTTATGGAGGTTGAGTTGTGGTGGTTATGGTGTTTGATTCCTAAAGCTAGGTTTAGGGTTTCGGTTCCTGATGGTGGGATTTGTCGTGGAGCCCACCGCCAAATAATAACCGGCTATTCCTAGTGGGTAGCTAGGGCAAGTCGGGTCGAATCCACGGGGACGGTAAGAGGCGTCTAGACTAAGGTCACCCAAATACGAGACTAAGTCAACGAGCTAAACTAAACTAGAGTAATAGGAAGGGAGAGAAGGCTAAGGCTAAGACTACGGTAACGCAGAGGACAACTAAGGAAACGGGCTAGGATTAGGTCGGGGTCAAAGGGGTAACGGAATGGTCGAGGAAGAGCTAGAGTGAAGGAGGTAGTAGGGTAATCTAGGTATAGTCCGGGCTCTCGCAACTTAGACTCACCTAGAGGTTCCACCTAAAACCCACCTTGGCGACACAAACGACAAACGGGGTTACTAGCGTGATATCGGGGCCTAGGTCGCATCCGGGCTCTCGCAACTTAGACCGACCTAGGGGTCGTCCTCACCGGGCTCTCGCAACTTAGTGAGGGAACCAAATCCACGAGCAAACTATTACCCACAAGAGAAAGGCAAGAAAAACAAGCATATGCATACAAGTCATTCAAGCATTTCAACAAACATGTGATATGCATCAAACCAATAGGAAACCCAAATCTTCCACCAACATCTCCAACAAACTCTTAATCATCCAATTAACACCCTAATCACCCTAGCAAGATACTACTCTAACATATCTAAACTAAAACTAACACTAACAAGAAGAAACAACACAAACAACAAAACATCCATAATGAAACTAGCAAGTATGATGAACAAAACAATAAACAAGAACTAAAGATTATAACTTGATTGATAAAACAAGATTAAGAGAAGGGAAAACAGAGAGATTATACCATACTAGAAGAGGATGAAAGATCGAAACTTGCATTAATAAGAAAAACCCAAAACAATCTCCCAAGGTTGTCAATCTTGGTTGAATCTTGAAGAATTCCCTTAATACAAGACTAATTACTAAGATTAACGATAAACTAAGGACTAATCTACACTAATCTAAGCTAATCTAACTTAAAATAGTCTAGGGTTTAGTGGGAAGTGAAGAACATAACATAGGAATACAAGAGGAGGGGTATTTATAGGGTTACAATGGAAAGGAGGAAGAAACAAAGTGACGCGGGCTGTAACTGACTCTTCCCGGTCGAGAAGGATTGGTCCCGGTCGGGAAGGACCGGTCCCGGTCGGGAAGGACCCCTTCCCGGTCGGGAAGGCCTCAAAACAGGAGCATCTCTTTTGTGCACCTCATCCCGGACGGGTTGAGGTCATACCCGTCGGGGATGAGTCTTGTAGGCCTCTAATATGATCCTTTTGGTCCCTCCTTGCCTCTCATGGGTTTCTCATCGATTCTCGGGACTTGGGATCGGGTCTCGGAGGCTCGGGATTGGGTCTCAAGGTCTCGGGGTCGAATCCAAGGCATCGATTGATCGTTCCTCCACTTCGTTGGCTCCGAAAAGTGTATGTATTGAGTCGGAATCGCTCCAACTCTTCACGAAGGGTCTTGGGAATCTGAAACGAACTAGAGGAAGCATAAGTAGCCCATAAATCGCTCCCAAGGAGCGATTCCACAAGGAAAATGGGACCAAAACACTACGAAATAGGCACTACAAACTACACTTATCAACTCCCCCACACTTAACCCTTACTCGCCCTCGAGTAAGCACAAACTAACTACTAAACTAGTCGAGCGGGTATTAGCGCACCCTATGCCCTTTCAACTCACGCGAGTGCACTTAGAGGAAAAGTGCACTCCGCAAGGCAAGTGGGGTCTTGCGACAAAACCGTGGATGCAACCGGACACAAAACACATAAACAAACAAGCACACAAACAAACAAACAAAAATCGGTTGCACCCAAAAGAAAACAAATACCGCTTCCCTCAAACAAGCGGTGAAAGAAGCACCGGTTTAGGACTCAAGGTAAGTGACAACGTTCCCAAGCTAGCAATACAAACCAAAATGGACTAAACCCTAATAGTATGACGACAAAGCAACAAAAACGTTGGTAACTTACCTCGGTTCCTCCTAACCTTCTAAGAACGTACCACGGGACGATCGGCGGGATGGAAAAAGGATGAACCACGGTATTAGTCGACACTGTAGGTAAGTGAGACCCCGCCCCCTTTAGCAAAGAGCCAAGAGGGTCGTCCCATGTCCGAAACCGCCTAACTAGTCCAAGTAAAAAGGTGGAAATATTTGCAAAGTGAGGGAAGACCGAATTTTGCCGCTATCATCCTTCCTAGGGACTCGGTCCTTTGGTAGGCTCTTCACGGCAAAAGTCGGAAAAAGCCTTATTTTTGTGGGGTTAGAATCTTTTTGTGAGACGATTTTCTTTTGGCATTTTCTCTTTTCTTTTGCATTTTTGCTTTGTTTGTTGCCATGCCATTTCTTTTTCTTCTTTTCTATTTTCTTTTTGGCTTTTGAGCCTTTTCTTTTTCTTCATTCTTTTCTTTCTTTCTTTTTCCTTCTTTTTCTTTTCTTTGCCCTTTTGGCTTGATTTGGCTTTTTGGCATCTCTTTGTGATTTAGAAAGAGAGAAATCAACAAGTTGCAAATTATTGTGTGGATATGTGTAGGAGGTAGGGTAATGGGTATGTCGGGGTTGCGCATCCCCTTTCAAACCCACAAAAAGGTGGAGAACTTGGACTAATAAAACAATTCTAGACACGGTCACCTAAGGGACGAGACTCGGTAACCAAGGCCTTTTCACACCGTGGGTGGTCATAATGGTCAAAGGTGCAAATCCCGTAGTAAATCCCTAGTAAGCTAGGTGGACTCAAGGTAAAGGACCAACGAAATCATTGATTTAGGGTCATTCTACTAGACTAAAGTCCAAGACTCGATTTACACAACTAGGAAGGGAAAGTAAGCACTCACACACTAGCCTCTAAACCGGGTTTTCGAAAACCATTTACACACAAGACACACAACAAAACACAAAACAAAGACTCAACGAAAACGAAAGAAAAAGAAACAAAAGCAACAAAACAAGAACAACACAAAACGAACACATACATAACACAAACACCACCCCTAGCTTCCAAATGAGCAACCAACTAACATCAAACTTTACAAAGCTCCTCCCGAGCACACCACATCACATTCTCCTCCAAATTCCGCAAGAGACAAAGAAGGAAAAATGGATAGAAGATGTTACCGGACATCTTGAAAGCTTTCCAAAGCCATCAGTGGTTTAAGCAACCTATAAGGAAAAGGGGGGCAAACACACACAACAAAACAAATATACGAGACAATGACACAAAAGAAAAACACACAAAAAGAAAATCTTTTTGATTTTTGTGAAATTTTTTCAAATTTTTAGGATTTTTAAAGATTTTTAGAAAAACTACAAAAATAAAACTAACTACGATAGAATATCGCTCCCCCACACTTAAGCCGAGCAATGTCCTCATGCTCGACCGTAGTGCATGGGAGCTCAAAAGAAAAGAAAAAAACTACGAAAATAAAGCTAAAAATCAAAAATAAAAGTGGAGAAAATGGTAGAATGTGTCCGGTCGGGGTGTAGTCAAGTCACCATGGGCCGAGACGAGAAAAGATATGGATGGGGGAAGAAATAAAAAGAAAGGAATAAAAAGAAATGGGAGGGGAGGACTAGGTGTAATCAAGTCACCTAGCCCGGATTCCGCCCAAATCCGACTAAGTCCTACAAAAAGGGTGAAAAACTTGTAAATTTGGATCTTGAAATGACTCTCGATGTAGTCACATCATCGAGAGTCGGGAGCGACCATATACCAAGGCCTCTAAGGCCACCATGACAAAGGGGAAGGGGATAAACAAGGGGAAAACAAGCAATAAAAAACGGAAAAGAAAGGATAGTTGCCATACCGACCGATTAGCAACTCACTCTCTCCATCGTCTCAATGATCAATATAGGCACTTGCTTGTTGTCGTCATTGTCATCCTTCTTCAAGCTTGAGAAAACCGCATGGTAGAGGTAGTAATGGTGCGAGGGGGTGGGATTTGATGTGAATATCGGTCTAAAGTGAGGAGGAAATGAGGTTAAGGTATGTAAATGAGGTACATGGGTGGTATGATATGAGAAAGGAAGGTAGGGAGGTTAGGTGGGGTTATACAATGGTTGGGTGGGCTTAAATGTCGAAGAAGAAGCACCAAAAAGGAGTGGGGGATCATCCCGGTCGGGATGGATGATCCCAGTCGGGTTGATAAACCCTTCCCGGTCGGGAAGCCTCCTTCCCGATCGGGATGACACTCCAGTGGACTTGATTTTTTGCACCCTCATCCCGATCGGTACGGCCCCATCCCGGTCGGGACGACACACCCTTCCCGGTTGGGAAGGGTCTTCATGACTCCCATGACCCCAAAAACTGACTCCCTTACTCACGATCCAAGCTCTATCACTAACCACTCCTTTCTAGGAGTCACCTTCACTTCACCTATCACAATAAACTCAAAGTACACATCAAATTCACTCCCTCACATCGCTCATCATAATACCAAATCAATTACAAGAGCTTCACAAAACAACAAAAATCAAGAGAAAAATCACACCAATACAAACACAAGTACTCTAAATAGGAGAGGAGAATATACAACATGACGGTTCTTTAGGAACTCCGTCAAACCTAGGATGGTGGACTCTCCTCTTCAACCATAGCCCTCAAGGGCATGGAGGAGCAAGTCGAACGCACTACCGACATCATAATGAAGGCCCAAGGAGCGCTCGAGCCTAGCTAACCTCCACGGCCTCCAAGGTGGAGGCGAGAAGTAGGAATCCCAAGACCCAACGTCATCATTCATGTCGTCTTCGGGGTCTATCCATCCCACGAGCTTAACCGACCTCTTCCTCCCTAGGCACCGTCTCCAATCACAAGCGAGCTTCATTTCCAAGAAACGAGGCACAAAAAGCGGTTTTGGCCCCATTTCCTTGTTGCACACCCCCACACTTTCCTCAAGTTGTGGTTCCCCATCTTCATCACTAGGCCCCACATCATCTTGGAGGAGAGGATTGAAACTTCCATCGGCGGTTTCAATCTCTTCCAAACCATCGCTTGGTGTACTAGTAAGGGGCTCTTGATGTTTTTCTACATTCTCGGCCATGGGCAACTTGGGCTCATCAATTTCACCCAACAACTTCACAAATTCTACCAACCCATCCAACTCACTAACTTCGTCCAATTCCTCACCAATGTTGTCTTCACCAAGGGTCATATCCTGATTCGTCACTTTTTGGGTAGACGATTGAGGTTCTTCAAAGCAAATCTCTCCTCCAAAGGGAACTACATCGGCGGCTTCATGGTTAGGTGGCTCCTCTTTCTCTAGTGGGCACCCTTCATCTAATTGTGATGTTCGGGATAAAAACATTACGGTTTGAACCGATATTGCATTTAATCGAGCATCCCTCGCCTCGTTTTCCCTTCGAAATTGGGCCATGAGTTCATCTTGCTTCTTTTTCATTTGAATGGCCATTTCTTGTGTGCTCCTTTGCAATTGAAGAATCGAATGATACAACTCCAAGTTTGACGATTGGTGGTCATTGAGGTCTTGTAAAGCTCCTTGATAATCTTGATGATGCCCAAGGGGTGGGGCATCATATTGTTGGTAGTGAGGTTGAGGTGATTGGTAGTATTGTGGGTCATGGGGTTCATATTGTGGTTGGGGTGGAGGGTAATATGGTGGGTTTTGGGGGTAGTGGCTTCCATAAGGTGAATCTTGATTGAACATGGTGGGTTCACATTGATAACTCGAGTAATAGTCACCATGATCGTAGGATTGGTAATCGTTCACTTGTTGGTAGCCGTTTTCATAACCTTGAAGTTCATACCCACTAGAGTCTTGATCCCCCCAAGGAGCTTGATAGTAAGTCATCATGTCATAGCTTTGGTTCATAGAAGAAGAGGAGTAGCTCATATCGGCTTCCATGTGTGGGGAGTTTAGATCAAACCCCATGCTTCCTCGAAAATCGTAGTCCATACCCGGTTGGAAACCTCTCACCCTAGCAACCGTCCGTTTAAGCGGCTCTAAGTTGCAAGAAGAAGATAGTCACCACCTCTAAGCACAAACTGTAGACTAGGAACAAACGTGAGAAGTCTAGTGCTTTTTGGGCACTAGACAAGAGAGAAATAAACCACACACACACAAGAAGCAAGGTAACAAAAAGAAAAAAGAAAAACACAAACACAAAGACAAAGTCAAGTAACTAGGAAAACAAAGTCTAAACTAGCATCGTCCCCGGCAACGGCGCCAAATTGATGGTGGGATTTGTCGTGGATCCCACCGCCAAATAATAACCGGCTATTCCTAGTGGGTAGCTAGGGCAAGTCGGGTCGAATCCACGGGGACGGTAAGAGGCGTCTAGACTAAGGTCACCCAAATACGAGACTAAGTCAACGAGCTAAACTAAACTAGAGTAATAGGAAGGGAGAGAAGGCTACGGCTAAGACTACGGTAACGGAGAGGACAACTAAGGAAACGGGCTAGGATTAGGTCGGGGTCAAAGGGGTAACGGAATGGTCGAGGAAGAGCTAGAGTGAAGGAGGTAGTAGGGTAATCTAGGTATAGTCCGGGCTCTCGCAACTTAGACTCACCTTGAGGTTCCACCTAAAACCCACATTGGCGACACAAACGACAAACAGGGTTACTAGCGTGATATCGGGGCCTAGGTCGCATCCGGGCTCTCGCAACTTAGACCGACCTAGGGGTCGTCCTCACCGGGCTCTCGCAACTTAGTGAGGGAACCAAACCCACGAGCAAACTATTACCCACAAGAGAAAGGCAAGAAAAACAAGCATATGCATACAAGTCATTCAAGCATTTCAACAAACATGTGATATGCATCAAACCAAGAGGAAACCCAAATCTTCCACCAACATCTCCAACAAACCCTTAATCATCCAATTAACACCCTAATCACCCTACTAACCATATCAAGATACTACTCTAACATATATAAACTAAAACTAACACTAACAAGAAGAAACAACACAAACAACAAAACATCCATAATGAAACTAGCAAGTATGATGAACAAAACAATAAACAAGAACTAAAGATTGTAACTTGATTGATAAAACAAGATTAAGAGAAGGGAAGAAAGAGAGATTATACCATACTAGAAGAGGATGAAAGATTGAAACTTGCATTAATAAGAAAAACCCAAAACAATCTCCCAAGGTTGTCAATCTTGGTTGAATCTTGAAGAATTCCCTTAATACAAGACTAATTAATAAGATTAACGATAAACTAAGGACTAATCTACACTAATCTAATCTAATCTAACCTAAAATAGTCTAGGGTTTAGTGGGAAGTGAAGAACATAACATAGGAATACAAGAGGAGGGGTATTTATAGGGTTACAATGGAAAGGAGGAAGAAACAAAGTGACGCGGGCTGTAACTGACTCTTCCCGGCCGGGAAGGATTGGTCCCGGTCGGGAAGGACCGGTCCCGGTCGGGAAGGACCCCTTCCCGGTCGGGAAGGCCTCAAAATAGGAGCATCTCTTTTGTGCACCTCATCCCGGACGGGTTGAGGTCATACCCGTCGGGATGAGTCTTGTAGGCCTCTAATATGATCCTTTTGGTCCCTCCTTGCCTCTCATGGGTTTTTCATCGATTCTCGGGACTCGGGATCGGGTCTTGGAGGCTCGGGATTGGGTCCCAAGGTCTCGGGGTCGAATCCAAGGCATCGAGTGATCGTTCCTCCACTTCGTTGGCTCCTAAAAGTGTATGTATTGAGTCGGAATCGCTCCAACTCTTCACGAAGGGTCTTGGGAACCTGAAACGAACTATAGGAAGCATAAGTAGCCCATAAATCGCTCCCAAGGAGCGATTCCACAAGGAAAATGGGACCAAAACACTACGAAATAGGCACTACAAACTACACTTATCAGTTCCTAGGCTGGGGCTAGGGTTTGCTTAGTGTAGAGTAGGGTTTGATTAGGGTAGAATTAGGGTTTTTTGAAGGATGATCAAAGTTGTAGGGTTTTTAAAGTTGTGAAAGATGTTGTGCATGGGGTTGCTTATATAGGCAAAGGCAAGGGCACGCGGCTAGGGTTACTCGACCGAGTAACCAGCTGACTCGGTCGAGTGGCCCGTTACGCCTGCAGTCGGGCTTGAATGTGGGCCCACTCGATCGAGTGGGTGGGGCACTCGATCGAGTGGCCCAGCTGGGTCGCGCGGGTCCATTGCTTTGGATCGTGACATGGATTTTTGATTTGTATTTGAGTTGGACTTTGTATGTTGGAATGGTTGTTTTGCATGTCTCGGAAACAACTTTGACCAAGGTTGACCCAATCGTAAGACAGTCGGTTTTATTTCCGGTGTCGGTTTTGGCCCAAATTAGTCTCGTTTGACTCGAAACGGTCCGCTGGGCCTGGATTTGAGGTTTGTTTTGTGAGATGTGTACTCCGTAAGTGCTTTAGCCAACAACTAATGGATTTGAGCCCATATCCGAGCGCGTAGGAACACGTTAGCGTCCGATCATCATTGGGTGTTTTTTTGGGAAACTACCATAGACACCTGGCAGTCAAAATGTGGATGTCTACAGAGCCCCCACTCTGACTGAGGCTTGGACAAGGTGAAAGTCAGAGTAGCCACCAGGCCAATCGAGGATTGAAACCTGGCGGACTTTCGGTCGGGTCGTTTATAGTCCATTAGACTTGCGTGAAAGGCTCGCCAGCCACAAGCTAGAAGTCATACCTGAGCTGATGATGGTAACTCCGTGGGGAATTGGACTTGTCGCATAAGTCCTGGGTGCGCCTGTATGTAGGCCCATCCCGTGAAATGCCGTCGTTGGCTTCCGCTGGGGAGATATAGTGGGTTGCACGTCTCTGTTTGAGTCGTACATGTATAAGTCACATAAAATGCATGCAACACGTAGGTAATAAAATGACTCGCGCTGGGAAAATGATTTTTGAAATTTTTGAAATTTTGACTCCTGAAGAAATTAGGAAAGTTCGGGATGAATATTTTGTGCTAGTATCGGGACTAGGCTTGTGGGTTGATTCCGATTGGGATTAGGAAACTCTTGTGATATGGAAAGAGGGCTATAGAATAGATTCTATAAATACCCCTTTGATGCTCTTGATTTTCTCACAAATCCATCACAATTCACTCCTTAAAAAGAAAACCTTTTCATCCTTCTCAAGAAACTAGTCATGGGAATTGATAGGTTAACTGTGATGCTGCAAGAATGGTCCCGACGCTTCTGGGACGCAGATAGGGTAGCCCTTAACCAGATGGGCATAACTCAGCTGTACCCGTTCCGTCAGATGGTGGTTGATCGTTACTTCTTGGATGCATGCTTGGCTTACTGGGAAGACATATATCATGTCTTTGCTTTTCCTCGGGGCGAAGTCTGCCCTTTACCTGAGGAGATTGCAGCTATAGGAGGATGGAACCCGATACTCCGTCCCGCTGTCCCGTACTCGATCTATGACCCGAGGAGCAAGCTTCGAGAATTTCTAGGGCTTTCTCAAAATGAGGTATCCCGTATGATGGAGGGTGATAATATTTCTCTGATCGACTTGGCTGAGAAATTTATGAATCCTCTTGATGTTCGAGTTAGACCGGCTTACAGCCGTAGGGCTTTTTCTTTCTGCATGCTCCATGTATATGCTTTCGAGGGTGACATGGATTTGCTATCCTGCATGGGAAACACCCGTCTCTTAACCGTGGTGGACTTGATGGAGACTGAACACAGCCCGGCTTGGCTGATCACGGGCGAGATTATCCAAGGGTTGGACAACCGAAAAAGGGACTCATCAATCCGTCTTACCGGGAGCACCCGATTGCTGCAAGTATGTCGGATTTTTATTATTCTTTTCAATTTCTCGACCTTTTGATTTTTGATTTTTTTTTCGCGGATTGCCTGCTGCAGTGGGCACTCGATCGAGTCACCCTGACACTCGACCGAGTGTCCTCGTAGAAACTTCCTAATCTGCTCTCAGAGGTACCACTCGATCGAGTCACCCTGGCACTCGATCGAGTGCCCTCGTAAAGGCCCCCTGTTTGCGTTCAGGGGTACCACTCGATCGAGTGTCCCAGGCACTCGACCGAGTGGCCTTAGGCGGACGCCTATTTTGCCTTGGGAACTCATTTTTTTGTTTCTTTTTTCCAGATTTGGCTATATGAGAGGCTATCAGTGATAGATCCCCCCCTTGATGCGAGCAACTATCGTCATAACCAGGTGATGACGAGGAGGCGGGCTATTGACTTTTCTCGTCAGATTACGCAAAAGTATTGGGACGAGGTTTTGTCATTCCATGGTGGTCCGTTAATTCGATGGGTAGTTCCGTGGTGGCCCATCTATCTTTGGATCGGCTTGGACCCGAGGGACAGAGCCCGTTATCAGGTGATATTATCTTTCAGGCAAACGGTTCATCTTTATCCGGATCGCATACTAAGGCAGTATGGATGGACCCAGCGAATCCCTGAAGTCGAAGCAGTTGTGAGTGACCCTACCCAATTGTCTGACGTGATGTACGATACATGGATGCAAAGATGGTACACCCGGCACACCTGGCCCATTGTCAAATCTCGCCACTCGATCTGGTTTTCAGACTCTTACACGAAGTGGACCAAAGCAGGCGATTCTAAAGCCCGCGCTGCTCTGAAGGTTGATGAAGCCTTCGACCTGCTGCGAAGGGAGCAAGCTAAGGACAACAAGGGCTTTTTGACGAAGGAGACACTCCTGCTACCCTAGTCCGTCTTATGTCAGGACAAAAGAAGAAGACCAAGACTCAAGCTGGACGGTCTGGTGCTAAAGGTGCTTGGGGGAAGGTGAGCCCCCAGACTAACTTGGAAAGGAGACTAGGCCCAAGACCACCCGTGCAGGACCGACTTGGCCTACGGGATAGATTACCCGAGCACGTGCGGGCTCGCTTTGGACCGAAGACTGTGGTAGAAGACCCGTCGTCAAAGAAACGGGCTCGTGCTAAGGAGGTTCCGCTTGTGATTCGGGAGCGCTCGCCACCACCTCGAAGATCTCAGGCTCCACGTGACCCGAAGGACAAGGGGAAGGGCAAAATGCCTGGATGATTTCTTTTTGTGTGTGCCGTTTTTGGCGTTTTTTTTTCTTTTTTTCTTTTTTGTAATTCTCGAGTTTATCGGTTTAATAAAGACGTATTAAAGAATACCATTCCCGTACTTTCGTTTTTTGCAATGGTTGTACCCTTTTGAGGGGTTGCCTTTGTATCCACGATTAGTGGAATCAAACCAAACGTAGTTCATAATTGATTTGATTGATTTTTGCAATTTTCGAAATACATCAAGATTATTAATTCGAGATGTGCGACAGTAGAATAATTAATTCTAGCTTATTGACTTGTCCATAATTTTTTTGAAAATTTATAAAAAGACAAATTTTTATAAATTTTGCAGATGACATTGAGATGGGGTTTATGGGTAGTAGCGCTTCAGCTGGTCCAAGTTGGTTGGGTTGACGAATTCGTTCCCGTCCAAATCTGTCAGCATCACTGCTCCTCCTGATAGGACCTTCTTGACTAAGTATGGCCCAGCCCAGTTGGGTTTGAATTTACCTCTTGGGTCAACCGGTAGTAAGGCACGAACCGATTTTAGGACCAGATCTCCTTCTTTGATGTTTCTGGGCCTAACCCTTTTGTTGAAAGCCCGTTGGATCCTCTTTTGATATATATGGATATTGTTGAGGGCCCGTGATCGTCGTTCGTCTAGAAGGACTAGCGAATTGTATCGGGCTTGGACCCAATCTGCTTCAGGTACCTGGCTTTCAAGTAAAATCCAGAGGGATGGTACTTCTAGCTCGACCGGTTGGAGCGCTTCCATTCCATATGTCAAATAATATGGAGTTGCTCCGGTTGCGGTGCAGATCGAGGTTTGATATCCCCATAGGGCAAAGGGTATTTTGTCGGGCCAGTCCCGGTAATTCTCAGCCATCTTTTTAAGTATGGTGACAATTGTTTTATTGGCCGCTTCTACCGCTCCATTTGTTTGAGGTCGGTAGGGAGAAGATGTATGCCTTTGAATTTTATATTTTGCCAGCAATGCGGCAGTTTCAGCTTGAAAGTGGGTCCCGTGATCGCTAATAAATTCGTGAGGGATCCCATACCGGCATATTATCTTATTCTGGATAAACTTGGCCACGTGTTTGGCGTTTAAGACACGGTATGACTCAGCTTCAACCCATTTGGTGAAGTAGTCGATGGCCACCAAAATGAAGCAATGACCTTCCGTCCCGGAAGGGTGCACCTTTCCAATTATGTCTATACCCTTTGTCGAAAATGGCCATGGTGATGTCATGGTATATAAGAGGGAAGATGGCATATGCTGTACATTGGCAAAGATCTGACAGTTATGGCAGTGTTTGACATACAACTGACAGTCTGTTTCAATGGTGTTCCAATAATACCCGAGCCTCATGATTTTGCGGGCTAGCATATGGACCTTCATATGCGGGCTGTTTTCACCATCATGTACTTCGGCCATAACCTTTTCGGCCTGTATTTTGTCGATGCATAGGAAGAGAGCCCCCTGCGCCGTCTTTTTGTATAATTGTCCGTCGTCCGTGCGAACAAATTGGGTTGCAAATCTCCGCAGGGCTTTCTTGGCCCGGTTTTCAGTTCCCGGGGGATACTCTCCCATTGCCAAGTAAATTAGAACTGACTGATACCATGGTTCCGGATCGGTTAGCTCGATGTCTTGGATGGCGTGTACATACGCCGGCTCGGACCGTCCTCCGACACAGATCGGCATGCTGGTCAGGTGATCCGGGATGTTCAGTAGAGATGCTAATTTGGAAAGTGCAACTGCGAATTAATTTTCTTCCCGGGGCAGATAAATGTATTCTACCTTTTGGAATTGTTTCTCTAGAACCCTTACCCGTGCTTGGTAAGCCACGAGATTGGCGTTCCGAGTTTTCCATTTTTGGAGAGCCTGATTGATGACTAATGATGAATCACCGTGGACCCGGAGGTTTGTTACCTCTAAATCAGCGGCGGCTTGCAACCCGTGAATGCATGGTTCGTATTCGGCTGCGTTGTTGGTCACGTCAAAGTCCAATTTGAGGGATAAGGGAGTGTGTTCCCCTCGTGGTGAGATTTGCAGAATCCTGACCCCGAATCCTCGAAAGTTGGATGCTCCATCAAAATACAAATCCCATGTCTCGGTATCGGTATGGAATATGTCTTCATCAGGAAAGGCCCAAGTGTCGGTGTGGTCCTCTTCAGATATCGGGCTATCGGCGAGGAAATCGGCTACTACCAGGCCTTTGATGGCTTTTAATGGTACAAACTTGAGATCAAACTCAGATAACATTAAAGTCCATCTGGACATCCTGCCGTTAAGGATGGGCTTCTCGAACAGGTACTTGATAGGATCCATTTTGGATAATACATGTACCTCGTGACTTAGCATGTAATGTCGGAGCTTTTTAGTGGCCCAAACCAGAGCTAGGCACGTCTTTTCGAGCATCGTGTATTTGCATTCATATTCGAGGAACTTTTTACTGATGTAGTAAATAGCCCGTTCTTCTGAATCGACCGTCTGGGCCAGCATAGCCCCCATGGCTGTCTCGGTCGTTATTAGGTATAACGACAAAGGCAAACTGGGTTGAGGTGGCATTAATACCGGCGGAGCAGACAGAATCTCCTTGAGGCCCAGTAATTTGCCCGACGTTACCCCGAAGCTGCATTTTTGAGGGTTTAGTCTCATGTTGTATTTGCGCAGTCGGGTAAAGAATTTTCTTAGGGCCGCAATGTGCCCACTCCGGTCCTTGGACTTAACGATCATATCGTCCACGTAGACCTCCACTTCTTTGTGCATCATGTCATGTAGTAGAGTAGTGGCGGTCCGTTGATAAGTGGCCCCGGCATTGATAAGCCCAAATGGCATAACAGTGTAACAGTAAGTACCCCAAGGTGTAATGAAGGTGGTCTTACTCGTGTCCTTCTCTGCCATTTTAATCTGATTGTATCCGGCATACCCGTCCATGAATGATAGAAGGGCATGATCGGCCGTGTTATCCACCAGTATGTCGATGTGTGGTAACGGAAAATCGTCTTTTGGGCTTGCCTTGTTGAGGTCTCGGAAATCTACACATACCCGCACCTTGCCGTCCTTCTTGGGTACCGGCACGATGTTTGCAACCCAGTCTGGATATTCAGACACCTGTATAAAGCCTGCTTTGAATTGCTTGTCTACCTCTTCTTTGACTTTGAGAGACCATTCGGGCTTCATCCTTCGGAGTTTCTGCTTTACCGGCTTGCACCCATCTTTGATGGGTATTCGGTGTTCGGCTATTTCCTGATCTATACCCGGCATGTCCTTGTAGGACCATGTGAAGACGTCCTTGAATTCTTGGAGGAGCTCTGTGAATTGTCTTCTCTCCTCTGGATCTAAGGATAGGCCCAACTTAAGCATCTGGGGCTCTAAAGTGGTTCCCACGTTGATGGACTCGGTTTCTTCGATTACCGGATCTCGGGACTCTCTTTGTTCGAGCTGCTCGATCAGATGTGGAGGTAGAGGTACCTGTTCATCGGGTTTCTCAATGTCATTGCATGTAAAATTTTTGAAATTGAGAAAACTTTGGAAATAAGACAAGTTGTAAGCAGAACGGTTTTCGTTACTATTATTAATGGTAATTTTTGTGAAAAGCTCGAAAAGAGCGGCCATCTGATCGTTGGTCAGTGGCGGGATAGGGAGAGGTCTTGGGACAAGCCCCGAGACCTCAGTGGATAAGGGAAGAGGGGTTACAGACTCGACTCTAGCACCAGACCCTCTAGACTCGGACTCAGACTCCGACTCAGACTCAGACTCAGACTCGGTATCCGGCATGTCTCCCTCGCCGGTGGTCAGCTTGTAGGTCCGTCCTTGGCTGTCGGTCCACTTGATGGTCTTCCTCCAGGCCCTTTTTCCCGTGTCCGCACCAAGTTCGGTGATCAGCTTTGTTGGGTCAAACCGATTGCTGCGGAAGATCAGATTGACCAGATCATCTTTTGGAGCGGGGACAGCCTTGTCTTCTCCAAATAGGAGCCCCAGCACGGGCTCGGAGTTGTTTTCCCCTTCCTTGGACTCGTTTTGAACGAGGGCAAATATATCCTCGGGGATGAAATTGCATTCCCGAGCCGTTTTGGCCTCGGGATATGTGATGGTGGGTTGATAGAGACCCACTTGAATAGCTCCGAAGACTGGGGTGACGAAGAAATCAGTTAACTTCGGGCTATAAGGGCCTATGTAAGTACCCTTGAGAATGTCGATGGCCTTGTGAATACCGGCCCGAACCGCGTTTTTCGGGGTTATAGCATACCCCAATCCGAAATGGGACTCGCCGTCGTTTAGGACCTCGATAATCTTCCCAGCTGGAAGATACGGCCTTGAGGTAGCCCCCGGTAAGTATCCCAAGTTTTGTAGCATCGTGTCGATGCTAGTTGTGAAGTAGAGCCTAAAGAGATACTCTTCTTCGATCATGCCCACGAAATCAAATCCTCGTGGGTCGGCGCGGCCCGTAGCATTGCAGCTTGCTACGGTAATTGGAGTAGCCTCTAGTGTGATGACGCCGTCCCGAAGTGGCATCTTGACTTTTCGGTGGAGAGTGGAAGATACAGCCTTGACTGCGTGGATCCAAGGCCTCCCCAATAGTAAGTCAAAAGACGAGGTGACATCAATCACCTGGAACTCCAACTCTTTCTCGATTGGGCCCGTTATGATTTTCCGTTTAACGGCCCCGGCCACCGGTTTTTGGCTTCCGTCGAAGGATTGGATAGTCTGTGCTGTCGGGAGGTAGTCGGCATCGGTGATGCCGAGAGCTTTAGCGGTCCTTAGAGGTAGGACATTCACAGCGGACCCATCGTCAATAAGGGTCATTGGGAGGTACTTCCCTCGGCAAATGACCGTAATGTATGGGGCCAGATTATGGTTGGGCCCAAACGCTGGCAGATCGGACTCGGAGAAGGTGATGAGTGGGCCTTCTTCCTTGAACTTACCCTTGAGGTAAGGCATAATGGTGGCTACCATTTCAGTGGGGGTAACCTGTGAGTCGACCTTGATTTCATTGAGAGCCTTAGTCAGTGCTTCCCGATGAGCTTGTGAGCTAACCAGTAATTGCCATATGGTTAGATCAGCTCGAACCCTCTTCATTTGTTGGACCAGAGCCGTGTCAGTGCTTGGTTCTTCAAGGGTAGGATCCGTCCTGGCAGGTTCAGTGATGGATGTGGGAATAAGACGCTCAGATGCGGCGAGGTGGTTGGTGGCTAAGGCTTTGGACTTAGCCTTTCGGACCTCTTCAAGGGTGATGGGGACAGCTTCCCCTTTGGTTAGGTATACATCATCTTCGTCATCGAACCATATCCCATTAACTTGTGGGATATAGGGGGAGATGAGGTGAGAACAGTCAATTACCTCACTGGTGAATATAGCATGGGCGCTGAACGGGTTTTCTTTGTTGCTCGGCTTGTCTCCGGGCAATGGATTTTTCCCGCTCTAGATCAGATCTTGGATCAGATGCTTCAGTTTCCAGCACTTTTCAGTATCATGCCCATTACCACGATGATATTGGCAGTAGGCTTGGGCGTTATAACTTTTGGGCCTCTTCTCCACTGGAAGCTCGGGCATCGGGCCTATCGGTTGGATCAGACCCTTTGAAGATAGACTTTGTAAGGCATAAGTATAGGTAGTCCCTATATCTGTGAATACCCAATTTGGTGTATTCTTTTTGGATGAGGTGTCAAGCAGGTTTACCTCATCAAAGATGCTGCGAGTTGCAGCTGCAGGTGTGGGCTTGCTCATGGATGAACTTGCCCCTTAATAGCCTTTGGTAGAGGCCTTAGTCAGGCTCTCTAACCTTAAGTCGTCCTCGATCCTTGTACCCATTTCAGTTAGGGTAGCAAAATTAGGGATGACAGCATACCGGAGATGGACCAGGTAGGATGGGAGGAGGTTCTTGACAAAAGCCACCACTAGGACCTTCTCACTGGCCTTGTCAACCAGCTTCACACTCTCGGCCCGCCATATTTGTAGATATTTAGTGAACCCCTCTTTGGGCTCTTGGGCCATCACCTTCAGAGTACGCATTGTAGTCTGGATTTCAGTATTGTCGGCGTAATTTCGAGCAAATTCGGTCGCCACATAATCCCAAGTTTTATATTTCTTGGAAACGAGCCTGTAATACCAAGCCTTAGGATGCTTCTCCAGAGAGGAAGGGAATAGGTGGGTAAACATGGTGGACTTTACCCCCTTGACCGCCATAAAGTCTTTGAAAGCCCGGATATGATGGACCGGGTCTTCGGTACCCTCAAACATAGGAATTCCTGTAAGGTTGAGGTTAGCAGGTAGCTCGTCATTCAAAGGCGAAAAGGAACAAGCAATTTCGGAATGGATCGAGTTGTTCGTCGACAGGTGAACTTGTTCTTCGAGCCTGGGAACAACGGTGATGAGTTCAGCTATGGGCCCAATGGTTCCTGACCCGTCAACAGGGGCCGTGCTTTCTACGGCGCTCAAACGGGTGTCTAACGTTGCTTGGATAGCCTGGATGGAGGTCAGTTGAGTCTCGATCTTCTCTAGGGCCTCCTTCAATGCGTCCATTTTGCGTTGATGTCGGGTTTTGGGTGGCCTGTCTGTAAGAACACCGCGTAATCAGAAACTAGCCCGAATCCCGGAATAGCACGTACATCCCGAATAAGACTAAAAGGGAAATGACTCGAGAAAAGACACCTAGATGGGTGACTTGTGAAGTGTGGGCCTTCCTTAGGATTCGGCGAGTGGGCCTAGTGTGGACATGACATAGGTCCACCCCGACGCGGCGAAGCCCGGGTTTTGGGGAGGCGATAGAATTTCCATATGAGATGGATCGAATAGAATTTTAAATCGAAGTAGGAGTCGCCACCGAATTTTATGGTTATTCGGAACCATTCGAACCCACTCTATGTCGTAGTGGGCCATACTTAAAGCCTGGCCCATTTCCGATGTCAGAGTTTATCGGGTTCGTCCCTTAGCATTACGATACCGATGCCGACTGGGCGGTTAATCGTATATTGAATGACTCTCGTTGCCAATGGATTCGGACATCCGGAAACCATGGTTCTGAGTAAGGGGTGAGGGTACGTGTTGGGAAGTTCAATGAGAACACCCAACCCCGCCCGCACTTAGCGGCCTTTACTAAGATATCGTTCGGTTTTGTGTACACGCGTTAGTTCGACGATGAAATGATATGCAGAGATTATTTTCCTAAGACATGTGAGGAAAAATAAATAAATGGGTTGCTAAGTCGTTTAATGCATGTTAAACTAATAACGTCAAAGTTATTTTAGCATGTGAGGTTCGTTTTAGTCTAATAAAACGATAAAAAGAAAATGAGAGAAAAGTTGCTACAAACACGAGAAAACGAGTTAGTAACGATTGAAATAATAATATATGAAATTGAAATCGAGAAAATAAGAATTAATCGAAATCTGAAAAATATCGTTAAAAATGTTGTTTTGTAAAAAACGATGTTCGAGAAAAAATAAATAAATAAAAAAAACGAAAAAGGTGTGTTTGGGCCGAGAGCCGCGCGACTCGCCCGAGACTCATGCGGGTCGCGTGGCGGCCTGATTTCGACGACGGTTTTCGGAAAATTTTGATTAAATCGCGTACGAATATCGCATAACTCGTACCCGACTTAATATTCTCGATATTCGTTATATTCGATAGTTGATTATCAAATATTTAGAATAGTTTTGGAAAAGATATAAATTTGGAAATCGTTTCGTAAAATAATAAAAATAAACGAACGAAAGACTAAAAAAAGGAACCGGGTCAGACTCGTGCGCGAGTCGCCTGGACCGGGCGAGACTCGCGTACGGGTCTGATTTTTATTATTTTTTGTTCGAAAATTGTTAATTCTATAAATCGCGTACAAATATGAATTAATTTATACTCGGTTTATATTCTCGATATTCGTCGTATTCGATATTCGATTATGAAATCGATATCGAATAGTCGGAATGACTTTAGAAAAGGTTTTGAAAAAGTTTGTTTTTGAACGAAAAATAGAAAAAGGAATTTTGAACGAAAAGTTGTAAAAAAGGATTTTTGAACGAACAAAAAATAAAATGAAGTCGTCGAAACTTTAATATAATTCTTTTCGATACGATATTCGATTATATAAAATCGATATCATATTTTATGAATATTCGAAAATAGTTTTTTTAGTAGTATCGATATTAGAAAATAAAAGAAAAAGACCGACGAGAGACCCATAAAAAACGAGAGAAAGGGAAGAGAAAAGAGAAGAGACGGGTTTGATTTACACCCTCAACCTACATGCTTTGTATTCTCGGTATAAGGCTCGTCAGACGGTGGCTTAGACACGGGAGCGTCGAGATGATGTGGGTGAGTTAAGGTGTCGGTTTTTGGAGTGTTTTTGTGTGTATGTGAGGCGTGTGTTCGGCCGGTTCGGACGGGATTGGTTTCGCTAGATCTTCGGAATTATTTCAGGATTACGTCGGGATTTTGGATGTCGTCTTTTGGCTGCTGAAAGTTTGTGATTTTTTCGGTATTTTTTGATGTATTGTTCATGTATCATTCATGTTGGACGGGAGGTCCTATTTATAGGGAATTCCCGACCTTGGTTTAGGAGAGTTTGAATACCGCTTAGGATAGGGAACGTAGGAGTTCGAGGGAAATAAGAATTCCGCTTTCTTGGCCAAGAAGAAAGAGAAACACGGCTGTTTTGTACTGTTTTGGCCGAGTGTTTTGCACTCGGTCAAGTGTTCGAATCGGTTTTTGAATAGGATTCCTGTTCGAGCTAGAATTACCGCTTGAGTAAGAAGCTGAGGAGAACGAGGATTCCGTTTTCTTGTGAGGGAAGAAAAGAGAGGAAAACCGGCTGGGTAGGGTGTATTGGCCGAGTATTTGGTACTCGGTCAATGTCTGAATCGGTTTCCGGATAGAATTCCTACTCGAGATCGAATTCTACCTTAAACGGAATTGTTTATTATTTTCGTATGGCTGATTTTTGTGGAGTTATGGTCCGAGCTGGACACGTGAATTATCACGGTTGGTCCGCAAGTCTCGGGGAATTATTTTGACCGGGTTTTGACTCGGTCGCAAAAAGACGGTTTTGCCCCTGGTGACGGTTTCGACCCAAATTAGTGTTATTTGACTCGAAACGACCCACTGGGCCTGGTTTTGAGGTTGGTTTTATGAGATTTGTACTCCTTAAAATGTCTAAACCAAATGCCCATGATTACAAGCCCATATCCGAGTCCGTCAAAGCACGTTTACGTCCTATCATCATCGGGTGTTTGGCGGGAACTACTTATGACACCTAGCGGTCAAAATGTGGGTGTCTACAGAGCCCCCACTCTGACTGAGGCTTGGACAAGGCAAAAGTCTGAGTAGCTACCAGGTCAATCAAGGATTAAAACCTGGCAGACTTCCGATCGGGTCGTTTAGGGTCCATTAGACCTGCGTGAAGGGCTCGCCAGCCATAGAATAGAAATCATACCTGAGTTGATGTTGATAATGTCGCGGGAGCTTGCCTAGGAAGCTGTGGGTATACCTGTTTGCAGATATATCCTGTCTTAGAATTGCGCAGGAGCTTTCCCACTAGGGAACTTAGAATTCTCGGGGAGTCTTGAGTGTACCTGTATGCTGACATAATTTGTATGTAACATTTAGGCGAAACACTAACTCGTGCTGGGGAAAAAGATGACTTTTTCGAAAATTTTGAAAAGGAGAATGCTGAAAATTTTTGGAAGTTTGGAAATAAGAGTGGCTGGGATGACTCCGATTCCTAATTGGATTCTGACACTGTAATCCCCTAAAAATTCTAGCGCGATACAGTGGCGGAAACACTGTAGAGTCGGGATTAAAACACACAGAACTATGTCTTAATAAATTAAATTGGTAAAGTCAAACATGCGCCATACATAAAAATGGCTAAAATATAAAACAATCCGTAAAAAGGTTAAACAATCCTTAAGACATGATTATAAAAAAATCAGCAGGATCCAAGACTGCTCGCTAGCCCACACCCACCGGAAAATAAACACGTATACCTGCCATGTTAAAACATAACAGCCACAATCAGTGGGGAGTAACGTCAACGTTCTCCCAGCCGTATAACAGGATTTTAAAACAGTAATTACTAATATAGGAAAATAATAAAAGTGGAAAACATTAAAACAGCGTAATAAAATAAGCTTTAGCGTAAAACAAATTAATTAAAAGGGTTGCCGAAGAAACATAAAAATATTTGCCAACCTGCGTCAATTTATATCGATAATAAATAAAATAATCAAAATGGTGTTATGGATAGGATTAATGTAGAATCTAGACTTTCACTAGGATAATACTAAAAACTAGTTTCGAGAACTTAGTCAAAACAAATTAGACTTTGGTCTCTAACTAGGCTACTCAACTATAACAGGACTGCGTGCAGCGAGGTCCTGGCTTAAGTAATGTACACCCCTCCTGGACACCAACCGTAATCCAGTTCAACCCGACGGCGAAACGAGGCTAAAAAAAACGACGCAGAAGCGTACAACCAGACAGCAAACGGCAAAAATGAGCAAGAAAAGAAGAACAAAAAGGAAAAGGAGCGAGTAAGGAGAAAGGTGCCTACCCATGACAAAAACAGTAGACAAAAGCAGCAACCGTGAATTGTTGCAGCAGCGCACAGCCGAGAAAACAGAGAGGAAAAAATGGTGCGGACAAACGCGGGTAGAAGGCAGATCGATGATGATGACTGATCAGTTGAAATGGGAAGCGGTGGAAGAGCAGAGAGTGAACGTTGAATGGGGTTATGATGAACAAAGAACCAAGAAGGAAAGCAAGCGGTGGAGAAATGAGAATAAAAACAAGGAAAACTGAATGAAGAGGGAAAATGAATGAACCTGAAGCGGTGGATGTAGAAAAGAGGGAGGAGGAATGAATTAAAAAGAGTAGTATACAATACAAGTCACTAAAAGTGGGTTAAATACACTTCACCAAAGTGTACGGATTCAAGACATGTATACGATGTATACGGTTTAGTTAAATGAATCGGGAAAGAGACGAATCCCGTAACGATAAGTTGACTGACCCGCGAGTTGAATTAAAACGAGTCAATAAAATAAAATTAATAAATCATCAGACCGTCACTTAAAATGAGTAAATAAAGTACTCGAGACGAAAATGAAGCTGATAGAAATAAATAATTAGACGACCAAATAGTATTTCCCGATAAATAATAAATTTTCGATAAAATGAATTAAATTGATTTCTCGAGGAAAGAAAATAAATATTTTGACGAAACTTTAAAATAAATGAGTTTCGAGCTAAATAAAAGAATTTTAGGAGTTTGAAACTAAATATAGAAAATCGAGCTTAAAAATAAAAGAATTTAGAATTTAAATCGTCGAAATAGATTTTCGATAAGAATTAAATTAAATGTGTAAAATAAATTCAAAATTGAAATAAAAATATGTTTCAAATATAAGAAGAGTTTCCGAGTCAAATAGAATTTTAGGAGTTTGAAACGATTAAACGATAAATTCGTTTTATAATAATTTTTAAGAATCACGAGTTAAATCGTAAAAATAAAAATACGAACAAAATTTTAATTTAATTTAATTTATAAAATCAGGGGTGTTACAATCTTCCCCACTAAAAGAAGTTTCGTCCTCGAAACTAACAAAAACAGAATAATAGAATGGGAAAACAAGGTTATATCACTTGGACAAAATGAGAATGCTTAACTCGCAGCACAATCTCGATTTTTAAAAATTTTACAACTTCAAACGTGATATGAAATCAAAATCGAAGACAAAATTTTATTTCAAGATGAGTTGGGCTCAGTTCCCAAGGTTTAAAATCATTTAAATTAATAAAATCGCAAGTTAAAAATTATTTGGTAAAGTAATGACGATAGATCATATTTGTAAACGAACTCGAGGGGGAAAGAGTACCCAAATATTTTCAAAACAACAGTGAAATGTTTTAATTAAGAAATTCGACCATACCTTATTTTAAGACCAAGCAAAAATTTGAGAAATCAAGTTTTGTAGTTAGTAAATAATAATCGACCAAGTCGTCAAACATTTTCAATGACAGATTTAAAGTCTAACGACAATAAAACAAAAATATAGACGTACAAAGTTTTTCAGAAACTTTAAAATCGTTTTACATAATAATCTTATAAAAATCCAAAATATTTGCAATTATGAAAGTTTTCATAAAATCAAAATTTTAAATAATTTCGAAATACTTTAAAATAAATTATTTACACCCTTTGAAACGGAACCAAAAATAAAACAAAGACGAAATACAAAGTTTTGAAATTTATAACTCAAAATGTTAAAATCTCATGAAAACTCAATGTTTTTAAATTAGTCAATCTTTTCACAACACAAGTTTGAGGAAAATATTAAATGGATAAATAGAGTCAAAGTCAACGACAAATCGAAATAAAAGTTTTCAAACCCGATTAAGAAGCCGAAAGGAATTGGCTGAAGAAGAAGAAGCGGAATTAAGGGAAAAGCTAAAGGTAGGAACGAAATTGAGAGTCAAACAAAGCTCTCAAGGAAATATAGAAGAAGTTAACCATCTCGAGATTCCCGGTACGAATCCCACAACACGGGTTCCTAATTTCTACCAAATACGTTAAGTCCAATATTAGGCACTAGGTGGTATTGCTCAGTCACAAACTCCAAAAATGTCTTACGTGATTATCCAATCGATCAAACGACACGTTACCAATCCACAATTGCCTAACAATCTAATCTCATCAATTAAAAATCCAATGGTCAACAAAATACACCCAAACTCGTAATCGATAAGGTTCCTAAATCCAAAGTTCATAAGGTTTGAACTCGAGGTACACTCCAAATCTCTCGAGTAAGGATCACCAAACAAGATCCACCAATTAAACAAGGCTCGGGTACGAAATCCTCAAAAATGATCATTAACATATTTAATATGCCACTAGTACAAAACTTGGAAAAGTACAACGAATCCTCAAACCTATAGGTAATGGCGTGAACACTCACATTTTCAAACACATCATTCGATTAATGTTTCCAAGAAGTCCATCAAATTTCTAATCGTAATGGTGCAACCACAAAATATTTAATAACTCAACGAAGCCACAATCTCGTTGGTCTAAGGTTCTGAACTATAAATCCATTAAGATGATTGACATCAAAATGTTCCTCAAAACAACGCTATAAATCCAACCTCTAATGGCAATATGTTTCTCCTTTTCAAGGTTAACAACAATTTATTCAATTTAGATCACTCAACTCCAAAGTTCCTAGGTTACAACTTTAACCAACGATTAACGATCTAATCCTTAAGAAACACGGGTAATCTATGTTAACCAAAATTTCTAACGGTATTAATGAAAACCTTCTATGGTACCCCAACACTCAGGTTAACAATTTAAACAGTACTCTATGATCCCAAACATTCCCGATGCATCCATCAAATAACATTTAGATAGGAATCTTAAAATTCTATTATTAGCTACACTTGGTTCGGTTCTAGGTTAAATTAGGTACTAGGTATCCATCAAATACGATATACTCTTACTACCCCAAAATATATTCAACTCTAAGTCCTCCAAATAATCAAGTAACCTATAACCCAAGGTTCAGAGTCTAAAGTACCAACCTAATTCCATTAATTGACAATTTATTATTCAAATCGATCCTCAAAAGCTTACTAAGATAGATAACAAGGTATAACTCACAATCCTCAAACCATGTACAAGGTTTTACTAAGCCTCAAACATCTATGACTTTTCACGGGGTTCACTGAGACGGAATTCGGTCAAACCAAGAATCTCAAGAGGAGGGTGGTAAAATAGAAGAATAAATCAAAGATTGATCACAAGAATGAAGACGCGGATATGTAAGAGAAGAATTATAAGAAGCAGAAGCATGAAGAAAAGAATCAATGATTCTAGAAGATAAAGACCTAAACCGAGAAGGGAAAGTATGGACCTCTAAGGTTCACGAGGAAAGTAAATAGATTACTTCATCTTCTTGTAGAGGCACGAGAATGAAAGTCCTGGGTCACTCAATCTGGATCGACTGCAACATCATGGAACAGGAATCTACTCTTGATCATCTAACCTGTAGCTTGAGCAAACCAAATCTGGCTGAAGGGTCGCCATTGTATCTTCCTTGTAGCACAGAGTCGTCCCCTTGAATTAACAGGCGTTGAGAGTGCTAAGTAGGTCTTGTCCCGATCTGGAGCAGCATATCAGCAACTTGTTCTTTCATCTTCTTCGACATATAAAACAAATATTCAATGCTAGTCATTGAGTTACAAGAACAAATAATCCTAACAGTTAAGTCCTTATTTTTGGTTTCTACCCATCTCTCACTAATATTTTTATTTACTGTTTAAATAATTTACTATAATACAGTGGCGGAAACACTGTAGAGTTGGGATTAAAACACACTGACAAACTATATCTTATTAAAAGAAATGGTAAGTCAATACAAAGGCCTCTTTTTACAAAAGGGCTAAAAGTAAAAATCTTCAAATGGGTTTACAAATCCATAAATTACATAAATGTAGAAAGAGTAGGATCCACGCTACTCGCTAGCTCACACCCAAAACCCAGCAGCAAATACCTGTCATGTTATAAACATAACAGCCACGTTAGTGGGGAGTAACTCGGACGTTCTCCCAGCCATATTATACCATATGGAAAAATAATAGTATTATTATATCAAAATACTTAAAATGAGAAAACATTAAAAACGATATAATAAAATAAGTTCTCGGAGGAAACTTAAAACATTTGCAAACCTGCAAGTCAAAAATTCAATCGATAATAATAATATTCAAAAATGGCATTATGGAAATTTGATTGGTGTGCACAAGGCTAGACTTTCACTAGGATAATACTGGAAACTAGCTTCGAGAACTGTAGACTTAACTCATAACAGAATCCAGTCTCTAACTAGGCAACTCAACTATAACAGGACTGCGTGCAGCGAGGTCCTGGCTTAAGTAATGTACACCCCTCCTGGACACCAACCGTAATCCAGTTCAACCCGACGGCGACTTACACGATGTGATATCTAAGTTTAAGGTCAAAATATACACACTCCTGAGCACAAACCATGCTCAGTTCAACAACCAATGTGCCCCATAAAGACACACCAGCCTTACAGTTGATGGCAAAAATGTACATCCCAGACTATATTACTCTAACCCCACACTTCTCTTTATTCCATAACTCCAAAACAAGCCATTATCGATATTCAAGAATAAATAATCATTGTAAATAATATGAAGATAAAAAGGGATAACCATTTTATATTAAAAGGAAACTTTCTATAAATAGAAACTTACTAATTTTAGAAACTTACTTAAAATAGAAATTATGTTATAGAAAATACGTAATTTATTAAAATAGGTGAAATGTATAAAAGTAGCATTTCTAACGAAATTCACATTTTATTATTATCGTCGTTATCGTAACTTTAATATATTTCTAAATTCGTTACTCAAAATATAAATAAAATGTGATAAGTCATTATATAGTATTTTTATAAATAATTTAGGAAATCGAGGTAAAACAATAAATCTTAGAAAAGAGATATTTTAAGAAAAACGATATCAAAATTAATTGAGTCAACGAGTTATATAAATGAAATGAATTTTATAAAGGGTTCAAATTATTTTTAAGAAATAGCTTTGATTTATGAATAATACAATTTTCAATAAAAATAGTCAATCGGAAACAAATAAGAAATTATTAGTGAAAATAGTCTCGACTAAAATGTATTTAAAACTAAATCGACTATTTTCTCATTTATTAGTATAAATCGTAAAACGGAAATTAATTTATTAAACAAGTATACAAATCTCGATTATAATATGAAAATACGATTTTGAGTTAAAAATTAGAAATTAACGAAATATGGCGAAAATATGAAATCGATATCATTTAGTTACTAGTGTCACGATAACTAACAAAATATTATAACGATCGTAAATAATTAAATTACTAACGATTTATAAAACGATATCGAAAATTTGTAAAATATTGATAACGCATACGATTTATAAAATAATATTTTTAGCAAATAATAAATAGCTAAAATTAGAAAATGGAAGTTAAAATATTTACTACATACTACTACTCAAACATACGATATAAAATCGAGTAACGTCCTAAAGTTACCTTAGGTCGAATCCGAAACAGACGCGTAATCGTACTCCTTGATTAGTCCAAGCTCCAACCTTTGAATATGAAAAGTCGTTCTCGAATCTTGCTCTTCAATAGAACTCCGAGGCTCTCCGCGAAAACCCAACTGGACGACGATAACAGCAGCGGTGTATAGAAATACGATGAAGAAGGCAAAGCTGAAGGAGAAGAAGGAGAATAAGAAGAGGAGCACGAACAGACATCGATAAACATATAACAGCAACAACACGCAGACAGCACAGAGGATGAAAGGAAGAAGAAGACCCGGGAAAATCGACAAATCAGGCACGGAAACAACAAATATTCAATGCTAATCATTGAGTTACAAGAACATATAAACCTAACAGTTAAGTCCTTATTTAGGTTTCTACCCATCTCTCACTAATATATCTTTAATGTTCAAATCATTTACTAGTATTTTTCCTAAAATCAGGTGTAAGCGTCGGGAGCAACAATGCTCTGATACCAACTGTAATCCCCTAAAAATTCTAGCGCGATACAGTGGCGGAAACACTGTAGAGTCGGGATTAAAACACACAGAACTATGTCTTAATAAATTAAATTGGTAAAGTCAAACATGCGCCATACATAAAAATGGCTAAAATATAAAACAATCCGTAAAAAGGTTAAACAATCCTTAAGACATGATTATAAAAAAATCAGCAGGATCCAAGACTGCTCGCTAGCCCACACCCACCGGAAAATAAACACGTATACCTGCCATGTTAAAACATAACAGCCACAATCAGTGGGGAGTAACGTCAACGTTCTCCCAGCCGTATAACAGGATTTTAAAACAGTAATTACTAATATAGGAAAATAATAAAAGTGGAAAACATTAAAACAGCGTAATAAAATAAGCTTTAGCGTAAAACAAATTAATTAAAAGGGTTGCCGAAGAAACATAAAAATATTTGCCAACCTGCGTCAATTTATATCGATAATAAATAAAATAATCAAAATGGTGTTATGGATAGGATTAATGTAGAATCTAGACTTTCACTAGGATAATACTAAAAACTAGTTTCGAGAACTTAGTCAAAACAAATTAGACTTTGGTCTCTAACTAGGCTACTCAACTATAACAGGACTGCGTGCAGCGAGGTCCTGGCTTAAGTAATGTACACCCCTCCTGGACACCAACCGTAATCCAGTTCAACCCGACGGCGAAACGAGGCTAAAAAAAAACGACGCAGAAGCGTACAACCAGACAGCAAACGGCAAAAATGAGCAAGAAAAGAAGAACAAAAAGGAAAAGGAGCGAGTACGGAGAAAGGTGCCTACCCATGACAAAAACAGTAGACAAAAGCAGCAACCGTGAATTGTTGCAGCAGCGCACAGCCGAGAAAACAGAGAGGAAAAAATGGTGCGGACAAACGCGGGTAGAAGGCAGATCGATGATGATGACTGATCAGTTGAAATGGGAAGCGGTGGAAGAGCAGAGAGTGAACGTTGAATGGGGTTATGATGAACAAAGAACCAAGAAGGAAAGCAAGCGGTGGAGAAATGAGAATAAAAACAAGGAAAACTGAATGAAGAGGGAAAATGAATGAACCTGAAGCGGTGGATGTAGAAAAGAGGGAGGAGGAATGAATTAAAAAGAGTAGTATACAATACAAGTCACTAAAAGTGGGTTAAATACACTTCACCAAAGTGTACGGATTCAAGACATGTATACGATGTATACGGTTTAGTTAAATGAATCGGGAAAGAGACGAATCCCGTAACGATAAGTTGACTGACCCGCGAGTTGAATTAAAACGAGTCAATAAAATAAAATTAATAAATCATCAGACCGTCACTTAAAATGAGTAAATAAAGTACTCGAGACGAAAATGAAGCTGATAGAAATAAATAATTAGACGACCAAATAGTATTTCCCGATAAATAATAAATTTTCGATAAAATGAATTAAATTGATTTCTCGAGGAAAGAAAATAAATATTTTGACGAAACTTTAAAATAAATGAGTTTCGAGCTAAATAAAAGAATTTTAGGAGTTTGAAACTAAATATAGAAAATCGAGCTTAAAAATAAAAGAATTTAGAATTTAAATCGTCGAAATAGATTTTCGATAAGAATTAAATTAAATGTGTAAAATAAATTCAAAATTGAAATAAAAATATGTTTCAAATATAAGAAGAGTTTCCGAGTCAAATAGAATTTTAGGAGTTTGAAACGATTAAACGATAAATTCGTTTTATAATAATTTTTAAGAATCACGAGTTAAATCGTAAAAATAAAAATACGAACAAAATTTTAATTTAATTTAATTTATAAAATCAGGGGTGTTACAGACACAGATTCCTGAATTTTCTTGGTTAGGCCTATATGCCTAGATGAAACAGGGGAGGTGGTAAAAATCCTATTCCTGTGATGGGTAGGAAGAGAAATAGCTTCTATTATAAATAGAGGACTTTGGTTTCTTATTTTCATATTCCCACCCAAATCTTTTTCTTCTATCTCAAAATCCCTTAGACCTTTTAGGATAAAATAAAAGAAACTATTCTTGCGATGGGTATTGACCATTTGACCGCGATGCTTTATGCGTGGGCCCAGGATTTTCGAGATGAAGACAGAGTCCAGTTAACCCAAATGGGAATTGTGGCTTTATTCCCACTTCAGCGACTTAGGATAGATTCGCACTTTCTTGATGCTTGCTTATCCTTTTGGGATACTACCTTTCATGTTTTCGCATTTCCTCGAGGAGAAATATGTCCTCTTCCTGAAGAGATAGCAGCTATTGGAGGGTGGTGCCCTAACGCTCGTCCTGCTATTCCCCCATTTTATCTCGATCCAAGGAGGAGGCTGAGGGATTTTCTAGGGTTGTCGCATGCTGAGACAGCCCGTATGGTGAAGGGAAATTCGGTTTCCCTATTTGACTTGGCTGATAAATTTATGAACCCAGTTGGTGAAAGAATTACTTCTACCCATAGGCGTAGGGCCTTTGCCTTTTGTATGCTCCATAGATATGCCTTCGAAGGTCGAATGGATGCTGACTCATGCTTAGGTGAGATCAGGCTAATCAGCATAGTTGATCAAATGGAGACAGGTCACAGTCCAGCTTCGCTGATAACTGGGGAGATTATTATGGGTCTTGACGCTAGGAGGCTCGAACCAAAGCAACAATTGACAGGAGGCATTCGTCTTTTGCAGGTATTTTAATCATTTTTCGATAAAATACTCGATTTCCGATTTTTTTCTCTTTTTTTTTTTGCGGTAATCCCGGATTTTCCGGATTTTTCCGGTTTTTCGAATTTTTCGATTTTGCCGAAATTTTTGAATTTTTACGAGAATTTTTAATTTTTGAATTTTTTCGAATTTTTCAAAAATTTCAATTTTCCGATTTTTTTTTTTTTTTTTCGAAAGTTTTTGACTTTTCGAAAATCTTGCACACCTGGTTATTCGAGCGTCTGTCGATCATGGAGCCCCCGGTGAATATACCCAAGTACCGCAACAATCAGATTGGTTCAAGGTCTCGCCGAATAAGACCAAGTCATCCCGTAACTCAAAAATATTGGGATGAAGAGCTAATATTTCATGGTGGGCCGTTGATCAGATGAAACGTCATTTGGTGGTTCCTTCACTACTACAATTCCCTTCCTTTTATGACGCTTTGTTATTGACGCTCTTATAGAGTGTCAACCTTAAAATCTTCCCTCATTTTTATTGTGACACCATATAATGTCATAAGCTAGAATAAACTACAAACTATTTTTTAGCGAATTAATTAAGCGCCTTTACCAAAAATTTTGGAAAAGTTAACATTCTTTTACCCAAAATAATCCCGCTTATACACAATTTATCCCTAATTCATCGCCCGCTTTAGTCATCCCTAATAACCCCCAAATTTGAAAAATTACCTTAAACCCTAGTATACATCCCCGCACAATAGCAGGTATTGAACTTCTATTCATCCCTTACTTTGGAATTTAATATATGTTGATGATTGAAGTTCTATTCATCCCTAATATTCAGAAGTGTTGTTTTTCAATTATTCAATTCGTATATACATAACGCTTTTTTTAATTCGTATGTAAATGTTTTCCAATCATTTACTTCATATGTTTTGGTTCTATGATTGTAATTTTGATATCTTTTGCTAAAACGAATATGATTCTATTAATCTTATTTGATACTCCATTCTTTCTTATACTCTCCATAGTGATGTAATCCTCAATGCAATTAGGTTTTTCCAGCCTAATTTCGGTATAGATTGACATTGCTAGTAGTATTTTGAAATTCAGTTGTGAAAATAGAAAGTTGGGGATCTCTAACATTGTGAGTTATTTACAGAAACGACAGGCACTGAGTTCACCCCATATGTCATAATAATGGAGACAGGAGAGGTATGGATTGCTTGTACATTTTACTCATGTATTTTTAGGACAATAGTTGTCAAACGACTGGTAGAGACTCTTAACAGTTTATTTGTATGCTCTCTATTAGCTTTGCTCAGACGTGATTAGTTATTATAGCTGTATTTTTTTCTTAATTGGCTCAACTTTAATTCGTTTAAAATATTAAAGAATTAATGAAATAAGGAGTACAACTTAATATTCTTGTATAGTACTCGATTTTCTAGTAAAGATTGCATCATCAGAATGTATACTTCTTGTATTCTTGATAATGATGCACCAACAGGGGATATATCATAGTAAATACTAATTAGTCATCTATTGTGTCAATTTCATTCATCGTATGATCATTCTGTAAGTAGACTTAGTTATGTACATACCGGCATAGTTTGGAAATAGTGTTTTTAGTGTTTTCCTCAAAGATGGTGCCTGTTTGAATGATCTGTTTGCCCAAATGATCTGATGTGTGCGATTTTTTATCAACCTTATTCACAAAAACTGGTGACTTGGCTACTATATTTATAATACGATCGTTATCATGTTCATTTTTATTAAGAACATATATATCACGTTGCTTTTGCATAGGAGTCTTTTTTCTCAATTATTAATTTTTTAATGTTTGCTTAGAATTTTAGGATTTATCAAGGAGCATATTTCTCAATGATTAATTATCGAAGCAAAAGAACTAGCAAGCTAGGAAAAGATGAGGAATCACAAGAACCGAAAAAGTCAGCATGTCATATACCCGTTGTATCCTCAAAAGCTCCATGTGGTGGAACGGGTAAGAGATGAGGATCATTTAAACACGATAAACCAGTCCAAAATTCCAATGACAACAATTGTACTCTTGCCAAAGCACATCAATTTAAGTCCCAAAAGTTCATAAAACCTTCAAATGGCGGAAGCCCATTTACTCAGAGGTTCCCACCTCTGAAAAACCACCACATTCATTCATTTGGGACTGCTTCGTCTAGCAAATCAGATACACAACAGCTAGAAAGTGAATTTGGTCAGGTTGAAAAAAATCTCCCAACCACTCAAAACCACAAAAATAATGTACTTGAAAGACATAGTCCAAAACCTTCCTTGGCAGATCATGAAAACAGATCGTCTCTATCAGCCCCTATATGGAATCTTCTCAACAATTCACTTTCTCTAAGATGGCTCTTGAAAACAGATCGTCTCTATCATTCGACTGGTATATTCATATTTCAACTATATCTTCTCCCAAGTCCATGGTAAAAGGCCTATATCTGTTAGTAGTCTTCAAAAGGAGAATCAGGAGGTCCTTACTATATATCCAAAGTTTAATATCCAATTGGCCAGATAAAGTCAAGTTTAATGAAAATGAGGAGGTCCTTACTATTGGTAAGTCTTCATCTCATATTAATTTTCACTATTTTGGTAAGTCTTCAATCTTGTCTAAATTTGAAACTGAATAGAAACTATCTGATGAGCTAAATTGTTTGTGATCAGCTCAACTGTGATGGAAACTGAATTGTTTTTTACTAGCCCATCAAGTACCAAGTCTCATCAACAAATTGAAAATGAAGCTTTTAACAAGCTAATGTATGCAGGGGAGATACCTAGCGGCATGAGGATTATGGATACGGTGTAAAGCAAAGCGACGTGTTTGGGGCACGAAGGAAAGATAAGGACCTCAGTTATGGTGGAACAAACACCTTTGCTCTACAAAATAGGGAGAAGTTTGTTGCTAATTTAACCGAGAAAAATGAAGGTTTGATGAAGCAAAATGAATGATTACTCAAACAAAATTAAAGGTCGGAGATCAAGTGCAATGAAAATAGTACCTAGTTGAAAAAACATGAGTACACAGTTTAGTCAGATCTTGGATGTTGTGAGTAATGGAAAAGCGCCAATTGAGTTCTTTGACATTGCAATGACGATTTTAAACATGTCTAACTCTAAGGTACTCTCTTTCTTTTCTCTTCATAGATTTTGCAACTTTTTTATAATCCCTTGCTCTTGTTTTTTCCTCTCTTTCACCAGATGTTATGTTGTTGTTGGTGTTGTTACTTGCTGATGAAGGGGCATCATCCCTTCAATGTTATGTAATATTATGTTATGTTATGGAGCTTCTGTTATTACTTTCTTATGCTCGAGGTTTTTATAGAAAGGACATGATGCTGTAACTTCTACGGAGATACACAATTAATGGTGGGATTGATGGTTTGGTGCTGTGGGTGAAGTGGTGTGCTTTGTTTATAATGTTGCCTCATATAAAATTTTGTTAATTGGAGTTTGATGAGGGAATGCATGGAGTTAATAGATTCGTGAGCTATAATAACATGGTCGAATACTATATTGTATCGTTGATGTGTTTGGTAATGTTACTCTCCCATATGAAAGAAGCTGCTACTGTAAAAGTTTGGTAGTCTGATGTAGAATGAAAATGAGTTGGTATAAGAAATCGTTGCAGCTTGTACACTTTTTTTTATTCATAGGCTTAAAAAGCGTCATAAAAGTAAGGGATTTGTAGTAGTGATACGTTTCAGTTATGTCACTTATTAATTGTTGTTTGCTTTCTTTATAGGTTTCAAACACTATAACTAGTGAAGATTCGCCAAAAGGAAGATTGGAGAACACATATGTCCACCATAAATATCATAGCTAGGTTTCCATGGATATTTTATCAATCAACAACATTTGTTTTCATTTTTATATTTGTTCTTAGAGTTAAGGAGGACATTAATGTAGTTTAAATTTCATAAGTAATTTAACGCACATATATAGATATTATGTTTTACTTGAATAATAATTACATTATTGAATGTTTTGGTTTATTTATCAAATTCCTACGTTAGTTTGATTTTGTACGTATGTATATCGTAAACGAATTAATAATACGGTCGAATATATTAATTCTGCATCCTGTGATGCTTATTGATGCCAATTTTTGCAGTATATACTCGTTAGTGGATTTTTTATCTATGCATTTGTGACGCTTATTAATGTCATTTTGTTAGTGTACCCCATAAGTGAATTTTTTTTTACGCTTTTCGTCATCACAGTGTGCTTATATAGAATTCCAAAGATAATGCTCATGTATGAATTTGACGGTAAATGGTGTCACAAAAATAATGGCATGACGATTTAGTTTGTCAATTGTTTTGTTGCCAAAAAGCGTCATAAGTAATTTTGACGCTTAAGTGTGTCGACATAAGCGACACAAAAGAGTGTCACAAATTTGTGACGGCAAGAATTTTGACGCTCTTATAGAGCGACAAAAAATAAAATTGTGATGCTTTTTTGTGTCTATAATTACCCATAAAAGTGCTGTAAAAATAGGGGATTTCTAGTAGTGCTTTCGAGGCTGACGGGATTAGCTAGGAGAGACAAAGCCCGTTACCTGGTGATTTTGTCTTTGGACTGGACTGTCCATATTTATCCGGACCGTATCCTAAGACAGTTCGGTTCGTTTCAGGAGATCCCTGAGACTGAGGCAATAATTAGCGTTTCGATCCAATTGACGGACGCTATGTGTGACACGTGGCTACAACGCTGGTTCACCCGTGTCATATGGACTATACCCCGCCCTTGGCAAACCACTTGGGTTTCTAAATCATATCGCGAATGGACCTCTGAAGAATCCGAGGAGGCCCGTAAAGCTTTGAAGACCGAAGAAGCTCTTGACTTGGCCCGCCGAGAATCGGCCAAAAATAACAGACGGTTCTTCGAGGAGACTCCCATTACCTTTGTTGAATCAGGGTCGGATTCCAAGTCAAAACCTAAGACTCAGACTAATGAGACTGGTGCTAGTGATTTGGAGGGAAGACTCGGACCAAAGCTGGCGGTCCGAGACAGGCTAGGCCCGCGTGACTACGAGGTGACCGGGGGGTCGAGTTTGAAGAAACGAGCCCGGGTTAAGGAGGTTCCTTTGGTGATTAGGGAGAGTTCACCCCCACCTCGACGCCGATGGACCGAAAAGGAGGCTAAAGGCAAAGGAAAGGGAAAAATGCCCTAGTTTTTATTATTTAAGTATTAGTATTATTTATTTTGTGATGATTTTTTTTTATTTTTTTTTGTAATTTTATTATAAATAAAGAAAGGTTTATTAAAGAACCGTTCCTGTTTTTCTTTTGATTGCAGTGGTTGTGCCCTTTTGAGGGGCTGCCTACGTATCCACAATAAATGGAATCAAACCAAACGTAGTTCAGACTGAATTAATTTGCAATTTCGAAAGACATCAAGACTATTGGTTCAAGATGCTTGAAACAGTAGAATGAATAATTCTAACTTTTGACTTGTCTTTAAAAGTTTGAAAAAAAATGTCTTTTCAATAAACTTTTGCAAATGACATTGAGAAAGGTGGGTTAAGGGTAATAGCGCTTCAGCTGGTCCAGGTTAGTTGGGTTGACAAACTCGTTCCCGTCCAGATCCGTTAGCATTACCGCTCCACCTGATAGAATCTTCTTTACCAGATATGGCCCAGCCCAGTTAGGTTTGAATTTTCCTCTTGGGTCTACTGGTAATAAAGCTCGAACTGATTTGAGGACCAAATCTCCTTCTTTGATGTTCCTGGGCCTCACCCTTTTGTTGAAAGCCCGCTGGATTCTCTTCTGATAGATTTGAATATTATTGAGGGCACGAGATCGTCGTTCATCTAAAAGGACTAGCGAGTCATATCGTGCTCGAACCCAATCAGCTTCAGGTACTTGGCTTTCAAGTAGGATTCTGAGTGATGGTACTTCTAACTCAACAGGTTGGACTGCTTCCATGCCGTATGTAAGGTAATAAGGCGTTGCCCCGGTCGCAGTACGAATCGAGGTTCGATATCCCCAAAGTGCAAATGATATCTTGTCGGGCCAGTCCCGGTAATTATCAGCCATCTTTTTGAGTATGGTGACAATTGTTTTATTAGCCGCTTCTACCGCTCCATTGGTTTGGGGTCGGTAGGGTGAAGATGTATGCGTTTGAATTTTGTATTTGGTCAGCAAGGCTGCTGTTTCGCCTTGAAAATGGGTCCCGTGGTCACTAATGAATTCATGAGGGATCCCATATCGGCATATTATCTTATTTTGAATGAACTTGGCAACATGGCTGGCGTTGAGGATACGATAGGATTCAGCTTCGACCCATTTGGTGAAATAGTCGATTGCTACCAAAATGAAGCAGTGTCCTCCGGTTCCCGAGGGGTTTATCTTTCCAATTATATCGATTCCCCACGTTGAAAATGGCCATGATGATGTCATGGTGTATAGCAAGGATGGCGGCATATGCTGTACATTGGCAAAAATTTGACAATTATGGCAATGTCTGACATATAGCTGGCAGTCAGTTTTCATGCTATTCCGGTAGTAACCGAGCCTCATGATTTTTCGGACTAACATTTGGGCATTCATGTGTGGATCGCATTCGCCATCATGTACTTCAGCCATAACTTTATCGGCGTTGGTCTTGTCGACACATCGAAGGAGAGCCCCCTGTGATGTCTTTTTGTAGAGTTGCCCGTCGTCGGTGCGGATGAACTGGGTTGCCAGTGTTCGTAGGGCCTTTTTGGCTCGGTTGTCAGCTCCGGGTGGATACTCCCCGGTTGCTAGGTATGTCAGTACAGCTTGATACCACGGCTCGGGATCGGGTATCTCGACTTCTTCGATGTCGTGGATATATGCTGGCTCGGATCGTCTTTCGACACAGATCGGCATACTGGTCATATGATCGGGAATGTTTAGCAAAGATGCCAGTTTTGAGAGCGCATCTGCGAATTGATTTTCTTCCCGAGGTAGGTATATGTATTCTACCTTGTGGAATTGTTTCTCGAGATCACGTACTCGTGCCTGGTAGGCCACGAGATTAGCATTTCGAGTCTTCCATTTTTGGAGCGCTTGGTTAATGACCAGAGATGAATCACCGTGTACTCGGAGGTTCGTGACCCCTAAGTCGGCGGCGGCTTGTAGCCCGTGGATACATGCTTCATATTCAGCGGCGTTGTTAGTGACGTCAAAGTCTAGTTTGATTGATACTGGGGTATGTTCTCCTTGTGGTGAGATTAGGAGGATCCCGACTCCAAATCCTCGAAAATTGGATGCCCCGTCAAAGTACAAATCCCATGCTTCGGTATCAGTGTGGAAAATGTCTTCGTCTGGGAAGGACCAAGTGTCGATGTGTCCTTCCTCGGTTACGGGACTGTCAGCGAGAAATTCGGCTACTACTCGTCCTTTGATGGCTTTCAGTGGTACGAATTTTAGGTCGAACTCTGCCAACACGAGAGTCCATCTTGATATACTGCCATTGAGGATGGGCTTTTCGAAGAGGTATTTGATTTGATCCATTCTGGATAACACCTGCACTTCGTGACTAAGCATGTAATGTCGGAGCTTCTTAGTGGCCCAGACCAAAGCTAAACATGTCTTTTCGAGCATGGTGTACTTACACTCGTACTCTAAAAACTTCTTGCTGATGTAGTATATGGCTCGTTCTTCGGAGTTGACCGTTTGAGCTAGCATAGCCCCCATGGCTGTCTCTGTCGTGGTTAGGTATAGTGACAAAGGCAAGCCGTGCTGAGGTGGCATTAAGACCGGTGGTGAGGCCAAAATTTCCTTGATTCTATCGAAGGCTGCTTGACATTTGTCGTCCCATAGTAACCGTTCTCCTATTTTCAGCTTTTTGAAGATCGGTTCACACACCATGGTTAGCTTTGAGATGAACCTACTGATGTATTGGACTTTTCCGAGAAACCCTCTTATCTCTTTTTCGGTTTTAGGGGGCTGCATCTCGGTGATGGCCTTGATTTTAGCTGGATCGACTTCTATACCTCGTTGGCTGACGATGTGACCCAGTAATTTGCCAGATGTTACCCCGAAACTGCATTTCTGAGGGTTTAGCCTCATGTTGTATTTGCGTAGTCGGGTGAAGAACTTTCTCAGGGCGGTGATGTGACCGTCCCTGTCTTTAGATTTGACGATCATGTCGTCCACATAGACTTTCACTTCCTTATGCATCATGTCATGCAGTAAAGTCGTGGCGGTTCGTTGGTAGGTGGCCCCGGCATTGATGAGACCAAATGGCATAACTGTATAGCAATAAGTACCCCAAGGTGTGATGAAGGTGGTCTTATCCATATCTTCTTCTGCCATTTTTATCTGATTATATCCCGCATACCCGTCCATAAATGATAGAAGGGCATGATCTGCTGTGTTGTCCACCAGTATATCGATGTGTGGCAATGGAAAATCGTCTTTCGGGCTTGCTTTGTTAAGATCCCGAAAGTCTACACAGACACGAACCTTACCATCCTTTTTAGGGACTGGTACTATGTTTGCAACCCAATCTGGATACTCGGAGACTCGTATAAACCCAGCTTTGAATTGTTTGTCGACTTCCTCCTTGACTTTGAGGGACCATTCGGGCCTCATGCGTCGGAGTTTTTGTTTAACCAGCTTGAACCCTTCCTTGATCGGTATATGGTGCTCGGCTATTTCGCGATCGATCCCCGGCATGTCCTTGTAGGACCATGCGAAGACGTCTTTGAATTCTTGAAGGAGAACTATGAATTGTTGTTTCTCCATGGGATCTAAGGATAATCCTATCTTAAGCATCTGAGGTTCTAAGGTTGTTCCCACGTTGATGGATTCGGTGTCTTCGATTACCGGATTGCGGGATTCCCTTTGCTCTAGTTGCTCGATCAGATGTGGAGGTAAAGATACCTGTTCGTCGGGCTTCTCAATGTCATTGCACATAAAATTTTTGAAATTTTGAAAATGAGACAAGTCGTAAGCAGAACAGTTGTTATTATTGATCATAAATTGAGAAAAGAGCTCGAAAAGAGCGGCCATCTGATCACTAGTCAGTGGCGGGATAGGTAGGGTGCCCGGGACAGACCCCGAGGCACCAGGAATGGCTAAAGGAAGAGGGGGAGTTACGGGATTGATCCTAGCACCAGACTCACTAGACTCAATCTTAGACTCTGACTCGGACTCTGACTCAGACTCAGACTCAGATTCTGGCATCTCTCCTTCTCCTGTGATCAGCTTGTAAGTTTTTCCTTGACTGTCAGTCCATTTGACAGTCTTCCTCCAAGCTCTGGTTCCGGATCCGACCTCCGAGATTAGCTTAGACGGGTCAAAGGTGCGACTGCGGAGAATGAGGCTGACTAGCTCTTCTTTCGGTGTTGGAACCGCGAGTTCTTCTCCAAAAAGTAGCCCTAGTGCGGGCTCAGCATTCTTAGCATCTTCGGATTGGATGAGAGCGAAGATGTCGTCCGGTATGTAGTTGCAGTCCTGGGCCAAGTGGGTCCCAGGGCGTGTGGGCCGATATAGGCCGGTTTGAGCAGTCTCGAATACTGGAGTGATGAAGGTAACCTTACCGGTTTCAGTATGACCCATGTTTTCCGGAGTTAGAGTGTAGCCCAAGCCTGCTTGAGTCCTCCCATTGTCCAGAACTTCAAGAATTTTTCCTGCCGGGAGATCGGGCCTCGATGTAACCCCTGGTAGAAAGCCCAGATTCTGCAACATCCGGTCTAGGGGGACGGTGAAATAAGGGCGGAAGAGATGATCTTCTTCGATGGCTCCTACGAAGTCGAACCCCCATAGATCGGTGCGGCCCGAGGTGTTGCAATTAGCCACAGTCATGGGTGTGACTTCTATAGTGATGACGGTGTCACGCAAAGGCAGCTTGATTTTCCGATGCAAAGTGGAGGACACGGCCCTGGTTGCATGGATCCAAGGTCTTCCTAGAAGAAGATTGAAGGAAGAAGTCACGTCGATCACTTGAAATTCCAGCTCTTTCTCTATCGGGCCTGTTATGATAGTGAGTTTTGTGGCTCCGGCGACTGACTTTGGGCTTCCGTCGAAAGCCTGAATGGTTTGAGCCGTTGGGATATAGTCGGCCTCGGTGATGCCGAGGGCTTTGGCCGTCCTCAAGGGGAGGACGTTGACTGCAGACCCGTCGTCAATTAGGGTCATGGGTAAATACTTTCCACGGCAGATAACCGTGATGTAGAGGGCCATGTTGTGGGCTGGCCCAAATGGTGGTAGATCGGCATTGGAGAAGGTGATAAGTGGGCCTTCTTCTATGGATCTGCCTTTTAGGTGAGGTAGGACTGTGGCTACCATTTCAGCCGGGGTAGCCATAGAGTCAATTTTGACTTGATCGAGGGCCTTAGTGAGTGCCTCTCGATGTTCCTGAGAGCTAACTAGGAGTTGCCATATAGAGAGGTCAACTCGAGTTTTGCTTAGCTGTTTCACAAGAGCCTTTTCAGGAGTCGGCTCTTCTGGGGCGGGCTCTACCCTAAGTGGTTCAGCGATGATGAGGGCTTGACTAGTGGCTAAGGCCTTGGACTTAACCTTCTGAATCTCCTCGGGCGTGATGGGGACGGCTTCCCCTTTGGTGAGGTAGACGTCGTCTTCGTCGTCGCACCAGATCCCGTTTATTTGAGGGATAAATGGAGAAATGAGGTGTGAGCAATCCATTACTTCTCCGGAAAAGATGGCGTGAGTGGCCAATGGGTTGTCCTTGTTGTTGGGCTTACCCCCGGGCAAAGGGATTTTCCCGCTTTCAATGAGATCTTGGATAAGGTGCTTGAGTTTCCAACATTTCTCGGTATCTTGTCCCTTACCACGATGATAGTGACAGTAGGCCTGGAGGTTGTAGGCCTTAGAGCGATGTTCGACCGGGATATCAGGTGTTGGGCCTATCGGGGTGATTAGGCCTTTTGATGATAACCTCTGAAGGGCGTTTTCATAGGTAGTGCCTATGTCGGTGAATACCCGGGGAGTGGTAGTCTTCTGGGATGAGGTATCGAGTGCATTTACCTCGTCGAAAATGCTACGAGTGGCGGGCTTGCTCGTTGATGAACTGGCCCCTTGGTATCCCTTAGTGGAGGCCTTAGTGAGGCTTTCCAATCTTAGATCATCCTCGATTCTTGTTCCCATTTCAGTTAGGACCGCGAAGCTAGGTATGATGGCGTACCGGAGATGGACCCGGTAAGCTGGAAGTAGGTTCTTGACAAAGGCTTCAACCAGCACCTTTTCACTGGGCTTATCGACCATTTTGACGCTTTCAGCCCTCCAGCGTTGAAGGTATTTTGTGAATCCCTCCTTAGGTTCCTGGGCCATTACTTCCAGGGTGCGCATGGTGGTCTGGATTTCCGTGTTGTCGGCGTAATTCTGAGCGAATTCCGTTGCCACGTCATCCCAAGTTTTGTATTTCTTGGGATCGAGCCGGTAGTACCAGGCTCTTGGGTGCTTCTCGAGGGAAGAAGCGAATAGGTGCTTGAACATGTTGGACTTAACCCCTTTAAGGGCCATGAACTCCTTGAAAGCCCGGATATGGTGAACCGGGTCTTCAGTACCCTCGAACATTGGCATACCCGTCAGATTGAGATTGGTGGGTAGCTCATCGGTCAGTGGGGTATAGATCCTAGCATTCTCCGTATGGATGGAGCTTTGGGTTGTCAGGTGGACCTGTTCCTGCAGTTTGAGGACTGCACTGGCCAATGCGGCTAAAGGCCCGTTATCTTCGATTGAAGCATTGGGGGTTCCCTGTTCTACGGCACTAACCCGAGTAATGATGGCGATCTGGTCTTCCCGCATTTTCCTTAGTTGGTCTTGGATTTGGGCCAGCGAGGCGGTCAATTCATCTATGGCCTTTTGCGTCATGGCTCGAGTGTGGGGTGACCTGTCTGTAAGGGCACCGCGTAATCAGTAACTGACCCAGATCTTAGAATCAAAAGTACATCCCGAGCAAGAAAAAGACTAGACTAGAAAGAAGACCGGAGACTGACTTCTAAATGGATGACGCATGAGTGGTGGGCCTTCCTTAGGATTCAGCAGAGTGGGCCTAGTCCTGTTCGAAGGAAAGTCTACGTCAGAAATCCCCAGACTTTAGACTCGAGTGTGTAAACGGGCTTCCCTTTGTAGGAGTTAGTCCTATGAAGGTGGGCCGTGCCTTGACAAGTAAGGCGGACTGGGATGGGGTGGAAACCCGTGATATAAGATCGATGGAGTTTCGACGCTAGAGACTCTTACAACCTATGACAAGACCCGACATTGCTAAATACGGGAAGTCCTAAGCGGAAGAGGGTTTTGAAAAGAGAATTTGAATTTGAAAACCGAGCAAAGTCGGATTGGAAAACCCGATTTTTTTTTGAAAACCGAGAAAAAGGGTTATCGGGCCGAGATTTCGGGCTTTTTTTTGAAAAGGTTTGGACAGCATACCGGCTAAAAATAGGCTATTTTGAGTCAAAATCATAAGTCCTAAATTCGGCAGCTTTCCGGGTTTTGAAAAAGTAGATGGGTTTGTAAATTTTTGAAAATGACGGTTTTTGAAAAGACCAAAAGAGATCAAGTAGCATGTAGTCATAGAATCAGTATAACGACGCCATGTATGCTCTTAATCTAAGTCTCGGTCGGTCTAATAGGGTCTATACCAACAACGATGGCTTTCTCGTACTGAGGACGGACTCCCTAAGCCGAGTTGGTCTTAGGACATGCCGCAAAGTCTAAACGAGTTCCGCCATTGAAGTCTTTAGTGCACCCAAGTGGGAGTGCACCGTGGTATAGTGGGACGTCGGTCACAAGTAACCGGCCCGGGATAGAACGGGGTTATGCATGAACCATCGAACTAAAACGTGTACATTACTAATCGAACTATTTCTTTTCGAGTCTCACCCTGAGGATGCCGATGGTAAGTGACACATCAGTTAATCCCCAGCGGAGTCGCCAAATTGTGGACATGACATAGGTCCACCCCGACGCGGCGAAGCGCGGGTTTTGGGGAGGCGATAGAATTTCCATATGAGATGGATCGAATAGAATTTTAAATCGAAGTAGGAGTCGCCACCGAATTTTATGGTTATTTGGAACCATTCGAACCCACTCTATGTCGTAGTGGGCCATACTTAAAGCCTGGCCCATTTCCGATGTCAGAGTTTATCGGGTTCGTCCCTTAGCATTACGATACCGATGCCGACTGGGCGGTTAATCGTATATTGAATGACTCTCGTTGCCAATGGATTCGGACATCCGGAAACCATGGTTCTGAGTAAGGGGTGAGGGTACGTGTTGGGAAGTTCAATGAGAACACCCAACCCCGCCCGCACTTAGCGGCCTTTACTAAGATATCGTTCGGTTTTGTGTACACGCGTTAGTTCGACGATGAAATGATATGCAGAGATTATTTTCCTAAGACATGTGAGGAAAAATAAATAAATGGGTTGCTAAGTCGTTTAATGCATGTTAAACTAATAACGTCAAAGTTATTTTAGCATGTGAGGTTCGTTTTAGTCTAATAAAACGATAAAAAGAAAATGAGAGAAAAGTTGCTACAAACACGAGAAAACGAGTTAGTAACGATTGAAATAATAATATATGAAATTGAAATCGAGAAAATAAGAATTAATCGAAATCTGAAAAATATCGTTAAAAACGTTGTTTTGTAAAAAACGATGTTCGAGAAAAAATAAATAAAAAAAAAACGAAAAAAGGTGTGTTTGGGCCGAGAGCCGCGCGACTCGCCCGAGACTCATGCGGGTCGCGTGGCGGCCTGATTTCGACGACGGTTTTCGGAAAATTTTGATTAAATCGCGTACGAATATCGCATAACTCGTACCCGACTTAATATTCTCGATATTCGTTATATTCGATAGTTGATTATCAAATATTTAGAATAGTTTTGGAAAAGATATAAATTTGGAAATCGTTTCGTAAAATAATAAAAATAAACGAACGAAAGACTAAAAAAAAGGAACTGGGTCAGACTCGTGCGCGAGTCGCCTGGACCGGGCGCGACTCGCGTACGGGTCTGATTTTTATTATTTTTTGTTCGAAAATTGTTAATTCTATAAATCGCGTACAAATATGAATTAATTTATACTCGGTTTATATTCTCGATATTCGTCGTATTCGATATTCGATTATGAAATCGATATCGAATAGTCGGAATGACTTTAGAAAAGGTTTTGAAAAAGTTTGTTTTTGAACGAAAAATAGAAAAAGGAATTTTGAACGAAAAGTTGTAAAAAAGGATTTTTGAACGAACAAAAAATAAAATGAAGTCGTCGAAACTTTAATATAATTCTTTTCGATACGATATTCGATTATATAAAATCGATATCATATTTTATGAATATTCGAAAATAGTTTTTTTAGTAGTATCGATATTAGAAAATAAAAGAAAAAGACCGACGAGAGACCCATAAAAAGACGAGAGAAAGGGAAGAGAAAATAGAAGAGACGGGTTTGATTTACACCCTCAACCTACATGCTTTGTATTCTCGGTATAAGGCTCGTCAGACGGTGGCTTAGACACGGGAGCGTCGAGATGATGTGGGTGAGTTAAGGTGTCGGTTTTTGGAGTGTTTTTGTGTGTATGTGAGGCGTGGGTTCGGCCGGTTCGGACGGGATTGGTTTCGCTAGATCTTCGGAATTATTTCAGGATTATGTCGGGATTTTGGATGTCGTCTTTTGGCTGCTGAAAGTTTGTGATTTTTTCGGTATTTTTTGATGTATTGTTCATGTATCATTCATGTTGGACGGGAGGTCCTATTTATAGGGAATTCCCGACCTTGGTTTAGGAGAGTTTGAATACCGCTTAGGATAGGGAACGTAGGAGTTCGAGGGAAATAAGAATTCCGCTTTCTTGGCCAAGAAGAAAGAGAAACACGGCTGTTTTGTACTGTTTTGGCCGAGTGTTTTGCACTCGGTCAAGTGTTCGAATCGGTTTTTGAATAGGATTCCTGTTCGAGCTAGAATTACCGCTTGAGTAAGAAGCTGAGGAGAACGAGGATTCCGTTTTCTTGTGAGGGTTTTTGATGGGGTTTTGTATTTGAGTTGGACTTTGTATGTTGGAATGGTTGTTTTGCTTGTCTCGGAAACGACTTTGACCAGGGTTGACCCAATCGTAAGAAAGTCGGTTTTATTTCCGGTGTCGGTTTTGGCCCAAATTAGTCTCGTTTGACTCGGAACGGTCCGCTGGGCCTGGATTTGAGGTTTGTTTTATGAGATGTGTACTCCGTAAGTGCTTTAGCCAACAACTAATGGATTTGAGCCCATATCCGAGCGCGTAGAAACACGTTAGCGTCCGATCATCATCGGGTGTTTTTTTTGGGAAACTACCATAGACACCTGGCAATCAAAATGCGGGTGTCTACAAAACCAATTATCCAAGACATCAGTTTGCAACTAATATGCAGAAAATAGATGTAGTATGTTACTTACAGGAAACTAAAACCAAGTCATTAAATGGCAGCAACAGTTCACGAGGCATGATCAATCTCCACTACTACCAATTAATTTTCCCATCATCAATCTTCGTCTACCATTTTTTATTCCTCATTGATGTTGTTCAACAATTCATGAAGCATTGTTGTAAATGTCGATTTATTCCTCTCGGGAATGCATCACCGATTTCTCCAATCTCATCTCATTAACCTTCTCATCTCCTCGGTTTCCCTTCATCTCGGTATTCCCGGTTGAATTCAGAAAATTGCACTCTCAATTATGATTGCCTCTTCCCCATATGGTTTCTCTTCCCCTCACAATTTTTTTGTTCCCATAAATTTCAATTTTTCCAACAATTTCGTCTTCCCTATATATTCTTCTCTTACCCACAGTTTTTCCTTTCATAAATTTTGCTTTCGATCTACCCGGTTTGGTGAGATTTGGGATTTTTTCCGTCATAATTTTCATTTCTCAGTTTCCTTTATAATTTATCTACTAGTATAGACCCCGTGCAATGCACGTTATTTATAATATATTTATCTTATAGAATATTTCATTTAAGATTTTAAATAAAAAATTTATTATTTTATTTTTACTATTTATCGACTGTATAATTTAGAAATAGGAAAATATTTTTTAAATCGCAAAACTAATCAAAATATTTGAGTAATGTTTTTAAATGTACGGAGTATTAAATAACGTGTAATTAATGAAAATATTGTTTATATTTTTTATATACTCGGTTTATATCATCTCACATCTCGAGATACCCACTTCTCTCTTTAACATACCATAAAATACATAAATATTTATCAAAAATTGTATAATAATGAACTTTTTTTAATGGTTAGCACGCCGTGATAAGTTCTCTTTGTGTAAAAAAGCTATTCAGTTTTTCATTAGAAAATTAAAAAATAAATTAAAAATGGACTGTCTCAGGTGTAAGACTTATATTATGTAATTTGTGAAACTTTTTATATGGATTTTAATAGTATATTCTGTATTTTGTAGTCTCCCCTACCAAAATAATCATTCTATATGATAATTATAATCCTCACATTTGAATAAATGAGAAGATCTTAATGGTATCGAGTGAGTATATACTCCTCCGTCCCGATGAATTGTTTGCCTTTGCTTTTGGCACAAAGGGGAAAAGGTCCAATGATGAAGTGACATGTGAAGCCAAATTCATGAGGAGGTCAAATTACATATATATATATATATATATATATATATATATATATAATATTCCTCAAATTGAAAGGCAAGAAATTCATTCAGACGCCCCAATACGGAATAGATAAAGAATTCATTGGGACGGGGAGAGTATATCTTTGTAAAAGTTAAAGTAAATAACTCATTTCAAAAATAATTTTTTTAGATAACTGATTTTTTTCTCAAGGTTAATGACATCATATCTTAAAATTTATCTAATTATTTTCATAAAAAGAAGTTTTTTTTGTCAATTTCTTTAACATTAATGATATTGAATAGTTTGTGAATTTATTAGTGAAATGTTCTTTTACTTCTCAATTTAAATTAGTGTATTTTTGAGGAAAATGTTAGTAACTGTTATTGTCTGAGAGTAGTATATAAAGAATTTTCGTAGAATTTTACTATGTATCATACTTTTTATGAGCAATCGAAATATATATATTACATTTTTATATAGTTACTAAATTTTATGATATATGTATTTAATTTATATATGTAATTTATCTATTTGTTTGGGTTGATTAGTGTTCCGGTATGGAAACGGGTCCCTGACCTTGGGCTTCGCGGTTCTCCTCGGCTCCGGGTGCGTGCCGACGGTGATCCTGCAAGGTGAACTCCGGGCCCGGGGGAACCCCCGGGGCGGAGCCTCCGACGCCCAAGTTAGTAAAATGTATGACCGAATATAGATATTTAGGGAGATCAGAGAGGTAGAGAGAGTTGGGAGGAGTATGTGTGAATGAATTCAATGTCCCCCTTTCCCCTCACCCTAAGTGGGGTATTTATAGGGGAAAGGGTGTAGTAGGGTGATGTCACCCATGACATCAGCATAGTGATCAGTAGATAGGTCTTTTTGGGTCAGTTGATGGCTACCCGTAAAGGAGGTCGGGCCTATGCGTCAGGGGGTTTTATCCCCCATCAATTTGCCCTCAGCGGAGTCGGATAATGCGTATGCGGGTCCGGTGCCAAGCATGATTGGACCGACAAAATAAATGACGGACTTTGTTTTTCATACAAAGCCAAGCATTCACTAGGCTTTGTGGGTGCGTCTGCCTTAGCATCGTCTGGATTCTGTCTGGGCGTCAGACGTCGTGCCTTTTGTGTACTCGGAGGTGTACATGGGGTTTTATTATTCTATACATGACCAGGTAATCACTAAGCCCTGTGGTCAACGCTTATGCCCTGGTACATCTCATACGAATGTGTCAGGGTGCCAGAGGCCTGCCAGGGTAGTTTATGGGCCTTGTCTAGGTCTTGGGGGCCGTGCCCCATGCCTGCCCAGAGGTAGGCAGAGGGACTTATGATTCGGCGCATAGGGCCTGGCCTGACCCTGGCTTCTTGCCGAAGTCCAGGGGGCCTGCCCCCCGCCTGCCCAGAGGTAGGCAGGGGGACTTATGGTTCGGCACGTGGGGCCCGGTCTGACCCTGGCTTCTTGCCGAAGTCCAGGGGGCCTGCCCCCTGCCTGCCCAGAGGTAGGCAGAGGGACTTATCGTTTGGCGCATGGGGCCGGGCCTGACCCTGGCTTCTGTTTGAAGTCCAGGGGGCCTGCCCCCTGCCTGTCCAGAGGTAGGCAGAGGGACTTTATCGTTCGGCGCATGGGGCCGGGCCTGACCCTGGCTTCTGGTCGAAGTCCAGGGGGCCTGCCCCCTGCCTGCCCAGAGGTAGGCAAAGGGACTTATCGTTTGGCGCATGGGGCCGCGCCTGACCCTGGCTTCTGTTCGAAGTCCAGGGGGCCTGCCCCTTGCCTGCCCAGAGGTAGGCAGAGGGACTTTATCGTTCGGCGCATGGGGCCGGGCCTGACCCTAGCTTCTGGTCGAAGTCCAGGAGGCCTGCCCCTGCCTGCCCAGAGGTAGGCAGAGGGACTTTTCGTTTGGCGCATGGGGCCGGGCCTGACCCTGGCTTCTGTTCGAAGTCCAGGGGGCCTGCCCCCTACCTGCCCAGAGGTAGGCAGAGGGACTTGGGCTCTGTAGAAGGCTGGACGTGTATCATGCCTTGTTTTTTGTTGGGGGGTCTATTTTCTCAGGGTTTTGCAACAGGGGGCCCTTCCCCTATTGCCCCCTGCCCATTAGCTATGAGAGTAATGAACAGGTGATGGGTAAATATTAATCTTGTCTTCGTAGAATTCCACATGGTGGTTGGCGGACCTAGGCGGTCTCCGTAGGCGTCGAGGTTTAGCCGTAAGTCGGTTGAACTGCATCTTGGCCGAGCCGTAAGCTGGTAGGGTCGGACCGTAAATCGGCAGGGAATCATCTTGGCCGAGCCGTAAGTCGGTAAGGCCGAGCCGCATGTCGGCAGGGCGAACCGTAAATCGGCAGGGCAACATCTTGGCCGAGCCGTAGGTCGGCTGGGCTGTATATCGGCTCAGCCGTGAGTCGGCTGAGCTGTATATCGACCGAACCGTTGGTCGGCTGGGTCATGTCTCTGTCAAGCTACAAAAATTGAGCTCATTTGATACCCATTTTTGTGACTTATCTTCACCATTTTTCGGGAAATTTTTTTGAGAAGTTTTTGTGAATTTTCTGTGGGGGGATGGAAAAATCGGATAGCTTTTGTGGCCCATTTTTTCTTGTGGCTAATTTTCTTGTGTAGAGTATATTCAACTCTAGCTAAATTTCGTTAATTATCGTTTAATGAGAAGGGTGTGACCCCATAGTATACAACTAACACAAGTCCAACTTTCTTTTGATGAGTCCGGGCCTGCGGGATCAATGACCGTCGACTCTTCCAAAGCAATTTGGTCTCCGTACTCATTTTAAAATGACAGCTCAGTGCACATACCTCATGTGAAGCTTTTTTCTTTTTTCACAAATCTTGATACAGGCGAATTGACTGTGCTCTTCCCTTGACATGGGTTTCTTTTTCCGTTTTCAACATGTAATATCTGCCCTGCTCCTCAATCGAGCTTTCGGTTGAGCCTGTCGGATTAACTCGAGAGTGAAATTTACTCTTGCAACCCTCTACTGGTGGATACAGTTTTCGGATTTTTTTCGACTAATCTTCTATAATCTGTGTCACAGTCTCGATTGAGAAGGACGTAGATGGTCTGCCGTTCTTCTGATCCCAAGATGCCAACCAAGATGCGACACCGACTTAGACAGTTGAAGAGTCCAAATGTATGTGTACTAATTGAGCCTAATAAAATCAAACCAAGTGAAATACAACCAACTTAACCTTCATTCATGCGTTTAGTCAAACACCATATATGCACTACTCAAGAACTTCTTTGAGCACCGAGTCACAACTCTTCCATCCCGATCAACATAAAACCGCGTTAAGTGACCCAGATATTCCAGCACCAATGAATCCACAATCAAGAATGACAGAAGTTGGAACAAATTGGAACCCTTGAGTCCAACTATTTTGCATCGTTTCGTTGATATGCATCATGATGCTTGTTGGTTAAAGTGACGATGAGACTGATGTACCGGGTGTCGATTTTATGGTAGGCCGTCGGCCATGGTGAGGTCGGCTAGTAAGGCAGTTTGACCCGATATTTTGTTGGTCAATTGACCTGCCGACGATGGTGGTTCCGGGACTGTCCATCATTGAACCGGGATGACCAACTCTTGGTTTCGTTCCCCGGATTCGTCAGACTATTTCGTACCATTTAGTTATGGCATCTCCCGGTTATTGATGATAAATTGTAAATATAAGGCTTTGAATCAAGAATTCCAAATAAACAATAGTAGATCTAAAACATACAGGCCATACTTTAGTGTAGAATAGACTTAGCTTTGGTGAGGGTGATGTCATCACTATTGTCATGCCAATCCACTTGCCCTGCAAACTACGCTGTGTTTTATTCATTACTGATTGTTTTGTTGCACCTGAGATAATCGTTGATACCCATTACTGTGTATTTCACAAGCAAAGGTTATCTTTACTCAGGCTCCCCTCTAAACTCCAATCATCAGGTAGTATCAATCATGAATAACGCCACCTTCGTGTGATCTAAGGCAAAAACGTACGCTTAGATCTAAAAAATGATTTGGGTTGGTTTTTTGTAGATGTATATCAAAGATGAAGATTAGATCTGGAAAAATTTGTATTTGGGAGTGGTTGATTTTTGTGGGTAATTCGTGAGCACAATCACAGACGGCGCAAAATTGTTCCGGTATGGAAACGGGTCCCTGACCTTGGGCTTCGCGGTTCTCCTCGGCTCCGGGTGCGTGCCGACGGTGATCCTGCAAGGTGAACTTCGGGCCCGGGGGAACCCCCGGGGCGGAGCCTCCGACGCCCAAGTCAGTAAAATGTATTACCGAATATAGATATTTAGGGAGATCAGAGAGGTAGAGAGAGTAGGGAGGAGTGTGTGTGAATGAATTCAATGTCCCCCTTTCCCCTCACTCTAAGTGGGGTATTTATAGGGGAAAGGGTGTAGTAGGGTGATGTCACCCATGACATCAGCATAGTGATCAGTAGATAGGTCTTTTTGGGTCAGTTGATGGCTACCCGTAAAGGAGGTCAGGCCTATGCGTCAGGGGGTTTTATCCCCCATCAATTAGGTTTGGAAGTGTAATTGTTGTGTTAATTTTCTTTAATGAATGTGTGATCTCAGAAAATTCAGTGAAGATGAATATGGCAGTAGTGGAATATGTGGAAGGAGATGATATTTCTTTCAATCGGTACTCTTCTAATTTGTCTTCTTCTTTCTCCTTTTTCAATCAATTCTGTGTTTTTTTTTCTCTAATTGTTGTTTTTGTTTTTGATTTTGATTGAATCCAGGAATTGTTTTGCAACAACTTTATCCCATCTTCTAAATTGAATCCTCCAAATTCTCAAGAAATGCTGAAATATCTCAACTTTGAAGAGGAATTTGGTTAATAATTCGAAAATGAAGTTACGAAAATCCGGCTTTTTTGGGCATCTACAAGAGAATGGCAAGCACGGGACTGGAGGAGGGTCGTTCCGGATTCCATTGAAGGCAGCCAAAAGTAAGTCAGGGGTTTAGTACTAGATAAGGGTTTTGCTCCAATTTTTCTACTACAAGGGTTAATCGTCTATATAATCTCTCCATTAATATCCTCCCTTTCAATATGTGTCCAATTTATTTTTTATTATTAGTATTTCAGATGTGGTGTACTTCTCATCCTAATTGTTTTTGGATAATGATAGGGCGCCACAGGGTGGCGCTGAATCTCGACGCCACCGGAATAAAATAATAAAAATAAATAAAAACTTGAAAATCTTTATTTTGATTTTGTGTGAAATCCAAAAGGGTTAACATGTAATTTACTATTTATTATAAATTATTTAATCAAGAATATTTTATCTAAATTAATATTTAGTGTATCTTTTGATGATTCAACAACAATATTATCCCGTACTATATTATAAAACTATTCTAAACATTTGACTTTGAGTGAATATAATATTTGATGACGCACATTCGAGTATCTTGGACTTCAATAGTCAACAACGATGACGATACACAAAAAATTCTAATGTTTACAAATATAAGTCGAGATGAGACAATTCCCGAAAGCTCGTAATCTTATCATGCTAAAATGAACGTTTTGGTATGTGCTCCCCCATACTAAAACGCATTATATATACCAGACGCCTTTATTAAACGCGCTATCAGGCGGTTCTCCCCGCCCCTTTCATTTTATGATGATGATCAAGACATACGTAAATAATTGATATTATAAAGAATAGATTGTAGTAATAAAATTTAATATGAATAAATAAAAGAATTAACATTCATGATTAAAATTAGTCAAATCAGATTTGCTAATGCGTACACCCGAGAGCGCACCAAAGGTAGCGACGACAAGTTTTGCGTCATCAAAAAAATAGTCAGTTATCAATGACAATAAAACAAGCAACATAATAAAATTGTTAGTTTAAACTATTAAAATGGACAATGTTTAATTGTTTGGGTAAACAATTTATATATTGTCTACATATTTTTTTTATATATAAATATAAGAGTGATCGTAACTGTAGACACCCACATTTTGATCGCCAGGTGTCTATAGCAGTTTCCGACAAACACCCGATGATGATCGGACGCAAACATGCTTTATCGTACTCGGAAATGGGCTCGAAATCGTGGATATTTAGCTTGGGCTTTTTACGGAGCACAAATATCACAAAACCAACCTCAAAACCTGGCCCAGTGAGTCATTTCAAGTCAAATAAGACTAATTTGGGTCGAATCCGACACTAGGGGCAAAATCGTCTTTTAGCGACCGAGTCAAACCCGGTCAAAGATATTTTCCCGAGACTACGGGTCATCCGTGTCACCTCACGTGACCGAATCGAGCTCAAACTCCACAAAAAATCAGCTACACAAATATTAAACAATTCCGTTAAAGGTAGAATTCGATCTCAAGTAGGAATTCAATCCGAAAACCGAATCGAGCATTTGACCGAGCGTAGGACACTCGGCCGAGTGGCCTGTTTCAGCCAAGTTCCTCTTCCCAAACCGGGATTCCCTTTTCTTCTTTGCCAAGTAACGGAATTCTCGTTCATCACAACTTCTTACATTTCCTATCCCGATTGGTATTTCTTGTCGTACAAGCAAGATACCTCTCTCAACCTTCTTCTCCTATAAATAGGACCCTATGCACACAACACAAAACACAATTTGCATACACATTATTCACACACGATTTAATTCATACAATTTCCGACATTCTACATCCATACACAATTCATAAATCCGTCACACTTAGCATCGAGAAACCGATAGTGTAACCCGAGACTACAAAAACCGGCATATACCCGTCACCCTTTGTACATCCAAACCGAACTACCAACTCACCGACATTAACCCGACGCTCCCGTGCCTTAGCCACATTCTGACGAGCCCCGATCCGAGTTAACAAAAGCATGTAGGTTGAGGGTGTAATCGAACCCGACTTCTCTTCTCTCCTTCTTCTTCTCGTTTTTTCGTCCGTCTCGCGTCGTCATCATTTTATTTTACGGGTCGTTCATTGTTTTTTATTTCTAATATCGATATTACTAAAAACTATTTTCATATAAACGAATATTCTTAAAAATACGATACCGATTCTCTAGTCGAATATCGTATTAAAAGAATTACATTAATCTCGTTGATGCTACAAAATCGTTACTTTTTACAAAATACAACGATTTAAACGCGGAGAGAACTAACATTCTTTTTCTTTTCGTTCAAATTTTCTTTTCAAAACAATTTTATAAAACCTTTTCTAAAAGTCATTCCGAATAATCGATATCGATTTCATAATCGAATATCGAATACGACGAATATCGAAAGCATAAATCGAGTATAAATTAATTCATATTTATACGCGATCTATCGAAATTAGCTACTTTCGAAAAAAAACCCGAACCGGGACAGACCCTCACGCGAGTCGCGCCCCTCCCAGGCGACTCGCGCGGAGGCCTGAAACACGCGGCTCCTTTTATCCTCTTCTTCGCTTTTCTCAATTTTTCTTAAACATCATTTTTTTCTACAAAACGGTTTCTTAAAACCTTTTTTCTACCTTTTTCAAAATTATTCCGAATATTTGATATCGATTTCATAATCAAATATCGAATATAACGAATATCGAAAATATTAAATCGAGTACAAATTATGCACGCGATTTAATAAAAACATCGATTTTCAGAAAATCGACCTCGAAACAGGCCGGGGCGCGAGTCGCGCGCACCCCGGGCGATTCGCGTGGCAGACTGAAGCGCGACCCGCCTTTTCTCTTTTATTATCTTTCTTCGAACATCATTTTTTGGACAAAACAGCGTCTTTTTAGCAAGATTTCAGGTCTCGATACATTATTCATCGCATTCATATTTTCATTCGATTTATTCAATCATTACTAACACGTTTGTTCGTCTTTTTAGCAACTTCTTCTTTTTATTATTTGTTTTATTATACTAAAACGAACCTCGCATGCTAAAATACAACTTTGTCGTTAATTTTCATGCATTAAACGACTTAGCAACCCATTCAATTATTCACATGCTTAGGAAAACAATGTTTGCATATCATTCATCGTTCAACTAACGTGCGTATTCAAAAATCAAACGATATCCTAGTAGAGGCCGCTAATGTGCGGGCGGGGTAGGGTGTTCTTTGTGAACTTCCCAACACGTACCCTCACCCCTTACTCAGAACCTTGGTTTCCGGATGTCCGAAACCATTGGCAACGAGAGTCATTCAATACATGATATCCGATCAAGTCGGTATCGGTATCAAATGCTAAGGGACGAACCCAATAAGCTCTGACATCGGAAATGGGCCGTATTTTGTACACGGCCCACTACGACATAGAGTGGGTTCGAACGGGCCCGTACTCCCACAAAGTTCGGTGGCGACTCCAACTTCGATTTAAATTTCAATTCGATCCATTCTCATATGGAGATTCATTCGCCTCCCCAAACCCGCGCGTGGCCGCGTCGGGGTGGACCTATGTCATGTCCACAGTAACAAAAATACTAAAGTATTTTAGGAAAAAAAAGCGAGAGATATTGAAACGTTAAAATAAAATTGAAAATGATAGAATGGTTTAAGTGTGACTCGAACCTAAGCACAATCAACACACATACTGATTATTCATCTCCTAAATACCACTCAACCAAGTGCGCTTATCCGCTTATAAATGTGATAAAATTATATATGTAATACAAATAGATTATATTTTTTTTCCAATATATGCCTAACCAATCCCTACAATTAAGATACAATACTTTTTTGTAATATTCTTCAATAATAACTAACAGATCTTCACAATATTGTTTTGATTTTTTCTTTTCTTAAATTATATAATTATTATAAATATAATTATAACTTATTTTGTGAAGTTCCGATTTTACCCCTGCCAACTAACTAATTATTAAATCATATTTTAAAGGAGAAAAATAATATAATCCTGGTAAATTACTAAAATATCCTCGGTGGCGCACAAATTCAGCGCCACCCGGTGGCGCCATCTCATTATTCATTGTTTTTTGTGTAGATATGAAGATTAACTCCAACTATGGATTCAATCAAGGAAATCCAGTTAGGTAAATAAATTTTCCGTCTTTTTTCCTCTTCGAAGTGAACCGATTCTATTTCATCCTTTCTTATAATGGGTTGAGTTTAATTTTTATATTGATTTGTATAAATCATAGATAGATAATGATGATCATGTTGAATGTATTAGAAGGAGGAGGAGAGAAGGAGAAGAAAAAAAACAGTGGTAACAAGTTACAACAACCACAGCAGCAAACTTTCTGACGAAGAAAACAAAAGACGAACCGATATCAAACCTGTTAGATCTGAGAACTGGACGGATTACTTGAAATTTTCACCCTTCAATTTTTACAAGGTATAATTTTTTTTAATCTCCCTTACTCAATTATTGATTATTGATTTTGTTTTATTTTCATTCATTGATCATGCTATGTAATTTAGAATTAGACATGAATGAAAGAAAATTTAGAGGGCTGCTTGGTGTGAGGAGTATTCATTTTCTTTGTTTCTCTTGGGTGTGTGGATGAAATGTCGAATATATGTAATTTGGGAGAGGAGACACTCAACTCACTCAACTAAGGACTACTCTAACAAGTGTAGTCTAAAGAAACAGAATGATATCATTCAAACTTCAAACACCAGCAATATATCCGTAAGTTCAGTGTAACGAATACACTATACTCCATAACTCAAAAGTTAATTGAACATCCATTTTATAATGGGGGATGTTTAATTGGTGCCTCAGGCCAGGCACACCGACTAAGAGTGACTGAAAAATAAGCACACAGAGTATAAAAATTGCGTCAAACCATTTATTCATCTTTTGGTATTCCATTAGTTTCATCAGTTTGACCACAATCCGATATCAATTGTATGTTGTAGGCCCTCTATGAGGAATTGAAGAGGAAGTCTGTGGAACTGACATCCGAGAATGATGATCTGAAAAGAGTAAGCTATTTTATTTCCTAAACCTTTTTTAATTCTCAATTCCTGTATTTTGGCTGTCAGCATATTACTTCTATGGAGTATTAATGAATTAGTTAATTTTATTTATTTTGTATTTTAATTAACCTATTAGTAAGTTAATTAAGCATAATCCATGTTCATTATTTTTGTTGGTAGAAACCAAAAGGTTATAATTGTAATAGGAATTTCATTTTTTTGCAGTATAATTTTGAAGAAATACTTGATTTAGTGTAGTTACTGTAATTAATTAATTAATTAATTAATTAATGTGATTTATTTTGTATTTTCTTTAAGTTATCAGGTTACTAATTTTAAATATAATAATATTGAAACTAAAGCCGCATGAATTACTTGATTGAGTGTAAAAACAGTTTTTCGTAAAGTAAATACTTGATTTAGTGTAGTTACTGTAATTAATTAATTAATTAATGTGATTTATTTTGTATTTTATTTAAGTTATCAGGTTACTAATTTTAAATATAATAATATTGAAACTAAAGCCGCATGAATTACTTGATTGAGTGTAAAAATAGTTTTTCGTAAAGTAAATACTTGATTTAGTGTGGTTACTGTAATTAATTAATGTGATTTATATTGTATTTTATTTAAGTTATCAGGTTACTAATTTTAGTAACTTACATCTATGTGAGACGGTTTCACATGAGATTTCCTCGGTAAGAAACGATATATAACTATCACTAATTCTTTGCAACAAATTTGTTGGAGATTATGCCTGATCATGAATTTTTCTACCAGAAAGGTAATTAAAATGGTGTTGTGTCATTTAGTCGCTTGCTCCTGATGTTTATTGCGATCAAATTGTTGTAGTCCTGACATATCAAAAAACGATGTTTTTTTTGGTTCTTTGTGAACGGATCCTGATTAGTATGAAAGCTCGGATTTAGATATTGCTGATATGAATTGGAGAGATATCTTGATGAGAATGGTTTATAAAGAGGAGTTCGCTTTGAAGGTTTTAAACAGTAAAAATAAGTCGGGGCAAGAAGAGATGAAAACTGATTTTGTCGGTCAATGTCGAGATCAAGACGGGATGGAATGCGAGTAAGATAAACAAGTTCAGGACGGTGTAAAAATACAGTGTGATTCGAGCAGTTAGGAAATGGAGTGTAGAGTTGTATGTAATGAGGGTAGTGCATCATGGTACGAGGGTGTATGTCATTTGTTCCCTTCCTTCTTTAGGCCCGAGCCAAGAACCACTGTCACCCAGGCTTCCGTTATAAACATTTCTATTGAGAAAGTCTGAAGAAGGTATGTACATGTTTATGTTTGCAACACATGTCATAAGAGATTCGTTGTCTTTTTAAATCACATGTCATGAAGATCTATCCGTGCAATCTGCAGACCCTAACTAAAGAGCAATTTCCACAACTACGTCGTATATTTATGTTTGTCATTCAATTTGTAACTTCGAATGTTGTTATCATCCGATGTAATTGGCGTACAGCTATGAATGCACATGTATGCATCATTTTTTTGGATGTTTGAGTTTTTTTTCATAATTAATTCATCGTCAATTTTCATCGAAGATGGGGATGAACTCCATTTCTTCAACTTCAAATGCGTGTAAGGCACTCGGGTAACTGTGTTGCAATAAAAGGTGTGTCACTTTATTTGTCGTTGTAGTATTGTTTGTAAGAGCAATAACAACGGTAGAACTTTTTATAATGTTCTTCCCCTGCCATATTATTTTTGCACTTCAATCAAGTTTAAGAACTTTAAGCTACAATGAAAGAACTTATCATGTTGTTCTTAGATGAGACCCATTCTTATTATTTTTTCTCTAAATAAATTATTTGAGTTTCATAGAAAAATGTAAGACCTAAGTTCTTAAATAAGAACCAAGTTCTTATTTTGACAAACTAAATGTGGTACACAATGAAATAACTTTACCATATAAAGTTCTTGGTGACAAACCCACGACTCATTAAGAAGCACCATTGTGGTTGCTCTAAGGAGTAAATATTTCTAGAGTTTTTACTAATTTATATGGAGTAATTTGTAAATGAAATACTTCATCCTTTTGGTTTGTAATAATATGATTGTCACTCTTATCCTATACAAATTGATCTTTGTTTTTTATTTTTTTCATCGAATTTGATCCAACGGGTCCAAATGTCCAATGGTCGAGTAGGTAGACCCAATCTTACTCTTGCTTTTACGTTCTCATAAAAAAAAGTTTAATTCGAATTGCTGTTCATGTCTAAAGAATCAATATATTACGGAGTATATCAAAATACATAATTAATCAATATATTTATACTTAACCCCGTGATTTTTGTACGGGTATCACAATTTTTTTTGTTTTACTCAGCACCCTATGCGGCTATGTCACTTCAATTTGGTTTTACAAATGTTAGTTCGAACGATTCGTTGTCCGTGAAAAATCTTTAACATTTATTCTTCACCAATGTACATAATATATTCGTACTATTTACCGTCCCTCCACAAGTTATTTGTCGGATATATTCCTTCACAAATTATTTGTCGTATAAATCACACTACTTCTTTCTCACATTTACGTGTCATTATCGTATATTCCATGTATAATAACCTTCAAATTTTTTATAAGTATATTAAATCTAAATTCTGTCCCACGTAATGTTTTAATAAGACATATACTTAACCTCGTGATTCGTCATGGGTATCACGTATCCGTTTGTCATACACTTATCTTCGTTTGCTTATCATTCTACTTGCTCTTTCATATTTGCCCTCTATACCAAAGAAACGTTCCAACACCGTGAATTTTCCACGGGTATTACTATTCAAGGACAGAGTTGTGCTTGATCCAAATAAAAAATTGAACCAACTAAAGATGTGTTCGATCCAATATAAAATTGAACCTAGAGATAGTTGTATGAAACCATCTTATGATAGTGCCAAACTCACAAAAGTTGATTCTGTCTACAAAATATTGTTCGATGAATCGTATGCCTATGAATTACGGGAGTCTATTGATCTTACTTTTTAAATTATAAGTATCGTAAGGTTTATTATCAATATTGAATGCGTATATTGAAGCAATAAAAATGATTTCTATACCTTACACATTCCGATGAAATCTATAGGGTTGTGTACGTTCAGTAATATGACAGAGAGTTTGACTGTTTAACGGACATTATTTTTCACTATTATGTCATGAGAAGATGCCAACTAACTACAACTGATGATAATCGATCAAGATCAAATAGTTGGTGAGGAAGACCTTCTTACCTCAGCTAATAGATTTTTCTTTTTTTGGATTTAAAGAGTAATTTGGGGAATACGGTTGGGTGTATACGGGTCAGGTATATACGGGTCGGGTTTATACGAATTTCTACATTTATCATAAAGGTCGGGTTTATACGGGTTTCCACGTTTAGTATAACTATATTCATCGGTGGACAATTGACTACTTATACAAACATTTCAACGTACTCTATATATGTTCATACTTTTGTCCGCCTATTAATACATAAACTAACTTTCAGACTCTGAACGAATAATCTAAAATAAATCTTTACTTCTGTGGACATGACATAGGTCCACCCCGACGCGGCCACGCGCGGGTTTGGGGAGGCGAATGAATCTCCATATGAGATGGTCAAATTGAAATTTAAATCGAAGTAGGAGTCGCCACCAAACTTTGTGGAGTTCGGGCCCGTTCGAACCCACTCTATGTCGTAGTGGGCCGTGTACAAAATATGGCCCATTTCCGATGTCAGAGCTTATTGGGTTCGTCCCTTTGCATTTGATACCGATACCGACATTATCGGATATCGTGTATTGAATGACTCTCGTTGCCAATGGATTCGGACATCCGGAAACCATGGTTCTGATTAAGGGGTGAGGGTACGTGTTGGGAAGTTCACTAAGAACACCCAACCCCGCCCGCACTTAGCGGCCTTTACTAAGATATCGTTCGTTTTTGGTGTACACGCGTTAGTTCGACAGTTGAATGATATGCAAACATTATTTCCCTAAGCATGTGAGGAAAATTAAATGGGTAACTAAGTCGTTTAATGCATCTTAAACTAATAACGTCGAAGTTATTTTAGCATATGAAATTCGTTTTAGTCTAATAAAACAATAGAAATAAAATAAACTGCTACAAACACGAGAAAACGAGTTAGTAACGATTGAATAGATCGAATAAAGATGTAAATACGACAATATGCATGATTTTGAAAAAAGGTTTTGACACGTGATGGATTAACACGTGTTGACCGGGGTCAAAAAAAGTATTTATCGAAATCTGAAAATATGTCGCGAAAGTCGCTATTTTATGTAAGGAACGAAAAGAATAAAAGGCGAGAAAGCGAAGAAAAAAGGGGTCGGCCTTCCAGGGTGAGAAACTGATGCGTGACTTACCATCGGCATCCTCAGGGTGAGACTCGAATAGAAATCGTTTGACTAGTACAATACGCGTTTTAGTTTTACGGTTCATGCATAACCCCATTTTTCCCGGTCCGGTACTGGTGACCGACGTCCCACTATACCATTGATGTAGTCCAAATTGGATATGTCAAAAGGTGTGCATAGCAGATTCGTATGGGTTTTACAGCATGTTCTAAGTTCAATTCGACTTAGGAAGTTCGCCCCGATTCTTGAATAGGCTATGTACACTGGTATAGACCCTTATAGACTGACCGAGACTTAGCTTAAGAGCATACATGGTGTCATTATACTGTTTCCATGACTACGTGGTACTTGATCCACATCTTTTTCAAAAACCGACATTTTCAAAAATTTGCATCTTTTTCAAAATATCCAATTTCAAAAACCCGGACATATACCGAATTTAGGACTTATGATTTTACTCAAAATAGCCCTTTTACTAGCCGGTATTATGCCCAATTTAAAACTCGAAATTATTTTCGAAACTTTCAAAACCTTCGCCCGGTCCGCTGATAAGTCAATGTTTATGCATATTTTTACCCCTTTAATATTATATTTTCTATGTCGTCTTTGTATTATTTGAGCTAAACGTTATAACTTTAGTAACTTGACATACTATCGGCCTTATATTATTTTTTGGTGCTAAATTGGGTATTTAATATATATTTTAATTATTTAATATGGATACATGGAAAAGACTACTAAAATCGTATGTATGTTTACAGGTCTAATTCCATCATCTAATGGGGTCGAAATCAAGTTTGAAACCATCCGCCCATTATGGAGAAATAAGGAAAGAAAATCGGGTGTAAAAAGGAAAGAAGAAGATGTTGAATTGGAAGAGTAGGATCAATTTATTAAGGAAAGAAATAAATTCACTAAGACCAAATTCAACACTATAAAAGAAGGATTAGTTCTTGAGAACAGGAGACAAGAAGGAGCACATAACACACATAAAAGTAGGGCAAAAGGCCTTGGCCTTTACGGCCAAGGTAGGTTAGGATGCAACCGGATTGTAATGCGGGACGCGATCAATTCAACTCCTATTTATCTAACGGTTGTATCTATCTATCTTATTTAGTTTATTTATCGTTTAATTAGTTATTTAGTTTAATCTTTCATTTATTCGAACCTGTAATGTATCGATTATTGTCAATGAGTTATGAGATTACGTTATTGTTTTAACGTTTAATTAGTACTTTGATATTCATATGAAATTCACAATTTGACTATTGTTTTCATGTTTATTAATTTAGCCTGATCACCTAGATTATTTACATGAGTCGATTGTTAAATTAATAGTGTTTTAAATTAGGTTGAAGCGTTCTGGTCTAATTTAAATACTAGAATTTTGTATGGTAATTGAGTTATATTTAATTGCAGCGTTCTGGTTTTATATAATTCAATTGATGGGTATTCTTAATGCGACTAAATTTGTTAAGTTAATTCGTGCGTTCATGGTTAATTTGATAAATTTGGTTAGGATTAAACTTGCGTGCGTTCACGGAGTTTAACGAGTCAAAACGATAAAACTGGTAATTTGCGTGCGTTCATGGGATTAACTGGTTATCGATCTATTTGAGTCTAATTAATTGAATCGATGATTAACCCGACTATATCATATATTGCATGTCTCGAATATTGTTATGATTAAGTTTTTTTATTTATTATTAAGTTTTTTTTTATTTTATTATTATTATTTTCAAAACCAACAAACCCCCCTTTTTCTATATATCTACACTATTAAATAATAAATCGTCTTAGATAATAACGTCAGTCTTTGTGGGATCGACCTCTACTTACCCTATCTACCGTAGAGTTAGTAGTGTTTATAAATTTAATTTTGACTGCGGAAACGACACGCATCATCCGCCTTTCCGTTTTCTTTCTCGAAAAAGGGCCTGTTCTCCTCGAATTTTTCGGGCTTTTCAAAAAAATCATATTTCAAAACTTCCTCTTCTTAGGACTTCCCGTATTTAGCAGTGTCGGGTCGTGTCATGAGTCGTTGAAATCTCTAGCGTCGAAACTCCGTCGATCTTACATCACGAGTTTCCCCCCTATCCTAGTCCGCCTTATTTTACTAAGGCAAAACCCACCTGCATAGGACATACTCCTACAAAGGTTGGCCCAACTACACAATCGAGTCTAAAGCCTGGGAATGTCTCACGTGAACCTTCCTTCGAACAGGGCCCAACCCACATAGCTGGATCCTGAGGAAGGCCCACTTTTTCACAAGTCACCCGTCTAAGTGTCTTTTCCGAGTCAACCTTTTATAAGGCGTAGCCCTACAACAAAAGGTTTGTGGTCTTTACATCTAAGGGTCACTCGTTCGACACTCGAGTTTTAACAAAGTCTCTGATCCCGCTTGGAGGCTCTCTTTAGCAGAGCATCAATCATGATGGCTCTAAGGGTCATGTCTTACGCATGTCTCACGTACCCCACGTTCATCCTACACCGGCGTCCTTATGATGCCTTCTTTGAGTCGTACCCACGTTTTGAATACTCGGGTCACCTAGGGTTAGGTCACCACGGTTGGTCCAAGCACGCGGCACGGTCAAATACGGTCGCCCCATTTTCGGACTTATCCTTGTACAGCTCGAGTCTCGTGGTCGAGTCTAGGTCACAGTCGTTACTTTGTCTGGATTAACGTTTAAGTAGCCCGGTCATAGAATCTTAGTCATTCCCGCCCCCGGGTCGTACCTAGTTTGACTCTCTCTCTTGCATTTGCGCAAAATCGTGTTTAGGCGAGTTCTAAAACCTGTCGTTTCTTCCGATCAGGGACCCTATGAACGAGACACTACCAAACCACAACAAATCTCGCATCGTCGAGAAAGGGGATATCCAAGGAAGCATGCTTATGCTATCTTGCTCCTTTAACAATATCTTTTCGAAAATCAATACTGCACTAGATAACCTAAATGCCAGGGTAACCACCATCGAAGAAGACCTTGTAAGAACCCGAGCCCGTCTAACACAACTAGAGCGGGTAAGACAGCCTATCACCCAACTGAGCCATTTAAAGGGTGAACACTCTTACGAAACTGTCCGGTATCCTCAAGATGGCAAGGCCGAGAGAGGTAACCCTCAAGTCACCTCTCCAAAAATCAAGAACCAGTCAAAGGAAAAGACATTTACCCACTTGGATATGTCGTACACCGTCGCTTTCCAGAGGTTGGTTCCGAAGGGCCTAATACTACCTATAGGCCCAACAGCCGACTCACCTTTGGAAAAACGCTCCAAAGCATGGAACGCCGAGCATTACTGCAAATTCCACAGAGGGAGGGGCACGATACAGAATAGTGCTGGAAACTGAAACACCTCATCCAAGATTTCCTCGATGCCGGGAGGACTCCTGTTTTGGAAACATTATCACTTGCAAAGCCCCTCATGGACTATACAGGGCCCGATGACCAAAGCATCCAATCTACCTCTCATGTATCCAAGAGTCCGGATTTGATTTAAGTCCAAGTCTGAGTCCGAGTCTAGGGAGTACTATTTATTTCAAGTTCAAAGTCAGAGTCATAGTCAATTGTATTCTGTCCTCTTTTTCAAAATTCAATAAAATCAGCTTTTCTATTTCTCATATATACTTTTCTTATGTGTTTCCGAGAACATGATGAACACCGTCATACACTGTGAGCACATGCACGTGACTATTATAGGCACATCTATAATGACTACAGGGAATCGAGACCCGTGTTTTCCTTTACCTGTTCCATGTATGACATAGAAAACCACCAAACTACAATTAGCAGGAGCGGTATCGAATCCTATGACAAATCTCGGTAGTCTCCTAGTTTGGGTTCAAGACGGGAGGCAAGCCCATTTCCCACAATAAACCCCCATCCAATAATACTGACCAATCCTTACCTTAGGTGTTAGTCTAACCAACAAAAAAAAGGGAAAAAACTGGACAAAAACAAATCAAAAGTCCAATACAAGAAAAAGCAAAAGACCAAAACAAAAAAGGAGGCCATTATAAAAAAAAGGCACCCATGACCGAGGTTAAGCGGTCAATCCAAATGAAGAATCCCGAGACCGGGGCTAAGAGGTCAACCAAAAAATATTCAAAAAACCATGACCGTAGTGAAAACGATCAATTCAAAATTATCAATACTCATACCATCCAATAAGGGAGGACAATCAAGCTGGTCAGCTAACACCACATTTAGCCTTCCCACATTACAACCCTCAAGACCTTCCCGAGACCCAGGCTAGAGACAACCCGGAATTTTGAGGATTCAAGCTCCATAGGATACCCCCCTAACCATTAGGGCCAGACATGGAAACCAGATTCCGCATTATCAAAACCTATCCGATCAAAGTTCGAGCCATTTTACTCGACTTCCCCTTTACATAACAGAATTCACAATCACCATACGCAAACCCGAGAGCAAAACTCGTCAAATCCTCGAGAGCAAAACTCGTCAAATCCCTCGAGGGCAAAACTCGTCAAATCCCCCCGAGAGCAAAACTCGTCAAATCCCCCCGAGAGCAAAACTCGTCAAATCCCCCGAGAGCAAAATTCGTCAAATCCCCCGAGAGCGAAACTCGTTAAAATCCCCGAGAGCAAAACTCATCAAAATCCCCGAGAACAGAACTCGTTAAAATCCCCGAGAGCAGAACTCGTTAAAATCCCATCCCAATTCTTCTCATTCAAACCAGTTACCAACCCCAAACACGGGAACTCAACTTGCGGTCGGCATAGAACATGCCCAAATAGTGCACACCACCTCTGGGGGCTATCCCGGAGAACGCTCACAGTCACAGGATCAATATCCTAACCATTCTAGCCCTTTGATGAAGACATCACTGGGAATGCACCTAGCCTACACCATCGCTATGCTAGTTACACACAAAGCCCGAATAAACTAAGCACCATAATCCACTGAACTACGGCTTGGTTTGATTTCACCACATGTGAATACGTAGGCAGCCTTTCAACAGAGGCACAACCACCCACATTGACAAACATTCAAAAAGCACCATCATTCCTGTCACGACACTGTCATGTTCTCGACACTTAGCTTTGTCATTCTGGGGGCTTCTCCTAGGCAGAAGTTCTCCATCCATTCACATAATCCAAATAATTTAAAAAATCTTGCCACCTTTCTACAGTGTGTCTTAGTACTCGGCTCACTCGAGGACAAGAATCTATCAGGACTCGAGGCAATGCCCACTTTGGAAATGTACCCTAAAATGAAAAAGGATTCAAAAGAGCACTAGTCTACAGCATTTCACTGCTAAGTCCTGCAAAAACAGTCTCATTACAGACTACTGCAATTCCCCTATAACGCATCCTTCTCATTTCGATGTACGACCGTGTTGCTACTCGCCTAGGCTACGGAATAGCGCAATTTAAGAGTCTTGTTAGGTGGCCCACCCCCTACCGAGTCACGGTCCAACCCCTCGAGAGTCCAGTTATGTCTGTCAACTCGTCCGGTCGCGTCCAGAGTCGAGTCTGTCAGTAGACCTCTCTTCAAATTCTTACTTCAAAATTTGCAAAACTTTGCCATTTGAAAAAAAATCTTTTCGACAAGGTCAAATTTCAGTCTATTTAAACTGCAAAAACCACCTCTTTCAATTTTGGAAACCCATCTCCTAGCACGTGAGTTGCTTTCAGGACTTCGATTTCAAAATGCAGCAAAAATCTTTTTTATTCCCCAGCGCGAGTCATATTTGTTTCGCCTACGTGCTGCATGCAAAATTTTACGTAACTTATACAGGTACAAATCACGACAGCGCTATTCACATAACTCCCCAGCGACATTTAACAGGATGAGCCCATATATTGGCGCACCTAAGTCTTATACGACAAGTCCAATTCCCCACGGAGTTATCATCATCAGTTCAAGTACATTTCTAATCCATGGCCGGCGGGCCCTTCAAGCAGGTCTAATGGACTTTAAACGACCCGACCGGAAGTCTGTTAGGTCTTAAGCTTTGATTGGCCTGGTAGCTACTCTGACTTTCACCTTGTCCAAGCCTCAGTCAGAGCGGGGGCTCTGTAGACACCCACATTTTGACCGCCAGGTGTCTATAGCAGTTTCCGACAAACACCCGATGATGATCGGACGCAAACATGCTTTAATGTACTCGGAAATGGGCTCAAAATCGTGGATATTTAACTTGGGCTTTTTACGGAGTAGAAATCTCACAAAACCAACCTCAAAACCAGGCCCAGTGAGTCATTTCAAGTCAAATAAGACTAATTTGGGTCGAATCCGACACTAGGGGCAAAATCGTCTTTTAGCGACCGAGTCAAACCCGGTCAAAGATATTTTCCCGAGACTACGGGTCATCCGTGTCACCTCACGTGACCGACTCGAGCTCAAACTCCACAAAATCAGCTACACAAATATTAAACAATTCCGTTAAAGGTAGAATTCGATCTCAAGTAGGAATTCAATCCGAAAACCGAATCGAGCATTTGACCGAGCGTAGGACACCCGGCCGAGTGGCCTGTTTCAGCCGAGTTCCTCTTCCCAAACCGGGATTCCCTTTTCTTCTTTGCCAAGTAACGGAATTCTCGTTCATCACAACTTCTTACATTTCCTATCCCGATTGGTATTTCTTGTCGTACAAGCAAGATACCTCTCTCAACCTTCTTCTCCTATAAATAGGACCCTTTGCACACAACACAAAACACAATTTTCATACACATTATTCACACACGATTTAATTCATACAATTTCCGACATTCTACATCCATACACAATTCATAAATCCGTCACACTTAGCATCGAGAAACCGATAGTGTAACCCGAGACTACAAAAACCGGCCTATACCCGTCACCCTTTGTACATCCAAACCGAACCACCAACTCACCGACTTTAACCCGACGCTCCCGTGCCTTAGCCACATTCCAACGAGCCCCAATCCGAGTTAACAAAAGCATGTAGGTTGAGGGTGTAATCAAACCCGACTTCTCTTCTCTCCTTCTTCTTCTCGTTTTTTCGTCCGTCTCGCGTCGTCATCATTTTTTTTACGGGTCGTTCATCGTTTTTTATTTCTAATATCGATATTACTAAAAACTATTTTCATATAAACGAATATTCTTAAAAATACGATACCGATTCTCTAGTCGAATATCGTATTAAAAGAATTACATTAATCTCGTTGATGCTACAAAATCGTTACTTTTTACAAAATACAACGATTTAAACGCGGAGAGAACTAACATTCTTTTTCTTTTCGTTCAAATTTTCTTTTCAAAACAATTTTATAAAACCTTTTCTAAAAGTCATTCCGAATAATCGATATCGATTTCATAATCGAATATCGAATACGACGAATATCGAAAGCATAAATCGAGTATAAATTAATTCATATTTATACGCGATCTATCGAAATTAGCGACTTTCGAAAAAAACCCGAACCGGGACAGACCCTCACGCGAGTCGCGCCCCTCCCAGGCGACTCGCGCGGAGGCCTGAAACGCGCGGCTCCTTTTATCCTCTTCTTCGCTTTTCTCAATTTTTCTTAAACATCATTTTTTCTACAAAACGGTTTCTTAAAACCTTTTTTCTACCTTTTTCAAAATTATTCCGAATATTTGATATCGATTTCATAATCGAATATCGAATATAACGAATATCGAAAATATTGAATCGAGTACAAATTATGCACGCGATTTAATAAAAACATCGATTTTCAGAAAATTGACCTCGAAACAGGCCGGGGCGCGAGTCGCGCGCACCCCGGGCGAGTCGCGTGGCAGACTGAAGCGCGACCCGTCTTTTCTCTTTTATTATCTTTCTTCGAACATCGTTTTTTGGACAAAACAGCGTCTTTTTAGCAAGATTTCAGCTCTCGATACATTATTCATCGCATTCATATTTTCATTCGATTTATTCAATCATTACTAACACGTTTGTTCGTCTTTTTAGCAACTTCTTCTTTTTATCTTTTGTTTTATTATACTAAAACGAACCTCGCATGCTAAAATACAACTTTGGCGTTAATTTTCATGCATTAAACGACTTAGCAACCCATTCAATTATCCACATGCTTAGGAAAGATATGTTTACATATCATTCATCGTTCAACTAACGCGCGTATTCAAAAGTCAAACAATATCCTAGTAGAGGCCGCTAATGTGCGGGCGGGGTTGGGTGTTCTTTTTGAACATCCTAACACGTACCCTCACCCCTTACTCAGAACCTCGGTTTCCGGATGTCCGAAACCATTGGCAACGAGAGTCATTCAATACATGATATCCGATCAAGTCGGTATCGGTATCAAATGCTAACGGACGAACCAAATAAACTCTGACATCGGAAATGGGCCTTATTTTGTACACGGCCCACAACGACATAGAGTGGGTTCGAACGGGCCCGAACTCCCACAAAGTTCGGTGGCGACTCCAACTTCGATTTAAATTTCAATTCGATCCATTCTCATATGGAGATTCATTCGCCTCCTCAAACCCGCGCGTGGCCGCGTCGGGGTGGACCTATGTCATGTCCACAGTAATAAAAATACTAAAGTATTTTAGGAAAAAAAAAGCGAGAGATATTGAAACGTTAAAATAAAATTGAAAATGATAGAAAGGTTTAAGTGTGACTCGAACCTAAGCACAATCAACACACATACTGATTATTCATCTCCTAAATACCACTCAACCAAATGCACTTATCCGCTTATAAATGTGATAAAATTATATATGTAATACAAATAGATTATATTTTTTTTCCAATATATGCCTAACCAATCCCTACAATTAAGATACAATACTTTTTTGTAATATTCTTCAATAATAACTAACAGATATTCACAATATTGTTTTGATTTTTTCTTTTCTTAAATTATATAATTATTATAAATATAATTATAACTTATTTTGTGAAGTTCTGATTTTACCCCTGCCAACTAACTAATTATTAAATCATATTTTAAAGGAGAAAAATAATATAATCCTGGTTAATTACTAAAATATCCTCGGTGGCGCACAAATTCAGCGCCACCCGGTGGCGCCATCTCATTATTCATTGTTTTTTGTGTAGATATGAAGATTAACTCCAACTAAGGATTCAATCAAGGAAATCCAGTTAGGTAAATAAATTTTCCGTCTTTTTTTCCTCTTCGAAGTGAACCGATTCTATTTCATCCTTTCTTATAATGGGTTGAGTTTAATTTTTATATTGATTTATATAAATCATAGATAGATAATGATGATCATGTTGAATGTATTAGAAGAAGGAGGAGAGAAGGAGAAGAAAAAAAACAGTGGTAACAAGTTACAACAACCACAACAGCATACTTTCTGACGAAGAAAACAAAAGACGAACCGATATCAGACCTGTTAGATCTGAGAACTGGACGGATTACTTGAAATTTTCACCCTTAAATTTTTACAAGGTATAATTTTTTTTAATCTCCCTTACTCAATTATTGATTATTGGTTTTGTTTTGTTTTCATTCATTGATCATGCTATTTTCTTTCACTGTTTGAGTTTTAACGGTTAACAAAGAAAAAAATTGTCACCGACAATGTGATTAAAGAAAGAAAATGACATGATAATTAGAATTAGACATGAATGAAAGAAAATTTAGAGGGCTGCTTGGTGTGAGGAGTATTCATTTTCTTTATTTGGGAGAGGAGACACTCAACTCACTCAACTACGGACTACTCTAACAAGTGTAGTCTAAAGAAACAGAATGATTTCATTCAAACTTCAAACACCAGCAATATATCCCTAAGTTCAGTGTAACGAATACACTATACTCCATAACTCAAAAGTTAATTGAACATCCATTTTATAACGGGGGATGTTTAATTGGTGCCTCAGGCCAGACACACCGACTAAGAGTGACTGAAAAGGAAGCACGCAGAGTATAAAAATTGCGTCAAACCATTTATTCATCTTTTGGTATTCCATTAGTTTCATGAGTTTGACCACAATCCGATATCAATTGTATGTTATAGGCCCTCTATGAGGAATTGAAGAGGAAGTATGTGGAACCGACATCCGAGAATGATGATCTGAAAAGAGTAAGCTATTTTATTTCCTAACCCTTTTTTAATTCTCAACTCCTGTATTTTGGCTGTCAGCATATTACTTCTACGGAGTATTAATGAATTAGTTAATTTGATTTATTTTGTATTTTAATTAACCTATTAGTAAGTTAATTAAGCATAATTCATGTTCATTAATTTTGTTGGTAGAAACCAAAAGGTTATAATTTTAATAGGAATTTCATTTTTTTTGCAGTATAATTTTGAAGAAATACTTGATTTAGTGTAGTTACTGTAATTAATTAATTAATTAATGTGATTTATTTTGTATTTTCTTTAAGTTATCAGGTAACTAATTTTAAATATAATAATATTGAAACTAAAGCCGCATGAATTACTTGATTGAGTGTAAAAACAGTTTTTCGTAAAGTAAATACTTGATTTAGTGTAGTTACTGTAATTAATTAATTAATGTGATTTATTTTGTATTTTATTTAAGTTATCAGGTTACTAATTTTAAATATAATATTATTGAAACTAAATCCGCATGAATTACTTGATTGAGTGTAAAAACAGTTTTTCGTAAAGTAAATACTTGACTTAGTGTAGTTACTGTAATTAATTAATGTGATTTATTTTGTATTTTATTTAAGTTATCAGGTTACTAATTTTAGTAACTTACTTCTATGTGAGACGGTTTCACATGAGATTTCCTCGGTAAGAAACGATATATATCTATCACTAATTCTTTGCCACAAATTTGTTGGAGATTATGCATGATCATGAATTTTTCGACCAGAAAGGTAATTAAAATGGTGTTGTGTCATTTAGTCGCATGCTCCTGATGTTTATTGTGATCAAATTGTTTTAGTCCTGACATATATAAAAACGATGTTTTTTTTGGTTCTTTGTGAACGGATCCCGATTAGTATGAAAGCTCGGATTTAGATATTGCTGATATGAATTGGAGAGATATCTTGATGAGAATGGTTTATAAAGAGGAGTTCGCTTTGAAGGTTTTAAACAGTAAAAATAAGTCGGGGCAAGAAGAGATGAAAACTGATTTTGTCGGTCAATGTCGAGATCAAGACGGGATGGAATGCGAGTAAGATAACCAAGTTCAGGACGGTGTAAAAATACAGTGTGATTCGAGCAGTCAGGAAATGGAGTGTAGAGTTGTATGTAATGAGGGTAGTGCATCATGGTACGAGGGTGTATGTCATTTGTTCCCTTCCATCTTTAGGCCCGAGCCAAGAACCACTGTCACCCAGGCTTCCGTTATAAACATTTCTATTGAGAAAGTCTGAAGAAGGTATGTACATGTTTATGTTTGCAACACATGTCATAAGAGAGTCGTTCTCTTTTTAAATCACATGTCATGAAGATCTATCCGTGCAATCTTCAGACCCTAACTAAAGAGCAATTTCCACAACTACGTCGTATATATATATGTTTGTCATTCAATTTGTAACTTCGAATGTTGTTATCATCCGATGTAATTTGCGTACAGCTATGAATGCACATGTATGCATAATTTTTTTTGGATGTTTGAGTTTTTTTTCATAATTAGTTCATCGTCAATTTTCATCGAAGATGGGGATGAACTCCATTTCTTCAACTTCAAATGCGTGTAAGGCACTCGGGTAACTGTGTTGCAATAAAAGGTGTGTCACTTTATTTGTCGTTGTAGTATTGTTTGTAAGAGCAATAACAACGGTAGAACTTTTTATAATGTTCTTCCCTGCCATATTATTTTTGCACTTCAATCAAGTTTATGAACTTTAAGCTACAATGAAAGAACTTATCATGTTGTTCTTAGATGAGACCCATTCTTATTATTTCTTCTCTAAATAAATTATTCATAGAAAAATGTAAGACCTAAGTTCTTAAATAAGAACCAAGTTCTTATTTTGACAAACTAAATGTGGTACACAATGAAATAACTTTACCATATTAAGTTCTTGGTGACAAACCCAAGACTAATTAAGAAGCACCTTGTGGTTGCTCTAAGGAGTAAATATTTCTAGAGTTTTTACTAATTTATATGGAGTAATTTGTAAATGAAATACTTCATCCTTTTGGTTTGTAATAATATGATTGTCACTCTTATCCTATACAAATTGATCTTTGTTTTTTTTTCATCGAATTTGATCCAACGGGTCCAAATGTCCAATGGTCGAGTAGGTAGACCCAATCTTACTCTTGCTTTTACGTTCTCATAAAAAAAACTTTAATTCGAATTGTTGTTCATGTCTAAAGAATCAATATATTACGGAGTATATCGAAATACATGATTAATCAATATTATGGGTCAAGAGTCACTCGACCTAGCCGAACCAAAACATCACTCGACGCTCCCGTGCCTAGCCACATTCCGACGAGCCCCGATCCGAGTCAACAAAAGCATGTAGGTTGAGGGTGTATCAAACCCGATTTCTCCTTTCTTCTCTTCTTTTCTCTTCGTCCGTTTTTTTATTATGGGTCAAGAGTCGTCTTTCTCTTTTTTTTCTAATATCGTTATTAACAAAAAACTATTTTCATAACAAACATTCTGAAAAATACAATATCGATTTTTCTATAATCGAATATTGTATCGAAAAGAATTATATTAAGATCTCGACAATATTAAAAATCGTTACATCTTTTTTTCGTTCAAAATTCTTTTCTTTTACTTTTCGTTCAAAACAAATTATTTTACAAAACCCTTTTTTATTCCAAATATTCGATATCGATTTCATAATCGAACATCGGATACGACGAATATCGAAAACATGAATCGAATACAAATTAATTCATAATTTGTACGCGGTTCATCAAAATAACAATTTTCGAACAACGAGCGAAACGGGACAGACCCGCACGCGAGTCGCGCCCCTCACAGGCGACTCGCGTACGAGTCTGAAATCCGCGCCTCTTTTTTACTTTTTCGTTCGTTTTATTATTTATTTTTCGAAACGATTTCTAAAAATTTATATCTTTTCCAAAACTATTCCAAGTATTCGATATTGATTTCGTTGTCAACTATCGAATATAACGAATATCGAAAATATTAAGTCGAGTACGAATCATGCAATATTCATACACGATTTAATAAAAAATCGAGTTTTCAGAAAACCGCGTCCAAAACCAGCCCGACACGCGACCGGCTGTCCCGACGCACCCTTTTCGTTCTTTTTTTATTATTTTTTCGAACATCGTTTTTTATACAAAACAACGTCTTGTCAACAATATTTTTCAGATTTCGATTAATATTTATTTTCTCGATTTCGCATATTTATTTCTTGCTATTATTATTTACAAATCGATACTAACTCGTTTGTTCATCTTTTGTAGCAAATTCATCCTTTTTATTTCATTTGTTTTATTATACTAAAACGAATCTCACATGTTAAATTCAACTTTGACGTTAATTAATTTTTCATGCATTAAACCGACTTAGCAACCCGTTCAATTCCTCACATGCTTAGGAAAACAATGTTTGCATTTCATTCATCGTATTACTAACGCGCGCATTAAAACGTCATTCAATATCCTAGTAGAGGCCGCTAATGTGCGGGCGGGGTTGGGCGTTCTTAGTGAACTTCCCAACACGTACCCTCACCCCTTACTTTGAAGCGTGGTTTCCGGATGTCCGAAACCATTGACAACGAGAGTCATTCAATATACGATTAACCGCTCAAGTCGGCGTCTGTATCGAACTGCAAAGGGACGAGCCCAATAAACTCTGACATCGGAAATGGGCCGTATTTTGTACACGGCCCACTACGACATAGAGTGGGCTCGAACGGTTCCGAATAACCATAAAATTCGGTGGCGACTCCGACTTTGATTTAAATTTCCATTTGACCATCTCATGGAGATTCATTCGCCTCCCCAAAACCCGCGCGTGGCCGCGTCGGGGTGGACCTATGTCATGTCCACAATTTGGCGACTCCGCTGGGGATTTACTGATGAGTTAATAACCTTCGGTATCCTCAGGGTGAGACTCGAATAGAAATCGTTTGACTAGTACAATGCGCGTTTTAGTTTTACGGTTCATGCATAACCCCATTTTCCCGGGCCGGTACTCGTGACCGACGTCCCACTATACCGTTGATATAGTCCAAACTGGTTATGTTAAAGGTGTCCATTAGCCGATTCGTATGGATTTTACGGCATGTCCTAATCTCAATTCGAGTTAGGGAGTCCGCCCCGATTCTCGATAGGCTATGTACACTGGTATAGACCCTTACAGACTGACCGAGACTTAGACTAGGAGCATACATGGCATGATTATACTGTTTCCATGACTACGTGCTACTTGATCCACATCATCTTTTTCAAAACCGTCATTTTTCAAAATTTTGCATCCTTTTCAAAATATCCAATTTCAAAACCCCGGACATATACCGAACTTAGGACTTATGATTTTACTCAAAATAGCCTTTTTCTAGCCGGTATTATGCCCAATTCAAAACTCGAAATTACTTCCGAAATTTTCAAACCGTCACCCGGCCCGACTTTTTCGTTTTTTCTCGAAAAAGGGCCGGTTCCACCCGATTCATTTCGGGCTTTTCAAAAAAAAATCATATTTAAAAACTTCCTCTTCTTAGACTTCCCGTATTTTAGCAGTGTCGGGTCGTGTCATAAGTCGTTGAAGTCTAGCGTCGAAACTCCGTCGATCTTACATCACGGGTTTCCCCCATCCTAGTCCGCCTTATTTTACTAAGGCAAGGCCCACCTACGTAGGACATACTCCTACAAAGGTTGGCCCGTTTACACAATCGAGTCTAAAAGTCTGGGAATGTCTCACGTGAACCTTCCTTTGGACAGGGCCCAACTCACATAGTTGGATCCTGAGGAAGGCCCCACCTTTCCACAAGTCACCCGTCTAGGTGTCTTTTCCGAGTCATTACCGTTTTAGTCTTCTTCCTTTTCCCTTGCTTGGGATGTACTTTTCTTAGGATTCGGGTTAAGTGGTGCTCTTACCGACAGGCCACCCTTCACTCGAACCATGACGCAAAAAGCCATAGACGACTTGACCGCTCGTTGACCCAAATCCAGGACCAATTGAGGAGAATGCGGGAGGACCAAATTGCCATCGTCACTCGGGTTAGTGTCGTGGAACAGGGAACCCCCAATGCTTCGATCGAAGATGACGGACCCTTAGCCGCATTGGCCGGCGCGGTCCAAAAGCTGCAGGAACAGGTCCACTCGACCACCAGAAACACTATTCTCACGGAAAATGCCCGTACCTATTCACCTTTAATTGATGAACTGCCCGCTAACCTCAACTTAACGGGCTTGCCAATGTTCGATGGGACTGAAGACTCGGTACTTCACATTCGGGCTTTCAAGGACTTCATGGCTGTTAAGGGGGTCAAATCAACCATGTTTAAGCATCTCTTTGCTTCCTCTCTGGAGAAACACCCGAAAGCCTGGTACTACAGGCTTGACCCCAAGAAATTCAAAACTTGGGAAGATGTTGCAATGGAATTCGCGCGGAACTACGCGGATAATGCTGAAATCCAGACTACCATGCATACTCTGGAAGTTATGGCCCAAGAGCCTAAAGAGGGTTTCACCAAATACCTTCAAAGGTGGAGGACCGAAAGCGTTAAACTGATGGACAAGCCCACCGAAAAAGTGCTAGTGGAGGCCTTTGTCAAAAACCTCCTCCCCGCCTACCGAGTTCACCTCCGGTATGCCATCATACCCGACTTCGCCACTCTGACCGAAATGGGTACTAGAATCGAAGACGATCTAAGGCTAGAGAACCTTACTAAGGCCTCTACCAAGGGATATCAAGGAGCCAGTTCCTCCTCCAGCAAGCCCGCCACCACAACGGCGGCCCGAAGCATCTTTGACGAGGTTAACGCACTGGACACCTCGACCAAAAAGAATACTCCAAATCGAGTATTTACCGACATAGGGACAACCTATGCTAATGCCTTACAAAGGCTGTCTTCGAAAGGCCTAATCCAACCGATAGGCCCAATCCCAGAAGTTCCCGTAGAAAAGCGGTCCAAAAGCTACAACATTCAGGCCTATTGCCATTATCACCAAGGCAACGGGCATGACACGGAGAAATGCTGGAAATTGAAACATCTTATCCAAGATCTGATCGAAAATGTAAAGATACCACTACCCAGTGACAAACCAAGTAACAAAAACAATCCTCTTGCCACTCACGCCATTTTTACTAGAGAGGTAGTTGACTGCGCTCATCTCATTTCCCCTTTCGTTTCCCAAATCAACGGGATATGGAATGATGATGAAGATGATGTTTACTTGGCTAAAGGGGAAGCTGTCCCTGTCACCATCGAAGAGGTCCGGAAAGCCAAAGCCAGAGCTCTGGCCGGTACACACACCATCACGGCCGGCCTCACCACTCCGGAAACCGTCACTGAACCCTCCAGGACGGAACTCACTCCTGAAGAACCAAACGCCGACACGGCCCTAGTCAGACAATTGAAGAAGGTCCGAACGGATATTACTATATGGCAGCTTTTGGTTAGTTCTCAGGAACATCCACTACAAGAAAAACAGTCCCAGGCGTCCGCTATTTTGGCGTCCTGGGCATATGGACGCCCACATGGCGTCTGAAAATACTTCCGGGCGTCCACCGTCAGACGCCAAACTTGGCGTCCGACTGAGGATGGAGGACGAAATTCAGGCCAACAGGCGTCCACAGACGGACGCCATATACCCCAAATGGCGTCCACTGTCGGACGCCAAAGGGAAAACACGGGCGTCCACCTGGCGTCCGATAGTGGACGCCCGTCCAAATGTTTTCGGCGACAAATACCCGCCCACCCCCCTCTCCCCCTTCACTCTCTAAACTTTTTTTTATCTCTCTAAACTCTCTCCGCACTCCCTCGCCGATTTCCTTTGAATTTCCTCCCCAATTTTCATTCTTTTTCTTAATTTGTGGTATGTTTTCTTACTTTAATTAGTTGTTATTTATTATAATTAGTTCTTATTTTTGATTGTTATCGTTATTTATTGATAGTTTGCTCGTTAATATTGTTTAGGTCTAAAATTCGATTAGGTTGATTAGTTTAATTAGCCCAAATTCGCTTAGGTTGATTAGTTTAGTTGAAATTTGATTAGGTAGATTAGATTTGCCCATCACAATTATGAATAGGGTTTGATGAAGTTGGTTGAATTGAGCTAGAATCACCTCTAGGGCCTTCCGTGAGGTTTTGTGTGACTTAGGACGGACCAAATGGTGTCGTAATAATGCCGAATTTTCCCGAAACCACTTCTATCCTGATTGGGGTTGTAAATAGGTGTTAGCGGCGCTTTTGGAAATTTGATTTCTGCATTCGAAAATTTGACCCTTTTTTGACCTGTTTAAGCTATTTCTGTCTGACATGAGCCATGAATTGTTGTGTTTTGTTCGGTTGAATTTGGATTACTTTGATAAATTAGCTACAGTTTTTGTAAATTGGGATTAAATTGTGATTACATTTGTGAATAAATTCGGTGACTAATTTTTGTAAGGTCAATTAAAAATTAATATGAGAGTTGCAAATTAAAAAAATGGGTTTACTTTGACGTATTAAGTTAAATTGAGGACACTCAGCTATGGAAATGAAGTTAGAGAAATTAAGTTTAAGTTAAGTGTTGATTAAATTTTCGTTTAGTAAGTTCTAAATTAAGTTACGGAAATTAAACTTTTATTTGTTATATATATTTTTTGAACATAGAAAATGAAGAGAGTTGAACGCAAATGGATGTATGAGGGTAGACTTGATAAGAAGAGACGTCCCACCGTAGAATTTTTGAGGGGTGTGGAATCATTTGTCGAGGTCGCTAAAAAGTCAGTAGACTATGCATCGAGGGGGGAGGTTAGGTGTCCGTGCACTAAATGCAAGAACATTAAATTTTTTGATGTCCTTGTAGTTAAGGAACATGTCATCTATAATGGTTTTTCATCAAATTATTATAATTGGATTTGTCATGGTGAGCCAGCTCAGTCTGAGGAACCCGAAAACCGTCAAAATGAGGGGGGTTTGAGAGGTATGATAGTTGACGTAGTGGAGTGCAACTTGTTTAACAACGATAACACATATGGGAATGACTCACCCAACCAACACGACTCACCCAACCCACAAGAACCTAACCCACGAGCGAAGGCGTTCTTCGACATGTTGAACGCTTCGGAGAAACCGTTATACGGAGGGTGCGAGGTGACTTTGTTAGAAGTCGCATCTATGGTAGTCAGCCTTAAATGTGAGTTCAACCTACCCTTTGCCTGTGTCGATGGTATTGCTGCCTTGCTCGAGAGAGTAATCCCGAAAGACAATATCATGACCCGAACTTTCTACACAACCAAAAAAGTTGTGAAGGGCCTTCAACTCCCGCATCAGAAGATTGATGCTTGTCCAGATGGATGTATGTTATTTTGGAAAGACGATGCGATGCTAGATGAATGTAAGAGATGTGGTAAGGGTAGGTATAAGATGCTTGAGGGGGATATTGTTTTGAGGGGTAGAAAAGGGAAAAGCGGTGTTAGGGGTAAGAAACCGATCCCAATAAGTCAGCTTACGTACTTCCCTATTGCACCAAGGCTTCAAAAATTGTATGCCACAAAAACAATAGCGGAGCAAATGAGGTGGCACAAGGAGGATATTAGGGTACCAGGGAATATGTGTCATCCGAGTGACGGCGAGGAGTGGAAGCGTTTCGATAGACTACATCCCCACTTTGCGTCAGAACCCCGAAATGTAAGGCTAGGGTTGTGTACTGATGGATTTGCACCTTTCGGCCAATTTCGTAAGTCGTACTCTTGTTGGCCTGTGATGATCACACCTTATAACCTACCTCCTTGGTTGTGTTTAAAACAGCCTTTCATCTTTCTATCACTTATTGTGCCTGGTCCCAAAAATCCAAAAAATCATTTGGATGTTTACTTGCAACCTGTTATTGAGGAATTGAAACAAATGTGGGAGGTAGGGGTCGAAACATATGATGTCTCTCTTAGACAAAACTTTCAGTTGAAAGCAGCTTTGTTGTGGACTATAAATGACTTTCCCGCATACGGTATGCTCTCGGGATGGTCTACTGCGGGTCAAAAAGCGTGTCCGTGTTGTATGGAAGAGAGCAAAGCTTTTTATCTCCCAAATTCTAGTAAAATTAGTTGGTTTGACTGTCATAGACAGTTCCTATCAGAGGGTCACCCGTATAGGAAGAATAAGAAGGCGTTCAAGAAGGGTGGGGTTGTGCTTGACGACGCACCTGATCGACTCCCAGGAGATGAAATATGGGAGTTGATTTCCGAGTACCCGTCCACTGTTGACGGAACCGATCAGGAGTTCAAAGACCTGAAAAAGTTGAAAAATGGTTGGTTTAAACGTAGCATATTCTTTGACCTACCATATTGGAGGACTTTGTTACTTCGTCACAATTTAGATGTGATGCATATAGAGAAAAACTTCTTCGAGCAGTTGATTCACACTGTAATGGATGTGGAGGGGAAGAGTTGTGACACTGCCGGCTCCCGACGAGATGTAAAGATTTTTTGTGACCGTCCTCAGCTGCACATAAAACGGGATGGGTCCAAACCGAGAGCCTTGTTCACACTTGACAAGGCCCAGAGAAAGGCGTTGTTGGAGTGGGTACAGAAGTTGAAGTTTCCTGATGGGTACGCCTCCGACTTCAAACGCTGCGTTGATCTTAAGAACCTAAAACTGCAAGGGTTAAAGAGTCACGACTGCCATGTCTTTATGGAGAGGTTACTTCCGGTAGCTCTAAAGCAACTTCTGCCACCGACAGTGTGGAATTCTATAACTGAGATATCTCAGTTTTTTCGAGATTTGTGTTCGTCTACAGTAACAAGTGAGGACATGACTCGGCTGGAGGATCAGATTCCACAAATACTATGCAAACTCGAGATGATCTTCCCACCGTCGTTCTTTAATTCCATGGAACATCTACCGGTCCACTTGCCCTACGAGGCTAAGGTTGGAGGACCTGTCCAGTATAGATGGATGTACCCATTTGAAAGGTACATAAATTTTTGTAACTTTATTTATAAATTTAATTTAAACATAGCTAACTTTTATTAATTAAAATACATAACTTGTTTATTTAGGTTCCTCAATCATCTGAAGAAGAAAATTGGTAACAAGGCTAGGGTAGAGGGTTCTATTTGTAATGCATATTTGACAGAAGAGATTGCGAACTTCTGCTCCCTATACTTCGAGAAAGACATCCAAACAAAAACCAAGAACCTGAACCTAGAACATTCGATTTCCATTGATCCTACTATACCAGAGTTTTTTCAAAAGAAGGGCGATGAAGGAACTTCATCCGTCGAGGGTTCTAGGGTACTAGATGAGAAAGAGTACAACCGAGCGCACCTTTACCTACTCTCTAATTGTGAGATCTTAGAGCCTTATGAGAAACAATTTGTAACTGAATATGTCGCCTTGAACCCTGACGTGAACCCTGATGACGTTTGGAGTAAGCACGATGAACATTTTCCTAAGTGGCTAAAGGATCACGTAGTTGCCTTAGACATACGTGATGATTTGGTTAGAAGTTTGGCTTACGGACCAGTGCGAGTTGTTAAAACCTGGAACCGGTACACAGTGAATGGGTTCAATTTTCACACATTCAACTATGGTAAGAACAAGGCTAGATGTAATTTCGGTGTCAGTGTGACATCTCTTGATGGTGATGAGTACTACGGCATTTTGGAGGATATTTTTGAGTTGTGTTATGCCGGCAAAGAACGGGGGTATAGAGCTGTGTTGTTCAAATGTGAGTGGAAAGACAGCTCCGTGAACGGAACCCGGGTGCATGAACGATACAAGATCGTGGAAGTTAACCACACCCGGAAATATCCTACTTATGATCCGTTCATACTCGCGCACCAGGCCAAGCAAGTCTACTTTGCTCCTTCCCCGTACACGAGAAATGACAGAAATCAAAGTCAATGGTGGGCAGTCTTTACGACAAAACCACGGGGGCAAATAGACAGTTCTTTGTTCCAGGAAGATGCGGCTTCAAGTGGTACACGCTTGTCTCCTATTGACGAGACCATAATCTCCGAAGAAGATCAGAATGTTGTGGCAGATGAATACTCTGAGGATGAAACTGAAGATGGACAGGGAGATTACATGGTTAGGGATGTTCCGGAGATCCTTGAGGAGGATGACGGACACGATGAAGAGAGTTTGGAGGACGATCAAGAGGAGGGCGAGGAAAGGGAGGAGGAGGAGGATCAGAGTGAGGACAGTGAGGCTGAGGGCAATAACGACAGCGAAGATGACCTCTAGACTTGTTGTAGTAGGTTACCCACATTAATCATTGTGTTACTTATTGTGTACGTTATTTCTATTGTGTTAGATTGTAATTGCTAATTGTTGCTAATTTGTTGCAAGGTTAAGATAATGGCAGGCGGTAGATCGACGAGGAAACGTGGCGGAGGTAGTCGGTCTGTTCACGCATCGACCTCCCAGCAGGAGGAGGAGGAAGTGGTCCTTGAAACGCCGCAACAGGAGCAGAATGACGAGGAGCAACGGCAGGGGAACACGGAGGAGCTACAAAAGGACGAGAACGGGCGTGTGATTCTCGACCCCGGTCGCGTATGGTAATATAATCTAACATGCCCACTCTTTTTTAACATATGAACTTTTGGACTACATACATCTTGTAATATTTCGTACATGTCTGTGTCTCTCGACTTGGTGCAGGTTCCTCCATGGGGAGGTGACCACTGGCTGTAGTAACAGCTACATGACCGACAAAGGTCTAGGGTATGCCTGTTGGACTCAGGTGCCGACGGATCAGCGGGCGCAGTGGTTCAACAACTTTCGGGTTCGTTTACTGTTTTTGCTGCCGAGTTCCGCACTCATAATGTGTAGTTTTTTATTATTTCTTTTACTAATTACTAATCCGCCTTGATTTTGTAGTTGAAGTTCTGTTGGAAACCGGAGCTCGAAGGAAGGGTATACGAGCGGTACAATGAGACTTGCTCACGCCGCTTCAAGGACGTAATGAACAAGCGCCACAAGCGGGGGACTGCGCTGAAAGACCTGAAAGGTGTAGTTTTTTATATTACTCAATTTTAAAGAAAAATCTAACTTCAATCTTTTACAATATTAACTAATAATATATTAGTGTTGTCATACTTCAGGTGAGGCGTTGGAGAGGTGGGTTAAGTACCACGACGACCAGGGGTTCAAGGTCAGATCGGAGAGGGCATCACAAAACAAATTGAAGAACTGTGAGCATGTGGGGAAGGCCGACCCGACACATCATCGGGGTTCACAGTCTTCGTTTCTTCGTCTCAAGAGGGTATGATTTCTAATAATATCGTACTCCTACTTGATTAATCATAAACTACGTTCACGTAAAATACGTTTGCCTAACGGTCGTATTTATTTAACAGCTACAAGCTGAACTCGGGAGGACGCCAACCGCCCCTGAGGTGTTCCTAGACATGCACGGGAAGACCGACTCGGAAGGGACTTCTTTTATGACGAGTAGAGATCAGGCAATCTGGGTGAGTACTTACTATTTCAAACAAATCAACTGTGCCTATATATTTACTTTAGGTGGTAGATAAGTATCTTTATTGATTTCATTTTCTAATAACTTGAATTGAAATCACTGTTGTGTACGCAGGATGCCTACCAAGAGGAGTTAGCAAATAACGAGAGTTCTACTAGTGGTGCCGAAGTAGACCCGAATGAGACCTATTTCAAGGTCGTGAAGGGGTACAAGAAAGGTAGTGTGTATGGTGTTGGGAATGCACACGGGATGTACTTCACACCTCCCACAGCGCGTCTAGGCACCTCCACACAGATGGAGTATACGCCACCCGAGTCTCAGCAGCCCGACCAAGAAAAGGAGGCCATGAAGCAGCAACTGAAGGAGCAGGCGGAGCAGATAAAGAAGATGCAGGAACAGATGGCCATGTTTCAGGCCATGTTCAACAAATGCAACCCAGGTCGTCCCCCTTCCCCTCCAGACGACAGAGACCCCTTTAGCGGGGATGGCGGTAACTCTGGTGCTTCAGCTAGCTTCACAGTTAGCTGATTGTTTTTTGTTGTTGGTGTTGTAACTGGATTTATGGATTATGTATCTTCGAACTAGTTTAGATTTATGTACCTTTAAACCGTATCTTAAAACTTTTTTATATAAATGGTTTTTTAGCGTAAATGTGGTGGGAGATCAAGTGTTTTGGTTGATTGAGAGTGTGTTGTCGATGGTCGACAGTTGTGGATTTGTTTTATTTTGCAGGTTTTGGCTAGACATCGAACGCTTGGCTACGGTAATGCATCAGCATAAATGGCGTCCAATAACGGACGCCAAGCCAGACGCCGGAGGGAACTAAAGACGATCTTCTATTCAGGGGAATGGCGTCTTACTGTGGACGCCAGATGGGCCAAGATGGCGTCCATAGTCGGACGCCAACATGATGCACATGGCGTCCGACTATGGACGCCACCTTGGCCCATCTGGCGTCCACAGTAAGACGCCATTCATAGCGTCCGCTGTCAGATGCCAATTTCTTTGGCGTCCAATAGTGGACGCCCGTTTAAAAAAAAGGCGACTGGTCGTGGCATCCACTTTCTAGCGTCTGTTTGCGGACGCCAGGACTCATACAGCGTCCACTAACGGAAGCCAATGGATGGACGCCAGGCCCATCTATTCTTGTAGTGGTCACTTTATTTGTCGTTGTAGTATTGTTTGTAAGAGCAATAACAACGGTAGAACTTTTTATAATGTTCTTCCCTGCCATATTATTTTTGCACTTCAATCAAGTTTATGAACTTTAAGCTACAATGAAAGAACTTATCATGTTGTTCTTAGATGAGACCCATTCTTATTATTTCTTCTCTAAATAAATTATTCATAGAAAAATGTAAGACCTAAGTTCTTAAATAAGAACCAAGTTCTTATTTTGACAAACTAAATGTGGTACACAATGAAATAACTTTACCATATTAAGTTCTTGGTGACAAACCCAAGACTAATTAAGAAGCACCTTGTGGTTGCTCTAAGGAGTAAATATTTCTAGAGTTTTTACTAATTTATATGGAGTAATTTGTAAATGAAATACTTCATCCTTTTGGTTTGTAATAATATGATTGTCACTCTTATCCTATACAAATTGATCTTTGTTTTTTTTTCATCGAATTTGATCCAACGGGTCCAAATGTCCAATGGTCGAGTAGGTAGACCCAATCTTACTCTTGCTTTTACGTTCTCATAAAAAAAAACTTTAATTCGAATTGTTGTTCATGTCTAAAGAATCAATATATTACGGAGTATATCGAAATACATGATTAATCAATATATTTATACTTAACCCCGTGATTTTTGTACGGGTATCACAATTTTTTTTTGTTTTACTCAGCACCTTATGCGGCTATGTCACTTCAATTTGGTTTTACAAATGTTAGTTCGAACGATTCGTTGTCCGTGAAAAATCTTTAAAATTTATTCTTCACCAATGTACATAATATATTCGTACTATTTACCGTCCCTCCACAAGTTATTTGTCGGATATATTCCTTCACAAATTATTTGTCGTATAAATCACACTACTTCTTTCTCACATTTACGGGTCATTATCGTATATTCCATGTATAATAACCTTCGAATCTTTTATAAGTATATTAAATCTAAATTCTGTCACACGTAATGTTTTAATAAGACATATACTTAACCCCGTGATTCGTCACGGGTATCACGTATCCGTTTGTCATACACTTATCTTCGTTTGCTTATCATTCTACTTGCTCTTCAATATTTGCCCTCTATTCTTTAACATTATGTCCTCTATACCAAAGAAACGTTCCAACACCGTGAATTTTCCACGGGTATTACTATTCAAGGACAGAGTTGTGTCACGTCAAAGTCCAATTTGATGGATAAGGGAGTGTGTTCCTCTTGTGGTGAGATCAGCAGAATCCCGACCCCAAATCCTCGAAAGTTGGATGCTCCATCAAATACAAATCCCTTGTCTCGGTGTCAGTATGGAATATGTCTTGATCAGGAAAGGCCCAAGTGTCGGTGTGGTCCTCTTCAGATATCGGGCTATCGACGAGGAACTCGGCTACTACCCGGCCTTTGATGGCTTTTAGTGGTACAAACTTGAGGTCAAACTCAGCTAACATTAAAGTCCATCTGGACATCTTGCCGTTGAGGATGGGCTTCTCGAACAGGTACTTGATAGGGTCCATTTTGGATAATACATGTACCTCGTGACTCAGCATGTAATGTCAGAGCTTTTTAGTGGCCCAAACCAACGCTAGGCACGTCTTTTCGAGCATTGTGTATTTGAATTCATATTCAAGGAACTTTTTACTGATGTAGTAAATAGCCCGTTCTTCTGAATCGACTGTCTGGGCCAGCATAGCCCCCATGGCTGTCTCGGTCGTTGTTAGGTATAACGACAAAGGCAAACCGGGTTGAGGTGGCATTAATACCGGCGGAGCAGACAGTATCTCCTTGATTTTATCAAAAGCCGTTTGACATTTGTCGTCCCACAGTACCCGTTCCCCTATCTTCAGTTTCTTGAAAATGGGCTCACATACCATGGTTAATTTTTAAATGAACCGGCTGATGTATTGGACTTTCCCGAAAAACCCCCGTATTTCTTTTTCGGTCTTGGGTGGTTGCATCTCGGTGATGGCTTTGATTTTAGTTGGGTCGACCTCGATGTCGCGTTGGCTAACGATATGGCCCAGTAACTTACCCTATGTTACCCCGAAGCTACATTTTTTAGGGTTTAGTCTCATGTTGTATTTGCGCAGTCGGTTAAAAAAATTTCTTAGGGCCGCAATGTGCCCGCTCCGGTCCTTGAACTTAACGATCATATCGTCCACGTAGACCTCCACTTCTTTGTGCATCTTGTCGTGTAGTAAAGTAGTGGCGGTCCGTTGATAAGTGGCCCCGGCATTGATGAGCCCAAATGGCATAACAGTGTAACAGTAAGTGCCCCAAGGTGTAATGAAGGTGGTCTTACTCATGTCCTCTTCTGCCATTTTAATCTGATTGTATCCGGCATACCCGTCCATGAACGATAGAAGGGCATGATCGGCCGTGTTATCCACCAGTATGTCGATGTGTGGTAACGGAAAATCATCTTTTGGGCTAGCCTTGTTAAGGTCCCGGAAGTCTACATATACCCGCACCTTGCCATCCTTCTTGGGTACCGGCACGATGTTTGCAAACCAGTCTGGATATTCAGACACTTGTATAAAGCCCGCTTTGAATTGTTTGTCTACTTCCTCTTTGACCTTGAGAGACCATTCGGGCTTCATTCTTCGGAGTTTTTGCTTTACCGGTTTGCACCCATCTTTGATGGGTATTCGGTGCTCGGCTATTTCCCGGTCTATACCCGGCATGTCCTTGTAGGACCATGCAAAAACGTCTTTGAATTCCTGGAGGAGGTCTGTGAATTGTCTTTTCTCCTCTGGATCTAAGGATAGGCCCAACTTAAACATCTGGGGCTCTAAAGTAATTCCCACGTTGATGGACTCGGTTTCTTCGATTACCGGATCTTGGGACTCTCTTTGTTCGAGCTGCTCGATTAGATGTGGAGGTAGAGGTACCTGTTCGTCGGGTTTCTCAATGTCATTGCATATAAAATCTTTGAAATTGAGAAAATTTTGGAAATAAGACAAGTCGTAAGCAGAACGGTTTTCGTTATTATTATTAATGGTTAATTTTGTGAAAAGCTCGAAAAGAGCGGCCATCTGATCGTTGGTCAGTGGCGGGATAGGGAGAGGTCTTGGGACAGGCCCCGAGACATCAATGGATAAGGGAAGAGGGGTTACAGACTCGACTTTAGCACCAGACCCTCTAGACTCGGACTCAGACTCCCATTCTGACTCTGACTCAGACTCGATATCCGGCATGTCTCCCTCGCCGGTGGTTAGCTTGTAGACCCGTCCTTGACTGTCGGTCCACTTAATGGTCTTCCTCCAATCCCTTTTTATTGTATCTGCACCAACTTCGGTGATCAGCTTTGTTGGGTCAAATCGATTGCTGCGAAGGATCAGATTGACCAAGTCATCCTTTGGAGCAGGGACGGCTTTGTCTTCTCCAAATAGGAGCCCCAGCACGGGCTCGGCGTTGCTTTCCCCTTCCTTGGACTCGTTTTGAACGACGGCAAATATGTCATCGTGGATGAAATGGCATTCCCGAGCCGTTTTGGTCTCGGGATATGTGATTGTGGGTTGGTAGAGGCCCACTTGAATGGCTCCGAAAACTGGGGTGACGAAGTAATCGGTTAACTTCCGGCTATAAGGGCCTATGTAAGTACCCTTGAGAATGTCGATGGCCTTGTGAATACCGGCCCGAACCACGTTTTCTGGGGTTATAGCATACCCCAATCCGAAATGTGATTCGCCATCGTTTAGGACCTCAATGATTTTTCTGGCCGGAAGATACGGCCTTGAGGTAGCTCCCGGTAGATAGCCTAAGTTCTGTAGCATCGTGTCGATGCTGGTTGTGAAGTAGGGCCTAAAGAGATACTCTTCTTCGATCATGCCCACGAAATCAAATCCTCGTGGGTCAGCCCGGTCCGTAGCGTTACAGCTCGCCACGGTAATTGGAGTAGCCTCTAGTGTGATGATGCCGTCCCGAAGTGGCATCTTGACTTTTCTGTGGAGAGTGGAGGATACGGCCTTGACTGCGTGGATCCAAGGCCTTCCTAATAGTAGGTTAAAGGACGAGGTGACATCAATCACCTGGAACTCCAACTCTTTCTCAATTGGGCCCGTTATTATTGTTAACTTGACTGCCCCGACCACCGGTTTTGGGCTTCCGTCGAAAGCCTGGATAGTCTGTGCTGTCGGGAGGTAGTCGGCATCGGTGATGCCGAGAGCTTTAGCGGTCCTTAGAGGTAGGACATTCACGGCGGACCCATCATCGATAAGGGTCATTGGGAGGTATTTCCCTCGGCAAATTACCGTAATGTATAGGGCTAGATTATGATTGGGCCCGAACGCTGGCAGATCTGACTCGGAGAAGGTGATGAGTGGGCCTTCTTCCTTGGATTTGCCTTTGAGATAAGGCATGATAGTGGCTACCATTTCAGAAGGGGTAACCTGTGAGTCGACCTTGATTTCATCGAGAGCCTTAGTCAGTGCTTCCCGATGAGCTTGTGAGCTAACCAGTAATTGCCATATGGTTAGATCAGCTCGAACCCTCTTCATTTGTTGGACCAGGGCGGTGTCGTTGCTTGGTTCTTCAAGGGTAGGTTCCGTCCTGGCAGGTTCAGTGACGGATGTAGGAATGGAACGCCCAGCTGCGACGAGGTGGTTGGTAGCTAAGGCTTTGGACTTAGCCTTTCGAACCTCTTCAAGGGTGATGGGGACAGCTTCCCCTTTGGTTAAGTACACATCATCCTCGTCATCGAACCATATCCCGTTGATTTGTGGGATATAGGGGGAGATGAGGTGAGAACAGTCAATTACCTCACCGGTGAATATTGCGTGGGCACTGAACGGGTTTTCTTTGTTGCTCGGCTTGTCTCCGGGAAACGGGATTTTCCCGCTCTCGATCAGATCTTGGATGAGATGTTTCAGTTTCCAGGACTTCTCAGTATCATGCCCATTACCACGATGATTTTGGCAATATGCTTTGGCGTTATAGCTTTTGGGCCTCTTTTCTGCTGGAAGCTCGGGCATCGGGCCTATCGGTTGGATCAGACCCTTTGAAGATAGCCTTTGTAAGGCATAAGTATAGGTACTCCCTATATCTGTGAATACCCGATTCGGTGTATTCTTTTTGAATGAGGTGTCAAGCAGGTTTACCTCATCAAAGATGCTGCAGCTGCAGGTGTGGGCTTGCCCGTGGATGAACTTCCCCTTGATAGCCCTTGGTATAGGCCTTAGTCAGGCTCTCTAACCTTAAGTCGTCCTCGATCCTTGTACCCATTTCAGTTAGGGTAGCAGAATTAGGAATAACAGCATACCAGAGGTGGACCCGGTAGGATGGGAGGAGGTTCTTGATAAAAGCCTCCACTTGGACCTTCTCACTGGGCTTGTCGACCAGTTTTACGCTCTCGGCCCGCCATCGTTGTAGGTATTTGGTGAACCCTTCTTTGGGCTCTTGGGCCATCACTTCCAGAGTACGCATTGTAGTCTGGATTTCAGTATTGTCGGCGTAGTTCCGAGCAAATTCGGTCGCCACATCATCCCAAGTTTTATATTTCTTGGAATCGAGCCCGTAATACCAGGCCTTAGGATACTTCTCCAGAGAGGAAGGGAAAACGTGGGTGAACATGGTGGACTTTACCCCCTTGACCGCCATAAAGTCTTTGAAAGCCCGGATGTGGTGAACCGGGTCTTCGGTACCCTCAAACATAGGAATTCCCGTAAGGTTGAGGTTAGAAGGTAGTTCGTCGTTCAAGGGCGAATAGGAACGAGCAATTTCGGAGTGGATCGAGTTGCTCGTTGACAGATGAACTTGTTCCTCGAGTCTGGGAACAACGCTAATGAGCTCAGCTATGGGCCCAGTGGTCCCGGACCCGTCAACAGGGGCCGTCTTTTCTACGGCGCTCAAACGGGTGTCTAGCGTTGCTTGGCTACCCTGGATGGAGGTCAATTGAGTCTCGATATTGGTTAGGGCATTCTTCAACTCTTCCATTTTGCGTTGATGTCGGGTTGCGGGTGGCCTGTCTGTAAGAACACCGCGTAATCAGAAGCTAGCCCAAATCCCAGAATAGCAAGTACATCCCGAACAAGACTAAAAGAGGAAACGACTCGAGAAAAGACACCTAGACGGGTGACTTGTGAAGTGTGGGCCTTCTTTAGGATTCGGCGAGTGGGCCTAGTCCTGTTCGAAGGAAGGTTCACGTGAGACATCCCCAGACTTTTGACTCGATTGTGTTGACGGGCCCTCCTTTGTAGGGGTTTGTCCTACGTAGGTGGGCCTTGCGTTAGTCTAATAAGGCAGACCGGGAGAGGGAAGAAACTCGCGATGTAAGATCGACAGAGTTTCGACGCTAAAGACCTTGACAACTTACGACATGACCCGACACTGCTAAATACGGGAAGTCCTAAGAAGAAGAAAGTTTTGAAAATTGATGGTTTTTGGAAAGTCCGAGAGAATTCGGGGAAAGGTCCGATTTTTCGAGAAAATCGGAAAGTGTATCGGGCCTCGGTTTTTGAAAGTTCGAAAACATTTTCGAGTTTTTAATTGGGCAGCATACCGTCTAGAAAATAGGCTATTTTGAGTAAAATCATAAGCCCTAAATTCGGCATGCGGCCCGGGTTTTGAAAATGAATATCTTGAAAAAAGATGTATATTTTGAAAAGAGTTGACGGTTTTTAAAAACGACACGGAAACCAAATAGCACGTAGTCACACAAGCATTATAACGACACCATGTATGCTTTACACAAAGTCTCGGTCGGTCTGAGAGGGTCTATACCAGTGTACATAGTCTAGACGTTGATCGGGACGGACTCTCTAAGTCGAGTTGAGCTTAGAACATGACGCGAAACCCACTCAAATCGACTATGGACATCTTTTGACATATCCATATTGGAGTACATCAATGGTATAGTGGGACGTCGGTCACCGGTACCGGCCCGGGAAAACATGGGTTATGCATGAACCGTAAAACTAAAACACGTATTGTACTAGTCAAACGATTTCTATTCGAGTTTCACCCTGAGGATGCCGATGGTAAGTCACACATCAATTAATCCCCAGTGGAGTTGCCAAATTGTGGACATGACATAGGTCCACCCCGACGCGGCCACGCGCGGGTTTGGGTAGGCGAATGAATCTCCATATGAAAACGGATCGAATGGAAATTTAAATCGAAGTGGAGTCGCCACCTAACTTTGTGGGAGTTCGGGCCCGTTCGAACCCACTCTATGTCGTAGTGGGCCGTGTACGAAATACGGCCCATTTCCGATGTCAGAGCTTATTGGGTTCGTCCCTTAGCATTTGATACCGATACAGACATTATCGGATATCGTGTATTGAATGACTCTCGTGCGCCTACAGTTTCGGGCATCCGGAAACTGAGGTTCTGAGTAAGGGGTGAGGGTACGTGTTGGGAAGCCCACGAAGGACACCCAACCCCGCCCGCACTAGCGGCCTCTACTAGGATATCGATTGACTCTCTAATACGCGCGTTAGTAATTCGGTGAGAATGCTTATGCAAGGATTGTTTTACATAAGCATGTGAATGAATTGAAAGGGTTTCTATGTCAATTTAATGCAACTAAAATCTAAGGTCAAAGTTGAATTTTAGCATGCGGGTTCATTTTAGTACGATAAAATAAACAACCTAAATTGACAAGAGAATAATAAACGCGTTAGTAACGAGATAACGGTTTACAAAAACAAAGAATGATACAGAAAGATGCAAATGAGTTAATGCATGGTTTTGAAAAGGGGTTTCACGTGATTGATTAGGCACGTGTTGACTTAAGTCACGAAAAACGATTAACGAGACTTGAATGCTATTGTAGGACTCACGGTTCGACGTGATTAAGGGACACTCGACCGAGTCATTATGTGACTCGACCGAGTGGACCTCTGAAAAAGGTTCTGTCCGGGTTTTACGACCTTACTTGATCGAGTTACTGACCAACTCGACCGAGTACGTCGCCCCTCGACCGAGTCACTGTGAGACTCGACCGAGTGGGGGTCGTAGAAACATTCCGTTTCGTGTTATGAACCCTACTCGACCGAGTTATTGACCAACTCGAACGAGTACGTTGCCACTCGACCGAGTCACTGTGAGACTCGACCAAGTGGAGGTCATAATAGACATTCTGTCTCGGTTTTTGTGATGTCACTCGATCGAGTGGCGTAGGCACTCGGTCGAGTGGCACCTGTACGAATCAGGCTCGTTTGCAATTTTAAATATCGATTTTGAAATTGCTTTTGATTTTGGATGATTTGAGGAATTGGGCATAAATATTGTGGGATTTATGCTCAATTCTGAAGTTATATGCTCGTTGTATTCCATACTCGATTACCGAATCGATATGGAATACTTAGAGTGAAAATAAAAAGAAATTGCTTTGAGTCGTGTGGATTAGCTATCGCGATATGAGTAGATTTCCTCCGCGTTTGATAATGTCGTAATTCTAATGAATCGAATGACAATTATCTTAGCATCAATAGAAATCGCGTTAGCTAGTTCGTATGACTAGATTGTTAGATTCGACGTCTAATTATGGAACTAGTATAGAATATACGAGATTGACATTATGCTAGAATTGAAGGACTTGATTCCCTCGGCTTTTCCGACATCGAAACAGGTCCCTAGGGATTGTGATGCCGGATCCGCGTCAACGGGTTTCGACCCTTATTGAAAATTGACTTTAGTAATAGACGAATGCAAGGTTAATGATGATGCCGACAAAAATAATAACGAATTATTGTTTAAGTTAACTTATCTCAATAATCAAATAGTCGGGGTACCGGAATAAGCGACCGTCAACGCTGTGTGCAGTACACTTGTATATTCGTGTTTTCTTATTCCGATATCCCTCTTATTCGACACAAATTGATAAGTGTTTTAATTCTTTTATATTAAGGGTATTATCAATATTGTGACGCAACGAACAAAATAAAAAAAACAAAAATAAGGACGCGAGGAGAAAAGGAAGACGACGAGAAGAGGAGGAGAAGGGAAGAAAGGGTTTTGCACCCTCAACCTACATGTTCTTGTGCTCGGTATAGACTCGTAGTCGCGGCTTTAGCACGGGAGTTTTGAGGCTTATGGAGGTTGAGTTGTGGTGGTTAGGGTGCTTGATTCCTAAAGCTAGGTTTAGGATTACGGTTCCTAGGCTAGGGCACAAGATGTTTGAAAGGTTGTGCATGAGGGTGTTTATATAGGCCAAGCCTAAGACCTCGGTTAGGGTTACCCGACCGAGTAACTGGCTGACTCGGTCGAGTGGCCCAGTGAGTCAGCCTTCGGGCTCGAAACAGGCCCACTCGATCGAGTGGGTGGGGCACTCGATCGAGTGGCCCAGCTGGGTTGCGCGGGTCCAAAGTTTTGGGCCGCGTCTTGGGTTTTTGATGTGTTTGTGTTTGACTTGGACTTTTGATGTTGTAAGTGGTCGTTTTGTATGTCTCGGAGACGACTTTGACCAGGGTTGACCCAATCGTAAAAAAAAGTCGGTTTTATTTCCGGTGTCGGTTTTGACCCAAATTAGTCTTGTTTGACTCGGAACGGTCCGCTAGGCCTGGATTTGAGGTATGTTTTTGTGAGGTTTGTACTCCGTAAGTGCATTAGCCAACGACTAGTGGATTTGAGCCCATATCCGAGCGCGTAGAAACACGTTAGCGTCCGATCATCATCGGGTGTTTTTTTGGGAAACTACCATAGACACCTGGCAGTCAAAATGCGGGTGTCTACGGAGCCCCCACTCTGACTGAGGCTTAGACAAGGCGAAAGTCAGAGTAGCCACCAGACCAATCGAGGATTGAAACCTGGCGGACTTCCGGTCGGGTCGTTTATAGTCCATTAGAATCGCGTAAAGGGCTCGCCAGCCACAAGCTAGAAGTCATACCTGAGCTGATGACGATAACTCCATGGGGAATTGGACTTGTCGCAGAAGTCCTGGGTGCGCCTGTATGTAGGCCCATCCCGTGAAATGCCACCGTTGGCTTTCGCTGGGGAGGTATAGTGGGTTGCACGTCCCTGTTTGAGTTGCACCTGTATAAGTCACATAAAATGCATGCAACACGTAGGTAGTAAAATGACTCGCGCTGAGGAAAATGATTTTTGAAATTTTGAAAATTTGAAATTTGTTTGAAATTTTGACTTCTAAAGAAATTAGGAAAGTTCGGGATAAATATTTTGTGCTAGTATCGGGACTAGGCTTGTGGGTTGATTCCGATTGGTATTCGGAAACTCTTGTGATATGGAAAGAGGTCTACTATAAATACCCCCTTAATGCCCTTGATTTTCTCAAAATTCCATCACAATTCACTCCCTTCTTAAAAAGAAAATATTTTCATCCTTCTCAAGAAACCAGCCATGGGAATTGATAGATTAACTGTGATGCTGCAAGAATGGTCCCGACGCTTCAGGGACACAGATAGGGTAGCGCTTAACCAGACGGGTATAACTCAGCTGTACCCGTTCCGTCAGATGGTGGTTGATCGTTATTTCTTGGATTCATGTTTGGCCTACTGGGACGACACATATCATGTCTTTGCCTTTCCTCGGGGCGAAGTTTGCCCTTTACCTGAGGAGATTGCAGCCATAGGAGGATGGAACCCGATACTTCGTCCAGCCATCTCGTACTCGATCTATGACCCGAGGAGGAAGCTTCGAGAATTTCTAGGGCTTTCTCACAACGAGGTATCCCGCATGATGGAAGGTGATAATATTTCTCTGATCGACTTGGCTGAGAAATTTATTAATTCTCTTGATGTTTGGTTCAGACCGGCATACAGCCGTAGGGCTTTTTCTTTCTGCATGCTCCATGTATATGCTTTCGAGGGTCACATGGATTTGTTATCCTGCATGGGAAGCACCCGTCTTCTGACCGTAGTAGACTTGATGGAGACTGAACACAGCCCGGCTTGGCTGATCACGGGCGAGATTATCCAAGAATTGGACAGCCGCAAGAGGGACTCATCAATTCGTCTTACCGGGAGCACCTTATTGCTGCAAGTATGTTATTTTGCATCTTATTTTTCCCAATTTCTCGTTTTTTCGATATTTGATTTTTTTTTTTGCGTATTGCCTGCTACAGTGGGCACTCTATCCAGTCGCCCAGGCACTCGACCGAGTGCCTTCGTATAGGCCTTCTGATTTGCTCTCAGAGGTACCACTCGATCGAGTCACCCTGGCACTCGATAGAGTGCCCTCGTAGAAGCCCCCTGTTTGTGTTCAGGGGTACCACTCGATCGAGTGTCCCAGGCACTCGACCGAGTGGCCTTACGCGGATGCCTATTTTGCCTTAAAAACTCATGATTGATCCTCATGTTTGTTTCCTTTTGCAGATTTGGCTATATAGAGGCTATCAGTGATGGATCCTTCTCTTGATGCGAGCAACTATCGTCATAACCGGGTGATGACGAGGAGGCGGGCCATTGACTTTTCTCGTCAGATCACGCAAAAGTATTGGGACGAGGTTTCGTCATTCCACGGTGGCCCGTTAATTCGATGGGTAGTTCCGTGGTGGCCCATCTACCTTTGGAGTGGCTTGGACCCGAGGGATAGAGCCCTCTATCAGGTGATCCTATCTTTCAGGCAGACGGTTCATCTCTACCCAGATCGCATACTAAGGCAGTATGGATGGACCCAACGAATCCCTGAAGCTGAAGCAGTTGTGAGTGACCCTACCCAACTGACTGACGTAATGTGTGATACCTGGATGCAATGATGGTACACACGGCATACTTGGCCCATTGTCAAATCTTGCCATTTGATCTGGGTTTCAGACTCCTACACGAAGTGGACCAAAGCGGGCGATGCTAAAGCCCGAGCTGCTCTGAAAGTTGATGAAGCTTTCGACCTGCTGCGAAGGGAACAAGCTAAAGACAACAAGGGCTTTTTTGACGAAGGAGACACTCCTGCTACCCTAGTCCGTCTTATATCAGGGCAGAAGAAGAAGACCAAGACCCAAGCTGGAGGGTCTAGCGCTAAAGGTGCTTGGGGGAAGGTGAGCCCCCAGACTGATTTGGGAAGGAGACTAGGCCCAAAGCTACCCGTGCAGGACCGACTTGGCCCACGGGATAGACTACCCGAGCACGTGCGGGCTCGACTTGGACCAGAGACCGTTGCCGAAGACCCGTTGTCAAAGAAACGGGTTCGAGCTAAAGAGGTTCCCCTTGTGATCCGGGAACATTCGTCCCCGCCCCGGCGACCTCGGGCTTCGCGCGACCCTAAGGACAAGGGAAAGGGCAAGATGCCGGGATATTAGTATCCTTGTTTTATTATTTAGATATTTTTTTTTTTTGGGTGTAATTCCCGAGTTCATCGGTTTAATAAAGACGTATTAAAGAATACCATTCCCGTCTTTCGTTTATTACAATGGTTCAACCCCTTTGAGGGGTTGCCTACGTATCCACGACTAGCGGAATCAAACCAAACGTAGTTCAAAATATCGATTTGATTGATTTTTGCAATTTTCGAAATACATCAAGATTATTAATTCGAGATGTGCGACAGTAGAATAATTAATTCTAACTTATTGACTTGTCAATAATTTTTGAAAATTTATAAAAAGACAAATTTTTATAAATTTTTGCAAATGACATTGAGATGGGTTTTAGGGGTAGTAGCGCTTCAGCTTGTCCAAGTTGGTTGGGTTGACCAAATTCGTTCCCGTCCAAGTATGTCAGCAGCACCGCTCCTCCTGATAAGACCTTTTTGACTAAGTATGGCCCAGCCCAGTTGGGTTTGAATTTACCTCTTGGGTCAACCGGTAGTAAGGCACGAACCGATTTTAGGACCAGATCCCCTTCTTTGATGTTTCTGGGCCTAACCCTTTTGTTGAAAGCCCGTTGGATCCTCTTTTGATATATTTGGATGTTGTTGAGGGCCCGTGATCGCCGTTCGTCCAGAAGGACTAGCGAATCGTATCGGGATTGGACCCAATCTGCTTCAGGTACTTGGCTTTCAAGTAAAATCCGGAGGGATAATACTTCTAGCTCGACCGGTTGGACCGCTTCCATTCCGTACGTCAAGTAATATGGAGTTGCTCCTGTTGCGGTGCAGATCGAGGTTCGATATCCCCATAGGGCAAAGGGTATTTTGTCAGGTCAGTCCCGGTAATTCTCAGCCATCTTTTTAAGTATGGTGACAATTGTCTTATTGGCCGCTTCTACCGCTCCGTTTGTTTGAGGTCGGTAAGGCGAAGATGTATGCCTTTGAATTTTATATTTTGCCAGCAATGCGGCAGTTTCAGCTTGAAAGTGGGTCCCGTGATCACTGATGAACTCGTGAGGGATCCCATACCGGCATATGATCTTATTCTGGACAAACTTGGCCACGTGCTTGGCATTCAAGACACGGTATGACTCGGCTTCGACCCATTTGGTGAAGTAGTCGATGGCCACCAAAATGAAGCAATGACCTCCCGTCCCGGAAGGATGCACCTTTCCAATTATATCAATACCCCATGTCGAAAATGGCCATGGTGATGTCATGGTATATAAGAGGGAAGACGGCATATGCTGTACATTGGCAAAGATCTGACAGTTATGAAAGTGTTTGACATACAACTGACAGTCTGTTTCCAAGGTGTTCCAATAATACCCGAGCCTCATGATTTTTCGGGCTAGCATATGGCCGTTCATATGCGGACCGTTTTCACCGTCGTGTACCTCGGCCATTACCTTTTTGGCCTGTATTTTGTCAATGCATAGGAGAAGAGCCCCCTGTGCCGTCTTTTTGTATAATTGCCCGTCGTCCGTGCGAACAATATGGGTTGCCAATCTCCGCAGGACTTTCTTGGCCCGATTTTCAGTTCCCGGGGGATACAGGCCCAATCTCCGCAGGACTTTCTTGGCCCAATGCGTCAGACGTCGGGCTCGAAACAGGCCCACTCGATCGAGTGGGTGGGGCTCTCCATCGAGTGGCCCACTTGGGTCGCGCGGGTCCAAAGTTTTGAGCCGGGTCTTGAGTTTTTGATGTGTTTGTGTTTGACTTGGACTTTTGATGTTGTAAGTGGTCGTTTTGTATGTCTCGGAGACGACTTTGACCATGGTTGACCCAATCGTAAAAAAAAGTCGGTTTTATTACCGGTGTCGATTTTGACCCAAATTAGTCTTGTTTGACTCGGAACGGTCCGCTGGGCCTGGATTTGAGGTATGTTTTTGTGAGGTTTGTACTCCGTAAGTGCATTAGCCAATGACTAGTGGATTTGAGTCCATATCCGAGCGCGTAGAAACACGTTAGCATCCGATCATCATCGGGTGTTTTTTTGGGAAACTACCATAGACACCTGGCAGTCAAAATGCGGGTGTCTACAGTAATCATTGTTTTTAAATATCAACCAACAAAAAAACTTTTGTTTTTTAATAAACTATGATGGAATTCTATATCATTTTTTAAAAAATTATGATGAGGTCATGAATTTGTAGTCTTTTTAAAAAACTTTTGACTTTAAAAAAGGTCTTAATAAGACTACAAACTTAAAAGCTAATTATCCCACATCGAAACAATTAAAATAAGTTACGGTGATGATTTTATATTATAAATAAGACTACAAATTTTAGTTAAATTATCCCACGTCGACAAATTATAATAAGGTGATGAAATTCTATATTATATAAATACTAATTATTTGTTCTTAGATATCAATCAAAATCTTTTAAGTCTTAAAAAACTCTTAAGACTATAAACTTAAGTAATTATCTCACATCGAAAAATTGTACCCCTTCTCTTTTGAGTCTTAAAAACACTCTTGAGTCTTAAAACACTCTTAAGACTATAAACTTTTATTTATATAATAGAATTCCATCGTATTATCATATTCTCTTCGTTCACTATTAAATACCACTCACCTTAATAAAAATAGTGACCGAAAAGAGTATGATAATACGATGGAATTCTATTATATAAATAAAAGTAATAGTTTCTCCAAATTATGATGAGGTGATGTAAATCTATATTATAAATAAGACTAATCATTCGTCCTTAGATATCAAAAAAAAAAACTTACAAAGTTTTTAATAAACTACAAAGAAAGTTAAATTAGATTCTCACATATCGAAAAATTATAATGAGGTCGTTCAAAAAAAAATTATACTGAGGTGATAGAATTCTGTGTAATCTTTCGTTCTTAGATATTAACCAACAATCTTTTGAGACTAAAATGAAGTTCCTAAGACTAAGACTATGTACTTAAAGTATATTTATCCCACATCGAAATAAGATGGGTTGATGAAATTCTATATATTATAAATAATTGTAATCATTCGTCTGTAAATAAAAGTTCTTAATTAGACTATATCTAAACTTAAATAAATTTAAGTAAAATTATCTCATATCGAAAAATTATAATAAGGTGATTTTTTTTATTATATAAATAACAATTATGATGAGGTGATGAAATTTTATATCATAAATAAGTCATTTTTCGGTTTTAAATATCAACCAACAATCTTTTTAGTCTTAAAAAGCTTTTAAAAAGACTACAGACCTAAAATTATCCCACATCGAAAATATTAAAATAAGGGGATGATTCTATATTATAAATAAGAGTAATCATGCGTTTTTTGGGTCTTAAAAGCAGATTTTAAGACTATGAAACTTGAGTAAATTATCCTACATCGAAAAATTATGATGAGACGATAGAATCTTATATTATAAATAAGACCAATCTTTCATTCTTAGATATCAATAAAAAAATTCATTCGTTCTTAGATGTTAGTAAAAAACTTTTGAGTCTTAAAACATCTCTTAATAAAACTACAAGCGTAAAATTATTTCCACATTGAAAATTCATAATAAGGTGATGAAATTTTATATTATAAATAAGAGCAATCATGTGTTCTTTTGAGTTTTAAATAAGCTCTTAAGACTATAAATTCAGTTGAAATTAAGTTTGATTACTAATATCATGTGATCATCTTATTTATTGTAATAATATAGTTTGATTAAGTTTCTTATTTAACGAATGTACATCATCAATGCAATTAAGCCAACTAACCTGTGCAACGCACGGGCTTTTATCTAGTATAGATTATAATAGAAGATTGGGAATAACTCATATTAAAGGAATGACTACTGTTCGTAGGGATTGAATTGAAGTTTCGAAGAGATGTAGATGTTATTTAACGAACAATATGCATGCTAGAAGGTTATTGCACGTCTTTCAACTTTGATCTGAAGAAAATGAACATTTGAAGATTATTGAATCTACGGAAGAGGAAGATTACAGATCACATGTTTCATTAAAAGATTATTTAAAAGGATGTAGATTAAGTAAAATGCTCTATAGCCAAGAAGAAATTTTCATGATTGAATGATCTATTCTATGGAGTGATTAATTAGCCAACCATTTGTATGTTTTGAGATTTTGATTCATACTGTTTGTATTGCGACTTTAGTAATATCTACTTATGGTTGTGGTAGGAACTCCCATTTATTCAGAAAGTAACGTATATACACCTGTTTATCAACTTATATGCCTGCCTTGTGTTCAGTACAAAGAAACTTATGTATAACAAAACATACAAATTAATAAAAAAATTAAGGTAATTAATATCCGTCATAATTAAAATTTCATTTCCATTAAAATTCATTTCCACTGCGCAACATTTTACATAATTCACTTATCTCTATCTGCTCTCACTACTACAAAATCATTAGTTTCTCGACGCTTTAAGCTGGACACTTTTATAAGTGTCTACCCTTTTCCTTATCAAAATTTTCTTGTCGACCCTTTAACGTGTAGAGATTTCTTGTCTACCCTTTAATGTGTCAAGAGTTATATTTTTATTATAATTCGTAATTCATAAGTTATATTTTTATTATAATTCGTAAGTTATATTTTTAATATAATTCGTAATTCGTAAGTTATATTTTTATTACAATTCGTAATTCGTAAGTTATATTTTTATTATAATTCGTAATTCGTAAGTTATATTTTTATTATAATTCGTAATTCGTAAGTTATATTTTTATTACAATTCGTAATTCGTAAGTTATATTATTATTATAATTCGTAATTCGTAAGTTACATTTTTATTACAGTTTGTAATTCGTAAGTTATATTTTTATTATAATTCGTAATTCGTAAGTTATATTTTTATTAAAATTTGTTATTCGTACATTAAATTAATCAAAACTTCCAAACTTTGAGCGGTGAATGAAAATTTCATATTACCGCCTGATCAAAACATTAAACCAAAGTACGTACCGCTCTCTACCTCACTCTGATTTGGAAATCCCCAAATTTCACCCCAATCCTCTTAATTTAAGAATACTGCTGCTCTTCAATCACAATTGTATCGATTCTTTCCTAAATCTTCGAATTTCATCACCTTTTTGCTCCTGATTTCGCATCATCATCATCATTCTGCTCGCTCCTGAATTCACATCATCATCATTCTGCTCGATTTCGAATTTGTCGGTTATTCATCATTAGCACGCTTTCAGGCACGTATTCATCATAAGTACTTCCGATTATTGATTTCAGGCACGTTTTTAATTTCTTATAGCGTGATTTCATATAGCACGCTTTCGTTATTTCGTATTAATCGAACTACTGATTTCATATAGCGTGATTTCAATATGACAGATTATGTCTGATTAATAGATCGATTATGTCTGATTTCGTATTAATTGATTAATTGATCGTTATGTTTGATTCTGTATTAATCGATTATGTCTGATTTCGTACTAATCGATTATGTCTGATTTCGTATTAATCGATTAATTGATTGTTATGTCTGATTACGTCTGATCATGTCTGATTGATTTCATTATTTCGTTAGTGATTTCGTTATATCGCTGATGTCTGATTAGTGATCATGTCTGATTTAATTATTGATTTCGTCGTTAGTGATTCCGTTATTTCAACAATAATAATCGTGATTTCATTAATCAAGTGTTTTTGTTATTTCGTATATATCGATTATTGATTTCATATAGCTACTGCCGATTATGTCTGATTGATTTCATATAGGCGATTTCGTTATTTCGTATTAATTGATTACTGTTTTAAATAATAGCTGCAAGTATGACGTTATTTCGTATAATATCGATGAATAATAATCATTATTTCGTATTAATCGATTATTACCTGATGTTCACATGAAATTTTCATTTCAGGCACATTATTTCTGCTATTGATCTTGCGTCACTGTTCTACTATTGATTTGGGACAACCGTTCTTCTGATTTCATTACAGTTAGTATAGATACACGGCCGATTAACATAAGGTATTATTCATCGATTTATTTCTTAAATTTGTTGTTCAATTTATCAACTTTGTCGGTTTGAATCGATTTAACTTCATCGTGATTACGATACTTGTTGTTTATTTTGTTGATTATTCTGTGAATTTTTAGTTGATTATTTTTTTAACTAATCGACTTGTTCATGATACATGTGGGTCGATTATCGGAAACTTTCACTTTCATTCAGAAGTTTCTCACTGTTTTTTTTTTTTTCCCGGAAACTTTAACTTTCATTCATTCAGAAACATGTGTGTTTATTGTTTTTAAAAAAAAAAATTCAGTGACACTATAGCATTTTCTTTGTAAAATACTCCTAAAATTTTGTTACAAAAAAAGTACTACTGGGTTACATATAGAAAAAGTAATAGTCAAAGTATCGAGTTGGTGACCATTTTAAAAGCAAAGTGGAAAATGAAGAAGAGGGACTAATGTTAGTGTTCAAAAGAATTGTTTGCCTTGTAATTTAAAATTCTAAATCCTACCAACTTTTAAGTTGTTGTTGTGAACAGAAAGTCATCCTTTGTATTGAATGCTTGTTTCAGATTAATGTATCTTGTTAACCGAACAACAATACTTGAACAGATAATGGTTAATGTAGAACATGTTACAAATAAGTACTTAACCATTCTTAAGATTACAATTGGGACTTTGAAACAATTGTACTACACTACTACTGTAAAATCCATAAAACCAATGCATGTGCGGATGAGATTATTAGGGGTCTCTTTTGTTAGAACATTAGTGTTATATGGCCAGAAATACGCCAATTTTGAGGGCTTCTCTTCAAATTCTTATTTACAACTTGGACATTATTTTAGAACCCCCAAGATTTTGGACTATGTTATTTGTAGTGTTAATTGCACTAATGGGGATCATATGAACCTGCGGCGTACAAACTGCAGTAGTCTGTAATCAGTAGCCACTTTCATGAACACAGTGATTTATTTTATAATGATATTCTGTGGAATTTTGTTCAAGTTACTGTTATAATAACATATGGATGCTAGTGTCTTGTGGCATATTTCTAGTTGTCTGTCTGTAAATGCATCATGTCCTATAGCTATAATTTATGATACTTAGGGGACTCTAAATCCTACCAACTTTTAAGTTGTTATGAACAGAAAGTCATCCTTAAAACTAAAATCTCAGTTCAAAAGACTCATTAGTTTAATATGAAAACAACTTAAATTAGGTAAGGCAAATTGAAAAACATGAGTTCCTTTTTGTCAAGATAAGAAGTATGAGAGAATAATAGTATAGTTAAATTAATGTGTTAGATAGTTAGATACTTAAATCCAACAAAAGCTGAAAATTTTGCAAAAAATAGATACTTGTAATATCAGAGGGAGAAAGCAACACAGTGGAACTTCCACAAAATGAAATGGAGGAAGAAATACCCTCAAAGTGGGAGGGGGATAAAAAGGCAGTAAATGTGTACGAGTAGTACTTTTTCCATATCTTAACGTATATTGTTAGAACTCACACAAACACACACCAAATGTTTTTAAGTTTTAAAGAAGTAATCGTAGAAGAATCAAGCTAAACAATAAGTAACATATTTCAATTAGTTACATTTTGAATCTGAATTGCAACTTCAATTTGTAACATATATGTACATTTCAAAAATCATCATATTACTAAATTCATGTGTGGTTATGCTTTCCCTCACAATATTATTGCAATTGTTTCTAAAGTAATTTTTGTGTTATGAAATAAATTTTATGTCAACTTAACTTGTTATGAATTGTATACATGAATACTAGTTGGATTAGTTTGCCAAATGATAATCCCGACTACATAAATGGATGTTTGAAATTTCTTGAGATAGCAAAGGAGAACCTAGTAGATGAAAAAACGAAATGTCCATGTAAGAGTTGTAAGTTACGGCGTTGGTTAACACTTAGTGATGTAGAGGGACATATTTTGTTCAAAGGGTTTTACCAGAAATATACAAATTGGATTTGGCATGGTAAAAGAGATGTTCTTGATGATGTTCTTGAAATCAATGAATGAAATAATGGAGAAGCCTTACGTGGACGTGATGATATGAGTGGTTTGTTAAATGCGGTCTTCGGGGTAGATGCTCCTAGTTCCTCTAAACAAATTAGTGATGATATTTGTAATGACTCACTTGAGATAGATGATGATATTGATATGGGATTTAATACCAATGGTGAATCTGATACTGAGTTTGCACATGAATATGATAATGAGTCTGATTATGAGTTTAACCAACCCCCTTCAGTCAACAAAGGAGAAGAGGTAAAATATTCAAAAATGTTTGAAGCTGCAAGCGAACAACTTTATAAAGGGTGTCAATCTTACTCAAAATTGTCCTTCCTTTTGAACTTGTTTCACATTAAATGTATGTTTCATTGGCCTATTGAGTCATACAACATGTTGCTTGAGCTTTTACTTCATGCATTTCCAGAAGTTACAGAGTTTCCATCATCTTATTATGAGGGTAAGAAGATAATAAGTGATTTGGGTGTTGGATATGAAAAAATTCATGCTTGTCCAAACAATTGCATGTTATATTGGGGGAACAATTCTGAAAAAAAAAAAAAAGTGTAGTGTTTGTCACACGTCCAGATGGAAAACAGTTAAAAATCAAGGTGGTGGGAAGGAAAAAGTTATCCCGATACCAGGTAAGGGTGAACCTAGCAAAGTAATGAGGTATTTCCCCCTCATTCCTAGATTGAAGAGGCTTTATATGTCATCCAAAACAGCAGAAGATATGATATGGCATCATAATGAACGTGTGAAAGATGGAAAGCTTAGACACCCATCTGATGCATTGGCTTGGGAACAATTTGACTCTCGTTATCCTACATTTGCCTCTGATCCTAGAAGTGTAAGGTTAGCTTTGGCAACAGATGGCTTTAACCCTTATCGCTTGATGAATACCACATATAGCACGTGGCCTATTATTCTGATTCCCTATAACCTGGCACCATGGTTGTGCATGAAACCATCTTCATTTATTCTTTCGTGTATTATTCCTGGAAAATCTGGTCCGGGTAATGACATTGATGTGTTTACGCAACCGTTACTCCATGAGTTGAAATTATTATGGAGTGGTGTCGATTCTTATGATCCATATGAAGGAGGGAATTTCATATTGAGAGCAGCTTTACATAGTACTATTAATGAATTCCCTGCATATGTTATGTTATCTGGATGGAGCACATCAGGTTATAATGCTTGTCCTCGATGCACCAATTCCACATGTTCTGGACAATTTGGTGGTAAGATTTGTTATATAGGACACAGAAAATGGCTACCTCTTGATCATCATTTTCGTTCTCAAGCTGATTTATTTGATGGAACCATAGAGTTAGGTGTCGCTCCGAAATCCCTTACCGGATCCGATGTATTAAGAGAGCAATAGGGAATTGAGTACATTTATGGGAAGACACATAAGCGCTTGAAGAAAAAAACTAGAGCTAGAGAAGTCGGTGTGTCGATAGACGTTGTCGGTGAGAGTAGCCAAGAGAGTGTCAATAATCTTTGGAACAAAAAGAGTATATTTTTTGAATTGCCGTATTGGGAGTATAATCCTTTAAGACATAATTTAGATGTTATGCACATTGAAAAAAATGTGTGCGACAACATATTAGGGACACTCTTAGATATGGATAAAAGTAGAGACAGTGAAAATGCAAGGAGTGGTCTTGAGAAGTTGGGTATTAAAAAACATCTCTGGCTCCAAGAACGGTCTAATGGTGAACCTTCCAAGCCTCCAGCTTCATACTCCATGTCTAATGAGGAAAAAGAAAGATTTTTAAGAGTCCTCTTAAAAATTAAAGCCCCTGATGGTTATGGATCGAACATTTCTAGATGTGTGAATATGAAACAAAGGAAACTCATTAATCTTAAGAGTCACAACAACCATGTCTTAATGCAAGATATACTTCCGATAGCATTGAGAGCATCCAAGGCGACAAAAGTTATTGATTTGCTTGGATAGTTGTCGTCTTTTTTCAAATATTTATGCTCTACGACACTTGATAAGAAAGAGCTTGATGACCTTGAACCCAAAATTGCACTTATACTCTGTCGTATGGAAATCGAGTTTGTACCCACCTTTTTCACTGTAATGGTTCATCTTCTTATTCACTTAGTAGAGGAGGCAAAATTTGGTGGACCGGTGCAATATCGTTGGATGTACCCCATCGAAAGGTAAGTATCTTAACTTTGAAAGTATTTTTTCAAACTTATGTTATATACCTAACTTGTAATTACAAAAATTTTAGGTACTTGGCTCACCTCAAATCTTACGTGAGTAACAAAGCTCAGCCCGAAGGATCGATTGCAGAAGGCTTTATACTGGAGGAAACTATCACATTTTGTTCAAGATACTTGGAGGGCGTTGAGACAATCCATAATAGACCTAAGAGAAATGATGATGGTAGTGTAAATATGAGTAGTTATTTGTTTCAGTCGGGAGGTCGAGTTATTGGGATGACGGAAAAGGTACGCTTGGATGATAAAAGTGCACGACAAGCGCACCGTTATATTTTACTTCATTGTGATGAAATGAATGAGGTCATAAAGTAAGTGTACATACTTAAAAGTTAATACTTTTAAAATTATGATGATGTCTCTTTGTCTTAAACAAGCTAACAATGAAACTTGATTTTGAAATAATTGTTTCTAAGGTGTTCCTCAATCAAAAGCGCCAAGAGAGTAAAAATATAGCTACCACAAGTAATGAAAATGAATGGATCATCAATGAATTAATAGATTGGCTTCAACATCAGGTTCTCTGTTCTAAAGAAATTGGAAATGCACAACATTACATTTGCATTAAACGAAATTTGTGATGACATTGTATATTTGTATTTCTTTTCACAGGTTCACAACTTGGATGGAAGCACCACAAAAGGACAAATACGAAAAGCTTTGGCAGGTGGCTTACATAGCTATGGCAAAAGAATGACCGGAATTATGATCAATGGTTACAATTTTCTAACGGTTGATCGAGAGAAAAATCTAAAAACGCAGAATTCTGGAATCATGGTTGAAGCTGATGGGCAAGAGTATTATGGGAAGATTAGGGAAATTTATGAGTTAGATTATTTTGGGCAATACAAAGTTGTTATGTTTCGTTGTGATTGGGTAGAAATACATAGAGGCATCAAGAGATTTGAAGATGGGAGTGTATGTGTCAACTTTTCTAAGTTGATGCACACATGTCATAATTTATCAGACGATCCTTTTGTTTTCTCATCTCAAGCCAAGCAGGTGATTTATATACAAGATGAGATGCAAAAAGGATGGTCGTTTGTGATTAGGACTAAGCCTAGAGACTTGATTGAGACGGGAGAGGATGTTTCTGCTTGATTATTTTAGTAGTATTTATTAGCATTAAAAATACCAATTGGTGTCGAATTGAAAATTAAATGGTTTTTTTGTTATGCAGTATTTGGTAGTTATATATTATTTGTTTATACCATTAGTTCACTAACTAATATTTTCATTGGATGACGTTCCTTTAAAGGATAGGTGGCACGAGTATGGTATTTGTGAAGACACTAATATTTTTATTTCATTTGGAGAGTCAGGAACGTGGTCGTTTGTGAGGTACCAGCTAGGTGCTGCATAATGCCTTCCCGTTGGACCCTAAAGTGTAATTCGTAATTCACAAGGGATGGATTATACTGTGGAAATTACATATTTTAGTTGTCTATTGTTTGAATGATGGATTGATTGTCTTGAAGTATATAGATGTATGATGTGTGTATTTCACTTATAGTGTTCATCATCATATGCGTGCAATGATTCCAACAAATGAGGTGTGTAAGCTTGATATTTTTTGTGATAACTAATATGTGTTTTCTAATTGGTGTCAGGATGACTTATCGAAGCAAACGTACCTCTGCGGAGATGGTGGAAAATTTAGAACCTGGTACAAGACCAACATTGAAGAGGTCAACTGGTTTTGAAAAAAATGTTACTTCTTGCGAGGTTTCTACTACTGAAAGATGGGGACCATTTCATCCTAAACATAACCAACAGCCTCCCATCATAAAGGGTCAACAACTTCCCACCCAAAAATTCCAACAACCTCCTGCTCCAATATCACATCAACCCCCCTCGAAAACTCAGGCCCCTTTTGCTCGGGAAGGTCATATACTTCCTACCCCAAGATCTCAACCCACCGTACTTAAAACCCACCAACCTACCATGAAAAACCAACAATCTCCTGCTTCAAAAGATGAAGAATCTGATGGCATATGGACAAACCCTCCAACTACCTTTTCAATGATAAGGCGTCCTACAGTGTTTCACAAAACACCATCTTCCTCAGTCGTGACCACTAATTTGAAGTCCACATCTTCACCCAGAATGTTTCACAGAACATCATCTTCTTCAGCTATGGCCACCAATTTAAAGCCCGATCATGCTTCATTTAATGAAAAGGAGAACGTTTTGTCCGTAGGTAATGTTTCCAGTTTTATGTAAATGTTAAGTAATTGTGATCCGTAGTAATTTAATCAAGGTCAATTGTACTGTAAGCTATTTAGTAGGTATAAAGCTGGTGTAGTATTAGTTGTTTTTATTTTGTTTTACGTGTACGTTTTGACAGATGCGAAAGGAAAGTACAACATGGTTAATGATTTCCCGAAAATAAGTGTTCGGAAGCCAATATCTCCAAAGTTTAATACAACTGAGGTTTCACGACGTGAGAGGTTTGCCTACGCCTTAACTATATCTTATTTCTTTTTTTTATTGAACTCAGAGCTATAGTTTCTTCGCTCCGTTCAATAAAATGATAAGACGATCAATATTTTTTTCCAGGACATTCTATTACCATCTGATTGATTAGTCTCTTGTCTTTAGTGAGAGCATGTTACGATATTTAGCTTTTAGTCCCCCTGAAATATCGTTATTGTTTTGATTGGAACCTTGACAACCTATTGGAGTATATTTCTAATGCAAAGCCCGTGCACCATGTGCAGCGTATTTATTTCAATATTTAGAAGTAAAAAAAGTATTCATATATTTTGTCAAGTTAAAAATTGGACGAGAGAAAAAAAGTAAAGCTCCTCTTGTACTATGGATTGTGGAGTGATATCAAGATGATGCAATTCCCGATGCTATTATTCAGTTGGGTCACCAGGAGACACGGCTCTGTGTTTGCAGACATTGGGGAAAGGTTGTGTTCATCCAGCCTGTACCTAGCTTAGGCAGGGCTCCTCAGGAGCCCTTTTCGCTTGGGAATAATGTTATGTTTGAGACTCGATTGCAGTTGTTGTTCATGATAGTAATGTAATTTTCTCAGAGGGATTAACAATCGTGCTGTCTGACAAAGGTGTCTTATATCTGCCACACTGGTCATAATTGCAGAATTAAAGATAAACCGTTGAAATTCATGTCGAGAAAAGATGTGACATGTGATATTGGTGTTGCTTAGGTAGACTATACTATTTGGACGTGTTTTAGCATTTCTAATTGATGTTGTAAAAGTGGTGGAAAATAAAACACTCTGCATCCTACTTGAACAATTAGACCAGGTTGTCACTTTCTGTGAGTTAGTAGTTTGCTGTTTCATGGAGTCTGGCTTTTCTTATGTGCCCAAGGTCGTGTATAGTGAATCTAAAAGTATCACTGAAATTCAAAAGGTTTTGATTGGAATGTGTTTTTGGTCGGTCAGAAAGCTGAACTTCATATCGGCTATTGTAATTGAAGTTTAACGAACTGGATTTTTATCAAAACAGATCAGTAAAAAAAATTTGTCAACCTATTCATATATGACATTTTTTTACTAATAATTTAGACGGGAAATTTACATTTACTAGTTTGCCCATTGATTTCTCTCTTACTTTTTATATCTTCAATTGGTTCCGTATTTGTCGCTTGATGCTCAACTGAAAGCTAGAACACTTGTTGATTTTAAATGACGTTGACAGGGAGGAGGTAGAAAAGAATAGGGCTCACGAGAGGTACATGAAACTACAAGTACAAGGAAAAACAGATCAGGCGAAGAAAGACTTAGGTACGTTAACATTTTACTGTTCAAGATCACTACTAAATACTATCTTGCATTGCTTACGCATATCGCTTTCTTTTTTGCTGATTTTGGTCACTGCAGAGAGGCTAAAACTCATTCGTGAACAAAGGGTTGAAGCTGCTAAGAAGAGAGAGGAGGAAAAAGGTGGTAAGTCTTTCAAATGTCTTGAACTAGTTTTACTTGCTTTTCCTTTCTGATGTTACTCCGACTCTCCAACACGGTGTCATGTCTCTCTTGAGTGTCGGACACGGCTGTCTATGGCCTATAATAAAATAGAATAGATGACTTGAACCGGTTTACTTGCTATGTTACTCCGACTCCCCGATATGGCGTCATCTATCGGACACTATTATATTGTGAGAGGTTTTTAGTTTTTTTCTTGTTCTAAAGTTTGAAGTATCAAAGTGCCTTTCTTGTTTGACACATGACACGACAGCGAGGTGAAATGTTGGAGTAATGTAGCTTTGATATAAAGCCGAGTCATCTCATAACGGGTTGTGTCATATGTTAAGGAGAACGTTTTGTCCGTAGGTAATGTCTCCAGTTTTATGTATATGTTAAGTAATTGTGACCTGCAGTAATTTGATAAGGTCACCTGTACTATTAAGCTATTTAGTAGGTATAAAGCTGGTGATGTATTAGCTGTTTTTATTTTGTTTTACATGTATACTTTGACAGATGTAGAAGGAAAGTACAACATGGTTAATGATTTCCCGAAAATCAATGTTCATAAGCCAATGTCTGCAAAGGTTAATACACCATTCATAAATCCTCAAGAAAAAAGTGTTTGCAATGAAGATACTCCAATAATTGGGCAAAATGAACCAAAAGCTTTCATATTGAGGCGACATACGGCAGCACCTGATTGGCCTGATGATGTTGCCTTCAATGAAAAGGAGAATGTATTGTCCATAGGTAATGTTTCCAGTTTTATATAAATGATAAGTAATTATGGTTCGTAGTAATCTGGTCAAGGTCACTTGTACTGTTAAGTTATTTAGTAGGGATAAAGCCGGTGATGTATTATTCATGCTTGTTTATAGTCCCTGGATAGGATGAATGGATAAAATAAAATGAATAGAATGACTATTTATAACCTTTGCGTTTGGGTGAGGTATTAGTTGTCTTAATTTTGTTTTACATGTGTGCTTTGGCAGATGCAGAAGGAAATTACAACATGGTTCATGATTTAATTCAACCACATGATGTATGGATTGATAATGGAGTTAAATATTTTGTTACCTTCAATGAGTTTTATCAACCACTTAAAAAAGGAGGGCACATTCTTGTACGGTTTATTGGAGATGTTGCAAAGAAGGAAAGTGTGGACATGACATAGGTCCACCCCGACGCGGCCACGCGCGGGTTTGGGGAGGCGAATGAATCTCCATGAGATGGTCAAATGGAAATTTAAATCGAAGTCGGAGTCGCCACCGAATTTTATGGTTATTCGGAACCGTTCGAGCCCACTCTATGTCGTAGTGCGCCGTGTACAAAATACGGCCCATTTCCGATGTCAGAGTTTATTGGGCTCGTCCCTTTTGCATATCGATATAGATGCCGACTGGAGCGGTTAATCGTATATTGAATGACTCTCGTTGCCAATGGTTTCGGACATCCGGAAACCACGGTTCTGAGTAAGGGGTGAGGGTACGTGTTGGGAAGTTCACTAAGAACACCCAACCCCGCCCGCACATTAGCGGCCTCTACTAGGATATCGAATGACGTTTTAATGCGCGCGTTAGTAATACGATGAATTGTATGCAAACATTGTTTTCCTAAGCATGTGAAAAATTGAATGGGTTGCTATGTGGTTTAATGCATGCAAATTGATTGATGTCAAAGTCAAATTTAACATGTGAGATTCGTTTTAGTATAATAAAACAAATGAAATAAAAAGGATGGAATTGCTACAAAACAAACAAACGAGTTAGTATCGATTTGTGAATAATAATAGCAAAATAAAATATGCGAAATCGAAAAAATAAATATTAATCGAAATCTGAAAAATATTGTTGAAAAGAACGTTGTTTTGTATAAAAGACGAAGTTCGAAAAATAATAAAAAAGACGGAAAAGGCCGTGGCATGACAGCCGGCCGCGCGACTCGCCCGGGACGCCGGCGGGTCGCGTGGTGGCCTGTTTCGGGTCCGGTTTTCGAAAACTCGAAGTTCGTATTAAATCGCGTATGAATATTGCATGATTCGTACTCGAATTAATATTTTCGATATTCGTTATATTCGATAGTTGACTACGAAATCAATATCGAATACTTTGAATAGTTTTAGAAAAGATGTAAATTTTAGAAATCGATCGAAGAATAAATAATAAAACGAACGAAAACGTAAAAAAGAAGTCCCTGATTCCAGGCCTGCGCGCGAGTCGCCTGGGCATGGCGCGACTCGCGTGCGGGTCTGTCCGTTCTTATTTTTGTTCGAAAATTGTTATTTTGAACGAAAAGTAAAAGAAAAGAATTTTGACAAAAAAAATATGTGACGATTTCTGATATCGTCGAAATCTTAATATAATTCTTTTTGATACGATATTCGATTATAGAAAAATCGATATCGTATGTTTAAGAATGTTCGTTATGAAAATAGTTTTTTGTTAATAACGATATTAGAAAAATAGAAAAAAGTCGACTCTAGACCCATAATATAAAACGGACGAAGAGAAGAGAAGAGAAGAAGGGAGAAACCGGGTTTAGTACACCCTCAACCTACATGCTCTTGTTGACTCGGATCGGGACTCGTCGGAATGTGGCTAGGCACGAGAGTGTCGAGGCAACGTCGGTTGGGTTAGGGTGGTACGGTTTTGACGGGTGAAGGGTGTCGGATATAGGGCCGGTTTTCCTTCGGGTTTTGAACGTATTATCGGTTTCTCGATGCTAAAGAATTATGTGTGTGTCGGGATGATGAAGAATTGATGTCGGGAATTGTATCTTTTCGGTATAATGGGTGTGTATGGTTAATAATCATCTTGTGTTGGATGCAAGGGGCTATTTATAGGGAGTTCCCGACCTTGGCTTAGGAGAGTTTGACTACCGCTTAGGATAGGAAACGTAGGAGTTTGAGGGAAATAAGAATTCCGCTTTCTTGTGGAGGAAGAAAGGCAAACCGGTGGATTTTCTCTTGTTTTGGGCTGTTTCGGCCGAGTGTTTTACACTCGGTCGGATGCTCGAATCGGTTTTTGAATAGGACTCCCGTTTGAGCTAGAATTACCGCTTGAGTAAGAAGCTGAGGAGAACGAGAATTCCGTTTTCTTGTAAGAGAATAAAAGAGGAATACCGGCTGGTACATACTACTTGGCCGAGTGGTTGCACTCGGTTGAGTGTCTGAGTCGGTTCTCGGATAGGATTCCTACTCGGGATCGAATTCTACCTTAAACGGAATTGTTTATTATTTTGTGAAGCTGATTTTTGTGGAGTTGGAGTCCGAATAGGACGCGTGGGATGTCACGGTCAGCCTACGAGTTTCGGGAAATATCTTTGACCGGGTTTTGACTCGGTCGCTAAAAGACGGTTTTACCCTCGGTGACGGATTCGACCCAAATTAGTGTTATTTGACTCGAAACGACCCACTGGGCCTGAATTTGAGGTTGGTTTTGTGAAATTTGTACTCCGTAAAAAGCCCAAGCCAAATATCCATGATTTCGAGCCCATTTCCGAGTACGTTAAAGCGTGTTAGCGTCCGATCATCATCGGGTGTTTGTCGGAAACTACTATAGACACCTGGCGGTCAAAATGTGGGTGTCTACAGAAAGGTTTTGTCCCATTAGAGAAACAAATTGGCGTCGTGTCAATGCGAAATATAAAGCTGATATCATCAAGCTGATTCGGGTACGTTTTAAAAAAAAATAGCCTTCGGACGGAGTTGTAAATCTATTTAGATTATAAAGTTACTTATTTGTTATTTTCCCATTTAAGGACCGTTTTATAATTCCTGATGGTGATCCTTACGACCAAGGGATTCTCAAGCGCACGGGTAAAAGTGTGAGACAATATAGGCATTACTTGAAGAAGACCTTTTTTCAACCCAAAAAGAAAAAAGAGGAGATTTATCAAACAAGGCCTGATGGACATACTCTTGATAGTTGGATCCAGTTGGTTGATTATTGGTATTCTGAAAAGGGAGAGGTAATAATAATCTACCACCTATAATGGTGATTAAATAAGGGTTGTGATTAAATAAGGGTGATTAAAAGCATGTGTACTTATGCAGAAATTCGCTCAATGTGGAAAAGAGGCACGAGCAGCACATAACCATGTACATACAACTGGGTCAACAAGCTATGCTAATATACGAGCTGATTTTGTACTTATTCCATCATTTGTCATTCTTTATATACTAATTAGTTGGGTGTGTATAATATCTAATGTGCTATAACTAATTTAAGTTTTGACAATGAACAGGAAAAGAAGAATAAGAGAGACCCGAGTGAATTGGAGATATTTAAGCAAACTCATACGAGGAAAGATGAAACCTTTGTGAAAGACACACTAAAAGAGGAATTTCTGGTAAGCTTATACTTATAAACTTCTACCACCCAATTGCTTTTCATTTTTCTATTTATTTTTTTATAGGTTAGAGGTATATCTGTTAAATAATTTTTTGTTCAGATTGATGCAGATATTAATGTTGACACTCAAACTATGTTATATCCTAAAAAGTCCCAAGTAGAAATTGAGAATGATGTTTTTAACAAGCTAATGTTTGGGGAGGAGGTCCCTGAACGTCCCCTTGGTTACGGATTTGGTGTGAATCAAACTGATATATATGGGGTGCGTAGTATCTTAAGAAAAGAGAGATTTAAGTGCAGTGAAAAAGATATTTCAGCTTTTCGGGATGTGCAAAAGGTTGTGGATAAGTTAACTGAGGAGAATAAGGGAATGAAGAAGAAAAATGAAGAGCTACAATTAAAGTATGCCGAGACTAATTCGTTACTGAAAAAAAATTTGAATGTAATGAGTAGTGGGGGAACATCAGATGAGAGCGCAAATATGGCAAAGACAATCTTGCACAGCATTGTTGATCCCGAGGTAATTTATTTCTCTAATATGCATTTATATTTTCTACCTATTTATGGTTCATTATATGGTCTATTCAGTTTTTCTTATTATATTTTTTTTACCACTACAGGACATTGTACAACACAAAAAGGGAGATGATGATGGATTTGATGGATGACAAAATCGACTCACATGGACATTAAATTCAATGTTTTTTCGAAGAAAAACACGTACCTTTTAAAATAATACTGTAGTTTTTTAGTTTTTTTTTATTTTACTTTGGATTGCGAAATATATGATTGGATGGAGATTATTCTAGGTATTCGTCGTATGAAACTCTATTTATTGATTGCGAAATATATATATATATATATATATATATATATATAGGAATTGCATCTCGTGAGTCTCTCTATCTTAAATGAGTCCGTCCCGCGAACCACAGCCACATGATCAAATCACATGAATGGCTGAGATTCAGCGTCATCTTCTATCACAGTAATAAGGAATTACAATAATAATGTCACAGTAATAATGTTACAGTAACAGAACACTATTACAGTAACACAAATATCTTACTGTGACACTGTCACACTATTACAGTAACACAAGTATAATTATCCTACTGTGACACTGTCACACTATTACAGTAACACAAGTATAATTATATAATACTGATACAGTAATCATATTACTGTAACACAGGTAGTAAAAAAAACAAATCAGAGGAATACTGATACAGTAATCATATTACTGTAACACAGTAACACATGATCAAATCCCAGATTTATTAACAAAAACAAATAAGGAATTAACCCAACAAAAAAAAAAGAAGGATCGATCTCAAATACACAGAAAACAAAGAAGAAAAGAGAGATGGAGATGAAGAAAGTTTACAGTCATAGAAAATCAGAGGAATAATTGGAGTTGTAATAATTGATGAAAATGATGGGAATTGGGATGAAAGCTTGAAGATGAAGTAATAGGCGATGGACAATACAACAACAAACTTGCCATTTTCATCTCCCCCAATTACAAATACAAATACAAATACCTCTAATAACTCATTGTCGATGATGGAGGACCCCAGCCACAGCCACAACCACAGCCCCTGCCCCGGCTGGAGTGTTTGTTGGGTAACCCAGTTCCTCCGTTTCTATCGAAAACATACGACCTGGTTGATGACCCGACAATAGACGCCATCATATCGTGGAGCAGTGTAGGGCAGAGCTTCGTAGTGTGGGATCCTTTGGAGTTTTCTCGCTTCATTTTGATTTTGGTTTTGATTTTGATTTTGAATTTGGAAGTTTAGGGTTCTTGGCTTGCGTAGAGGGTAATAGAGGGTCGCGCGCGTTTCTTTTCCTTATGATTGTGGTGTAATAGGCGACGTGGCATCATCTGGTGCGTCTAATGCAAGAAGATCTGATGGTGTATAATTGCGGGACGGACTCATTTAAATGAAGGGACTCACCGGATCCTCGCTCTATATATATATATATATATATATATATATATATATATATATATATATATATATATATATATATATATATATATATAGAGAGAGAGAGAGAGAGAGAGAGAGAGAGAGAGAGAGTAAAGCTCAAATGAGTCCCTTACTCTTTGTGAGTCCCTAAGTCCTCATCCCATCCATTGGATGGGATGAGGATGGATGGACAAGATGCATCCAATTAAAAAAAAAAAAAAAAAAAAAAGGGAGATTTATTTTCCTAAAATAACTCACAAGAATTTAGGAAACAAATAACTTCCTATCATTCACGTTCATTTTCATTCACGTTCACTTCAACTCCACGTTCATTCACACCTAAAAACCAGAAAAACCCTTTCTTCATTCACGCTAATTCATCATTTTTGATCTCGAAAATCTGCTACAATGGATTCAATGACCGCATCATCGTCTTCAACGGTTGATAAGCAACTAATCGATTATAACAATGGTGAGTTTCTGTGATTCATCCACGTTTTTATTTGTTTTTTATTCACGGATTTCAATAGTAATATTGCTTTCAATCTCCGTTTTCATATCAATGTTTTATCGCGTGAAATTGCGTTTTTTTTACGTCGATCTTCATGTTTATAGTTCTTTCAATGATATTTCGTATCAATTTGCGTCTTTTTGATGTCATTGCGTTTTGATTCATAGTTTCGTATCAATGGTATTTTGATATCTCGATCTCCATAGATTACAGGTCTCTATGGTTTTTTTCAAGATTTTCCCTGATATCTATTGACACACATTTTTTTGATATCAAATAACGCAGATTCGTCGCTGAAGTAACATGCCTTCTGAATTAAAGTAACACTTAATTGTAATTACAGTAACACAAATGAAACATTAAGGAATAGGGTTTTGATGATATGCTGGAGTAACGTATTGTACACGTTAGGGTAACACCACTTATCAATTATAGTAACACAGTATTTGCATTGATGTAACGCTGTTTGATTCTGTGCAGGTACCTGCGCCACAGATGCGAACGCACAATACAACACTGGAAAAGGTGAAATTTAATTCGTTTGATGAATCATGGATTAATATTATGGTTCATTGATATTATTGTTTCACCGATATTATTGTTTTGCTTTATGTTGAAGCACACATGGCATTGAAGTAACACAAGTAATGAATTAAAGTAATACCTAATTGTAATTAAAGTAACACAAAAATGTAACACTAAAAAATGATTTTTAGCGCCGCGTTGGAGTAACATCCTCTTATATTTAAAGTAACGCAACTTATGAGTTACAGTAACACTTATTCCCATTGGCGTTACTTTTCTTACTTTTTGGCAGGAAGCATTGGTAAAGAGCCGAATGCACAGGAATGGTGCAGAGATGTGGGTGAGGTTTTCACTCCATACATGGAGCAGGTATTCGGGACAATTGATGAGGCAGTGGAATTTTACAAAATCTACGCGCTGGCTTGCGGTTTTGATGTGAGGAAGTACACCACGAAGCGATGGCACGGTGGTGAGATAAAGTCGAAGCTCCTAGTCTGCAACAGACAGGGTTATACGAACTCTGTTAAGGCTGTCAACAATACACCTGCAGCTGTGAAAGTTGTTAACGGTGTGGATGGGGAAGTAGTTGTTGTGGACGCGATTAAAAAGAAGACGAAAGTCCGTCGCTGCGGTTGCAAGGCAAGGATTAGGCTGCTCAATAAAGGAGGCATTCTCAAGATTGATAGGTTCCACATCGGCCACAACCACGAACTAATCTCACCGAAAGACAGAGAATTCCAAAAGCTCTCGAGGAACCTAACAAAGTACCACAAGCAAATGATCTTGAATAATTCGCGGGTATGGAGTAACACAATTTTTTTTATAGAATGACATGCGAGTAGGTCGTAACAGGTTGATTAGACCAATGTGTGCATAATCTAGTTACTTTTGCTAAAGTAACACCAGTGATTCTATACAGTAACAGTACGTAAGCATAAGAGTAACACGTGGATTAGATCATTATGTCCATAAGCTGGTGTAAAATTTGATAGAGTAACACCAGTGAGTCTATAGAGTAACACTGCTTAAGTACAAGAGTAACACAACTGGTGTATTAATGTCATATTGCTGCAACGCTTGATTCTTATTTACAGCTGAAGATCGGCGCAACGCGGACATACAACTTGTGCAAGGAGCAGGTAGAGGGATTCGCAAACGTGGGTGCGAGCTTGGTTGACTTCAAAAACTGGGGGAGAGATATAAAGTGCTTTCTACATGAGAGGGACGGTCAGCTATTCATCGATCGATTCAAAGACATGGCTAAGAATAGGAAGGGTTTCTATTTTGACTACGACCTGGATGAAGATGGGAGTGTGAGCAAGGTTTTCTGGGCTGACGGTGAGGCGCGGCGTAACTACCAGTTATTTGGGGATGCAGTTTCGTTCGACCCAACGTACGGGACGAACAAATATAAGATGATATTCACGCCGTTCACAGGCGTTGATCATCACAAACGATCGGTAACCTTTGCTGGCGCTTTGATAGCGCACGAGGATTATGAATCGTTCGTCTGGGTGTTTGAGAGATTTCTGACTGCAATGGGAGGTAAGGAGCCGGAGTATATAATTACCGACCAAGATCCGGGCATTATATCAGCGGTGAAGAAAATGTTTAAGACGGCGCTACACCGTTTCTGTATGTGGCATATCTTGAACAAGGTTCCTGCCAAATACGGTGCAAACCGGAGTGACTACCAGGAATTTTTGAAGAGACTAAATGCTATAGTATGGGATGTGGAGATTGATGGAGACGAGTTCGACGCGGAATGGTGTGACATAATGGAGGAGTTCCATGGGGGCGATGACGAGTGGTTTTCAACTACATACTCCATCAGGGGACAGTGGGTGATGGCACATTGCAGGGATTTGAAGATGAGCGGCTTAATGCGAACCACGCAAAGGTCGGAGAGTGAGAACAGTTTCTTCAAAAGATTCGAACAAAAATCGGGGACGTTGGTCGAATTCTGGATGCGATTCGAGAGCGCCATGGACCAGCAACGGTATACACAGAAAAAACTCGACAATGACAATGCGCAAGCTTCTCCAAAAACAGCAACCCACCTGCCAATTGAACATCACGCTTCGAAAATTTACATCCACGCCGCATTTGAAGAATTCCAGAAGGAGGTGAAATTTTCTGTGGGTACTTGCAGCGTGAGGGGGTTCCTTGAGAAGGACGGGATTGAGGAGACTTTGGTTAGGGATGCTACGAGGGATAAGGAGTTTACAGTCAAGTATATATCAGGTACTCCTTAAAATCACTCATTAATCCTTAGAGTAACACCAGTCGTTCATTACTGTAACACATATAATGATTTGGAGTAACTATGGATGGCAATCGGACATCTGTGTTGTAAACGCATAAAAGTAACACAGACCATGAATTACAGTAACATTTCACATTCCAAAGAGTAACACTTTCTGCAATCCGTTACATTTTGCAAACCGTTATATCCAATGTATTTGCTGTCTATGCTGATTGAAAGATTGGATGTGAATCTGTCCAGGTACGTCTGGATCAAGCTGCACATGTTGGTTGTTTAATTTGCGAGGGATATTGTGTAGACACGTAATCTGGATATATTCATCGAAAGGGCTGAACACTATACCCGAAAACATGGTAACCAAAAGGTGGACAAAGGAGGTTGTTCGCACTGCTCGCATCAGTGATGAAGGATTAGACGGCGAAAACACTGACATCATCGACGGAAAACAGATAGAGATGTCGAGATTGTGGTCGGAAATCCATGAGACAATGGGACTTCTAAGGGCAGGAGACAAGGCAGATGTGGAAAGCTTGTGCGGATTAATTCGGGAGTTCAGGTTGCAGAGGCAGCCAGTTTCTGGTGGGGGGAATATTGGCAAGACACAGGAACTGGAAAATATGCTTGGTTGTACGACCTCTGAAAATATCACGATACTACCTCCTAAGATTTCTAAGACAAAGGGAAGCGGAAAGCGGATGTTGTCAAGCAAGGAAAAGAAGGTCGCACTTTCTAGAAAGCCGAAACGCATGTGCAATAACTGCAAGTAGATGGCTCACCACGACAAACGAAACTGTCCAAATCCTTATGCAGAACGACCCCCTAAACAGCCTACCAAGCAAACCAATGATGCGGACGACGAGGATGAAGTAGATGAAGACATCGATGGAGAGGAAACTGAAGAGGACACCGAGGATGAAGAAGTGCTTTGATAATACTCAAGTGTCTTTGACATTATAAGAATTTTTTCGATTTCCCTGGTTTACAAAAAAAACTATTCCTGTACACATTTTTGCAATTAACACTATATTTACTTAATACGTGTGATTTTGGTTAGAGTAACATCTCATGTGGGTTGAAGTAACACTATTCACTTGTTACAGTAACAGAAAAAATGCATCGAGGTAACTGAAATAGGTGAGGACAGCAATTGGTGATTGACAGCAGTGTTGGTGATTGCAATATCATTGTACATTAAAGTAACATACCTAAAGTAACAAAAATTGTACATTAAAGTAATCTCATGAGGACAGCAGTGTTGTTCATTCATTGACAGAGTACCAAAAATTGGTGATTGCAATATCATTGTACATTAAAGTAACATACTTAAAGTAACATAATTTGTTCATAAAGTATCAAAACCGGCATTAATCACTTAAAGTAACATAATTTGTTCATTAAAGTAACACACACAGTGCTTCGGTATAACACACAGATTGTGAGACCAAGAAAAATTGTTAATTTCAATAATTCCAATAGTAACACCAAGGGTGAATTAGAGTAACAGGTGCAGCTGGTCATTGTAACAGAGTTTCACAGCTTCAATGTATTGGTGATAGTGAAAAGACAAATGTAATTAGACAGGTTAATAAAGAATAGAAACCATTAAATCTTAATTACAAAAGAGATGGCATGGTTCAGTAGACACGCTATTTTTTTCGGCCCTTTGTTGGCTTGCTCTTTGGACCATCGATAATTTTTTGTCTAGTGATCTCATAATTCGCTACGTTGTCCAACAATTGCGATCGCACATTGTTATTGTCTGTCAATAGAAGTGTGGCTGCAAGTTGGACCACCAGATATCGTCTATTGACCTTCCTCTCAAGGTCTATGTGGTGGAATGTACGGCCCTCGTACATCAACATGTGCATCATGGTGAAAATCCCCGACTCGTCAGATGTTACGCCCGGTTTCTGCCACTTAAACTTGAACTCCTTAAACTCGAAAGTAACAATATCAGCTGCATTAGGGACTTTGTGCTTATCGAGGAAATCGCTGATTGTTGACACCTGTGTGTACCCACAACAACGTTATTAGGTGAGAAACAAATGGCCGTATGCAATAATAAATAGTAGAATATATATACTAACCATTATCGTTGCGGCCTTGTACAACATTGTTTCTTCCACGTTCGGGTAAAGTTGGTGGTCAAGGAGATCTATTGTCCTATTCTTACGGTTGATGCACACGCATGAGTAGTAATAATCGATGTTGATCGGGACAAATATGAGATCAGCTTCCAAATTAAGAGAACGACCACACTTCCTTTTAAAAAGATTGAGATGGGACATCAAGATGTCTACTGCCCGCGTGGATGGGCCGTCTTCATCCTCGTCAAGCATCCCATAGAGACAGTCCTACAAACATATTCAAAGTGTCTTAGATTGGGTTCAACTGTGAGGAAGTAACACATTCACTACGCATCAGACAAATACCATTCATGTACAGCAAAGACACAGATTAAGGTAACATGTCTCCTACATTACAGTAACGCAAGTTCATATTTAAAATAACACCATCCAGATGTTGAGGGACGTGTATTCTCCTGGAACCATGGTCATAAATAGAAATATATGTACACAAATGCAGCAGTAATGCGTACCGTATGTCTTAAACCAAAGTATGCTGTAGTAGGTGTCTCGCCCGAACCAGTGGCGGGAGGTGGAAGCCTGTTCAACAGCATCGACCAGCATTCGATGATGCACGACTGCATATTCTGACCCGGTAACATAGAACGTATGTCACTCCTCTCAATTGTAGCCAGAAATGAATAATTTGCAACCTCGTCGCTGAAGGAAAACAAAAAATACCTCGTCAAAAAAACTATTTTAATATTCACCCATTAATGTTACAGTAAATGCGTACCAATTTTGAAGAGTTGTAAGCTCCACAACGCAGTAGTCCACGACGTCTTTGCGATGGACGGGGATCTTGCTTAACAACGTCCTGTTGTTCAATAGAAACGGTGACAGCATGGGAGAGTTTGCATCTTCAACGCCACAATCAATTGAGCAGCCAAGTCCGTCACCCTCACCACGGTTTCGGCTCTTCAGAGCGGATCTTGTCCGCGTTGAGAAGTCAGAGTCAAGCACTGTCTCCGCGACAGGGGTTTTAGCGGTTTTAGGGTCAGATGTCGACGGTCGTTTCTTCTTCGACGGTCGTTCAACATTTTTTGTCCCGCCTGCCCTCTTGGCGGTACCCCCGGTAGACCCCGCAACACTCGATATAGTTCTCTCGATGGCGATATTCGCTTTATCGTGTAGAAACTCTCTCACCCTCGCTATAACCTCATCTCTATCCTTATTGTTGTCACACAGGATCAGTGTCGCCGCAATCTCCGCTCTATAGAGGTTATTCGCCTCCATTGTGCCAAGGCAACATTCGAACACTTCCCCCCTGTAGAGCATCATGTGTATCATGAGGTAGACACCACAGTCGTTTGCCGAGAAACCTCCGCCCTGCCATGCGAATGGGACGTTGACAACAGGGAAGCCCGCGACATCCGATCCCCTCACGATACCTTTTTTGACCATGTACTTTCCCATTTCCACAGCCTAAATCATACAAAAGACAACAAAAAAAATGAGACGGAAGGTAAAATAATGTCCGATTATATATCAACACAAAATCACTTACGGCGATTTTTGCCATCCCGACATATGGCAAGCTTTCGAATTCCTGTTCTTCATAACTCCTGTTGTCTAGGTACTCAATCTGCTTTGACAGGAAGTTGATACATGCACAGCTGTAGTGGTCGTTGTTGTCCAAAAGCACCGGGACGAATACCTGTCATTTGGTAATTAAGATTATGGCGATTATTGTTAAAGAGCTGTAATGAAGGGTAATAAAGAGTTTCATATAGACGTACCAAGTCAGAGTCTAGGTTTATGGTGTCTTTATTCACTTCGGTCCAAATGTCCCAGAAGTTGAACAATTCATCGCCAACGTCGACCTTTGCACCACTCTTTGTGCCCTTCCACAGCTTCATTACTGTTTTCTGCATGACACATGTTGAAGTAACAGTTCATGATCGTGGCAATAAGAAAGAGTAACACTAATTATTAATTAAAGTAACAGTATGAAACCCTTACAGTAACGCCTGTTATTGTGATAGAGTAACAGTATTAATGTGTAAGAGTAACACTAGTTATGGACATAAGAACAATGAGTAACAGTATACACACCATACTCATTGTGAATGTTGATTCCTAATGTGAAATAAAACCCATGATAATGGTTATTATGAATGATCATTCCAGATATGTTAGTGACGCTATTTGTTGATTGTGTCGGTGTGATAAAAATAATACAGACAAGCTTACGCTGTGGCTAACGCCAAAGAAGCAGCGTGATGTAGGACGTGGCGCAGTCTGACTCGCGTCCAGGCTGTTAAGAAGTATACACCAGGTATCGATAACAGCGTTCGACAGCTGCTGCCCCGGCTGGAGTGTCGAGAGCTCATCACGAGGGACGTTGAAAAAGTCGTCAACCCTCACCAGCATCTCACTAAAAGAATTTGAATGAATTATAAAGACAATCGATAAAAAAATAAAATAGATAAATAAAATCAGGTAAAGAAATTAGATCACTATTGAAAACATACCTCGCACTGTACTTGTCATTGTTATAAAAGACGTAATCCATTACGTCTTTCCGAACACTCAAAACCGACCTGAACAATGTACTGTTTCTGACAAGAAAATCAGATACTATTATCTGGTCTGGTTCAGGTGTTCCACAGTCATAAGAGCATCCGAGCTTCTCATCGACAACTTGCATGCAATCTAAATACTTTTCAGAATGGAGAAAGTAAGGATGGAAGACCTTCCGTCCATCGACTTCCACCCACAAATCCTCAATAACATTCGCTTCATCAATTTGGTGATCCCTGTCCTCCGAACCACCGTTAAAAGCCTCAACCATCTCCGCCGTCGTGTACAGTTCGAAGTCGGAACAGCCTCGACTCTCATCAGCAGTGACAACATCCTCATCAGCAGTGACAACATCCTCAACCCCCGCCACATTTGTACGCATGCTCGAACCTGCTGTTTGTGTGGGCTGGCCTGTGAATGCAGGGCCTTGGGTCGCTGCGTTCTTCGCACGTGCGTACGCCTCGCACACTTCATCGACCGTCCGGTGGAGCTCTTTTCCACTCCAGAAGTCTTGCGAGGCCTGTGACGGAACAGGGTCATCGTTCAGTGGTTTGCCGGATGTTATTCTTCTGAGTTTGGAAGCGGCTGATATCCACCAATCATGGAATGCAACTACATTCCTTGCCATCATGAGGTACAATTCATGTACCTCCTGCATCAAAGAATAAACAAATGGTTTCAGTTTGACTGGGTGACTGTAACTTATTATTTGTATTAAAGTAACACCACTGGTTCATTAGAGTAACATGTGATCAACATTAAAGTAACACATATGGTAGTTATAGTAACATACTTAGGCAACTACAGCAACAACAAAATTGTTTTCTGAGTTCCATTAGATCAGGGGAACAAATGGACAAATACCACAATTGAACAACGCGTATTCAATGAACACAGGAACATAAACACATTGAATTTATTGATGAAAATTCTTATTACTTACATCAACCGCCTTAGCTCTTAGATCAGCGTCATCCTCAACGCCATCTGCTAGCTCGATGTTTATGGACTTCACAGATTTGTGCGCAGATGGTGCTGGGGCATTCGTTATCCTCAGCGGCACCCCGTCATCCATCACCTCCTCGTCCACCACCTCCTCAAGTAGACAACGGGGGTATTTCACCTTTGACTTGGTAAGACGACCAAGCCCACCACCAACAAATTCACCATACAGCCTATCTATCATCCGCTCGCGATCCCAATGCTTAATAAGCGGCAGATCGTGCGGACAACGATGATCACGGTACTGGAAACGGTGAAAGTATGTGATCATCAAAAATGGCAGACAACCGAGCAGGTATGTCGGTTTATGAAGAACATAGTCTTGACAGGCTGCAGCAAGCCCATTCAATACAAGAGTGCACCAATCATAGTTCCTGATCTGCTCTACGTTCTCCACACACCTCAGCAGACTTAGATCAACGGTGTAATTCGATGTTGGATTAAGAAATATAGACATGCTGTACAGAACAAACAATCTACAAAAGTCATCCCCCCCGTGAACGTCCTTCTGTAATTCATCCAACAACAGAGACAAAGGGATCGTGTCGCTTGCAGTAGGAATATTGAACCGATCCCTAAATGCTTGTTTCAGACTGACAACATCCTCAGCCAGTGCTTCCTTCGACCGACCCATTGGGAGCAAGTCGGCGGGGTTCGGACCGTATGGAATGAGGAAGCAATCGTGGACATCGTGCTTCGTTACCAAGAATTGATCGCTTTTCCTTAGTAGCCTGAAGATCAGCGTGTCATCCGCGAAAAGCGTCATGAACTCGACTGCATACTTACCGGGGAAACTTTTGAGTCGCATTGAAAGTAGGCCCCCAAAACCTATTCTGATGACAGAATCCCGCTGCCGATCATTGAAATTTGAGATTAACTCGATGAGGCTCTGTGGCCTACACCTGAACTGGATCTTCTTAGATACAACAACTTCTTGTTCCTCCGCTTCTTCCTTCTGAAAGGGGACAAACATAAAGATAATTAGTATGTTCAACTGTTGTTAGACCTAAATATGCACCACTTAATAGGTGAACATCAACAATACTAATGCCTGCAACTGACCTTCATCTTGGTCTGCCTCCTGCTTTTGCCATCTGTGGCACGAGATTTTCTGGACTTGTCACCTCCTTTTGCCATCTGATCAAAACATACAGCTGATACGCGTCAAAGTAAGATAAAAATAGACCAGAGAGTAACAAACTGCAAGCACAACTGTTAGATTAACTAAAGTAACACGTCTCCTAGATCACAGTAACACAATTAGTTCTTCAATGTAATACCATAAGTGTTGCATTAACACTATAAACTGCAAGCACAACTGGTACGCATCAAGGTAACACAAAGAAAGTGTTAGAGTAACATTAGAATTAGAATAACAAATCTACATAATCGAATGTACCAGATTAAAATGATTCAGAGTTTCACGAAGTTGATAGTTAGAGTAACACCTCTTCTGCATTACAGTAACACAATAAGTTCTTCAATGTAATACCATAAGTGTTGCATTAACAGCATACAAAGTAACATAAAAAATAGACCAGAGAGTAAAAAACTGCAAGCAAAACTGTTAGATTAACTAAAGTAACACGTCTCCTAGATCACAGTAACACAATTAGTTCTTCAATGTAATACCATAAGTGTCACATTAACACCATAAACTGCAAGCACAACTGGTACGCATTGAGGTAACACAAAGAAAGCGTTAGAGTAACATAAGAATTAGAATAACAAATCTACATAATTGAGTATACCAGATTAAAATGATTCAGAGTTTCACAAAGTTGATAGTTAGAGTAACACCTCTTCTGCATTACAGTAACACATTGTTGTCTTCGAAATAACACCATACATATGACACATACAGATTACACGAAACAAATGAGAACCCAGATAATAATGCACAAACACAACAAGGTTAATCAATCAATAATGAATTCAATTATACGAATCAGATGAAAACCCAGATAATGATGATAACAAAAAAATTAATTATAGGGCACAAAGAACAGCAAGGTTAATCAATCAATAATTAGCGAAAAAATTAATAAAATCAAACAATGATGATAGTGTTAGCTGAAGTTAGAAAGTAACCGTGCTCGAGTTGAAAGTGAGCGACTGAGTTGAGTTGAACGATAGGGTTGAGTTGGATGATTGAGTGCTCGAGTATGCTTAGAAGCTTCAGTTGGCGCTAAGTTGAGAAATTGAGTTGAGTTCGATTGAATGTAAGGGTTTGCTTGAGTTGAGCGAAGAGTTTGAATGAGGTGAAGTTGAAGGGTTTCTTAGACGAGCGTTTGAATGAGGTGAGATGAGAGAGAGAGCAGTTGGCGCTAATCTAGGGAGGAGGAAGATTTTTTTATTTTTTTCCAAAATTTGGTAGTTACTACCTTAATTACAATATACAATCTCACCCATCCATCTTGTTTAGATCAATGGCCAAGATTAGGACTCATGGACTCAAAAAAAATAAAAGGACTCACTTGATCTTTACTCTATATATATATATAGGGCAGGATCTGGTACATTTGTCATATTTGGTACAATTTACCTCTTAATTGTGACCATTAGATCTCACTTGATCAAGAGCTGAGATTAAAACTCTCTAAATCTCCAAAGCATTTTTTTCTTAGATTTTTATAGTTATTTCAAAGTATAAACACGATTATTTTAATGAAGAAGCATAGTTATTTTATAGTTAACATAATTGTTTACTGAGAATAATGTTATTAGGTTATTTCAATGTAGATACGTAATGATTCAAGGTAGAAAGTCCGTTATTGTATTGAATAACTTGTGTTATTGTATTGAGATGAAACTAAAATTTAATAAATTTTAAAATTTAATAAATTTTAGAATAATGTTATCTAATGTTATGTAGTTAAACTCAATTATTATAACTCGTGTTATTGTATTGAGTGAAATTCAAATATAATTAAGTTTATAATAATGTTATCTGATTTTACGTAGTTATTCTAAAGTAGAAACTCAGTTATTGTAATGAATAACTCATGTTATTATATTGGGCTGACACTCAAATATAGTCAGTTTTAAAATAATGTTATATGATTTTACGCAGTTATTAGTCCAATGTAGAAACTCAGTTATTGTAATGAATAACTCATGTTATTGTATTGGGATAAAACATCTTGCATATCATTGAGGTATGCCCAGCAAAAGACACTTCGCTGAAAGACAAAAATAAAGAGGGGGGATTAGTCACAGTACAAAAAAATTGAAATACAATAATTACATATGTGCTATAGAATAACTATAAAATTACTATAAAATAACCTAGTTATAAAACATAGTAACTAATTTAATAAAATAAGTTCAAGAATAATATAGAATAACCGCAACAATAGTATAGAATAACTGGAATAACATAATAAAATAATTGAGTATTTTGTAGTAATAATAATATACCAAAACTAGAAATTAATGCTATGAAATAATATGTAGTTATTTCATTGTGCATATTCAATTATTTCATTGTTCATATTCAAATATTGTAATATTCATAATTTCAATTTTTAATCTTGTAATCAAAAATCCAGAAATTGATCTTATTAAAACAAAAGATTGACGAAATTGAAAAATTCGATTGAAAAATTGAAAAAATTGAGATGAATGAAATTGTTCCTATATTAATTTAATTAGATTAGAAATTGGAACGAAATCAGAAAGCATGAACGGAAATCAGCAAACGTTGAATAGAAAAAATGAAAATTGATAGATGCATTTTGTGATTTCAATTGAAATAATAAAATAAAAATTGAAATACGTGATTTCACATGGGAAAAAAATCAGAATCAAAAAAATTGAAAATTGATAAAAATTAATAGATGCGTTTCGTGATTTCAATTGAAATAATACAAAACAATTGAAAATATGCATTACACGAAATAAAACAGAAATCACGAATTCTAAAATGTGAAATTTACGATCAAGAAGCAAATACCCGATTTGGTCGTGAATTTACCAAAAAAATTCGTGAAATTGAATACCGAATCAGAGTAACGATGATGATGATGAAATCGAAGCATGCGCAACGATGACGGATGAATTTATTTGTGAGCAAATACTTGATTTGATCTTTAATTCGAGAGGGATAGGTTTGTGCGTGAGTAATTTGTGCTTGAGGGATTTTCAAACTAACGTTCAATTGAATAGGGCTTAGGGTTTGAGGTTTGATGCTTACCTTCATACTAGTTTTAATCTTGACCCTTGATGTAATTATATCTAATGGTGTGTAAAGTTAGGTAAATTGTATGAAATTTGACCCAATGTAAAAGATCCTTCTTCTATATATATATATATATATATATATATATATATATATATATATATATATATATATATATATATATATATATATATATATATAGAGTAAGGCTCTTATGAGTCCTTCTCTATATATGAGTCCATGAGTCCTCATCTCATCCATTGGATGAGATGAGGATGGATGGACAAGATGCGTTGCATTAAAAAAAAAAAAAAAAAAAAAAGGAAGATTTACGTTCCTAAAATAACTCACAAGAATTTAGGAAACAATAACTTCCTATCATTCACGTTCATTATCACAATTTTCATTCCACGTTCATTCACACCTAAAAAAAAAACTCTGATTCATTCACGCTCATTCATCGATTTTGAACTCGAAATTCTGCTACAATGGATTCAATGACCGCATCATCGTCTTCAACGGTTGATATGCAACTAATCGAGTATAACAATGGTGAGTTTCAGTGTTTCATTCACGTTTTTATTCGTTTTTTCTTCATGGATTTCAATAGTCATATGGCTTTCAATTTGCGTTTTCATATCAATGTTTTATCACGTCGAATTGCGTTTTTTTTACGTCGATCTTCATGTTTATAGTGCTTTCATTGTCATTCCGTATCACAGTTCGTATCAATTTGCGTTGTTTTGATGTCATTGCGTTTTGATATCACAGTTTCGTATCAATGGTATTTTGATATCTCGATCTCTATAGATTACAGGTCTTTATGCTTTTTATTAAGATTTTCCCTGATATCCATTGATTCTATTTTTTTGATTTCAGTTAACGCAGATTCGTCGTTGAAGTAACATGCCTTCTGAGTTAAAGTAACACTTCATTGCAATTACAGTAACACAAATGAACGTTCAGGAAAAAGGTTTTTTGATATGCTAGAGTAACGTATTGTACACGTTAGGGTAACACCACTTATGAATTACAGTGACACATTATTTGCATTGATGTAACGTTGTTTGATGATATGCAGAAACGTCATTGAAGTAACATACCTTCTGAGTTACAGTAACACTTAATTGCAATTACAGTAACACACTGAACGTTTAGAAAAAAGGGTTTGATGATGATGATGTTAAAGTAACATAGTGTAATAGTTAGAGTAACACAACTTATGAATTGATATAACCGTCAATTTTAATGTTGATATTGCTTTCATTGTTATTTCATTCATCATAGTTTCCTATCAATGGTTAGTTGTTTTATCGATCTTTATAGAATCCAGGGTTTTATGTTTCTTATTTAGGTTTTCCATAATATACACTGATACTATTGTTTTGTTTTATATTAACGCAGAAACGTCATTGAAGCAACATACCTCCTGAGTTACAGTAACGTAAGCTTCACTGATATTATTGTTTTGTTTTTTGTTGAAGCAGACACAACACTAAAGCTTCATTGATACAGACTTCTAAGGGCAAAAGAAAAGGCAAATGTGAAAAGCTTGTGCGGATTAATTTTCATGTTGAAAAGCTTGTGCGGATTAATTCGGGAGTTCAGGTTGCAGAGACAGTCCGTTTCTGGGGGGGGTTTGGCAAAACACAGGAACTGGATTTTGTACACATTTTTTTACACATAGCGCTGTGCTACGTTGCAATTAACTATATATATTTATTTAATACATGTGTATTTGGTTAGAGTAACATCTCATGTCTTTTGGAGTAACACCATTCGTTAGTTACAGTAACAGACATAATGCATGAAGGTAACTGAGGACAGCAACGTTGTTTAAACAATTCATTACCAAAGTAACTGAGGATAACTTGGATTAGAACCATTCATTACCAAAGTAACAACATTCACTTTTTAAAGAACCATATATAATGCGTCATTGATAATAACATTGTTTAACTATGAGACAAAGAATAACATCATTAATGACTTAGAGTAACATCATTTGTTCATTAAAGTAACAGTTATAATGCGTCAATGTAACACAATGATTATGAGACCACATTTGTATATTGGGTAAACTTCATTCATTCCCATAGTAACACCGGTCGTTAATTAGAGTGACAAGAACAATTAGTCAGGGTAACAGAGTTTAACAGCGTTGTTCCATTGGTGATAATCAAAATACTAATGTACATAACAAGTTTCGAAAACGATACAAAGCATTATTCGTAATTAGAAAAAGATGACATAATTCGTTAGGCACGTTATTTTTTTCGACCCTTTGTTGGCTTGCTCTTGGGACCATCGATGATCTTTTGCCTAGTGTCCACATACTTATCTACGTTATCCAACAACCGCGATCGCACCTTGATTTGTCTTCTCCTTTTGCCATCTGAAAAGTACAATAATTATGTACAACTATTGTTACAGTTTAATCTGAATTATAAAATTAAAGTACAACTGATACGAGTGAAAGAAATACCATATGTAAAGCTGATACGCGTTAAAGTAACACAAAGAAAGTGTTAGAGTAACATAGAGTGCAAATTAGAGTAACACGTCTACACAATTAAATGTACCAGATTACTAGCATTCAAAGTAACGCAAAGATGGGAGTAAAAGTAACATGTCTTGTACATTACAGTAACACATGGTCGTCTTTAAAATAACATCATACATGTGTAATACTAACTGAACAACCCCTTACAGTAACACCTCAAGTTTATTACAGTAACCCATAAGAGCATTAGAGTAACATTCAAGATATGTTAGACTAAGTATGAAGAGTAGAAGCATAGTAGAAGCATAATATGAAGTAGGTGAATTCAAATAAACTCTACAGATTCATACCCAGATACCGCAACAATCTTTGGCGAAACCAATTAATTATAGGGCACAAACACAGCAAAGTAAATCAATCAATAATTAGCGAGAAAATTAATGAAATCAGATACAAATATAAACTAAACCTAGTTCTTTAGTACAACAATCGAGTATTAATTAGCGAGTTGCCTTGTATTATGCCGCCTGAAGATTATCTTTGCTGAAGTTAGAGAGTTGCTTCAATGTAGTCTTGCTTGAGTTGAAGATGGGAGGATGCGCGGGTGTGTTTTGAAAAGAAACAGAAGTCGAGCGATTGTGTTTGGGATGATGAAGGTGAAGGGTTTCAGTTAGGATGTGAATGAAAAAATTGAATGTGAGGAAAAAATTGAATGTGAGGAAAAAATTGAATGTGAGGAAGTAACGTGTATTGGTTGGAGATAATTAAGGGAGGAGAGAGGATTTGATTTTATTTTTACCAAAATATGTTATTTATTGCCTTAATTACTGGAATCAATCACCACCATCCATCCCACTCAGATCAATGGTTGTAGATAGGACTCATGGACTCAAAAAAAATAAAAGGACTCACTTGATCTTTACTATATATATATATATATATATATATATATATATATATATAATATATATATATATGATTGGAGATTATTCTAATTAAGTGTTTGTTTTCTGAACGACCAACTCGATCTTTGTGTATATGGATATCAATTCAGTAAATGTGGAGTCGCGCTTTTTAGACAACATAAATATGTAATCGCAAGTAGTATTCAGTTGTTGTAAATATATAATTATTATTATTATATTCTTTATGATAAGATTCTCGACGCTTTTACAATATTAAAGTGTCGATAACTAAATTTTATATTGTTATTTCTCGACACTTTAAGTAGTAGAAAGTCTCCCGCTTTGAAAAAAAATTGGCCGGGAAAAATAAATCGCGACATAGAAAAGCGTCGAGGTTGCTTATTTTAGTGTACCATGTAGTGACGCAAAAAAGCGTCTTAAATAAAATATTCAACGTTTTAATGCGTCAAGAATGGTGACATAAAAATGCGTCGAGAATTCCCGACGCCCAAAATCTCCACGCTTTCTAGAAGCGTCGAGAATTAAATTTGCGACACTTTAAAACGTCGAGAACCCACGTTTAAAGCGTCAAGAAACCAAGGATTTTGTAGTAGTGTCTTCTAATGGAATTAATTTCAATCTATATAGATCACTTTCTTCTTTAGCACACTCAATAGTTTCCAAGTGTTTATTATCCTTACAATCAATAGTTACGAAATGATAATAGCGCAATATTGTTTTTGCATGTACATTATCTGTCAGATAGCATCTGCATCTCTTTGAAACAATAATTTCACCCCTATGTACGATATTCATTCCATCACGGATCAATGTTGTCAAGCTTCTATTGTAATCCACAATCCATCGAGGTGCATCGGAGTGTAATAGGAACATCTGCGCCCATCTTTTACAGACAATCGCTGTGTTAGCCTTAACAACGTAAGATGGAAGTTTTTCGAAAATTTTCCACATGAAATCTTCGTTGCACATAACTTCGTTTGTTGATGAAGATCGTTTATCATATGTGTCAAACTGATGATACTGATTGAAAATGAAGGAAAGATCATGCATCTTTTGCTGCCTTGAGTTGTTTATAGTTGTTAATCTATCTTCAACCTCATTATTTATCAACCACCCCTTGCATAAAAATTTCATAATGTGAAATTAACAAAATAAAAATAAATTTATAGAGATGAATGTGAAAATAAGTAGATGATGTGAATAAGATGGGAGTAAGTAGATGATAAATGTGAAATTAAACTAGTTCATTTATTGTACTACTCATTTATTTATTTTTCAAATCGAGGAAATCTGGCACGTGTCAAACGGGCAGTGCTGTGATTACTGTACAACTTTTCAACATTCAAAACAGATATTAACTTATGTACATCAAAATAGACAGTGCTTTGATAATGTACAAATTTGAACATGTTCAACAGATATTGTGTTATGTACATCAAAACATACACTATTATAACTATGCATAAATTTTGAACCTGTGCAACATATATTATCTTATGTACATCAAAACAGAAACTGCTTTGACAATGAAGAAATTGTGAATATGTGCAACAGATATCAACTTATGTACATCAAAACAGACACTATTTTAACTATGTAAAAATATCAATATATACAACGGATATCGACTTATGTACATCAAAACAGACACTGTTTTAACTTGTAAAAATGTCGAAATGTACAACAGATGTTAACTTATGTACATCAAAATAGACATTGTTTTAATTATGTAAACTTATCGACATGTACAACAGATATTAAGTTATGTACATAAAAAAAACATTGTTTTAACTATTTACTAATTTTGAACATGTACAACGGATATTAACTTATGTACATCAAAATAGACAGTGCTTTGATAATGTACAAATTTGAACATGTGCAACAGATATTTTGTTATGTACATCAAAACATACACTGTTATAACTATGCATAACTTTTGAACTTGTGCAATAGATATTAACTTAATGTACATCAAAACAGAAACTGCTTTGACAATGAACAAATTGTGAACATGTGCAACAGATATTAACTTATGTATCTCAAAACAAACACTGTTTCAACTAAAATATCGACATGTGCAACAGATATCTTATTATGTACATCAAAACAGACACTGTTTTAACCATATATATCTGTTGTATGAGTTGTAAATTATCTACATAAGTATGTACGAACTTCACACATATACAATATATGATAAATTATCTACTTCAAAAGAAGAAATAAGTAGAATTGCTGCACATAAAATCAAATAGAGATGTTCATATGAATAATTTTCAAATGAAAATCAAGTGTACTTGATAAAAGTATAACGTGCTTAATGTATCCCCGGACAATTTATTATATTTAAAATATTTTAAAATTAAGTAAAAATAAGAGAATGTATGATGATTAAACTTTGCCAGGACAATTCCTTGAATCATGGTATCCCATCTCTCCACAAGCATTGCACTTCCGTGGAGGCTTCTTATGTTCTTTTGTGGCTTTTTCTTTAGACGAAATAAGTCGCCTTCTAGAGCCTTTAGTTTTAGACTGGTTTGGAGGCAAAATCTTAATGTCAGTTGGAATAGTGGCACCCATCAAAAACTCGATTATCTCATACCTATTCTCATTATTTCGCAGGTTTGTTCCTTCTTCCACAACCTTCTCCTTGAATGCTCTCACTAATTCTAAGAGCTCGTCCACCTTCTCTTCCTTTTCCTCAACCACAGTCACACAATCAAAAATTTTAGTCCATAATTCCGCAACCTTTGTTTTTATTCCATCAGATGACCGACAATCAGAAAGAAGTGTGCCATTTGCATCAAACATTTCCCTGGATGTTGCAAACTTGTTCCAACGAGGAAGTAGATATCAATTAGGAATCCTTTTGGCACCTCTTTCTTTCAGGACCCAAAGAGCATGACGTCACAATAGTCCACGCTGCTCGAACATCTTGAAGACACAGACAATTTTCCCTTCTGCAGGGGTATAGTCAACTACATATACCCTGTTTATGATGTTGTCCAGTATAGAGATATGTTCAACACCATCCTCCTTTATAATCTCATCAACACCACAATTGTATATGGATGCCTTTAACTCTTCCTGCAACTCATAGAAGACAGTTCGTGTGTAGATATCAGAAGCATGTTTTTCAAGTGAAAATGGACTGATCAAAGCAGCAGAAGTGCTCTTACAGTCAGCAATCATCTTGGACTGTTCCCACCTTTGGGCATCAATGGCACTATCAAACCTCATGTAAAACTCAACAAGTGTCAGATGAGGATTCGTGAAGTTGTTGAACAAGTTATTCTCAGACTCAGACCTTGAAGTTGTCCTCATTAACCCTGAAAGAAACAGGTCACGGTGGTAAGCTGGTATCCACTTATCTCGCATCTCAAATATCTCCTGAAGCCACTCATTATCCTCAAGATTGTACTTAGAAATAAGATCCTGCCACATCTGTTCAAACTGAGTCGGGTTTACATCCTCACCCCAAACAGCAACATTTAGATTCTTAAGAAAATCTGTTTCAGTGCATATTTTCAAACCCACTTTATCTGCTACTTTCTTCATTATGTGCCACAGGCACAATCTGTGAAATGTGTGGCTTCCAAAAACCTCCTTCACCCCAGCTTTGATTCCCAAATCCTGATCAGTGATAATGAAGGAAGGAAAAGTACCTCCCATTGCCTTTATAAAATTTTTAAGCAGCCAAGTAAAGTCGTTACCTGCATATGCATTGAGGAGGCAGTATAATAAAATTCCTTATGTGCATCACGTATTATCTTCAGAACACAAATAATGACAAAGATAACAATAAGAAAAGCTCTTGCCATTCTCTCTCCCAACAAGGCCAGCAGCAAATGTGACACATTTCTTGTGATGATCTATACCCGTGAAGGGAGCAAAGACCATCTTGTACATATTCATGTTATATGTAGTGTAGAAAGACACCATATCACCAAATAACATGTAGTTCTTTATCATTATAGGGTCAACCCAAAATAAACGAGTGATCCTTTGTTTATCATCAACATCAAAGTCAAAATAAAAAGAGTCACAGAGGGATTTCTTTTTCATAAGGATCTCAATGAACATCTGTCCATCAGAGTCCTCGATGAACTTCTTTATATCTCTACCAAAATTTATAAAATCAACCTTTGATGCACCTACATATTTATAACCCTTTACGAACTGCTTGAACATTCTGAAAGATTTAACAACACCTTGGTTCACCATGGAGTTGTCAATGATCATCTTTTTGTGCAAAATACTGAGTTTCCTTGCCTTTTTAAGGTGCATCATCGTGGAAGGTGTGGTCAAATAATGGTTATGTCCTTCATTAAATTCTGTGACTTCATATCGCCCATCGGATTTTCTGTCTAAGATGATTCTGGCCATACAATGAATTCTTGTTATCTCCCTTCTTTGTTGTTGTCCCTTATGTTCATATTCACCTTCTTTGTTGCAGACAATGTAATTTTTTTAACGATACCACGACTAGTGCGTCCAGTGCTCTTCCTAGCAATGAAGCCACCAGTAGTTGCATACTTGGAATAAAATTGAAATGCTTCTTCCAATATGTACAACAGATACTAATATATCTACACCAAAGCAGCAACTGCTTTAAATATGAACAATTCTCGACATGTACAACAGATACTAAGTTATCTACACCAAAGCAGCATCTGCTTTAGTTATGAACATTTTTAGACATGTACAACAAATATTAAGTTGTGTACATCAAAGCAGCAGCTGCTTTAATTATGAACAATTCTCAACATGTACAACAGATATTAAGTTGTGTACATCAAAGCAGAAGCTGCTTTAAATATGAACAATTCTCAACATGTAAAACAGATATTAAGTTGTGTACATCAAAGCAACAACTGGTTTAACTATGAACAATTCTCGACATGTACAACAGATACTAAGTTATCTACATCAAAGCAGCAACTGCTTTAATTATGAACATTTTTCGATATGTACAACAGATATTAAGTTGTGTACATCAAAGCAGCAGCTGCTTTAATTCTAAACAATTCTCAACATGTACAACAGATATTAAGTTGTGTACATCAAAGCAGAAGCTGCTTTAAATATGAACAATTCTCAACATGCACAACAGATATTAAGTTGTGTACATCAAAGCAGCAACTGCTTCAAATATGAACCAAACAATATAAGATACGTTTCTATGAAAACTTGAAGCAATTGAATTGATGAAGTAATATAAACTAAAATTGAAAAATAGATGAATTAATGAAATATTTTACCTAATATATTAGAATCGCCCAACATCGAACATGTTGCAGTTGTTTTTTGACTATTCACTGCATTCAAAAAACAAATCACGGCATAAATAAATTAAGAATCAGACTTAAAATCTAAAATTAAATTTTAGAAAACATAGAAATTTCCTGACCTAAATCTGAATTAGTTGTAGGTAAAATTGAAGGATTTTTATTTGTATCTAATTTTCGACGCTTTGATGAAGAATTACTCGCCATTGAAGTTGCACAATTACTCGCCAATGAAGGTGCAGAATTACTCGGCAATGAATTTTAGAGGTTTTAGGACTAGAGAGAGAAAGTAATAAGGTTCAAATGATAGGGTCTTAGAAGGTAGAGAGGAGCAGTGCGTGTTTTTTAGTCTTTTAATCTGGATCGTTAGATCAGATCTTAATCTAATGGTCCAGATGCTGCCTCTATGGGTGTAAAGAGTTGCCATGCCTCACCGGAGACCTCATCTCCCTCTCTCTCTATCTCTGTCTCTATCTCTCTATCTCTCTCTCTCTCTCTCTCTCTCTCTCTCTATATATATATATATATATATATATACAGAAGAGGGATCAAATGAGTCCACTTATAGTAATTGAGTCCTCAGCCCAACCCTTAGATTAGAGATAGATTAATGGGTATGATTTGTTTTGTTAATTAAGAAAATAACTAACAAATCTTGGTAAAGATATCATTTCTCTCTCTCCTCCTTAATTATCTCAATGCAAATCTTTTCTCCCTCCTATCAAATTTTTTATTGTTTCTTTCTCTCACACAACAAGTTTCTTTAAAATTAAGTTTTTCACTTCCAAAACCCTCCCTCCTAACATACTGTGCGTCATTGCAAACCAAACAAGTACGGTAACTTTGACGCATCTGGTACGGCTAAGTCGCGTCACCGATATCAAAATAAACCTAGATTACTACTAACGGGTAGCTAGCGGTAAGTAGGGTCGATTCCATAGGAAGACAAGTTGAAAATTATAAGTTAATGAATTAATCTATAGAGTCACGATTATATTTGGTTGGGTGAAGGACGGTAAGAAATTAATTATAAAGAGAAAAATATGAATTAAGAAAAACACTAGGGTCGTCTGATCACTACGAATAAAACAAGCATACATACGATTTTCAAGTAATCGATTAAGACGAGTTTAAGAATATCAACACGGTTCTCTCGGATCACTAGTCATCCTAGAAGTCACCTAACGGGCTCTCGCTACGTATTAGCGATTTCCTTTGATTACAACAGGTCTAATCCGTTCCCGGGCTCTCGCTACGTAGGTCAGGATTACAAGATACAAACAATCAATTACAGCCTATAATTAATTATTCGTGGTTATAATGTTGTAAGAGCGATTTAACTCGTAAAAGTCGATTATTCAGTTATCACAAATAAACTCGATTCAATTTGCAGTTCACCTAAACTCTAGTGACAGAAAATTAGCTAAGCATATATACAGTAATAATAAAGAAAGTAATAGTAAGAATCATGATGAAGAAGTAAGGAAATACTCCCTCCGTTCCAATGAATTGTTTGCCTTTCCTTTTGGCATCAAGGTTAAGGGAACCAATGAGGGAGTGACATGTAGAGCAAAACTCATGAGAATGATCAAATTGCATATAAAAAACATTCCTAAAATAGAAAGGCAAACAATTCATTGAGACGCCCCAATATGGAATAGGCAAACAATTCATTGGGACGGAGGGAATAAAACTAAAAGCAGAAAGAAAAGAAGCAAAGTGAAAAACAGTAAGAATAATAATAACAACAAAAGACTAATAATGAAAAATAAAAGTTATAGTAATTGAGACGGAGGGAGATTGGGGAAGAATTACCAAAATCGAAATGTAGTAGAATGAGACGGAAAATAAAGAAGGAAAATAATAAAAATTGAATCTTGACTGAATGAATAAATACTGGAATGATACTAAATATTTACAGTAACTATAAACTAAACTAAACTAAAGATGGTGAATGGAAGATTACTGGGGAAAAAAGATGATAGATCAGATCCAGATCCTAGAATTACAGCTCTATTTATAGTGCTAGTGTCCTCAATAACTGTCTCTTAACTCCCCTGCTTAAACTGCTATCCTCAACCCCATTAACTACGGAAGAACTGAAGTAGTGGGATTAACAGAAGTAGTGGGGGTAGGAATCTTGATGCGCAAAAGGGGGAGATCGTGGGCAGCGTCAACAAAATATCTGCACTGAATTGGTCTTTTGATGCAGTATCCCATTCTGCTGACTGGGGTTTTACGCTGGTAGACTGAGATCCCAGTCTGCCGACTGGTATCTTCAGTCTGGGTAGACTGAGATTTCAGTCTGGGCTTCTAATTCTTACACAGTCTACAGACTCCTGCTTTCTTAGTCTACAGACTTTCTTCCTTCTTCTTACTGCACTTTCGTATGGGCCAAAGGATTGGACCTTTCTTAATTGGGCTCAGCTTTGTCTCCTCTTGATTTTCGTACAATGAATCGGTTTTATAGCTTTAACGATTTTTGACGTAATTTTTAGCTCTTTTAACTACTTGGTCTCGATTATCTGCAGAACAACATAAAAATACCCGAGTAGCACATATGAGAGAAAATAACGTAATTCGACTCCTAAAATTAATAAAACGACATAGAAATGCGTGCCGAAATAGGTGAAAAATCGAATGGGAACGGAACGCATCAAATCTCCCCAAACCGAACCATTGCTTGTCCTCAAGCAATCAAACACAAAATCTATGGGAATGGTATACAACTCAAAGCTATTTACCCCAACTAGACTCGCTACAAAAACTAACTCAAGCTAGTGACACTTAGAAAACATGAATTAACTCAAGCTATGCCATAATCGAAAGAATAACAGTGAACCGTCAACCTTGCTAGGCTTGTCATTGTCGGACTCTCGCGGTTACACTATACTCTCATGAAGGGGATGCAGAATATATATGTGAGATAGAGAAGAAGAGAGACGGTCGCCTAATCTGCGACCTATAATCACATGCATGCAATCTAATGTGATGACAACTTCTACCAATCATTTGCTCATTCTAAATGATCGAAACCAATCACATATCGAGGCACAAAATGGTGAAATGGGGTATGGATTAAGTGACGGGTAAGAAGGGGTTATAATTTTGGGAATGTGGAGTTAATAGTCGACCTAGACAATCCAAACTTCCAAATTACATCACCAAAATACCAACCACACAAACGATAAAATCAACATCGATTAAGGACGTATTCTTCATATCATGATTATTTCACCGAAATCGACTCCATAATGATGTATCAGAGTTCACAACTCAATTCTTTTTTTTGAAACATATATACAAAAACTGAAACATATATACACCAAACCGACTTATCTCAACAAAACATCAATATCACCATGACTAGCTCGACTAGGGTAGGCAATTTAGGCTTGTGGTTAATTTTGTGGTGAATGGATAATTCGATTTTTGAGTGAAAACAAAAACGGGAACGGGAAATAAAAAGGGAAAAAGGAAAGCCTCAATACATGCTATAGTTACGACCCGAATGCACAAAGACCTAAGAGACGGACTTCACACTTATGCAAATTGATGTTACATGCGAAATAGAGAGAACTACTATCATTCCTAAATAAACCAATCATGGATGTCATCGGTTTCATTTGGCTCTAAACCTCATAATTTACGTAGTTTGCTTACAATTTAAGCCAAGTTTATTCGTTCAACGAAATGACAGTCGAAAAGTGTCATAACCTAAGACTCGTTCAAGTAAACTAAAGTATCCCTAAAATGAGATAGTAATTAAAACGAGTTTAGAAGAGCAAAAGAGGTTTCATCATTGTCGTTTAACCCGGACCGACACCTAATATGACTAAAAAAAATGGAAAAAAATGCATGCTGAAATGCAGAAAATATGCAACTAATGCAAATTAGTTACCCTCCCCAAACCAAACAATACATTGTTCTCATTGTATATACAAATCGGACGATAGCATAGAGGAAAAAAGTAACTAAATAAGCAACTAAAGAGTAAGGGGAATGAGGAGTACTGAATATATACAAGGAGTTCCCCAAACCAGACCCTAATGTCAAACTCCGACCTCGGTTTTCGTACCCACTTGGTCCGACTCGATATGTTCGGCGCCTGTTCTAGCTCGTTTGGTTTGTGACTCCTTGTGTTCCACTGTACCCAGTATGTCCGAGGCTCCCCAAACCAAACTCTAGACACATTCCAATTCCGACTTCGGTGCTGACTTCGTGCCCACCTCCATTTTCGTGCCCACTTGCTCCGTCTCGAGTTCCGTGCTGGTCCCAACTCCCAACCGTGGTCTGCCTTCTAGCGCGTTTAGTGGGTGATTTCTCGTATTCCATGGTATCCTGTGAAAAGGCAGAAAACAAACACCAAAACTCGTGAAATCCAGAAAACACGTATAATCAAAATCTCAAAATTCGAAACTCAGAAATCAGGGAGGGACTTATTTTGCCGATCCAAATTAACCCATAATTCAGCAAGTTGACTAGAGGATGGAGAGGCGGCAATGAAGGGGAAGAAAGGCGGATCAGATGACCGGCGTGAAGAGGGAGATACGAACGGTGGACACGGTGAGGAGAGAATTGAGGTGAAAGGAGAAGTCGACGGAAGAACTGGCGCGAGGAAGGTGGAACAGAGGGAAGGCGAGGGAGACGACCGACGAAGTGGTGGCGGACGAAGGCGAAGCAGCGGAGATCGAACGACGAAGGGACGACAGAGGGTGGGTGCAACGAAGCAGAAACAGGCGGTGGCAGAATGAAATGATGGTGGGAGGAGTATGAAGGGGTATGGTGATGGAGGCAAGGAGAGAGTAAGAAATAATGGGTCGAGTCTACTGGGGGACTTAGTCTAGTATACTTCACTAGACCTGCTGTACTTTATTTCTAAAAGTTACAGTAGCTTACCACCTGCACACCAACCGGGTTGCTGATGCGCGTTAGATTGTCTCCTATCTAACACGATCAAACAATATTTATAAACTCCAACTAACTACTACGTAGTAGCGGCAAGTCGGGATCGATCCTCAGGGATGGGCTAGGTAAAGTAGGTCAAGTCTAAGTCAAAAAGTATTTGGAGTCTATTTTTTGGGTTTTTGGGTTAAGTCTACACTAGTCTACACTAAAAAGTTATAAACTAGGAAAAGATACTCTAATAAGGAAAAGGTGTTAGGGGGAGTCGGAAATCGGAAATTGGGGTCTAAGAGTCTCGGAATCGAGTTTTAGTCACAAAGTCGATAAAGGGAGAATGCCACCTTTCGGTTTCTTCACCCAACTTATCTAGATCCCGCTTTCGCGGCGAAAAAGGGTAAGTTTCAAGTCAAGGTAAGTCCTACCCCAAGTTTCCCCATATTGATGGGAGCGAGTCAAGGTCGATTTAGCCGTACGCTCTAAGTCAACCAAGACACAAAAACCTCAAACTTGGTAAATCAACAAGCAAACAACCCACCAACATCCCTCAATTCAAATTACCCAAGATCTTCCTTCCTTAACCCCTAACAAGAAATCTACTCACTATTCATAATGGAAAACAATAAAACGATAACTAAGGGGAAATCAACTAAACAAGCATAATAATTAAATCTAAGGAAAACAATAACTAAACTAAATCAAGACGAGAGATTAAATCTAGAACGAAATTAAATTTAACTAGAGGTTAGGGAGAGGAAGAGAAATATACCGACTATGGAGGAAAACGGTAATAATAAAAAGGATTGCAAGAAAATAAGGAAAAGCTTGATGAAGATGATAATGGATCTGTCACTAACCCTTTGAAAATCTTCAAAAGAACTTCAATAAAAACTTGAATATAACAAAGATGGAGTTTTGTACACTAATTAATTAGATCTAGATTAGGTGGAGATTTTTGGATTGTCACCCTCCAAAAATCTCCCTACTAATTAATCTACTAATAAGCTAATAATAATCTACTAATAATAATACTCTACTACTAATCTATTAGCTTAGGTAGTGTTGTGGTGGTGTTGTGGAATTGTCCTCCTCCTCAAATGAGGAGTTATATAAATATAGAGGAGAGAAAAGAGGGGTCTCAAAACCCTAATCTTCTAAGCCTAATAGTGGCAGCCCAATACTTTAATACCCATATCCTTCATTTCACCCTATGATTCCCATCCGGTGAAAATTCGCCCTACGGTTTTGCATAATTCACCACCGGGCAAAACTTTGCCCCGCGGTAATATCAATTTTGCTCGGTCATCTTCATAACATCACCTTCACTCGTTCCATTTCGATTATAATCTCGACCCAAGTTAAATCTCACCCGTCCATTCCAATTAAATTCCTTGAGTCTTCATTCAATTAACGGTTTCTAATCTCGAACTCCAGATCTGGGTCGAACCGGGTCGACACAGGAGTTGGTGGTCGACGCCGGCGATACTTGCCGGAAAACAGAAGAAGACGGAGTTGAGGGCTGTCGGCTGTCGCTGTTCGTCGGTGGCCATGGATGCCGGTGATGGTGGTTCGAGATCGAACAGAGGGGAGGTTGGAAGTGGTCGCCGGAGCTTCTGGGTCGACGCCCGCCGGAATCTGGGGGAGGCCGTTGTCGTGCTGCTGTTGGTTATTGCGATGCTCGCCGGCGGTTGAGGCTGCTGCTGCGCGCGTGGTGGGCGCCGTGTCGGTTGCGTGGTGTTTGATGGAGGAGGTGGGTTGTGGTGGCCGGAGGTTGGAGGGCGAACGGAGGTCGGTTATGGTGGTGCGTGTGGTGGTGAATGGAGGACGGGCAGGGAGTGATGGTGTTGGTTCGGAGGTGGTCAGGCGAGAGGGACGCCGGAGCTCAAGGGAGGTCGGCTGGTGGAGGAAGGAGATGAAGGTGGAGATGGGTCAAGGGTCAAGGTCAAGTTTGACCTTGACTTGGGTTGATGGATTGGTTTGTAATTGGGCTGAGTATGGTATATGGGTTGGAGTTGGGTTGATGAGTTTGAGATGGAAATGGGTTGATTTGTGGGTTAAGATTTGGGTTTGGTTGTATGGAAGATGTGGGTTAAGTGAGTTTTGGAGTATAAGGGTGAGATGGGTTAGGGGTTAAGTGAGTCGGGTTTGACTTGGGGTTTTGACTTGATCTCTTGACTTGGCTCCTCTCACTTCAATTCGCCTCTTTATTCACGAACACGTACCTAAAAGACAAAAACACACAAAAGCAGTACGAAATTCTGCGTAAAAGACGATAAATACGAAAAAAACCAAATTCAAACTAGAAAATACAAAATATAGTCAAAAATGAGTTATATTGACGTTAAAGCACACAAAATCAATTCAAATACGAGTGAAAATAGGGGGTAAAACGGTCTAAATTTGCGTGTTATCAGTTGCCTCCACAGGCATATTGGCGAGGTAGTTTTTCGGCTGATTAAGAACGTTTCCACAATCGATCGCCCTTTGATAAAAGCACTCTGAGTTTCCTGAACTAAATCAGGCAAAATCGCCGCAAGTCTATTACAAAGGTGTAGACACCCGCATTTTGCCTGCTAGTGTCTATAGCAGTTCCCGACAAACACCCGATGATGATCGGACGCAAACGTGACTTAGTATACTCGGATTTGGGCCCGAAATCAATAATGTCTGACATGGACTTTTAGCGGAGTAATAATCTCACAAAACAGACCTCAAATTCAGGCCCAGCGGGTCGTTCCGAGCAAAATGAGACTAATTTGGGCCAAAACCGGCACCAAAAATAATTCCCGTCTTTTAGCGACCAGGTCAAAACCCGGTCAAGACAAACCCGACACAAAGAGCGACCGGGTGCGTTCCCGAAACATGCACCAGGTTCACAAATCTATCCAAATCGCTCACAAAAATCAGCCAAAATCAATCCAAATCAAACATAATCAATTAAACATAAATCAAGGGCAATCACGCCCAAAATAGCCCGGCCTAATTGATCCACTCGGTCGAGTGGATTGGTCACTCGATCGAGTGGAGCCTCTTCGAACCCGTCCAGGTACATTCACGAGGACACTCGACCGAGTGCACCCGCGCCACTCGGTCGAGTGACCCTAGGACGGGGTAAAGCCTATAAATACCCCTTCAAACCCATTGCATTGATGGATGAAAAACTAATGCAAAATTACCCTAAGCTTCTACTCTAACCTATCTATACTCTCTACACTACAAGCCTTAGCAACCCTAAGCCCTATACACAAAAAACCGAGTCCCTTGTCCCTCGATAAACCGACAACACACACACACACCATAACTTACGTACATCCTCGATACTCCATAGTCCCGTCACTATTTGCGAGCCCATTTCCGAGGTCCCTACTAAACATGTATGTTGAGGGTGTCCCAAACCCCGTTTCTATCTTTGTTATTTACGCTTATGTTTTTGTATCGTTTATTTTGTACTTTTACTAGTATCGTAATCCTAACATCTAACACTCTAACATCTAACACTCTAACATTTTACTTTTTCTTGCATACTAACTTTTACATTTTCGTTGCTAACATTATAATCATACCGCGTACATATATAGTATTACCAAATTCTTCGGTTTCGGATGCGTTTGACTACAATTGTCGCCTAAAGTCCGTCTAATCCCTTTACGAGCAACGATGGAGGTGGAGCCCTTTCGAGGAGCCCCGCCCCAATGTACTCAAGGGCGTGACGTGATCGCGACTAATCGTAGTTGAACGTATTCGATCCCATTTTTATTAGTGCGGAACCCATTGACACGAAAACCGACATCACATAACCCGAAAGGGTTAGTTCCGATGTCGTGACGTAGAGGGAAGCATTTCGTTACTAATTCAAATTTTCTAACACAAACGTTTCATAAAATCCCGACAACGGTATTATAATCGTACATGTACACGATTATAATACCGGAGGTTGAGTTAAATTCGAATCAAGCGATATTTGTATTTAACTCGACCGATCGTCGTTTTCAACCCCAAAAATGAAACGAGTTAACACTCGCACAGGGACTACTCGACCGAGTGCATAGGCCACTCGATCGAGTAGTGTCCACAAAACCGGGCAGACTACTCCCCAAGGGTACACTCGACCGAGTCAGGCCATGACTCGACCGAGTGGATCCTATAGCCCAGAAAACCGAGAGCTTGGATGCAACATTTAAGCCTCGTCTCTTCTTTACGACTCTTAGTCGACACGTGTAAAGCCAATCACGTAAACTCATTTTCTAAAACTCACGTTTATCGTGGTAAACCGAATTAAATCTAAATTCGTCAATATTTTGATTTAATTTGGCCAACCTTCAAACTTAAGACACATAAATCACGAGTCACAACTCGTACAGGTGCCACTCGACCGAGTACACCTGCTACTCGATCGAGTAGCACCCCAAACCGTGGGCAGAAGCTTCTTTTAGGACGCACTCGACCGAGTCAGGCCATGACTCGACCGAGTGAGTCCTGTAGCCCCATAACCGAGGGCCTTGACACACCTTTCAAGCCTCGCCCCTTTTTTATCGACATTAGTCAGCACGTGTAAAGACTATCACGTGACTAACCTATCTTCAAAACCATGCACAACACGACACGTAGAACGACTTTGACCACCTTTGACGTGATGAGTCGGGACAAGACTACGGGATATGGGATCGGGCTAGCAATACGCCACAGTCTCATGTTTCCGTCCTTCGTTTAGTACACAATACAATGTGTATTTAATCGGGGTTAGTCCATCTACGCATTTCGCGGTCTAGCTTACATACGGGTCCGTCCATATCTTTGTATCGCGTTATTTTTATTACTTCTACGTAATGTTGTATTGTGAATTCCGGGTTGTATTTCCGCCCGTGTAACTTGTACGTTTTTATTTTACTTTCGAGCTTTGTTTATTTACTTGCTTTTACGCTTTATAAACGAACCTCGCATGCTAAACCACTTTGACCAAAAATAAGATGCATTAAATGACGTAGTTCACAAACTATTAATATGCTTAGCCCGAAAACGCTGTTTGCATATCATTTTATTCGTTTTACTAGCGCGCGCACACGAACACGAACGATGTCTTAGTAGAGGCCGCCATGTGCGGGCGGGGTTGGGTGTCCTTAGTGGGCTTCCCAACACGTACCCTCACCCCTTACTCAGAACCTTTGGTTTCCGGATGTCCGAAACCCTTGGCGCACGAGAGTCATTCTATATACGAAAGCCGGTTTATACGGTATCGATATTGCAATGCAAAGGGACGAGCCCAATAAACTCTGAAATCGAAGTGGGCTTACTTTGTGTATAGCCCATGACGACATAGAGTGGGCTCGTATGGTTCCGAATAACCACAAAATTCGGTGGCGACTCCATTTTGACTTAAATTTCGAACCCGAGAGCAATCTCACCACGAGATTCATTCGCCTACCCAAACCCGCGCGTGGCCGCGTCGGGGTGGACCTACGTCATGTCCACAATTTGGCGACTCCGCTGGGGATACCTGATGTACTACATGGCATCGGGGTTCCTAGGGTGAGACTCGAAGAGAAATCGTTCGAATATTAGTGTGTGCGCATTAGTTTAATGGTTCATGCATAACCCAAATTTTGCCCGGGCCGGTTACTTGTGACCGACGTCCCACTATACCACGGTGCATTCCTACATGGGTGCACTAAAGACTTCGATGGCGGAACTCACCGGGGTTTTACGGCAGGTTCTAGTTCAAAATTGGCTAGGAAGTCCGTCCCGTTTCGTGAGAATGCGATCGTTGTTGGTATAGACCCTATTGTGACTGACCGAGACTTAGTGTAAAGCATACATAAGCGTCGTTATAATGCTTGTTTGACTACGTGCTACTTGGTTTCCGTGTCATTTTTCAAAACCGTCATTTCAAAAAATGCATCTTTCCAAAAAAACCAAATTTTGAAAAACCCGAAATGCTGTCCGTTTCGGGACCCGTCTTTTCAAAATATCCAATTTTCAAAACTCGGAATGCCGCCGAAATTTAGGATCAACTGATTTGACTCAAAATATCCTTTTTCCCTAGTCGGCATGCTGCCCATTTTAATTCGTGAATTTCCAACACCATCTCGATTTTCTGAATTTTTCAAAATTCTAATCTTGGTTTTCGGAATTCCGTTTTTTTTCAAAACTCCCGGAAATCCTTCCACTCATTCAATATTCAAATTTCAAACATCCAACTATCCTAGTAAACCTTATTATAGGACCTACCATCTAGCCATGTGTCGGGTCTTTGCATAGTATGTCGAAGGTCTATAGCGTCGAAACTCCGCTGATCTTATATCACGAGTTTCCCCCCCTTTCCCGAGTCCGCCTTATCAGTCAAGGCACGACCGACCTACGTAGGGCATACCCCTACAAAGGAAAGTCCGTCCATACACTCGAGTCAAAAGTCTGGGGAAAAGCCTCACGTGGACCTTCCTTCGAACGGGACTAGGCCCACAAAGCCGAAATCCTAAGGAAGTTATACCACCCATCGAGTCATCCGTCTAGATGTCTTTCTCGAGTCTTTAGTCTCCTTTCCTAGGGTTGCTCGGGATGTACTTTTCCTTTCCTTTTCCGAGATCTGGGTTTGGTTTCTGATTACGCGGTGTTCTTACAGACAGGCCACCGGCAACCAGACACGCTCGAAGGATGGCTACTTTGAACAGTCTGCAAACTGCTTTAGACGCCATGGTCGCGAAGCAGACCGACATCGAGGCCCAACTGACCGAAATGAGGGCCGGCCAGGTGGCCATTGTTGCTCGCCTAGCTACGGTGGAGCAAGGGACCCCTAATGTCGGGACTACTGGGCCCATAACTGAACTGGTCAGTGCAGTGCGCCGGCTAGAAGAACAAGTCCATTTGACTGGGAGTAACAATATCCACCGGGAGAATAGCCGAGAGTACTCCACGGTGAGTGACAAGCTGCCCGCAAACCTGAACCTCACAGGCTTGCCCATGTTCGAGGGAACTGAGGACCCGTTACTACACGTACGGGCCTTCAAGGAATTCATGGCCATCAAGGGAGTGGACTCATCCATGTTCAAAAACCTTTTTGCTGCATCCCTTGAGAAGCACCCACGGGCCTGGTACTATAGGCTAGACCCGAAAAAATACCCTACATGGGATGATGTGGCTACCGAGTTCGCTCGGAACTATGCTGACAACACCGAGATCCAAACCACAATGCGATCTCTGGAGGTCATGGCCCAAGAGCCAAAAGAAGGTTTCACTAAATACCTTCAACGCTGGAGGGCCGAGAGCGTGAAGTTGGTCGATAAGACCAACGAGAAGACCCTAGTGGAGGCTTTTGTCAAGAATCTCCTCCCTTCCTACCGGGTTCACCTCCGGTACGCAGTCATACCCAATTTCACCACCCTTACTGAAATGGGTATGAGGATCGAAGATGACCTGAGACTAGAAAGCCTCACCAAGGCTACTAGCAAAGGATACCAAGGGGCCTCTTCATCCACCGCTAAGCCCCAGGCTGCAACCCGCAGCATCTTTGACGCGGTCAATCTACTAGATGCCCCGTCCAAGAAGAACACCCCACCTCGGGTCTTCACTGATATAGGTACTACCTATACTTATGCCTTACAAAGGCTGTCCTCCAAAGGCCTAATCCAACCGATAGGCCCAACTCCTGAAGTTCCGGTCGAGCGACGCTCCAAGAACTACAATGCTCAGGCCTATTGCCAATACCACCGAGGCAATGGGCACGATACCGAGAAGTGTTGGAAGCTGAAACACTTGATCCAGGACCTGATTGAAAGCGGAAAAATCCCGCTACCCGGAGATAAGCCCAGCAACAAGGAGAACCCTTTCAGCTCCCATGCCATCTTTGCCGGGGAGGTGATCGACTGCTCTCACCTTATCTCCCCCTACGTCCCGCAAGTGAACGGGATCTGGTTTGACGACGAAGATGATATCTACCTCGCTAAAGGGGAAGCCGTTCCCATCACCCTTGAACAGATTCGAGAGGTCAAAACTCGAGTCCTAGCCAGCAACAACCTTGGTCGTCCCTACTTAGCCACAAGCGCTAGGGACACCCCTATCCCGACAACCATCACCGATCCACTTGGGATGGAAGTCGCCCCTGAAGAGCCGACCGCCGAAACAGCCGTCGTGAAGCAATTGAAGAGAACCCGAGTTGACCTCACTATATGGCAACTCCTTGTTAGCTCTCAAGAACATCGAGAGGCACTTACAAAGGCTCTCGATCAAGTCAAGATCGACTCTCTGGCTACCCCCGCTGAAATGGTAGCCACGGTTCTACCCCACCTAAAGGGTAAGACCAAAGTAGGAGGCCCAATGATCACATTTTCCGAAGCCGATCTACCGCCATTCGGGACCTCCCACAACCTAGCCCTTTACATCACGGTGATTTGCCGGGGGAAGTACCTCCCGATGACCCTAGTTGATGACGGGTCGGCCGTGAATGTCCTTCCTCTAAGGACCGCCAAAGCCCTCGGCATTACCGAGGCTGACTATATCCCGACTGCTCAAACCATCCAAGCCTTTGATGGGAGCCCAAAGTCGGTAGCTGGGGCCATAAAACTGACCATCATCACGGGCCCAGTAGAAAAGGAGCTTGAATTCCAGGTGATTGATGTCACCTCCTCATTCAACCTGCTCCTAGGAAGGCCGTGGATTCACGCGGTGAAAGCTGTATCCTCCACCCTCCACCGCAAGATCAAGATGCCTCTGCTCTACGGTATTATTACTCTAGAGGCGACCCCAATGACCGTGGCTAGCTGTAACGCCACGGGCCGCACGGACCTCTGGGGGTTCGACTTTGTGGGGATGATTGAGGAAGAGTACCTTTTCAGGCCTTACTTCACCACGAGCATTGACACGATGCTCCAGAACCTAGGGTACCTTCCGGGGGCTACCTCTCGACCCGACCTGCCAGCTGGGAAGATAATCGAGGTCCTTAAGGACGAAGACTCTCACTTCGGCCTTGGCTATGCCCTCACTCCTGACAACGTTGTCCGAGCAGGAATTGAAAAAGCCTGCAACATTATGAAGGGTACCTACTTGAGCCCTTATAGCCCACGGTTGTCTGACTACTTTGTCACACCCGTATTCGGGGCTGTCCAGGTTGGACTATACCAACCCAATGCAACGCACCTCGGGACCCACTTGGCCCGGGATTGCAACTACATCCCAGATGAGGTGTTCACCCTCACCCAGTCCGACGGAGCGGATGATGCCGGGCCCATGCTAGGGCTACTCTTCGGGGAAGACACCGTAGCCCCGACTCCAAAGGAAGACCTGGTCAACCTGATTCTCCGCAGCAACAGGTTTGACCCGACCAAGCTGATCTCGGATGTTGGCTCCGAGACGGGAAAAAGGGCCTGGAGGAAGACTGTCAAGTGGACTGACAGTCAAGGAAGGATCTACAAGCTGGTCGCCGGAGAGGGAGACATGCCTGAGTCTGAGTCTGAGTCTGAGTCGGAGTCTGAGTCAGAGTCTGAGGTCGAGTCTAGAGAAGTCGGTGCTAGAGTCACTCCTGTAACCCCCCTCCCTTCTATCATTCCTGCTGCTAGCACCTCGGGGTCTGTCCCGAGTGCTTTACCAATTCCGCCTCTGACCAATGATCAGATGGCTGCTCTCTTTGAGCTGTTTTCTAAATTTTCAATCAATAATAACAACCGTTCTGCTTACGACTTGTCTCTTTTAAATCCTGCTTTCAAAAATGATTTATGCTATGACATTGAGAAATCCGACGAACAGGTACCCCTACCTCCACATCTGATCGAGCAACTAGAGCAAAGGGAATCCCGGAATCCGGTAATTGAAGAGACCGAATCCGTAAACGTGGGAACAACCTTAGAGCCTCAGATACTTAAGATAGGGTTATCCTTAGATCCCGAGGAGAAACAACAGTTCATAAACCTCCTTCAAGAGTTCAAAGATGTCTTCGCGTGGTCCTACAAGGACATGCCGGGGATAGACCGGGAAATAGCCGAGCACCACATACCTATCAAAGATGGGTGCAAACCGGTCAAACAGAAGCTTCGTCGAATGAGGCCCGAGTGGTCTCTCAAAGTAAAAGAAGAAGTCGACAAACAATTCAAAGCCGGCTTCATACAAGTGTCCGAATATCCGGACTGGGTTGCAAACATCGTGCCGGTTCCTAAAAAGGACGGTAAGGTGCGGGTATGCGTAGACTTTCGGGATCTTAACAAAGCAAGCCCGAAGGATGATTTTCCGTTACCACACATCGACATACTGGTGGATAACACGGCCGATCATGCCCTTCTGTCATTCATGGACGGGTATGCCGGGTATAATCAAATCAAGATGGCGGAAGAAGACATGAGTAAGACTACCTTCACTACACCTTGGGGCACTTACTGCTACACCGTCATGCCATTTGGTCTCATTAATGCCGGGGCCACATACCAAAGGACCGCTACCACTTTACTACACGACATGATGCATAAAGAGGTAGAGGTCTATGTAGACGACATGATCGTCAAATCCAAAGAACGGGACGGTCACATCACCGCCCTAAGAAAATTCTTCACCCGACTGCGCAAATACAACATGAGGCTAAACCCTCAGAAATGCAGTTTTGGGGTAACGTCAGGCAAATTACTGGGTCATATCGTTAGCCAACGAGGTATCGAAGTCGACCCAGCTAAAATCAAAGCCATTACCGAGATGCAAGCTCCTAAAACCGAAAAAGAAATAAGGGGATTTCTCGGGAAAGTCCAGTACATTAGTCGATTCATTTCCAAGCTAACCATGGTGTGTGAACCAATTTTCAAGAAACTGAAAATAGGGGAACGAGTACTATGGGATGACAAATGCCAAGCTGCTTTCGACAAAATCAAGGAAATTCTGTCTGCTCCGCCAGTTTTGATGCCACCTCAACCCGGTTTGCCTCTGTCGTTATACCTAACAACGACCGAGACAGCCATGGGGGCTATGCTGGCTCAGACAGTTGACTCCGAAGAACGAGCCGTCTACTACATCAGTAAGAAGTTTTTAGAGTATGAGTGCAAATATACCATGCTCGAAAAGACGTGTTTGGCTCTAGTCTGGGCCACTAAGAAGCTCCGACATTATATGCTCAGCTATGAGGTCCATGTGCTATCCAAGATGGACCCGATCAAGTACCTCTTTGAAAAACCTATCCTTAACGGCCGGATTTCAAGATGGACTCTAATGTTGGCAGAGTTCGACCTAAAATTTGTACCTTTAAAAGCTATTAAGGGGCGAATAGTAGCTGAATTCCTCGCCGACAGCCCGGTAACCGAGGAAGGACACACCGATACCTGGTCCTTCCCAGACGAAGATATCTTCCATACCGATGCCGAAACATGGGATTTATACTTCGACGGAGCATCCAATTTTCGAGGGTTCGGAGTCGGGATCCTCCTAATATCACCAAGAGGGGAGCATACTCCCGTCTCCATCAAACTGGACTTTGACGTCACTAACAATGCCGCAGAATACGAAGCATGCATTCATGGGCTCCAAGCCGCCGCCAACCTAGGGATCACAAATCTCCGGGTACATGGCGACTCATCCTTGGTCATTAACCAAGCACTTCAAAAATGGAAGACTCGGAATGCCAATCTCGTGGCCTACCAGGCACGAGTAAGGGATCTCGAGAAGCAATTCCAAAAGGTAGAATACATATACCTGCCTCGGGTAGAAAATCAGTTTGCAGATGCACTCTCAAAACTAGCATCTTTACTGAACATTCCCGACCATGTGACCAGTATGCCAATTTGCGTCGAAAGACGATCCGAGCCGGCATACGTCTATGACATTGAAGACATCGAGATAACCGATCCCGAACCATGGTACCAAGCCGTGTTAACATACCTGACCAACGGAGAGTATCCCCCCGGGACGGAAAGCCGAGCCAAGAAAGCCTTACGGAGGCTAGCCACCCAGTTCATCCGTACTGATGACGGGCAACTGTACAAGAAGACGGCACAGGGGGCTCTTCTCCTTTGTGTTGACAAATATAAGGCCGAGAAAGTAATGACCGAAGTACATGATGGCGAAAACGGTCCACACATGAATGCTCACATGCTGGTCCGAAAAATCATGAGGCTCGGGTATTACTGGAACACCATGGAGGCCGACTGCCAGGTATATGTCAAACACTGCCATAACTGTCAAATCTTTGGCAATGTGCAACATATGCCGCCATCTCTGCTCTATACCATGACGTCACCTTGGCCATTCTCAACCTGGGGTATCGACATAATCGGGAAAGTAAATCCCTCCGGTACTGGTGGACATTGCTTCATTTTGGTGGCTATCGACTATTTCACCAAATGGGTCGAAGCTGAATCATATCGCATCCTCAATGCTAAACATGTTGCCAAATTTATCCAGAACAAGATAATATGCCGGTATGGAATCCCGCATGAGTTTATCAGTGATCATGGAACCCATTTCCAAGCTGAGACCGCGGCCCTGCTGGCCAAATATAAAATTCAAAGGCACACATCCTCGCCCTACCGTCCCCAAACCAATGGAGCGGTAGAGGCAGCCAATAAAACGATTGTCACCATACTCAAAAAGATGGCTGATAATTATCGGGACTGGCCCGACAAAATACCTTTTGCCCTATGGGGGTACCGGACGTCAATTCGCACCGCAACCGGGGCAACGCCATATTACCTAACCTATGGGATGGAAGCAGTCCAGCCTGTCGAGTTGGAGGTACCGTCCCTCAGAATTCTGCTAGAAAGTCAAGTACCCGAAGCTGACTGGGTTCGAGCACGGTACGATTCGTTGGTTCTACTTGACGAACGACGGTCCCGCGCTCTCAACAACATTCAAATTTACCAAAAACGGATCCAACGAGCCTTCAACAAGCGAGTAAGGCCCAGGAACATTAAAGAAGGGGATCTAGTCCTTAAGTCTGTTCGAGCCTTGCTACCAGTTGACCCAAGGGGAAAATTCAAACCCAACTGGGCTGGGCCATATCTGGTAAAGAAAATCCTATCAGGGGGAGCAGTAATGCTAACGGACCTGGACGGGAATGAGTTTGTCAACCCAACCAACCTGGACCAGCTGAAGCGTTACTACCCTTAGCCATTTCTCAATGTCATTAGCAATTTTTATCAAAATCATTTATTTTTTACAAAAAAGCAAGTCAATGAGCTAGAATTATTTATTCTACTGTCGCAAAACATCTTGAACCAATAGTCTTGGTGTAATTCGAGATTGCAATTTCCTAAGCCTGAACTACGTTTGGTTTGATTCTGCTAATCGCGGATACGTAGGCAGCCCCTCAAAAGGGCACAACCAATGCAATCGAGAAAAGACAGGAACGGTTTTAATAATAAACTTCCCTTTATTTATCACAAAAAAAGAAAATCCCAAAAAGCTCGGGAAAATTACAAGTGCAGGAATTCAAAAAAACTACAAAAAAAAAAAAAAAAGCACACAACAATAATAATAATAATATTTAAATAATAAAAACTGAGGACTCGGTATCTAGGGCATCTTGCCCTTCCCCTTGTCCTTGGCCTCCTTGGCCGTCCACTGACGACGACGCGGAGGAGAGCGTTCCCGAATCACCACAGGAACCTCTTTAGCTCGGACTCGCTTCTTGGAACTTGAGTCCTCATCCACCTCGATTGGCCCAAGTCGGGCCCTTACGGGCTCGGGGAGCCGGTCACGCGGACCTAGTCGGTCCCGGGCCGCCAGCCTTGGCCCAAGTCGCCGCTCCAAGTCAGTCTGGGGGCTTTGCCGCCCCCGCGTGCCACTAGCACCGGCATCTTTAGCTCGAGTCTTAGTATGTGACTTAAGACCCGACTCTAATCGGACTAAGGTAGCAGGGGTCTCTCCCTCATCGAAGAATCCCCTATTGTCCTTTACCGTCTCCCGACGGACCAGTTCGAAGGCCTCATCGACCTTCAGAGCTTTGCGAGCCTCCTCGGACTCCTCAGAAGTCCATTTCTCGTAGGCTCGAGAAACCCAAGCAGATTGGCAAGGGTTGGGAATAGTCCATGTAGGACGGGTGAACCACCTCTGCAACCAAGTGTCGCACATAGCATCCGTCAGTTGGAGCGGGACGCTAATGATGGCTTCAGTCTCAGGAATGCGCTGAGACGAACCGAACTGCCTCAGAATGCGGTCCGGGTAGATGTGAACTGTCCAGTCAAGGGACAGGATCACGAGATAACGGGCTTGGTCCCTCTTGGCCAATCCCGTCAGCTTGGAAAGGAACCACCAAGCAACCGTCCACCTAATCAACGGGCCACCATGGAACACCAATTCCTCATCCCAGTAAGCTCGATTTATGTGGTGGTTCGAGCTTATCTTGCGCCCCCTGGAACTGAGTTGGTTGTTACGGTAGTTTGGAACGCTCGGAGGAGGCTCTATGATCGACAAGCGCTCCGACAACCAAACCTGCAAACGTGTACACGCAACTCATGAGTAACGGAATGGTTCGCTACGGCCCACTCGATTGAGTACACCCTCTGACTCGATCGAGTGAGGCTCTCTAAGACAACCAGAAGTTCGTCAGGTATGACACTCGATCGAGTACACCCTCTGACTCGATCGAGTAAGACTCGCTAAAACAAACAGAAGCCTATCAGGTATGGCACTCGACCGAGTACACCCTCTGACTCGATCGAGTAAGACTCGCTAAAACAAACAGAAGCCTATCAGGTATGGCACTCGATCGAGTACACCCTCTGACTCGATCGAGTAAGCCCTTCACAGGCCGGCAGAAGCACTTAACAGACGCCACTCGATCGAGTGGTAGGTCCACTCGATCGAGTGACTTACGGACTTCAAGGAGCCGCGAAACAAAAAAAAAATTCGCGCAAACCAAAATTGAAAAATCGAAAGACGTTTACCTGCAGAATAAGGATACTCCCCGTCAGTTGCCGGGTCGGGTCAAGTCGCCTAACATCCAGACCCATGATGAGTTCTCCCGTGACTAGCCAAGCAGGGCTGTGACCAGTCTCCATCTGGTCAACCACTCCGATCAGCCTAATCTGGCCCACGCACGAGTCAGCATCCATCAACCCCTCGAAGACGTAGCGATGCAGCATGCAAAACGCGAAGGCCCTACGCCGGTGAGAAGGCGTAGCCCTTACATCCTGGCTATTCATGAACTTGTCAGCCAAGTCAAAAAGGGAGACAGTATCTCCCCGCACCATTCGATCTGTCTCAGCATGAGACAGACCCAAGAATTCCCTCAGTCTCCTCCTCGGGTCCGGGTAGAACGGAGGAATGGCAGGGCGAGCAACAGGGCTCCAACCGCCAATGGCTGCGATCTCCTCGGGAAGAGGGCATATCTCTCCCCGCGGGAACACGAAGACGTGATGGGTAGTGTCCCAAAGCGCCAAACAAGCGTCCAGAAAATGCACATCAGGCACCAAACGCCTAAGAGGAAATAGGCTGGTAATCCCCATTTGGGTCAGCTGAATCCTGTCATCATCCCGAAAGTATTGGGACCAGGCAAAAAGCATTGAAGTGAGATGCTCGATACCCATGGCAGGAACTTGATTTCTTAAAAGACTGAGAGATTTTTTTTTAGAAGAGAAGGGTTTTGATTTGAGGTGCAGAAAGCTGAAGCAGGAAACCTGTATTTATAATATGGAAGCCTGGCAGTAACCTGACTAACCCTGCCTCCTCAGCAAATTGGGCCCCAACATGCGCAGGCCTGACTTCAACCCAGAATAGGAATCTAGTTATCCTGAGCTTTCCTAAATTCTTTCTAAAAAATCGCTTTTTCGAGAATTCCAACTTTTTTTCAAAATCCAGTACATTTTCCCCAGCACAAGTCGGTGTTTTGCCTATGTGTTACATGCAATATATGATGTGTCAGCATGCAGGTACACCCCAAGACTTCAGAAGCAAGTCCCCGCGCAGCTACTTTGCTCCCCAGCGTGAGTCGGTGTTCTCCTGGAACGCTACATCCAAAATGTGATGTATCAGCATACGGGTACTCCTACACCTCCAAGCACAAGTTTTATTCCCCAACGGAGACAACCTTCCCCGGTATGCTACATCCAAGACGCGATGTGTCGGCATACGGGTACACCTACGTCCCAAAAGGCAAGTTTTACTCCCCACGGAGCATCATCATCAGGTCAGGCACGACTCAAGGCTTCAAAAGCAAGCCCGTACGACTCACATATTTCCCCAGCGGAACGCCCGAAACGGCATTCTCCCCGAAATGGTACAGGATGGGCCCACATATGGGCACGCCTAGGACTTATGCAACAAGTCTGACTCCCCGCGGAGCCATCATCATCAGGTCAGGCACGACTCAAGGCTTCAAAAGCAAGCCCGTACGACTCACATATTTCCCCAGCGGAACGCCCGAAACGGCATTCTCCCCGAAATGGTACAGGATGGGCCCACATATGGGCACGCCTAGGACTTATGCAACAAGTCTGACTCCCCGCGGAGCTATCATCGGCAGGACAGGTATGACCCTCTGCTTATGGCTGGCGAGCCCTTCACGCAAGTCTACTGGACTATAAACGACCCGACCGGAAGGCTGCCAGGTCGTAATCTGCGATTGGCCTGGTGGCTACTCTGACTTTCGCCTTGTCCAAGCCTCAGTCAGAGTGGGGGCTCTGTAGACACCCGCATTTTGCCTGCTAGTGTCTATAGCAGTTCCCGACAAACACCCGATGATGATCGGACGCAAACGTGACTTAGTATACTCGGATTTGGGCCCGAAATCAATAATGTCTGACATGGACTTTTAGCGGAGTAATAATCTCACAAAACAGACCTCAAATTCAGGCCCAGCGGGTCGTTCCGAGCAAAATGAGACTAATTTGGGCCAAAACCGGCACCAAAAATAATTCCCGTCTTTTAGCGACCAGGTCAAAACCCGGTCAAGACAAACCCGACACAAAGAGCGACCGGGTGCGTTCCCGAAACATGCACCAGGTTCACAAATCTATCCAAATCGCTCACAAAAATCAGCCAAAATCAATCCAAATCAAACATAATCAATTAAACATAAATCAAGGGCAATCACGCCCAAAATAGCCCGGCCTAATTGATCCACTCGGTCGAGTGGATTGGTCACTCGATCGAGTGGAGCCTCTTCGAACCCGTCCAGGTACATTCACGAGGACACTCGACCGAGTGCACCCGCGCCACTCGGTCGAGTGACCCTAGGACGGGGTAAAGCCTATAAATACCCCTTCAAACCCATTGCATTGATGGATGAAAAACTAATGCAAAATTACCCTAAGCTTCTACTCTAACCTATCTATACTCTCTACACTACAAGCCTTAGCAACCCTAAGCCCTATACACAAAAAACCGAGTCCCTTGTCCCTCGATAAACCGACAACACACACACACACCATAACTTACGTACATCCTCGATACTCCATAGTCCCGTCACTATTTGCGAGCCCATTTCCGAGGTCCCTACTAAACATGTATGTTGAGGGTGTCCCAAACCCCGTTTCTATCTTTGTTATTTACGCTTATGTTTTTGTATCGTTTATTTTGTACTTTTACTAGTATCGTAATCCTAACATCTAACACTCTAACATCTAACACTCTAACATTTTACTTTTTCTTGCATACTAACTTTTACATTTTCGTTGCTAACATTATAATCATACCGCGTACATATATAGTATTACCAAATTCTTCGGTTTCGGATGCGTTTGACTACAATTGTCGCCTAAAGTCCGTCTAATCCCTTTACGAGCAACGATGGAGGTGGAGCCCTTTCGAGGAGCCCCGCCCCAATGTACTCAAGGGCGTGACGTGATCGCGACTAATCGTAGTTGAACGTATTCGATCCCATTTTTATTAGTGCGGAACCCATTGACACGAAAACCGACATCACATAACCCGAAAGGGTTAGTTCCGATGTCGTGACGTAGAGGGAAGCATTTCGTTACTAATTCAAATTTTCTAACACAAACGTTTCATAAAATCCCGACAACGGTATTATAATCGTACATGTACACGATTATAATACCGGAGGTTGAGTTAAATTCGAATCAAGCGATATTTGTATTTAACTCGACCGATCGTCGTTTTCAACCCCAAAAATGAAACGAGTTAACACTCGCACAGGGACTACTCGACCGAGTGCATAGGCCACTCGATCGAGTAGTGTCCACAAAACCGGGCAGACTACTCCCCAAGGGTACACTCGACCGAGTCAGGCCATGACTCGACCGAGTGGATCCTATAGCCCAGAAAACCGAGAGCTTGGATGCAACATTTAAGCCTCGTCTCTTCTTTACGACTCTTAGTCGACACGTGTAAAGCCAATCACGTAAACTCATTTTCTAAAACTCACGTTTATCGTGGTAAACCGAATTAAATCTAAATTCGTCAATATTTTGATTTAATTTGGCCAACCTTCAAACTTAAGACACATAAATCACGAGTCACAACTCGTACAGGTGCCACTCGACCGAGTACACCTGCTACTCGATCGAGTAGCACCCCAAACCGTGGGCAGAAGCTTCTTTTAGGACGCACTCGACCGAGTCAGGCCATGACTCGACCGAGTGAGTCCTGTAGCCCCATAACCGAGGGCCTTGACACACCTTTCAAGCCTCGCCCCTTTTTTATCGACATTAGTCAGCACGTGTAAAGACTATCACGTGACTAACCTATCTTCAAAACCATGCACAACACGACACGTAGAACGACTTTGACCACCTTTGACGTGATGAGTCGGGACAAGACTACGGGATATGGGATCGGGCTAGCAATACGCCACAGTCTCATGTTTCCGTCCTTCGTTTAGTACACAATACAATGTGTATTTAATCGGGGTTAGTCCATCTACGCATTTCGCGGTCTAGCTTACATACGGGTCCGTCCATATCTTTGTATCGCGTTATTTTTATTACTTCTACGTAATGTTGTATTGTGAATTCCGGGTTGTATTTCCGCCCGTGTAACTTGTACGTTTTTATTTTACTTTCGAGCTTTGTTTATTTACTTGCTTTTACGCTTTATAAACGAACCTCGCATGCTAAACCACTTTGACCAAAAATAAGATGCATTAAATGACGTAGTTCACAAACTATTAATATGCTTAGCCCGAAAACGCTGTTTGCATATCATTTTAATCGTTTTACTAGCGCGCGCACACGAACACGAACGATGTCTTAGTAGAGGCCGCCATGTGCGGGCGGGGTTGGGTGTCCTTAGTGGGCTTCCCAACACGTACCCTCACCCCTTACTCAGAACCTTTGGTTTCCGGATGTCCGAAACCCTTGGCGCACGAGAGTCATTCTATATACGAAAGCCGGTTTATACGGTATCGATATTGCAATGCAAAGGGACGAGCCCAATAAACTCTGAAATCGAAGTGGGCTTACTTTGTGTATAGCCCATGACGACATAGAGTGGGCTCGTATGGTTCCGAATAACCACAAAATTCGGTGGCGACTCCATTTTGACTTAAATTTCGAACCCGAGAGCAATCTCACCACGAGATTCATTCGCCTACCCAAACCCGCGCGTGGCCGCGTCGGGGTGGACCTACGTCATGTCCACAAAGGAGCTTGGATATTATTTTATAATTCATGTTACAACATGCAATTGGTCGGAATTGAGTGACCGAAGAGGGCCTGTCAGTCTTAGGGATGAGAGTTAGAGTAGTAGCATTTATTTTCTTAAGAAGTTCCCGGTGTAGAAGTAATATTTCACCGCCTCACAGATATCATTCCTGATTAAATCCCAGGTAGCCTTATAGAAACCACTAGTAAACCCGTCGGGTGCAGGAGTTTTGTCATTGGGGATACTAAAGATGATGTTCTAAATTTCCTCATTTGTTACAGGCTTATTCAGGATATTTTTATGCATTTTCGAGCAGACAGGTCCATGTTGTATATATGATGCACTTTCTTACAGGTTCAGTTTCAGTGGTCGTCCTTAAGAGTTGCTGATAATACCCAAGGAAGGCATCCTGAATGGTAGAGGTAAAAGTACAAGAAATACCTTGCTGATTACTAATCTGGGTGATTTTGTTGTGCAAACATCGCTTCCTGATGGCGTTATGAAAGTAGGCGGAATTTGCATCCCCTTCTTCAATCCACTTCAACTTGGCTTTTTGCTATAAGAAACTGTCACGAGCTTGAATCAGAATTTTAGCCTGGTAATTCGCCATCTTTTCCTGCGGTTGGAGGGTCAAATTTTTGGACTGAAGGATGAGATCAGATTGGCATTTATGGAGGGCCTGAATCGCAGCAGCAGCATGTTGCTCGACGTTCGAATATCTATTTTTATTCAAATGCTTAAAAAGAGACTTTAGATCTTTCAGTCTTTTGATAACAGCAAACATCTTAGTCCCCTAGTGGATTTTCTTCCAAGCATCCCTCACAATTTGAGTGAAATTAGGGGCTTTGCACCACATATCGAAGAATTTAAAATGAGGCGAGGATGGCAAGGTTAATTGATACGACTGAACAATACACGGAGTATGATCAAATATCCGTTCAGGGTGAAAGTGCGCACTCATGTCCGAAAAAGTTTGCATCTAATCCGAGTTGACAAGAAACCTATCAATTCTACTATACACACGATCTTCAGGTTCCCTCTTATTGTTCCAAGTGAAAAAAGCCCATGTGGCGTGAATATCGTGGAGACCACGGGCTTCAATACAGTGCAAAAAATCATCCATGTCTTCCTGTTTAGCAATTCCCCCAAGTCGCTATGAAGGATAGCATATAGCATTAAAATCGCACCCAAGGGCCCAGGGACCATAGATATCAGTAGAGAAATCTTGGAGTTTTTGCCACATGGGTTTCCGATCCTATCGTTTCCATCATCGAATTCGTAGATCATAGTGAGATGGAATTGGGTGTTATTAGGTCTGAAGCTGACCTTAGTGTGAATGAACTGGGTGTCATAGGCTAAGGACTGAACGTCAAAGATGAAGGGTGGCCAAAGATATATGGAACATATGGAATCCCGCTTGCAAGACAGTCTCCTTATCCTTAATGTCATGGAATTGAACAAGAAATAATCCGTTAGGAAGGAAAGATATCTTATCAATTTTATGGGCCTTCCATATACGGAGAACAAATCCTCTCAAAACTTCCCATGGAGGGTTCGCGCCAAGAACATAGCAGTATATCGCATTGTTCCAGTAATCAACCTCCTCTTTTACATCCTCTTGGGTGAATTGTAGTAAATTCGCATCAACATACATCTATATTGTTAACAGTAGTTTGCACAGGCCGGGGTCCAGTGATACTTTTCTTGTCTTTCTTGCCTCTCTGGGTCACCCAGATCGTGCTGTTAATCTCGCCATCTTCAATATCATCAAAAGATAGTTCATGGATACCCATTATTTCATGCATACTCTTAGTATGTAGGGCATCTTCCTCTTGAGGACCATGGTTATTCGTCTTTCCAACTGGACTATTACTGTGGTTATGAATTCGCTTAAGTCTGCTTTCCTGTTTATTCTTAGTCTTCTTAAACGAATTTGTGGCCATGGATCAAGCTGGAAACCACCGTGGGGGACGCCGTAGAATGTGGTCTACATGTCACCGGTCATGGATTAGGGTTTCTCTCTGTTACCTCTTAATATAATTCTACCTTTTACCAAAAAAAAAGAAGAAACACACCAAAATTGGAAATACCTCATCAATGCTTCCAAATATTTGCCCTCTTTTTAAAAGTACTTCATAAGTGTGTCTTTGAAACATAAAATGCATGAACATGCATTATTCCATAATAATTTCAGGTAGATGAACCTCTGCTGAGTGCACCAAATTATTTGCTAACACTTTAAACTATTTGCTAAGTCTTGAATAATCTGAGTATCTTTCTCGATATTATCTTCTGGGTCTTGAGCGTCTTGCAAAATATCAAATTTATTTTTGTTGGACAATGTCATAGACATTGTCGTAGAAGTATCATTCTTCCGTGATTTGAAATCATCATTATCAACTTTTTGGGCTAAAGCTAAATAGTATTGGACAATTTCTTTTTTTGTTTCATCCTTGACATCCATGGACTCAGAACGAGCATTATCTGAATGATTATTCTCATTATTGAGGTAAAGGATTGTATAAGTTTATAACTATCAACTTTTTCTTGGATAATGTCAATGGTAGAGCTACAATTTAGCTTTTCGGCGTCTTTATTTTCTCTGAACATAGTATCCCAGAAATGAGAATATGATTCTCTTTTTAGACAGAATAAATTTTCTTGGGTATAACCCATTTTTGGACAGAATTTCCAGATCCAAGAAATAGAAAATTCAACAAAAAATTGCATTCGAATACGTTCAGGAATATTATCGTCCGGAGTCTTTGGTGTAATTTCTTTCCACTCATTATAAATATCTCTAAATATTTGAGGTAATATTTTCTCTGAAGTTCCCTAAAATTGCCACCATTTTATTAACCATGGCGGTATAATTTCGGTTATAACCTCTTGACTAATTTTTATAAACCAATTATGACTTCTTTTGTTATTCTCGTAAAGAAAAGTTTTATCAAATGCTTGGATATAATCCTAATAATTATACTCAATACGAGATCCTTTGTTAATTAAGGTTCTTGTGTTAAGAGGGGTGATTCTCCAGGCCACTCTTCCATATAACCTTTTTAATTATAATCTTTGAAAAGTTACAAATTTCTGCATCATTAACCGTGAAATGATTGATTTCACAACCATTTGATGAAAGTATGTTTTCATAAAAAGTCCTGCTTTTATATGATTCCACCACATAATTATTATTTATGAGATATCTCTCACATAAATTTCAGGGCTCATTTTCCTGTTTTTTATCCGACATGTTGAGAATGAGTATAATCCTTTCTTCTTGGCTTTTAAGCATTTTTTCTTTTGAGTAAGATAACTTTACCATACAATGGAGGACTCAATCTGGTACAGAATAAGAACTGGAACAAGGCAGCCATGGGGAAGCTGACATGGTGGGTTCACACCCAACCTAGTAAGCTATGGGTGCAGTAGAGCATTCTATTTATCTAAAGGGACAAACCTGGCTGGACTATCAGCCAAATCAGGATACTGGCTGGGGGTAGAGGAAGATTTGTCAAGTCAAGGATAAGTTTAAGCCTGCTTATGACAATAATGAGTGGACTGAACTAAATGCTTATACTATTGTCAAAGGGTATCAATGGTGTAGAGACAGAGATACTGTAGTAACCTGGCACAAATTAGTCTGGAACAAGTGGAGTATTCCTAGACACAGGATGACTGCTTGGAGGCAGCAACACCAGGCAATGAATACGAAAGCCAAGCTGTTACAACTGAATTTAGTTTCTAATTATTTATGTTGTATATGTCACCAGGAATCTGAAACACTTGAGCATCTATATTTCAAATGCAAATACAGTCAGATGCTATACAACGGGCTTGGATATTGCCTCAAGTATCATATAGTAGTGGACAACAACAATGCTTGGAGACAGACCATAAGGGGGACTAAATTGAAAAGAGATGTGGTGAATGGAGGCATCAATGCCTTAATCTATCACATATGGCATCAAAGAAGAAAATCTAGGATGGAGAGAGTGCTCATAAGACCTGATATAGTGTGCAGCAATATTATGAAAGAGCTCATTATGTATTACACTACTTTAAAGAAGAGAATACTATTTAGGAAGGATACAGAATATGCTACCAATTTATGTTCCTGAACATTGTACATGAATTTTGATTCAATTTATTAATATACTTACCTTTTACAAAAAAAACCATTTTTTCCTTTTTCATCCATCGATTCTTTAACTATCTTTCTAAATGAGGGAGAGATTTTATCTTGTCCCTTTTGTTTACAAAGTTTGAATTATTCAAAATATTCTTTCTTAATGATTTCATCATTAATTTTTTTAGCTATAAACTTTTTATTTCCATGCTGGATAAAGATATTACTTGGCTCAGATTCTGAACTGCCTTCCTTTTTAGGAGAATATTTTCCTCTTCCTCTATTAGACGAATAAGTGCCACGACCACTGCCACGATACATGGTGTACCCCTAAACTTTACCTATCAGTCCATATCATAACCAAAGTGATAAGTGTATTATAATTATTTTTTAAAAATGAATAATTAACATATTAATCAATCCAATTTGATGCTACAAACCTCCTATTTTTCATTATCATTCACCAAGCTACCGAATGCCCATCAAAACGCACTTTGTTGTCGGCCGACATCGACCTATCTCCCTCACTCTTTTAAATCCGTCAACCTCAATCCCTCCGTCACCCCCATGTTGTAGTGTGGTGGAATGAATTTTTTTGAGTAAAGGATGCAAATTAAAGAAATATATCATGGTTGATGAAAGTAAAATAGGGAATAATCACTATTTATATCATCAATTGAGAAATATAATTTTCGTTGGAAAACTATAACTTTGGTTACAATATAGACTAATTTACAAAGTTTAGGGGTACATCTTGTAATTCGAAAAGGGCGGGGGTACCACCTGGAAAAGTCGATAGTTGAGGGGTACCCCATTGAAAAACCCTTTTTTTATCACTGGGATTAACTTGTTTAAGAATTTCTCCGTAACCAATGTTTGAAGCATCAGTTTCAACAATTTTATTCCAAAAAGGATTTGCTAGCATAAGACATTGCAAAGATATTACTTTGTTTTTAATCTTCTTGACAGCAATAGTATGATCTTTAGACCATGCACCATGATTCTTTTTCAATCTATCATAAAGGATAGTTGTATCTTTTGCTAGATCAACATAATAGGGGAAATATAGTTCAAGCTTCCTAAAATTATTTGAAGCTGAGTTTTAACCGTAATCTCGTCCGAAAATTTAGACTCAAACTCAATACTTCTATTTATAGGAATGACCTTCCCTTTTTCAATACTATGACCTAAAAACCTAACTTTGGTTTGGAATAAAGTTATTTTAGGCTTAGATATAACTAAACTGTTTGAAATTACAAATTTTTTAAAAATGTTAAGGTGTGTAAAATGTTCTTCTATGGTTTGAGAAAATACTAGAATATCATCAATATAGACAATAATAAAATTAATATAGTCATTAAAAATATCATTCATAATTTTTTGAAAATTCCGAAGGGGCATTTTTCAATCCAAATGGCATAACATGTCATTCATATTGTCCAAATGGAACATTAAAAGCAGTTGTATATCTATCCGCTGGGTTAATTTGAATCTGCCAATAACCAGATTTTAAATCAAATTTAGAAAATATGACTGCATCATATAAACAATCAAGTAAATCGTTTTTATTAGGTATAGGATATCTGATCCATTTTAAAACTTTGTTTAAAGGTTTATAGTTAATGACCAATCTGAGAACCTCTCTTCCTTCTCAGCATTTTTATTGACATAAAAAGTTGTACAAGACCATGGAAATTTTGATGGTCCTATAAGTTTCTTCTCTATAAGAGAATTTATTTCTCTTTTGCAAAAAGTCAAATATTCATAATTCATTTGACAAGGTCTTGCCTTGGTAGAAATATTTCCATCCTTAAAATCTTCTTCATAAAGAAGGTCAACAATATGTTTTTTTCGACTCCAAAAAGCATTTCGGTGGTCATTACAAATATCTAAAGAAAATTGATTTTCAATTTCTGAAATCTTTGTTTTAAGCTTAGGATTACTAAGTTTCTCATTCATAGTCAAAATATTAACTTCGTTCTTTAAAAACCCTAATTGGTTTTCCGTTAAAGATATTTGGTTATACATTTCATGTATAGCCTTAACAAAAGGTTTCATATATAATAAAATTGAAAGTAATAGTTTTGTCCTTATAGGTTGCTATTAATCTATTTTTATCCACACTTTGAAAATGATAAATTTTATTAATAAAGGGCGTCCCAAGTATGATTGGAGTTGAAAGATTATTTTTAACAAGTTATAAACTCAGAGGAATACAAGTATCATTGACACAAATGTATGCTTTTGGAAGTTTAAACTGAATATCAAGTTTATCTCCACCTGCTTGGGATAAAGTGTGAGTAGCTTTTTCAAAATATCTGGTAGGAATTAACCCTTCCTGTATAACATTTAAATCTGCTCCAGTATCAATTAAAGCAGTAAATTCTTTAAAATATCGATCATCAATTATAAGTAAGACTTTTACATACCATTTTTGGCCTGTAACAATTTTTAATGTTTGAAGAAACTTATTAGTCGTATTAGAATCATTTGGTAATCCTCTCCTATATTTTTTTGGTGAAAATGTAAGCTTCATATTAATTAAAATGAAGAATTACAATCTTTTTGTTACCAATACATAACCATTTAGCCATTCCTAGTTAAAGAATTTCTCTAACTTAGTAACCTCACTAGTTTTCATCAGATAATTACGTCTAGTTTTCATCTCCGGCTTAATATTCCAGACTACTTGTTAAGGCCACTCAATCCACCTCTCATGCTTACTGTGATTTTCTAATAAGCCAAAAATGATATATTAATGCCACCAATGTGCTTCCAACCAACCTTTTATGCCATGTCCCACCATCTCCAAGGCTCCTTCTACGGTATCTGAATCTGCAGCCAAGCAGACACCAGTGCCAGGCATCTGCAACTGTAATCAAACAAAAAGTATAAGTGAGCTTGATTCTCCTTGCCCCTCCCACATATCCAACATTCATCCTGAATTTGCATCCCCCATTTCTGCAATCTTTCATTCGTTTGCAATCTGTTATGCGTTACAATCAAAGCAATAAATGTATGTTTCGACAGGTTAAGCTTATGCCAAACCAACGTTCCCCAGTTCACCTCTGTTCTTCTTTGCCGTAGCCATTCATACCCTTGCTTCACTGTATAATCATTCCCACTGAATTGCCACCAATCCTGCAAATAGCCTCCTATAAACTTCTCTTTAACCTTACAAATCCTCCTCCAAGACCAGGTTGCAGAAGGTTTTACTTGAATTTGGGTATAATCAACCTCTTTTAAGAAGTTAATATTAACCCATTTCACCCAAAGATGGTCCTTCTTGGCTGCCAACCACCACAAATACTTAGCCACCGAAGCCAAGTGTAATCCCCTAGGAATTCTAACGCAATACAGTGGCGGAAACACTGTAGAAGTGGGATTATAACACACTGTAGTTATGTCTTGATTAAATAAAAATGGTAAGTCAATACATAAGCCATAAAATAAAAATGGCTACAAAATAAAATAAATAAAATAAAATCCATAAAAAGGGTTTTTAACAATCTATAATACAGTAATCTTATTAAAACAAGCATGATCCATAACTGCTCGCTAGCCCACCCGAAGGGAAACACATACACCTACCATGTTAAAAACATAACAGCCACAATCAGTAGGGAGCAACGCCAACGTTCTCCCAGCCGTATAACAGGATTTTAAAATAGTAATTACTACTATAGGAAAAATAGTAAAAATGAAAAACAGTAAAACATTATAATGAAAATAAGTTTTCAGTGAAAAACTTCACGTATCGAAACAATATAATAAAAATGAGTTTTCCGGAGAAAACATAAAACATTTGCCAACCTGCAAATCAAAATTATATCGATAATAATAAAAATATTCAAACTGGCGTTATGGATAGGAATAGTGATGAATACTAGATTTTCACTAGAAAAATACTAAAAACTAGCTTTGAGAACTTAGTTCAAACAAATCAAACTTCGATCTCTAACTAGGCTACTCAACCATAATAGGACGGCGACTTATAAATGCGTGGCCCTAGTTTAAGATGATATGTACACCCCTCCCGAGCACCATAAATACTCAGTTCAACCCGAAGGCGTCTTACACTGCGAGGCACGAGCTCATGAAAATATACACACACTCCCGAACACCATATATGCTCGGTTCAACAACCAGTGTGCCCCATAAAGACACACCAGCCTTATAGTTGATGCCAAAAACGTAAACCCAGATATATTACTCTAACCTCACACTTGTCCTTATTCCATAACTCCAAAACAAAGCCATTATCGATATTCAAAAGATATAATCATTATAAATAATAAGAGAACAAAAAGAAAAGGATCACTTTCCAAAAGAGGAAACTTTCTATTTTAGAAAACTTCTATTTTTAGAAACTTTACCAAAAATAGCATCATATCAAAATAGCAAAAATATTAGTTCATACTAATAACACATTTTTAGTAAACGATATAGATTTATAAAACTAGTACTTTCGGCCTTAACGATATTAATTCTTAAAACGAGAATATTTGAGTTAATGAAATTATTGAAACGTCATACAAGTGTTTATAAAATGATTTAGAAATGTTTTAAACATTTTAAATACTACTTATTAGGGTGTTTCCAAAATTTACAAAGCTAAAATTCCCTAATTATTATTAGTTTCGACAATACGATTATAAATAGGATTTTACGACAAATGTCAAATTAAATCTTTTAACGTCTTTTATTTAATTAAATCATAGGATATATTTAGAATATGTTAAGGGATGATTTAAATCTTAAAGTTTCAGATTTAAATACTTTCAAAATTGCTGGAAAAATAATTCTTTTAGGTAAGACGAAGCATTTTAACGATAAATCTCAATTTTTCCAAAAATTAATACTTATTAATTAAAGAGTTTAATAAATAGTACAAAAATTATGTAAAATAGTTAAAATATATTTATGGACATTCTGTCCAGAAAATAAAATTTTCCAGAATCCTAAAACTCGGTTTTTAAAGGGTTTTTTCATTAATCGTCTAATCTCGACAATAACGATTAACAAAAATAGTAATTACAAAACGATTAAATTATTAATATCCAAAAATTATTATTAAACTTAAAAATCCTGATTTTCCAAAATCTACCTTTTTTCCATATTTCCAAAAATTCCAGATTTAATAAATCTCGTCAAAACCGTCTTTAAAACCTGTTTTCTCAATTAACGATTCCATTAATAAAACTTATCGTTGCTAACATTTTATTAAAGCAATAAAAATCATAAAATTACACTTTATTATGAAATCATCAGAATCATATTTTTTCCAGATTTAAACCAAAGAACAGAAATCGAGAATTTAAACGACAAACACGGTTTTAACGATAAAACGATGATTTAAAGTGATTAATTAATTCATCCACTTAAAAATCCCGAAAACTTATGAACAAATTCATAAAATTCTCTTTCTTCAGAAAGTTTCACCACGTCAAAAATCGGATTAAAATAAAATGTTGAAGTACTAGAACTAAAAATCGGCTTTTAATCATTTTTGTCCGTAAACGGTAATAAATCAATAATCGATAACTAAAATATCAGAAAAATACTAAATTATTAAAAATTATCAAAAACTTCATTTTTACAGAATATAATCATATACTACAAGTTTAGGCCGAATATTACGATTTTGCAAATTAATACAACGATTTAATCGTTAATCTCGTAAAAGCGATAAAAATAACGAAACATGCAAATTCTCAACTTTTAAATTTTTTACAGATTATATGACATACATATATTGCCAAAAATAAAATATAAAAATATACATGAAATTACACAAATAAAATCTTGCAATACCGAGTAACATCGACGTTCCCTCTAGTCCAAATCGGAATCGATAATATACTCGTCGGCCTCGGGATCGTCCACAAATCCTTAACACACAAAAATCATGGCAGAAAAAATACCATGAGAAAAACTATCAAAATCAAGGTGAATAACGATCGAAAACAACATCGATTATTACCTTAATGGAAGGATCGAAATAACGATTAATTTGATGATAAAAACGAGATGATTATAACTCGAATTGGAGTAAGAATCAGCCAAGGAATTCTGGAGTATGTCACGGTTTTGGGAAAGATGAAGGACTATTTTTTGTTGTTTATGAAAAAAATGAATGTAAGAAAATGGATGGTTTCTTAAGAATGAATGGAAATAAATTTTGATGAAAACAAGATGGAACCATAGCCTAAATGAATCAGCCAAATGAAGAGGAGAGGTAGTATGAAAAGTTTGATCATAAAGCATCGAATAAATGAAAAGAAAAGAATTACGTAATTATGTTTTAACGTAATAAAATGGAACGTATTATGAAAACGTAATGAGGGTGTGACAAGGAGGTGCGTCGGTCCAAAACATGGGGAAGTGGCCTCAAATAATTTGTAAGTTGATAAAAAAAAGAATCGTAAAATTGTTAAAGATATTTCAAAGCAAATCTTCAAAAAAAAAATCAATTAAATAGATTTAAAAGAATTAAAATCTTCAAAAAAAAAAAGTATCATTAGACTCAAAAATGAAAATAAAGCTTGGGAAAAAAATGATGAAACATAGGGCCGAAAAGTGACAGAGTTATGACAAAGTCATAACGGTAAGGATAAAAATGCTAGGAAAAAAAGCGAGTGTTACACCAAGTTCCAGTCCCCTGCATCTCTCAACCTCAATCCACCATTCCTCTTATCAGTGCATACCTGATCCCATCCAATAAGAGGCACATATACATAATTAGAATGCCCCCTTCCACAAGTAATTCCTACAGATATCTTCCACTCTCTTCACCACACTCTTTGGCAAAATAAAGATCCTGGACCAGTAGGCATGAATATTTTGGAACACTGCTCTCACGAAAGTCAGGCGTCCCCGATATGATAAAGTGTTTTGCTCCTAGAGCTCGAATTCTGTCCACAATGTTTTCAATAGTTTGACAATTTTTTAAAAAAGAAACAATATAGTCATTATTAATGATGTTATTATTTTTAAAAAGCTCTTCTTCGAAAATAACTGGAGTTTCTAAATTAGAAATTCTTGTGTCATTACGTTTATTTTGAAATTATAAATCTTTTATCTCAGATTTTAAATTCTCCATTTCCTTCAAAATGTCATGTAAAGAAGTAGGATTTGAGACTTTTCTCTTACTTTGGAGAAGTTTATAAACTTCGGACATGGTATAAGGATTTTTATCTGTAACGATATCATTGTTTTTGTATTTATTCGTACTTTTGGAAGTACTGGGAATATTCTCAATAATTTTAGACCGTATTTCAGGGTCTTGGATTGATTTTAACAAATCTATCTATTGATCATTATCAAGGACATTAATATGATTCTCTTGGAATTGATATATTAAATTATAAAATTCCATCTTTATCAGGATTCTTACAAGATTTTCCCATACCACAAGGTGTGCATTCTGAACTAAAAGATTCAAAATAAGTATCTGAATCATTATCAATGATCTTGATATTATCACTACTAGAATTACTTAAACTCCTTTCAATTTCATTATTAGAATCAATATTGTCTAAAAATAATTTTGAAAACTTATCTTTAAGATCATCATCAATCTCCAAATTATTAATCTATTTTTGAGTCCAGCATTTATTTGTCATGTGGCCCTTTTTATTGCACTTAAAACATCTTATTTACTTAGAAGAGGTATAACCTTTCTTTTTCTAATTCTTTTTATACTGTTGCCTCTGAAACTTTCTTTGAGATTTTCCATCTACTTTTTTTCTAGGATACTTTCTTTTTTTATATCTATGGTAACTTTCATTAATATTATCATTCTTCTTCGTTTTAGAAGAAGAATTCATATCCATACCAAATTGTTCACAAAATTCACCTAGTTGATGCTTTTCAACTAAATTTTGGTATTTTAATTGTTGGTTAAGTTTAATCTCATTACGAAGGTTTAAATCTTCTTGGGTACAAACTTTTATTAGTTGACCATAACTGTATTTTTCATAGTAAATAGAGGTGCCATCTCCTCTAAGAGTTTTCCTAACCCTTTCGGCAAATAAATGAGGTAATCTGTCAATAAACTTCGTTTCCAATGAGGATTATTAGTCTCAAGTAATATCATAACTCTACTAAAAAATGTGTCTTTATACAACCTAAAATCAGTCAAAGTTTTACATCTTCGATTTTGTAATAGAGTCCTAGTAGACTCTTGGTTATTAGCATATTGACCTGTAAAATGATCAACAATATTTATAACCAAAGTATAAACAGCTTGGTGAGAAGTAACATCATTCTCAATTTTAACAGTATTATATATACAAAGTCTCTCTTCTTCAGATAAGTAATTGTCCCACCAACCTTTTAATTGGCCAGTAAAACCTGCTACTATCATTTTAGCAACAATGATATCATCATTATTAGCATTCTTACAAATAATAGAATACATAAGCATCCTATGAACATGATTATGAATTTGTTTTTCAGAATAACAATCTATATTCCATTCATAAATATGAGTTCCACTGTAACTATTATTAATATGATACCAGTGTAGATCCCGCGCACTAATGCGAGATATATCTAGAATTTTTAAGTACTTCGTTTCTAATTGGCAACATATTAGTTCTTCACATTTTTAATTTTTACCTTTTAATTTTAGAAAATAATTTTAAGTTTCAAAGATAATGAAGTAATCTCATTTAATATATACTTAAATAAATATGTTTTTTTTCTTACAAAGCTAATGATAAAAATTTATAATTTTTAACCTGATTAATTAATTAAAAGTTTAGTTTCTTATCATGAAACAAAGCCTCTCAAATATTTATATATATATATATATATTTAGATTAGTTAGAACTTTTTCCAACAAATTAGAAGATAACATAATACTCCAAATATTATCAAATTAAAAATATTTATTTATATATTAAAATCAAAAATTGAAAGTATTTTATACTCCATATATTTTTTTCATCATCAAATATTTTATAGTATCTGTTTACATCAATATATGATCTCGATAGTTTGTAACACTTGTATTTGGTTTAAAAAAAATATCTCATAAATGTCTACGGAGTATTTTTTTAATAGCCCATACATAATAATATTATTTATTGTCTTATTGAAGTTTTTTTTTTATTTTTACATCAATATTTATTTTGTCTTGAATTTAGATATTATAACTATTTGAGTTTAATGTTTTATTTGTTTTCTTATTTGAGTTATAGTGTTTGGAGGGAAAAATTTTAATGAGAATTTGACACCTCATCACCTCCTATCCTCTTAGTAGTAAGAGGATTCTTGTTGTTCATGAAGAAGATCCATTGGTTAAGGTCTACTATTATAATAGAGTTTATTTATTGGTTTATCAAACCATTTATTCTTTTTGATAACATAAATATTGTCACCATTTTCTAGATTTAATTCATCATCCAGGCTCTTGATACTAAGACTAGCAACTTTATCAACCAAAGTACTGATTAATTTTTCAGTTAATTCTTTTTCTTGATCAGTTTTCAATTTAAAATTCTTATTTCAGGTGGATCCTGAATATTAGTCAGAATATTAGGAATTCTTGAAGATAAAGGTTTAGATTTTTCTATTTTAGCATGAACAAGGTTATTAATTAGATTAATGACTTTCTCAGTTTTTTTTTATGTAAATCAACAATATGGTCACCAAGAATTTTCAAGTATAGATTGACATAATTATTCTATTGAATCAAGTGATTAAGATGATTAGTAGTAATTATAGCTACATCGTTTTCAATGATTTTTGAAAGAGCTATAAAACCGCATCCATCTAGTTTAAAGGATTGTGGGGGGGGGGGGGGGGGGGGGGGTAAACTCCTTTCGGATCATCACCATTTAAAAGTTTGAAACTTCTTTTAAGAAATGATAAATAATTAGATAAATAAGTAGCACAATACCAAGGAAAAAAATGTATGATTTGATTTTTTTAAATAAAAAAATTATAAAATTCATCTTGAAGAATTTGTTGTTGGGTATTATTAAAATTGTCAAAAAAAATCAATCTCTAAATATTTTTCATATAGGAGAATTGAATTCATTATTAATCATTTTTCCGACTTTTGAACCAGAAGTAAAGTCCAATAAAGATGTATTAATCATTAAAATTAAAACTCATTTTAGACATAGTCTCTGACTCCCTTTTGGATTTTCTTTTTAAAATTTTGTCTGTATGAAGTCGTAAAATGTCTTCATCAGTTTCTATAACTTCATCATCTCTTATTTGAGAAGTTGAGAATCTAGATGGGGTAGGAATATCTGGATCATGGTCTAGAGCTGAAATAAAAGTTCTGTTAGAAACAGATCTGGTCAGTCTAGAAGTACTACTTCTTGGTCTGAAATGGTTGTCACCAAAATTGAAAGTAAGTACTCCCTCCGAAGTTTGTTTAACTCTAATAAATTAGTTTGCATAATAGGTTTTGGAGGCATTGCCTTAGTAATCGTCTAGTTTTCAAGAAAATATATTTCTTCCCATTTAATAGATTTTCTAGTTGTAATATTAGATCTATTGCAATTAGTTTCAATGACAATTTTTTCATTAATATCCTTATCAGTCAATCTGCAGTGAGGATTTAATGTGTATAAAGGTTTAAAATAAATTCTATAACAAATGCATATTAGTTCAGATCCTTTAGCATAATTATAACCATGAGTTTTAACATTTAATGTCAAAGCATCAAGGATATTAGTATCTGTTAAAGATATCTGTAAATTTGGGTAAACATCAAAATAAACTGGACCATAAGCTGAGCTAGACTTAACTACTCTCATGATTGATTTCTGCCAATCTAAATTTCTACCGTCTCTTAAAGCTACTACAAAGCTCTCTGGTAGTCCTTCAAGAGTTAAAAGTTTGAAAGCCACTTGGACTAATCCTATGTGAATAAATTTATGATCATCTTTAATAAGGTTCTAAATCAAAATTATTTAATAATTGGATGCACATTTCGTCAATATTTAAAGAAATAGATTCTTCAGTGGTGTTTACTAACTTGTTTTAAACCTATCCTTTCAAACCATTCTAATTTGTAAATGGTCTTAGTATTAACTTTAGGAATAGTCCATTTGTTTAATTGTTCCATATCTTGAGGTAAATCAGCCTCGTTGGTGATGCTGTTTTTAACGTATTTATTACTCGTACTGACATGTTTAACCAATTTACTCATAATTGAGAACGTGTTGAATTATGACTTAACATATCTTAAACTCCCTAATTGTCCATGACTCTAATACCATCTAAAGGACATCTAAAGGAATTTTTACTGACTTATAAGCATAATAAGAAAGGTAGTATTACAAGTGATTAGGATTTTACCACAAATTGTGTTATGTTTGAATTGGCGTTAGGGACCTTTGAGGGAGGCACCGTTGCCATATGCCTAGTAGGTGTTGGCTTTTGCTGTCCCCATTTGGTTTAATTTGCCTATTCACAGCTCAAAATTAACACATACACACACATACACACACACATATATTGATCGCCTCCCAATCGGATCGGTCGTTTAGCGAAGGATGGAGGATCAAACAATATTTGTAAGACTCGCAAAAACAGAAAGACAACTAGTGTATTCGTGGTAAGTCCAGGTCGGTCCACAGGGAAACGGGACGGTATTGAGTAAAAGCGGCGTGTTTGGGATCTAGTGGGGGGTTTTAAGGGTCGAGTCAATACTAAAACGCAATAAATGACAAGAGATGATCAAACAAGGAAAATGTGTTAGGGGGAAGTCGGGATTCGGAAATTGGGGTCTAAGAAAATTGGAATCGGGTCGGTCACAACATCGGTAGAGGGAGAATGTCACCTTTCGGTTTCTTCACCCAACTCACCTAAAAACCTGCATTCGCGGCGAAGAAGGGTAAGTCTCAAGTTAAGGTAATTTATACCCCGAGTTTTCCCATATTGATAGAAATTTGTCAAGGTCGTTCTAGTTGACCGGACTAAAACAACAGTGACACAACAACCTCAAGATAGATAATTCAACAAGCAAACAGCTAACCAAAAATTCCTCAATTCAAATAATTCAAGATTCTCCTCCCTAAACCCCCCCTAAAAAGAAATCTACTCACTATTCATAATGGAAACTAATAAAGCATTAACAAAGGGGAGAACAACAAAAACAAGCATAATGATTAAATCTCGAGAAAGTGATAACAAAACAATAGAGAAAATCACGATCTACTAATTAGAATAGAATTTGATCTAAGAGGAATAAAAGTAAGTTCAATGAAAAAAACAACAAGACAATAAAAACGATCTAAGATCAACACAAACGAAATTTAGAGAAAGTAACGACGGAACGGTAAATAAAATAGCAATCAACAAAATAAAACATAAAACGATCTAAAAGCAATGCAAATAAAATCTAGAGAAAATAGCCACAATACGATGAAGAAAATGATGATCAACAAATAAACTATAAGACGATCAAAGAACAACGCAAGTAAAATAAATGGAAATGATGCAATAACAAAAGACCAAAATTAAATCTAACTAGAAATTAGGGAGTAGAAGAGAAATATACCAACTATTGAAGAAGATCAACAATAAGGAAGAAAATTGCATAAATAAATAAATAAGATGAAGCTTGATGAAGAGGACAGAATTTGTCACTAATCCTCTAATAATCTCCAAGAATCTTCAATAAAACTTGAATAAATCTTCTACAAAGCTTGAATAAAGATCTAAAGAAAGAAAATAGATGAAAACTATGAAGAACTCTAGCTTATAACTAAGCTAGAGGAAAATGATCTAATAAAATGGATGGTAGTAATGTGATCTAATGAAATGCTAAGTGAGAGATAATAAGTGGTAATGTGCAACTAACCAGGGTATTTATATATATAGTAAAGCCTTAATGGATTCTTAAACCTAAGCCTCAAATCCAACTTTTTGTTCCATTAGTGAGACTTCTACCCTTTGTGTCTTCATATGGTGAAACTTCACCATAAAAAATCTGCCATACACGGACCAATACCGCCGGGTGAAACTTCACCCGGTGGTTTCACCCGGTGAACTTCTTCCAGATTTGCGTTTTTTGATGTCTCTACCGTCGGTCAAAACTTTCACTCATCGGATGAATTTTCGCCCGGTCATTTCACCCGGTGGAGAAGCTTTTCTTAAGATCTTCGGGGAGCTAAAATTACCGTCGGACGAAACTTTGCCCGGTCATTTCTCATTTGGTGAAACTTCACCCGATGGTTTTCTGGCCACTTTTCTTATCTCATTCTTCGTCGTATGATCGAATGACTTTGAACTTTAAGTTTTGTGCTTTGCTTTTCGGAAGGTATTCCCCTCACTTGTGCTCGTGGAAGCTCAATCATGCTTTTGGCGCTAAATCCTATCAAAATTGTTTGAAAAACTACCAAAAACACGTAAAACGCACAAGAGGGACGCTAATGCGAGAAAGATTCAAAATAAGGCGATAGTCGCACTCTAATCTCGTTAAACGGGGAAAACGAGTCTAAATGGGAGGAAAAACGGTCTAAATTTAGCACACATCAAATCCCTCACACTAAACTGTTGCTCGTCCTCGGACAAAGACCCAAAAAGAATTTACAAGCTACTACTACTAGCTAGACTATGCTAAGCCGATATGAGGCAATTAACGGGCCCGCTCCGTCCCTTCAACTCACATTGAAATACCCATGAGGTAGAGTATTCTCATGCAAGGCAAGTTGGGGCTTACTCAAAATGTTGGATGCGACTAAACACACAAAAAACACATAACACGAAAGAATAGACGCATCCAAAGCAAAAATAAAACACTGAATCCCTCATCGAGACGGCGGGGAAGGCACCGATTACTCACCTAAAACAATTACACCAGTCCAATTGTCACCAGAAGTGCCGCCCCTGATACCTGGAGGAGAGCCCAGCATCCATAGAGAACCCAACACCAGCAGGCAAACCTCCAGGACATTTCCCCAGGAACTGGTCACCAGGCTGGAACTAGTACTGGCACCGCCTAGCCAAGTCATTGAGCCTCGAGGGCTGGGCTACCTGTCTTACGGCCCCACATCCGACAGATCTTACATCACAGGTAATCCCTGTCTAGTATCGAAAGTCGAGAAACTAACTCACTGTCTCTTGCAGGTACCCCTGTCCACCAGGCGCCAGGATGGCAATCTGTAACCCCACCAGAGATGACCACCTTATCCAACAACTAGTCCTCTGGAGGAGTGTTAACAGCGCCTACTCCCAACCAGCAGACACCGGGATGGCAACCAGGAGCTCCAGTCAACCTGGCGACCCCTGACAACTACCCGTATCCTGGAGAAATCTGGCCACCCAGAATCCCACTCCAGCATGCATCGGAATGGCAGTCCGGATTCGCAACAGTCGCCGCACCTTTACGTCCACCTCCTCTTTCCAGTAGTCAATACCTTGCAGGACCTCAGACAGGGAGTACACCTTTCAGCTTTTTTCCTCCTGTTTCTAACCTTCTTGCAAGAACAGGTAACGCCATGGACCAGCAATATCAGGAACTGAGGGACCTGATCAACAGAATTCCAGGAATGCCACGTCCTCTGGAGAAAGCAACAAGAGACAGTTACGCAGATTCGCCCTTCACTGATGACCTAGCCTGCGTCGCTGTACCGAAGGGCTTTGTGCCCCCAGCTATGACGCTATATGATGGCACCGCAGACCCCTTAAATCACATCAACCAGTATAGGCAGAAGATGATGGTGGTGACCGCTACGGGGCCCCTGAAGGAGGTCAGCATGTGCAAAGGGTTTGGCTCCACTCTGTCAGGAGCAGCCCTCCATTGGTTCATTGGTCTGCCCAACCGAAGCATCACCTCCTTCGCTGGCCTGGTCAATGCCTTCAACCAACAGTTCGCCAGCAGCAAAAAACCGGAGAAGTAGACCAGCGATCTATACCGGGTGGTACAAAAGTTTGAAGAGTCCATGCGCGACTTCCTCAACTGATTCAACAAGGAGAAAGTGACCATCCCTAGATGTGATGTAGCCACCGCCATAAAAGCCTTCCGCCAAGGACTCCATCAGGATTCAGATCTGTACAAGGAACTCACCAAGTATCCATGCACCACATTTGAGGATGTGCAGACAAAGGCTTTGACAGCCATCAGGCTGGAGGAGGATTCAGGTTCCAGAAGAGCTACTTATGATCCAGTAGAGCTACTTATGAACCTGGCGAACCCCTCTTCCTGTATTTATCTGTGACAGAAGCAACAGTCAGCGCGGTACTGGTACGTAAGCATAAAGGAGCACAACATCCAGCATACTATGTCAGTAAGTCTCTGCTTCCTGCAGAGATCAGGTACACATCTCTCGAAAAACTTGTACTAGCACTTGTTAACAACATCCTATAAACTGCGACCTTATTTTGAATCACATGTTATTTCTTTAATAACAAACTACCCGCTAAAAACTATTATAAGAAAACCTGAGTTGTCAGGAAGAATGGCCAAGTGGTCCATACACCTGAGTGGCTTCGACCTACACTTCGTCCCCAGAACATCAATCAAGTCCCAGGCGCTAGAAGACTTCGTATCCGATTTCAGCCCAACATTGCAGTCCCAGGCAAAGAAAGACATCCTCATCCTGGAGGAGGACAAGGGCGAACAGGTGTGGAAGCTGAATCTAGATGGCGCCTCCAACATGAGAGGATTTGGAGCAGGACTAGTTCTCAAGTCACCTCAGAGGGATCTCATAGTCCAAGCAGTATGATGCGAATTTCGAACAACAAACAACGAGGCAGAATATGAAGCTCTGATCTTAGGCCTCCAGCTTGCCTTAGATCTCAAAATCAAGCGCCTGGAAGTGTACAGTGACTCCCAGCTAATAGTCAACCACATGAACGGTTCATATGCAGCAAAGGACTAAAAAATGTTGGCTTACCTTGAAGTAGCAAGAGATTTGTCCCTCAGATTTTCAGTCAGCCAGATCCCAAGGGACCAGAATGCAGAAGCAGACACCCTAGCCACCCTGGGGGCAGCATTCAAGCCTGGAGTAGTCACCACCGTACCCTTTGTCCTTGCCCTAGAGCCAGCAGTTCGGAAGAACACGCAGGAACACAAGATGTCTAGAGAAGGAAAAGATTAATCAAACCAAGGGCTATAGTGGCTACAGGAAGCAGGAATATGCAGCACTACGGCAGGACAGGGGGAGGTCTCAGATTGGAGAAAGCCCTACCAGGAGTGGCTACAGGATGACATCCTGCCAGCAGACAAAAAGGAAATTAGGAGCTTCAAAAATGAAGGCATTTAAGTACACCCTCATTGACGGTATCCTGTTCAAAAGGTCGACCGCTGGACCATACTTAAGGTGCCATAGTCAGGAGGAGGCAGAACCTGTTATGCATGACCTCCACATTGGCGAATGTGGAAATCAAGCAAGGGGCAGGAGTCTATCCAACAAGGCACTTTGTCAGGTCTACTACTGGCCAACAATGCGTAAAGATGCCATGGAGCACGTCGACGCCTGCCAGAGGCACGCACCAGTCAACCACCAGCCAGCAGAGCCACTGCATCCAATAATTTCTCCTTGGCCCTTCATGAAGTGGGGGATTGATATTGTTGGCAAGTTACCAAGAGCCCCAGGAAGCAAAGTCTTTATGCTGGCCATGACAGATTACTTCTCCAAGTGGACAGAAGCATAGGCATTCCCGCAGGTGACTGAGAAGCAGGTTATATCCTTTATTAAACGTAACATTATCTGCAGGTTTGACATTCCCTCAGAAATCATCTGCGACAACGGATCCCAGTTTATTGGCAACAAGAGGGAGGCCTACTGCGCCAGGTGGAATATTACACTAAGCAAGTCTACCCCCAGAAATCCTCAGTCTAATGGACATGAAGAGTCTAGTAACAAAATTGTGGTAGACAACCTAAAGAGGAGGCTGGAGGAAGCAGAGGGCGGATGGGCAGAAGAATTCCCCTTGGTACTATGGTCTAACAGAATCACACCCAAAGTGGCTACAGGACAGACGCCTTTCAGCCTGGTCTTTGGTGCTGAGGCGGTCATTCCCTCAAAAGTAAGAGTAGCTACCCATAAGTATGGCTGTATAACAGAAAATAGAAATCAGGTGGAGATGACAAGCAGTCTGGACACCATAGACGAACTCAGAACTGACGCTCAAATCAGAATGGCCTCCTACAGGCAGACAGTCACCAGAAGCTACAACGAGAATGTCAAAATCAAAACCCTGCAGGAAGGAGACCTAGTTCTCAGGAAAGTGTTCCAGAACACCAGAAATCAGCACGTAGGGAAGTTCGCCTATAATTGGGAAGGACCGTACCAAGTGGAGAAGGTGGTTGGGAACGGGGCCTACCGACTTATGACCATGGAAGGGAAAATCATCCAAAAATCATGGAACATCATACACTTGAAGAAATATTTCTTTTAAGGGGCCAACGTCGCCAGAAACAAGGCTAACATCGCCAGAAACGTGGGCCAATGTCGCCAGAAACAAGGCATCTATTCTGCCAGATGTACCTCCACCAGAACCCAGGTTTTGCCTCATCAGATACTTATCAACATACATTCACCTTTTGATTGCTTTAAATAAATAAAGCTTTTACTATTGTTTTTTGAAAGATTTATCTGATTTACATAAAGCTTTTCCAATTGTTTTTTGAATGATTTATCTGATTTACATAAAGCTTTTTGTTTTTTTTTAATGGTTTATCTGATTTACAAAAACTTTCAGTTTTTTGAGTGCTTTTACGTAAAGTTTTTTGTTAACTTACATAATTTATTTTTGGAACAATTTACTCATTTTCTGATGGCATTACGAAAGAAAATCTGGTGGAGTTAATATTTTTCTACAGAAGGTGTGCGTCTGTGACTAAGTGCCTACAACCGGGACATTAAAATATACCGCGCCACTTAGCACCTACGTAAAGCTTGGCACCTCTGACTGAGTGGGCGAACTAAATCCCAGGCCACCACCATATCAAAGGTCAACCATACAAACACAAGGCATGCATACAATATAAGGTAGTAAGACAAAACTACAACAAACAATTACGATCAAAAGCAAACAATTACGATCAAATTCCGGCATAACATATAGACGCACATCGAAAAAAATGACATTACGAAAGCTACTTCAATTTCACACAACGAAAGTTAAGGCACGAAGTGCCACAAAATACTAACACACTTCGCTCCCCTAAGCAAAGGCAAAGTCACTACAGTTTTTTTTTGCAAACACTAACAGAAGTTCACACCACGTAGGGTTCACAAGTCAAAAACAGAGTACAACAAAAGAGGAGTAGCATCACTCCAGCAGAGTTTGGTCCACAGCCTGTACATTTTCCTCTGGTGGAGATGGAATTGTAGCAAACCCTCCTACAAGATCCTAGGTCTACGGATTGTCAGCAGCATCCTCCTGGTCCATACCCTCTAGCCCATCAGTCTCCTGGTCAGCAACAGGAGAATCAACAGACAATTCCAGATCCTCCGCCTCCACGTTAGAGAGAGCATCAGATTCAGGCGCCTCAACCTTGGTATACTGGTCCGACCAAGCAAGAGCATCCCCCAGAGTCTTCTTCACCTCAACATTCTTCCCCTACAAAGAAGTATTGGCATCCAGGGCCTGGGCAAGCTCACTCCTTGCCTCCACCATATCTGCACTAAGCTTTTGTTTTTTGCCAGATTCCACCGCCAGCAATCCGCGAATCAAATCCTACTCCTCCAGAGAACTGCTTTCTAGCACAGACCTGGGACCAGGACATAGCACTCGGTCCAGAAGAGCCATGTCCTCTGCAGGATTGAATGTACCGAAGCCTTCAGGAAATTTGAGCACCACTCCAGCAGGAACATCATCAACGGATCTGGGGGCAGAATAAGAGTGAAGATCGGAAAGATCTACCATTGGGGGTTCCCTTTCTGCTGGAGTAATTTCTGAAAGAGGGGACGAGTTATGCCTTCTCCTAGAACCAGCAAAACTAGCAGAAGCATAACCAACTTTCCACTTGGAGGCCACCCTAGTAACAACGGCCCGCCCTCTAGCAGCCACAACTTGCTCTAGGGTCGCACGAGTTTTAGCGGATCCTGAAGAAGGAAGCAAGCGAAAATGAGTACCATGAAAATATGAGGTCAGGCAAACCTAGCCAAGCATGAACGAATCTTGCCTGAAGACATGTTCTCCCAGACTCTTCTTTTTTCTTTTTCTGGGGGAGGAGAGGAAGGATCACCTATGGAAGGATAGGGCAAATTGTGAAATGCTCTCTGCTCCAGGTTTAGGCCGAATAGTCGGGTCAAAGAATCAATCATAACACAAACCGTCTACAATCCAAGTAAACGGAAATTCCCGCCTAGCTTAGTCGGAAATTTGGGGTTATTTGTTCGGGATAAATTTCGCGTCCTTGGAATTACTACGTGGCAATTTACGGTCAAAAGGTCAAGGAGGTCAAAAGTCAAAAACCGAGGGTCAAAGGTCAAAAGTCAAGAGCCGAGGGTCAAAGGCCAAAAGTCAAAGGACGAAAGTCATTAGTCGAAAATTGAAAGTCAAAGACCAAAAAGTCGGAAGTCAACATAACCGAGGGTCAACAAATCAATTAAAGATCCGAGGTCACATACAACAATGGGCCAAACCAAAAATACAAATAAACAAGGTAATGGGTCATACAAACAATTGAGCCCGGAAAGAATAGCAGAACTGCCACAATCCCAGCCCATATATACAAAGGGGGAAGGAGTCAAAAGATAATCCCTACAATCAAGGAAACCCTCCTGCTGACCAGGAGAAATATCAGGAGGAGGTCAAATGTACCTGCTGTAATGGCTTCAGGCAATAGATGGGGATAACAGCTCTAGGGTCGGCAGCCATATAAAAGGCAAGGAGAGGGAAAGAAGAAAGGCATTCAACCCAACATCAACGCATATCAATCTCGAGAAAATACTCTAGCAATACACATATAGTTAACCATAGTGTAAATACTCGAATTGTATCTCTTCCTTGTTTTCTTTCGTCCATAGTAGAATTTTGGTGGGATTCCGACTCCCCCCGCGGTTTTTCCCACATCGGGTTTCCGCCTCACCAAAACTTTGTGTATCATTTTCTTTCTTTCGTTGTTCTCTGTTTACTAGATTCTATATCGCTTCGCCAACTCGTAGTTATTGGACGATCGCTTTAACCCGCAACCGAAATTGTAGATCCGGTAAATTTTTACCAAAACAGTCACCTAGAAAACGGGATGTGGAAACCAAGGCCTAATTCCTCCAGGGGTGGTCAAGGTGGTCAAATGCAAACCCCGAAGTAAACCTCTAGTAGAAAAGGTGGACTCAAGCTAAAGGATCAACAAGTTCATTGATTTAGAGTCATTCTACTAGATTAAGGTCCAAAATCTACAATGGGTTATCTACAATGGATTTTAAACTCTTGTAATAAGTTTGTAACCGGGTTTTCGAAAACATTTAGTCCTAGACAGACTATACAAAAGCAAAAAGAATACACAAAAAAGAAAAGGTAAATAAGAGAAAACACAAGTGAAGTCATGCACTCCATACTCTATCGACATTCAAGCACAAAATCAACCACAACACCCAAAATGCTCATCTTCGAGAGCCTCCCAATAGCAACAACCTAACTCCTCTAGAAAAGTAAAGAAGAAAGCGAAAAGGAAGGAAGTTACCAAGCGTGTTGCTTCCATAACCTCCTCAATTTGTGCTATCAAGGTGGTGGTTACCTGTAAGAGTAGAGAACAAGACTATACAAGGGATACAAAAACATAACGAAAGATGAGAAAAGAAAAAGGGAAAAAGAAAAGGAAAATATTTTTTATTTTTGGAATTTTTCAAATTTTTATGATTTTTTTAAAGATTTTTGAAAAAAAAAAAAGATGGTAGATCCCTCCCCCACGCTAAAACTGTACATTGTCCTCAATGGACAAGTAGGAGAAGATCAAAAAAGCCGGAAAAAGAAAAATAAGAAAAATCTTTTTGGATTTTTATGAATTTTCTAATGTTTTTTTGGATTTTTCGATCTTTTAGGGAAAAGAAAATAAATGAAAAGAAAACGGTAAAAGAGTGTCTGGCCTCGGTGCAATCACATCACCTAGACCCTAGCCAAGTGGCTAAGAAATCGAAAATAGAATGTAATAAAATGAAAGAAATGAAAAAGAAAGGGTGAAAAATTGGGCGTAGGTGTAATCACGTCACCTAGCCCGAATTAAGATAAATGAAAAGTAAATCGAGAAAAATGAAAAGTAAATCAAAAGAAAAATGAAAAGAATTTGAATTTTCAAAAGGTCAGTGGCGTAATCACATCCCTTAAAGACCGGGAGCAATATCAAGGCCACTTCGGCCGCAACAATCGGACAATGGGACAGCATGCAAATTTTGTTAGAGATATATCAATCACAATGATAATGATAATGATTAGGGAATAAGGGATGAAGAACGAAATCAACCCAAGGACATGCAATTATAGACACATAAAGACTCACCGACACAACCCGCACACACAACACACCCACTCACCATACTACCTTCCGACTCCGGGAGAGGGTCTAGTCTAAAGGATCGTTCCCGTAGGACGAACTAGGAGACCCAGGGTAGGATGGTATACCCTCGGATGATGGTGCACGAGAAAACTCCTCCTGACCGTCGCTAAGCGAGAGGGCATAGTCGGGTTCAATCTCACAAAGGTCGTAGATCGTACGACCTTTGGGCAAAGTGTAGTGTGCATATTCCCAAACTCCCCTTTCTCCCGATTCAGTCTTGGTCAGTCAGAATTCACCGGGTCCTAGAGGTAGGTCCCAATTGTGGTGAACAAAGATAGTGGTTTGGTGTGCGTTGGGAACGATTAAAGCTCTTCCATGGCTAATGTAGACGAGACGCTGATGAGGTACACAAAAAAATCTAAGTCGGAAAATAGGCCTCGTCAAGCCAAATGGAATCATCAAGCGAGGTGAGATGGTCGGTCGAATAACCCAATTTGTTCGCAATTATCGTCACAAGACCTTCACGATCTAAGAAGGAGCGTTGGGTGACAATGATACGGTGGAAGTGCAACGCCACGACAAGTGGTAGGACTAAAGGGTTAGGGTTATCGAGTAAAGAGTCGTAGATTAATTGCAAGACACACACATTAAGAGTATAAATATTATCGGTCGAGGGTAACAAGCGGTGGGAGAGCACCTCGGAGAAGTAACGAATTGCAGGGTTGCGGATTTCGGAGGCAAAGGATAGATTAGGCTCGTAACCCCTTTGACAACGTGATATGTGCTTCCAAAGGTCTCTCCTAGACATACAAGCGTGTAAATTGCTCGAGTGTTCACTAAGTCCGGTGCCCGATGAGGGTAGGTCTAGCGCGAGGTCAAACAGTGGGACTTCCCGAATAGTCTAAATTTAACCGCTCTTGGTGTGGTCGGATTGCCAAGGGCAAAAGTTCCTAGAAACTCACAAGTAAGGTCATTGTATGTATAAGACATGAGGCTAAGGAGCTCACTAGTTCTGGTCCTCGAAGATAATCCCTTAATATCGTCTACTATTCCTAGATTGGTCATTGTGTGGGGACAAGGCCACCTAGTGCTCTGAAAGATCTTTTCAGAGAAGGTTCGAGCTAAAGAAGTATTAAGACAAGGTAAATTCAAAGGCTTAGAAGACTTAGAAGATGTAGAAGACTTTGAAGTCGAAGCCATACCTTGCTTATGAGCGGCTCGCCTTGCTCTTGTCTCCATAATAGTAAACTTGCAAGAATAGTCCCAAAAACTTTAGCTTCACCTCTTCAAAGACTCAAAAATAATAACCCAAGATAGAGAGGTGGTATAAATATGGTTGGGGTATGAAAGATGGTTTGATTTTATGAGGAGTGATAAGGTGGAATGATAGTGGGGTAAGGGTGATATAAATAAATGTAGTTAAGGGAAATGAAAGTTTTAAAGTAGATTGTGAAAATTTGGGGTTTGTGTTTTGGAGGAAAAGTTATGTGGGATATTTGGGAAGGAGAGAATTGGTAGTGTAGTTAGTATATAGGGTAGGTGATTGGCCAAAGTCGCCGGGTGAAGTTTCACCCAGTCGAGCACCATCGGGTGAAGTTTCACCCGACGGGTTTTCTTCGTGTAAATCATTTTTGCAAATTTTTCCACCGGGTGAAGTTTCACCCAGTGAAAATCTCATTGGACGAAGTTTTGCTCGACGGTAACTCGTCAATTCTGGCAGTCCTGACAAATCGGGGATTTTTTCGTAGGGCGAAGTTTCGCCCAGTCATGACCTCATCGGGTGAAGTTTCACCCGACGGAAAATCTTCAGCAAATCCCATGGCGCGGCAAAAATTCCATCGGGTGAAGTTTCACCCGACGAAAATCTTCAATAATCTCATCGAGCGAAGTTTCGCCCGACGGTCTTGTTTACTCCGTTTTTCCTCCTTGCCTTTCCATGGCTCTTCAATAATCACCTATAGTTTCAAATAATGACATGACTCACATTACATAATCAATTTCTTCCACAAACATGCTTGTGGTCTTCAAATTAAGCTCCATAACTTCTCCAAAAGCTTGATCTTCATTCAAATAAATGCTCCATGATGAAATCCAAGTTCATCCATTCATCTCAAGCTAAAAAACTAACAAATACAAAGAATATGATACATATATATATACAAGATGGTTGTTGAGGATACCACCAAACCTACTCGATTTTGAGAGGGGGTTAAGCAACGCTCCCCAACGGGAGCGCACCAAGGTTTACGGTGGCAAAGGTCTCACGAACGTGACCGGGATGATAAATCTTGAAACGTTGCCCATTAACCATGAATTTCTCGATTTCCGGGCTAGATATCTCTATCGATCCATATGGTTGCACCTTGGTCACTTCAAATGGACCCGACCATTTTGATTTCAATTTACCGGGGAAAAGCTAAAACGAGAGTTGAAGAGTAATACCTTATCACCAACGGAGAAGTCCTTACGAAGTATTCAAGAAGCGTGCCATTTGCGTGTTTGCGCCTTGTAGATCTTCGAATTTTCATAGGCCTCGAGTCTTAGTTCTTCCAATTCTTGTAGTTGGAGAAGGCGATTATTTCCAATGACATTCTCGTCAAAGTTTAGCTCTTTGATAGCCCATTTTGCTTTGTGTTCTAATTCCACCGGTAAATGACAAGATTTACAATACACAAGACGATAAAGAGTGGTTCTAATCGGCGCTTTGTAAGCCATTCTCAATGCCCAAAGGGTGTCATTCAACTTTAATGACCAATCCTTTCGGTGTGTATTTAAAACTTTTTCCAAAATTCCTTTGATTTGACGGTTGGCGATCTCGGCTTGCCCATTTGCTTGAGGGTGGTTGGCTAGGGACATCTTGTGAGTGATACCATATTTCCTAAGAAGGTGTTCAAAGGTATCTTTCCAAAAATGAGAGTCTTCATCGCTAATTATAGCTCTAGGCATACCGAATCTCGGGAAAATTAGATTCTTGAAAAGCTTAATTATCACCTTGGAATCATTGGTAGGAGAAGCTACGGCCTCGATCCACTTTGAGACATAATCAACCGCGACTAGGGTGTATTTGTTGCCAAAAGAAGATGTGAACGGACCCATGAAATCAATGCCCCAAACATCGAACAATTCAATTTCCAAGATGGGTTGAAGGGGCATCTCATTTCTTTTTGTTATATTGCCACTTCTTTGGAAAGCATCGCATGTGAGAATGAAAGCTCTAATATCTTTAAACATGGAGGGCCACAAAAACCCGCTTTGGAGAACCTTGGCAATTGTCTATTGGTCGGCCAAGTGTCCACCATAAGATGTCGAGTGATGGTGCTTCACAATATTATATTCTTCATCGGTCGTAACACATTGACGATAAATTCCATCTATACTCGGCGGAACAAATAGGGTTCATCCCAATAATAGCATCGGGCTTCATAACGTAGTTTCTTCCTCTCTTGCTTGGAATAATCGTCCGGATATAATGAGACACTAAGAAATTTACGGTATCGGCATACCAAGGTGTAATAGTTTCAATGGCCATCAAGGCCTCATCTCTCATTGCTTCATTGATGGGTATACCATCATCTTCATTGCTTTCTTTACTAACCGTTTGTCTACTAAGGTGATCCGCTACTAAGTTCTCCGATTCAGCTTTATCTTTAATCTCGATGTCAAATTCTTGTAAAAGGAGAACCCATCAAAAGAGTCGGGACTTAGTCACCTTTTTGGACATGATATATCGAATCGCCACATGATCAGTATGAATAATGACTTTGGAACCGGTAACATAAGTTCAAAATTTCTCCATGGCATAGACAACGGCTAGCATCTCTTTTTCTGTCGTGGTATACCTCGATTGGGCTTCATCTAGGGTTTTGCTTGCATAATATATCGCATGGAGCTTCTAATCAAACCGTTGGCCTAGAACGACACCAACGGCAAAATCGGAGGCATTGCACATGATCTCAAATGGAAGATTCCAATCGGGTGCGTTGATAATTGGGGTGGTGGTGAGAGCGGTCTTTATCCTACAAAATGCCTCAAGAGACAAGTCATCGAAAACAAAAGGTGCATATTTCATAAGAAACGAAGTTAAAGGCTTGGCAATCTTAGAAAAATATTTAATAAACCGCCTATAGAAGCCGGCGCGACCTAGAAAACTCCTCACCCCTTTGACATTAGTTGGAGGTGGTAAGTTCTCAATCACGGAGACTTTGGCCTTATCAACTTCAACTCATCTATTAGAAACAATATGACCTAGGACAACACCTTGTTCAACCATAAAGTGACATTTCTCCCAATTCAAAACAAGTCTATACTCTTCACATCGAGCTAACACTTGATCAAGATTTTTTAGGCAAGAATCAAAAGATGTACCATGGACACTAAAATCATCCATAAAAACTTCCATAGATTTTTCAATAAAATCGGAGAAAATAGACATCATACATCTTTGAAACGTTCCCGGTGCATTACACAATCCAAATGACATCCTTCGATAAGCATAGGTGCCATAGGGACATGTGAAAGTGGTCTTCTCTTGGCCGTCGGGGTGAATGAGAATTTGAAGAAATCCTGAACAACCATCGAGAAAGGAAAAATAAGAATGATGCGCTAATCGTTCAAGCATTTGATCAATGAAGGGAAGGGGAAAATGGTCTTTGATGGTGGCCGTGTTTAATTTCAAAAAATCTACACACATGTGCCAACCGGTGATAGTCCTAGTAGAAATTAACTTACCCTTTTCTCCTTCCACAACCATCCTTCCTCCTTTTTTCGGCACAGCTTGTACTGGGCTAACCCATTTACTTTCGTTTTTACGTATATGATATTAGTCTCATACTATTTGAGGACTTCCTTCATGACAACCTCGTTCATAGTGGGGTTCAACCTACGTTGACCCTCAATAGAAAGGCGGTGGTCATCATCAACGATGATCCTATGCATACAAACATTTGGGCTTATGCCTTGGAAGTCGGCAATGCTATACCTGATGGCCTTTTTGTGTTTTCTCAAAACAATCAAGAATTTTTCCAATTAAGGTCGATCCATCAAGTGTGGCATTGACAATAACGGGATAATTAGTTTCTTCAAGGAAGGCATATTTGAGGGAAGAGGGGAGTGGCTTCGAAATAGAAATAGAAATATGTGTTAAATATAAGAAGAGTTCTCGAGACAAATAGAATTTTAGGAGTTTGAAACGATTAAACGATGAATTCGTTTTATAATAATTTTTAAAATTACGAGTTATATCGTAAAAATAAAAATATGAAAAAACTATTTAATTTAATTTAATTTATAAAATCAGGGGTGTTACACTGTCCCTGACTTCTGGTCGAAGGTAGGGGCCTGGCCTCTGCCTTCCTGGAGGTAGGTAGAGGGACTCGCTCTTTGCACATGGTTGAATGTGTATCAAGCCTCGTTGGCTCGGCTTTGACGCCTGACCTGTTCCCGACTTCTGGTCGAAGTTAAGGGGCCTGCCCCCTGCCTGCTTAAAGGTAGGCAGAGGGACTTTATGTTTGCTATACAAGGTTGAATGCGTATTAGGCCTTGTTGGTTCGACTTTGACGCACGGCCTGTCCCTGACTTCTGGTCGAAGTTAGGGAGCCTGCCCCCTGCCTGCCTGGAGGTAGGCAGAGGGACTTTATGTTGTTGGGGGTCCATTTTATCGGGGTTTTGCAACAGGGGGCTCTCCTCCTATTGCCCCCCGCTCGTTTATGTGTGAGGTGCAAACTGAACAGACAACGAGTATAAGCAGAAGACTGATCTTTCATTTCTTGAAAAAAAAACTAACAGTTTTTACGGAGACGTTGATACTGTTTTTTGAGCGTCCTCCATCATATTTAGGGAACTTTAAAAAAGAAAATTCCTGGAATTTCGACTAGACATAGTACTTTTTCAGAGTGTCTGCATTCCAATGTGCTGGCAGCTCTTGACCCTCAGCGTTGGCAAGCCTGTAGGTGCCGGGACCCATGACCTGGGTAACCTGGTAGAGGCCTTCCTAGTTGGCGCTTAGCTTGCCGTGCTCTCTTGCTTTTTCCACTGTCTGGGTTTTCCATAAGACTAGGTCCGCTACCTGGAAACTCCTCGTACTTACTCTTCTGTTATAAACTCTTCTCATCCTCTGATTATATGCTGCAATGTTCGAGCTAGCCTCCTGTCTTACCTCACCTACTAGGTCAAGGGCTTCGGTCATTGCCGCCTCATTACTTGCTTTATCGAACAGCTGAGACCTAAGGGTTGGGATCCTAGCTTCAATGGGTAGCAGGGCCTCGGCACCGTAGACCAGCCCGAAGGGGGTCTGTCTGGTGAACTCCTTCTTGGTAGCTCTTATTGACCATAGGACGCTTGGGAGTTCATCCGCCCATCTTCCCTTGAGATCATCTACCATCTTTTTTAGCCCATTCAAAATTTGCTTGTTTGCAGCCTCAGCCTGACCATTGGTGTGCGGGTGACATACAACATAGTAGGCAACTGTGATCCTATGACCATCCAGACAGGTTCTTAGAGGGTCGTTGTCGAATTGTCTGCCGTGGTCAAATACCAGTACCTGGGGCAGATCGTATCGTGTGATAACATTCCTCTAGATGACCTTTCTGACCGCTGGCTCAGTGATGTTTGGGACTACTTCCGCCTCCACCCATTTGGTGAAATAGTCGATTGCCATGATGAGAAATTTTCTGCCCCCAGTCGGAACAGTGAAAGGACCGAGGATATCCATCCCCACTGAGCAAAGGGGATGGGGGACTGAATTTGCCGAAGGTCTTCTGCTGGGGCATGTATTACTGGTGCAAAGAGCTGGCACTTCCTGCATTTTGAGGCTAAGTCTTTTGCGTCGGCCAACATGGTAAGCCAGTAGTATCCTGCCCTTAGCGCCTTGTGAGCGAGTGTTCTTACTCCGATATGATATCTGCAGATTCCTGAGTGGATATCATCTAGGACCTCGGTTGCCTGTTCTGCCCCCAGGCACTTGAGTAAGGGTGAAGAGAATTACTTCCGGTACAACTCTCCCCTAACTAGTATGTACCAAGCGCCTCTTGATGACATCCTTTTTTGTTGTGCGCGGTCCTCGGGTAAGGTTCCATCCCTTTTGAACTTTATAATTGGTGTCATCCAATTTTTGGACTTTAACCCATCAATCACACCGATATGCTGGTAAGGTGTTGTTGATCTTTCTTGTATCACATTGACCCAGACCAACCCCCTGATGTCCTGTAGGCTAGAGCTTGCTAGCTTGGATACATATGAGAGTCACATGGGAATGTACGACACAGAGGACGCCGACTAGTGTAAGATCTTCCCGACGACCCTGTTAGGGCTTGCCCAAGGATGGTTCCGGGACCTGCCCCGAGGATTTATCTATACATTTGAGGAACTTACGACATTCTTTTTAGACCAATACGCTGGAAACAAAAGGCGAAGGTATACCCGCTTCGCCTTAATGACACTGAAGCAAAGGAAGGGTGAATCCATCAGAGAGTATCTGAAGAGGTTCGACCTTGCCTTCAGCAGGTGAGAGAAATTGGCTATTTATATCCCACGCAATAAATGTTAGAACAATTTGAATTATGAAGTGAAGAAAAAACCGGTTACATTTTGATCTTGTGATCATGGTGTTTACTAAATTCGAGAAGGTACTTCGAATTGGCGATAAAAAATTGGGCTTCAATCTCTTTCGTGATTAGTTCCGGGTTCAAGGTGGAATTACGGGCTAAATATCCCATTTTGTTTATCGTTTTTTTTCCGTTCAAGGTTACATTAACCTTTGTCCAAAAAAAATACAAAAACAAGTTTTCATTGGAACTTCCGCATTTTATTTTGCATTTCGCATCGGAAATTCTCATGATACCATTTTTCTTTTTTCTTTTCATTTTTTTTGGTATAAAAAAAACTACACAATTAAGAAATCACAAATTCAACAACGAACAAAAGAGTTAGTCAAAACCGATTAACCCTTGAACTACCTCGCTAAAGTTTAACCTTTGACTTCCAACCGCAACTGGAAAATCCACCAATCACTTGGCTCCGGTAGACCTTTAGGATCTTCTTGACTTTGAGAAAAATCAAGAGTTGTAGCTCTGATACCATTATGATGCGAAATAAAATGCAGAAGCTCCAATGAAACTTGTTTTTGTATTTTTTTGGGACCAAGGTTAATGTAACCTTGAAGTTTATTGACGAACGGAAATAAACGATAAAGATAAAGGGATATTTAGCCCGTAGTTCGATCTTGAACCCGGAACTAATCACGAAAGAGATTGGAGCCCAATCTTTTTTCGCCAATTCGAAGTACCTTCTCGAATTTAGTAAACACCATGATCACAAGATCAAAATGCAATCAGTTTTTTCTTCATTTCATTATTCATGTTCTGTCTCTAATACATTATTTGCGTGCCTTTAAATAGCTGACAATACGAAATCACCGGAGTGATTGTTGCCTAAATTACAAGTGCTTAAGTAGGAAACAATAAATAAAACAGCTAACTAATATTACTCCACATTTACTCTCCTTATGTATGTCATTTTAATCTACTCTATTGCTTGAAATAAAAGATAGGTTAGATAATGGGAGATCACGACATCTCCACATATTTGGTGAAGATCATCTTGCTTTATTCTTTGCCCTATCTTGATATTGTCATATCTCTTACAAGATAAACATATTTTTCTTTATTTCCCTTCCACTATTGTGAAGATTATGAGATTTTCTCCATATTTCCAAGATATGACGTAATCTGGGTAGTGCATTTAGACATCATAATGCACCTGGATGAGATTCTAGTCACACTCGGTTCACACTTGGTTCATCCCAAAATGATGCAAATGCGGAAGCGGTTAATGTAAGTTGGGTCGAAGGTTAATGTAACGTTGGGTGATGAATACTTTTATGCTAAAATAGCTGAAAAGAGGAATATCCAAATGATGGGTGCAATTAAAGATGCTTCTGGAGTTAGGCATGAAGGCACTGCTGCTGAGGCTAAGGCTTTTCAGACTTATTATAACAGTCTGCTGGGTCAGGAGAGTATGGTTGCACCTGTGGATGCTTCAAGTATACTGCAAGGAATGTGTATTACTGAGGATCAGAAAGGTAATCTCATAGTTCCTTTTAATGAGGATGAAATTAAAGAAGCTATTTTTGGGATGGATTTGAATAGTAGTCCTGGCATTGATGGTTTCTCTGCTGGATTCTATACAGCAGCTTGGAGTGTCATAGAGGTGGATTTCTGTAAAGTTGTACTAAGCTTCTTTCAGAAGGGCCATTTGGCTAAGCAAGCTAACTCAACTTTGATCACTTTAATTCCTAAGAAGAAAGAAGCATCCTCTATAATGGAGTTCAGACCTATATCATGTTGTACAGTCTTTTATAAGACTGTGAGTAAAAATATATCTAATAGGCTTAAGTCTATTCTACCTGGGATCATAAGTGAAGAGCAAGCCGGCTTTGTCAGAGGAAGAAACCTGTTTGATAACACACTTCTTTCATTACTCCAAGATGTATGGTGAAGGTTGATATTAGGAAAGCATTTGATTCTCTACAATGGATATTTATTGGTGATATGCTTGATAAGCTTGGGTTTCCTCCCATTTTTGTTTCCTGGATCATAGGATGCATTTCTAACCCTTGGTATTCTTTTAAGCTGAATGGAGGGGTACATGGGGTTTTTCAAGGTAAAAGTGGGATCAGACAAGAGGATCCTCTGTCCCCCTATTTTTTTGTGTTGAGTATGAAAGTTTTTTCAAGAATTATGAGGAGAATAGGAACCTTTGATCAGGTTTGTTTTCATCCTAAGTGCTGCAGAATTAATCTTACCCATCTAATCTTTGCTGATGATCTTATGATCTTCACTAGAGGGGATATTCCTTTAGTTCAGGCTGTTAAACAAATTTTGGAGTCATTTGGTTGTATGTCTGGCCTAAAAGCTAATCTAGAGAAAACTTGCATTTATTTTGGTGGTACTCATCCTTTGGTTCAACAGAAGATCCTAGATTGTACTGGTTTTGCTTCAGGTTCTTTCCCATTTAGGTACCTTGGTGTACCTATTAATGATGTAGCCATTAAAGTGTCAATGTTTCATTCTCTGATTATTAGAATACAGCAATCCATAAAGCATTGGTCCTTTAATCTTCTTTCTTATGCTGGTAAAGCACAACTGATAAATTCGGTTGTGTTTGGTCTGCAAAACTTTTGGTGTTCCAGCATTCTCATCCCCAAGACTATAGTTCATTCAATTAATAATATTTCCAACGATTTTTTCTGGGGTATTATGCCAGGTGACAAAAGGTTAATATTCAAGTAATGGGATGATATCTGTAGACCTTGGTCTGCAGGAGGTTTTAATATTAAGAATTTAGAAGCATGGAACAAGGCGCTCCTCACTAAATGGATTTGGCATTTGTCTAAGAGTAATGGCAGTATTTGGATTAAATGGTGTCACTGCTACATTCTTGACAGTTCTTCAATTTGGACTGTTGATTCCAAAGAGTACTTTCCTTCAGGTTTAAAGAATATCCTTTTAGTTAGAGATGAATGCATCAGTAGAAGTGGATCCCTTTAAGATGCTAAGGATATGATCCTCAGCTGTGTTTCAGGGAATAAATTTAGAGTTTCGGTGGCTTATGCATTCTTTTTACAGGAATTCTCTCCTCGTTTCTGCAGCAGAGCTCCCGTTTCTTCTATAAGAGCTCCCGAGCTTCGAATTATCACCTCTCTAGCTGGCTATAATAAGTTACCAACGGTGGATAAACTCAAGGAGAAGGGATTTCACTTGGATAACAGATGTATTCTCTGTCAGCAGCAGGAGGAAACAACAGGACATCTTTTCTTTAAGTGTAGCTTCTCAAAGTATGTTTGGCATCAAGTCTTGGCTTGGTTAGATATTTCTCTTCCTACTGATAGTCTCTTGGCTGGACGGAAATGGATATCTCAGCCTACCAAAAGAAGTCACTGGAAGGTAGACTGGTTCAAGGCTAGTATAGCTGCTGCAGTATATTTGATCTAGAAGGAAAGGAATGCAAGGGTGTTTGGCACAACCTCCACTACAGCTGAAAATCTAATGCTACATCTGAAGTTTGTCATTTCAGCTAGATTCCCTATGTATATAAATCTAGTCCTAAATACAAAAAGGCTATAGATAGAATTTCAGTTTTGGCAAGCTAAAGCATTAGTGTGCTAGTTCTTTTGCAATCTTGTAATTTCATTAACATCTAATGAAATGACATCCTTTTTGCAAAAAATAAAATAAAAAATAACAAGAACCAGAACAAGAACAACAACAAAAAGAACAACAAGAACAAGAACAAGAACAAGAACAAGAACAAGAACAACAATAATAATTACAACAAGAACAAGAAGAACAATAACAAGAACAACAAGAACAAAAACAAAAACAAAAACAAAAACAACAATCCTCTATTAACTAAAAGGATAGGAATTCCTAGAAAAGTGATGAGGTCCTCTCATCAATTATTTTCCCTCCAAAACTCTAATTTTCAACTATGGAAACAATAGTTTATTAAGGAAACAATCAATAATAAAATTTTAAAATTCATTTTTACAATAAATAATAAATATTGATAAAAAAATACATTAAAAAAATTGTGCAACTTTTATTTAAATATTATTTGACTTAGTTTAATTAGTTATAATTCTCTATCAATCAGTTATTTAATTATATTAGTTACAATGTGTTTTTGGTACATTTTTTAATCTATTCATGTAATACAAATACTAATTAATAACATATAATAATTTTCAACTATTGAAAAATCCTAAAAATGGTAGTACCAAATAACGGAGTATATGATTTACATTACTTTTTTTTAAAATGTTACCAAATATATAATCCTAATAAATATCACCGAATAACAGAAGTATACAATAGAGTATATTCCTAAAATTATTTTACCAGTTATTAATCACAATTTTACTCGAGATCCTTCGTTGTAAATATACGACCTCCTAAATACACTTTTTCAGAATGTAGGACAGCATCATACGATATTCTTTATTTTAAATATTAGTGACTAAATTTTAGCAAGTGTTACTGATATTTATCCCTTATTAAAAATAATCATCGAAAATAACATTAAAATAACGTGTTTATTCGCACCAATATCATTTCTTAAAATAAGTGATTAAGAAAATTAAGAATAAAATTGTATTTATATGATAATTGAAAAAAATAAAGAAAGCTAACATTTTCAATGTGTTAATTACCCGTATTTTACCCGACCTAAAACCTGTGTAAACCTGACCGTTATTAAACCCATATATTTCGAAACCCAAAATACACGCAACCCGTATTTTACCCAAACCCAAAACCCAACCGCCCGACCCATTTGACGTGTTTAAGTATACGGTATACTATATATGTTAATACGTTTCAAGGGATTTTAGTTTTCTTTTTCTTTTTTAATGTGACGGTTATAAGCTTTTTTTCTTTTTCTTTTTTTCCTTTTCGTAATGAAGAGTGGGTTAATGTAACCTTTTCGACAGGTAACTGGTATTTGGGTATATTAAAGGAATATTATATTAAAAAATGATATCATTTTGAGATTATTGAAAGGTGGTATTGTTAATGAAAGGTGTTAAAAAAGTGGGATTATTCTCATCAATTATGACCACCTATTTAAACCGCCTAACTCAAAAACCGTGCATCTGCACGGGGTCTATTCTAGTAACTAGAACAACAATAACAACAATAACAACAACAATAACAACAATAATAACAACAACAATAGTAATAACAATAATAATAATACTTTCTCGCTCCTCTCACTCTCTAGAGAAGGTTCTCTAGCGACAACGCCATTGACGGAGATGACAAGCGTCGCGCCACCGGGAAGAGGACGGGGAAGACCAAGGAAAAACTCATCAAACAACTCGTCTAATCAAGGGGTCCTATTGATCCTAAAATCAATGATGTTCCTCCATAAACAGAGGAGCACTGTGAGGTTCGCACAGAAGATCTGGGTAAGTATTCGGTAAACGATCTTATCAATTTTCCGTTTCAATCAGCTAAGAGTTCCCTTCATACTGCTATTGCTAATAAGGTTGTGGTGGAACGATGCTCTAATGAGGATTTGGCTGGTAATTTGGAAGCCGAGATTCCTGCCGTTAATGGCGGGAGCGGGGAATTAAGTGCTAAGGCTGCTGAGACTACTGTAATAGTTTCTAATACTGGTGAACATGTTCTGGTTGCGAATTCTTGGAGTAAAAAGGCTAAGGATAATAAGATTGGGATGGGATTGTTTTTTGATGCAGAATCGACAAATTCCACAGAGGTGGATATTGGAATCTCTAACTTTGAGACGGAATTGAGTTCTTGGTCGAACAGGCTTATGGGGAATGTGATTGGAACTAAACCTACGATCAAGCATATGACAGATTATGTCTCCAAGCACTGGAATCAGGGTAGGGGTCCGGTGGTCCAATATTTCAAGAAAGGGTGGTTTGCTTTTCGGTTTAGCTGTAAGGAGGATATGGAATTGGTTTTGCGAGGCGGGCCATGGATGATGGGTAACAACACTATTATACTGAAACAATGGAGTCCATTATTTTCTCAGGAAATGGACAGGGTGTCTGTGGTACCGGTGTGAGTCCACTTTCCAGAATTAGACCTATTCCTCTAGACTGATATTGTGCTAAGCAAGATGGCAAGCAAGGTGGGTACACCATTGTTTGCTGATAAAACCACTATGTATAAGGAGAGATTATCTTTTGCTCGAGTGCTAGTAGAAGTGGATGTTGCTAAAACTTTGCCAGACTCTCCGGTTATAAACATACCTATGTTGGGACAGTTGGTCCAGCGAATAGAGTACGAATGGGTCATTCGTACTTTTTGACGCGAGTTCATTTTGCAGCATTGTTTTGATCGGTCCCTATCTCGAGTTATACTTAGAATTTCCTAGTCATTCAAAATGGAGGAGATAGATTTCGAGCTTATCTTTCCATTGACTACTCATGAAGGTTCATTGAACAAGTATTGACGAAGTTATGCCCCAAACAAGTCAGTTGTGCATTGAAAAACGTTGTTGTTAAACTCTTTGATGAAATTGTTTCTCTTGCCTCGACTTTCTTTAAAGCTTTCAATAAATTCCCGAGGAGAAGAGATGCTATTTTCATATTCGTTTATTCAAGACTACTCGTTCAAACATGGAGCATTGTACCCAAAATGTACAATGAATGTGACGTGTTGGTCCTTGGTAGTTGGCTGATTTTTAGTCATCCTAGTTCTTTGTAGTTTCTTTTTCTAATTCTTTGTATTTTGATTTCCTAGTTCTTTGTTCTAGCATTTAAGGAGGTTTGACTTGGGTGGCTGATTTGCCTTGCCCTTCTCGTGCTTAATGGCTATTTATAGCCTTTAGTTTGTTTGTGAACAGGCAGGTTGAAAAGAAAGAAAATGGTAAGCTTTTGCTTGTTTAATTTTAATTGTTGAGTTACAATTAAGAGTCTTAGAGTTCGACGCGCTTTTGAGTTCTAATTCCTGCTTATTCAATCGAGAGTTTGAATAGCGATCCGCTTAGTTGAGATATAGGTCTATCTCACTTAGCATACTATCCCTTTTGTTTTACTTTTATCTATTTTTGTTTGTTTCTTGTCGTGACCAGCAACTTTGTTTCGTGTCCTTGTGATACGAGATCAAGGTCCGTGCCAAATCACATCATAAGTGGTATCAGAGCTACAACTCTTAATTTTTCTTAAAATCAAGACGGTCAAAGGAGTGTCGAAGCCAAGTTGTTAGTTGAATTTCTGATTGCGATTGGAATTCAAAGGTTAAACTCGTGCGGGTAGTTCGAGGGTTAATCGGTTTTGATTGTTTTGTGGTCCTTGTTGAAGTTCGATTTTTTTTCAAAAAAAAAAAAAATTGTTCATGAATTAGTATTGTTCACATAGTACTATTCACAAAAAAAAAATGGCTGGAATTTTCTCGTTGGATAATACAAGCGAGGAAAGTTTGGTTTTTGATCCGTCGTTACCTCCTATTTTCAACGAATATGAAGATCATTGTTAGTCAAATGGGTTGCGCATGAAGAAATAAATTCTGATCTTGGCCAAAACAAACATGGAGAGAGTAAAGGGATTGTGCTTGTGGAATACTTTGAGGAGCAACAAAAGATACTTGGTCCATCCTTGTTCACAACAAGCAAAGTAGAGTTCACAAGCATTCAAAACAACACCTATTTGAAAAGGAGTCGAGCTTGTGGTCGAGCCATAATACCAACGTTACCCACACTTATGTCTATTTGGAATGAGGATATGTTGATCCTATCAAATTTTGTATTTGATCCAGGTGGGATACTTGTTACAAGAATTGAGGACAATTCTTTTTCAAAGAAGGAGAGTATGACGCGAGTTCATTTTGCAGCATTGTTTTGATCGGTCCATATCTCGAGTTATACACGGAATTTCGTAGTCATTCAAAATGGAGGAGATAGATTTCGAGCTTATCTTTACAATGACTACTCATGAAGGTTCATTGAACAAGTATTGACGAAGTTATGCCCCAAACAAGTCAGCTGTGCATTGAAAAACGCTGCTGTTAAATTCTTTGACGAAACTGTTTCTCTTGCCTCGACTTTCTTTAAAGCTTTCAATAAATTCCCGAGGAGAAGAGATGCTATTTTCAAGTGCGTTTATTCAAGACTACTCGTGCAAACATGGAGCATTGTATCCAAAATGTACAATGAATGTGACGTGTTGGTCCTTGGTAGTTGGCTGATTTTTAGTCATCCTAGTTCTTTGTAGTTTCTTTTTCTAATTCTTTGTGTTTTGATTTTCTAGTTCTTTTTTCTAGCATTTAAGGAGGTTTGACTTGGGTGGCTGATTTGCCTTGCCCTTCTCGTGCTTAATGGCTATTTATAGCCTTTAGTTTGTTTGTAAACAGGCAGGTTGAAAAGAAAGAAAATGGTTAGCTTTTGCTTGTTTAATTATAATTGTCGAGTTACAATTAAGAGTCTTAGAGCTCGACGCGTTTTCGAGTTCTAATTCCCGCTTATTCAATCGAGTGTTTGAATAGCGATTCGATTAGTTGAGATATAGGTCTATCTCACTTAGCATACTATCCCTTTTGTTTTACTTTTATCTATTTTTGTTTGTTTCTTGTCGTGACCAGAAACTTTGTTTCGTTTCCTTTTGATACGAGATCAAGGTCCGTGCAAAATCACATCATAAGTGGTATCAGAGCTACAACTCTTGATTTTTCTTAAAATCAAGACGGTCCAAGGAGTGCCGAAGCCAAGTTGTTAGTTGAATTTCTGATTGCGATTGGAATTCAAAAGTTAAACTCGTGCGGGTAGTTCGAGGGTTAATCGGTTTTGATTGTTTCGTGGTTCTTGTTGAAGTTTGATTTTTTTTTCAAAAAATAAAAAATAAATAAAAAACTCTTCACGAATTAGTACAGTTCACGTAGTACTATTCACAAAAAAAAAGATGCCTGGAGTTTTCTCGTTGGATAATACAAGCGAGGAAAGTTTGGTTTTTGATCCGTCGTTACCTCCTATTTTCGACGAATATGAAGATCATTGTGAGCCAAATGGGTTGCGCATGAAGAAAAAAATTCTGATCTTAGCCAAAACAAACATGGAGAGTAAAGGGATTGTGCTTGTGGAATACTTTGAGGAGCAACAAAAGATACTTGATCCATCCTTGTTCATAACAAGCAAAGTAGAGTTCACAAGCATTCAAAACAGCACCAATTTGAAAAGGAGTCGAGCTTGTGGTCGAGCCTTAATACCAACGTTACCCACACTTATGTCTATTTGGAATGAGGATATGTTGATCCTAACAAATTTTGTATTTGATCCAGGTGGGATACTTGTTACAAGAATTGAGGACAATTCTTTTTCAAAGAAGGAGAGTATGACGCGAGTTCATTTTGCAGCATTGTTTTGATCGGTCCATATCTCGAGTTATACACGGAATTTCGTAGTCATTCAAAATGGAGGAGATAGATTTCGAGCTTATCTTTACAATGACTACTCATGAAGGTTCATTGAACAAGTATTGACGAAGTTATGCCCCAAACAAGTCAGCTGTGCATTGAAAAACGCTGCTGTTAAATTCTTTGACGAAATTGTTTGTCTTGCCTCGACTTTCTTTAAAGCTTTCAATAAATTCCCGAGGAGAAGAGATGCTATTTTCAAGTGCGTTTATTCAAGACTACTCGTGCAAACATGGAGCATTGTATCCAAAATGTACAATGAATGTGACGTGTTGGTCCTTGGTAGTTGGCTGATTTTTAGTCATCCTAGTTCTTTGTAGTTTCTTTTTCTAATTCTTTGTATTTTGATTTTCTAGTTCTTTTTTCTAGCATTTAAGGAGGTTTGACTTGGGTGGCTGATTTGCCTTGCCCTTCTCGTGCTTAATGGCTATTTATAGCCTTTAGTTTGTTTGTAAACAGGCAGGTTGAAAAGAAAGAAAATGGTTAGCTTTTGCTTGTTTAATTATAATTGTCGAGTTACAATTAAGAGTCTTAGAGTTCGACGCGTTTTCGAGTTCTAATTCCCGCTTATTCAATCGAGTGTTTGAATAGCGATTCGATTAGTTGAGATATAGGTCTATCTCACTTAGCATACTATCCCTTTTGTTTTACTTTTATCTATTTTTGTTTGTTTCTTGTCGTGACCAGAAACTTTGTTTCGTTTCCTTGTGATACGAGATCAAGGTCCGTGCCAAATCACATCATAAGTGGTATCAGAGCTACAACTCTTGATTTTTCTTAAAATCAAGACGGTCCAAGGAGTGCCGAAGCCAAGTTGTTAGTTGAATTTCTGATTGCGATTGGAATTCAAAGGTTAAATTCGTGCGGGTAGTTCGAGGGTTAATCGGTTTTGATTGTTTCGTGGTTCTTGTTGAAGTTCGATTTTTTTTTCAAAAAAAAATAAATAAATAAAAAACTCTTCACGAATTAGTACAGTTCACGTAGTACTATTCACAAAAAAAAAGATGCCTGGAGTTTTCTCGTTGGATAATACAAGCGAGGAAAGTTTGGTTTTTGATCCGTCGTTACCTCCTATTTTCGACGAATATGAAGATCATTGTGAGCCAAATGGGTTGCGCATGAAGAAAAAAATTCTGATCTTAGCCAAAACAAACATGGAGAGTAAAGGGATTGTGCTTGTGGAATACTTTGAGGAGCAACAATAGATACTTGATCCATCCTTGTTCATAACAAGCAAAGTAGAGTTCACAAGCATTCAAAACAACACCAATTTGAAAAGGAGTCGAGCTTGTGGTCGAGCCATAATACCAACGTTACCCACACTTATGTCTATTTGGAATGAGGATATGTTGATCCTAACAAATTTTGTATTTGATCCAGGTGGGATACTTGTTACAAGAATTGAGGACAATTCTTTTTCAAAGAAGGAGAGTATGACGCGAGTTCATTTTGCAGCATTGTTTTGATCGGTCCATATCTCGAGTTATACACGGAATTTCGTAGTCATTCAAAATGGAGGAGATAGATTTCGAGCTTATCTTTCCAATGACTACTCATGAAGGTTCATTGAACAAGTATTGACGAAGTTATGCCCCAAACAAGTCAGCTGTGCATTGAAAAACGCTGCTGTTAAATTCTTTGACGAAATTGTTTCTCTTGCCTCGACTTTCTTTAAAGCTTTCAATAAATTCCCGAGGAGAAGAGATGCTATTTTCAAGTGCGTTTATTCAAGACTACTCGTGCAAACATGGAGCATTGTATCCAAAATGTACAATGAATGTGACGTGTTGGTCCTTGGTAGTTGGCTGATTTTCAGTCATCCTAGTTCTTTGTAGTTTCTTTTTCTAATTCTTTGTGTTTTGATTTTCTAGTTCTTTTTTCTAGCATTTAAGGAGGTTTGACTAGGGTGGCTGATTTGCCTTGCCCTTCTCGTGCTTAATGGCTATTTATAGCCTTTAGTTTGTTTGTAAACAGGCAGGTTGAAAAGAAAGAAAATGGTTAGCTTTTGCTTGTTTATTTATAATTGTCGATTTACAATTAAGAGTCTTAGAGTTCGACGCGTTTTCGAGTTCTAATTCCCGCTTATTCAATCGAGTGTTTGAATAGCGATTCAATTAGTTGAGATATAGGTCTATCTCACTTAGCATACTATCCCTTTTGTTTTACTTTTATCTATTTTTATTTGTTTCTTGTCGTGACCAGAAACTTTGTTTCGTTTCCTTGTGATACGAGATCAAGGTCCGTGCAAAATCACATCATAAGTGGTATCAGAGCTACAACTCTTGATTTTTCTTAAAATCAAGACGGTCCAAGGAGTGCCGAAGCCAAGTTGTTAGTTGAATTTCTGATTGCGATTGGAATTCAAAGGTTAAACTCGTGCGGGTAGTTCGAGGGTTAATCGGTTTTGATTGTTTCGTGGTTCTTGTTGAAGTTCGATTTTTTTTTCAAAAAAAAAAAAAATAAATAAAAAACTCTTCACGAATTAGTACAGTTCACGTAGTACTATTCACAAAAAAAAAAGATGCCTGGAGTTTTCTCGTTGGATAATACAAGCGAGGAAAGTTTGGTTTTTGATCCATCGTTACCTCCTATTTTCGACGAATATGAAGATCATTGTGAGCCAAATGGGTTGCGCATGAAGAAAAAAATTCTGATCTTAGCCAAAACAAACATGGAGAGTAAAGGGATTGTGCTTGTGGAATACTTTGAGGAGCAACAAAAGATACTTGATCCATCCTTGTTCATAACAAGCAAAGTAGAGTTCACAAGCATTCAAAACAGCACCAATTTGAAAAGGAGTCGAGCTTGTGGTCGAGCCATAATACCAACGTTACCCACACTTATGTCTATTTGGAATGAGGATATGTTGATCCTAACAAATTTTGTATTTGATCCAGGTGGGATACTTGTTACAAGAATTGAGGACAATTCTTTTTCAAAGAAGGAGAGTATGACGCGAGTTCATTTTGGAACATTGTTTTGATCGGTCCATATCTCGAGTTATACACGGAATTTCGTAGTCATTCAAAATGGAGGAGATAGATTTCGAGCTTATCTTTACAATGACTACTCATGAAGGTTCATTGAACAAGTATTGACGAAGTTATGCCCCAAACAAGTCAGCTGTGCATTGAAAAACGCTGCTGTTAAATTCTTTGACGAAATTGTTTCTCTTGCCTCGACTTTCTTTAAAGCTTTCAATAAATTCCCGAGGAGAAGAGATGCTATTTTCAAGTGCGTTTATTCAAGACTACTCGTGCAAACATGGAGCATTGTATCCAAAATGTACAATGAATGTGACGTGTTGGTCCTTGGTAGTTGGCTGATTTTTAGTCATCCTAGTTCTTTGTAGTTTCTTTTTCTAATTCTTTGTATTTTGATTTTCTAGTTCTTTTTTCTAGCATTTAAGGAGGTTTGACTTGGGTGGCTGATTTGCCTTGCCCTTCTCGTGCTTAATGGCTATTTATAGCCTTTAGTTTGTTTGTAAACAGGCAGGTTGAAAAGAAAGAAAATGGTTAGCTTTTGCTTGTTTAATTATAATTGTCGAGTTACAATTAAGAGTCTTAGAGTTCGACGCGTTTTCGAGTTCTAATTCCCGCTTATTCAATCGAGTGTTTGAATAGCGATTCGATTAGTTGAGATATAGGTCTATCTCACTTAGCATACTATCCCTTTTGTTTTACTTTTATCTATTTTTGTTTGTTTCTTGTCGTGACCAGAAACTTTGTTTCGTTTCCTTGTGATACGAGATCAAGGTCCGTGCCAAATCACATCATAAGTGGTATCAGAGCTACAACTCTTGATTTTTCTTAAAATCAAGACGGTCCAAGGAGTGCCGAAGCCAAGTTGTTAGTTGAATTTCTGATTGCGATTGGAATTCAAAGGTTAAATTCGTGCGGGTAGTTCGAGGGTTAATCGGTTTTGATTGTTTCGTGGTTCTTGTTGAAGTTCGATTTTTTTTTCAAAAAAAAATAAATAAATAAAAAACTCTTCACGAATTAGTACAGTTCACGTAGTACTATTCACAAAAAAAAAGATGCCTGGAGTTTTCTCGTTGGATAATACAAGCGAGGAAAGTTTGGTTTTTGATCCGTCGTTACCTCCTATTTTCGACGAATATGAAGATCATTGTGAGCCAAATGGGTTGCGCATGAAGAAAAAAAATCTGATCTTAGCCAAAACAAACATGGAGAGTAAAGGGATTGTGCTTGTGGAATACTTTGAGGAGCAACAATAGATACTTGATCCATCCTTGTTCATAACAAGCAAAGTAGAGTTCACAAGCATTCAAAACAGCACCAATTTGAAAAGGAGTCGAGCTTGTGGTCGAGCCATAATACCAACGTTACCCAAACTTATGTCTATTTGGAATGAGGATATGTTGATCCTAACAAATTTTGTATTTGATCCAGGTGGGATACTTGTTACAAGAATTGAGGACAATTCTTTTTCAAAGAAGGAGAGTATGACGCGAGTTCATTTTGCAGCATTGTTTTGATCGGTCCATATCTCGAGTTATACTTGGAATTTCGTAGTCATTCAAAATGGATGAGATAGATTTCGAGCTTATCTTTCCAATGACTACTCATGAAGGTTCATTGAACAAGTATTGACGAAGTTATGCCCCAAACAAGTCAGCTGTGCATTGAAAAATGCTGTTGTTAAATTCTTTGACGAAATTGTTTCTCTTGCCTCGACTTTCTTTAAAGCTTTCAATAAATTGCCGAGGAGAAGAGATGCTATTTTCAAGTTCGTTTATTCAAGACTACTCGTGCAAGCATGGAGCATTGTATCCAAAATGTACAATGAATGTGACGTGTTGGTCCTTGGTAGTTGGCTGATTTTTAGTCATCCTAGTTCTTTGTAGTTTCTTTTTCTAATTTTTTTTATTTTGATTTCCTAGCTCTTTGTTCTAGCATTTAAGGAGGTTTGACTTGGGTGGCTGATTTGCCTTGCCCTTCTCGTGCTTAATGGCTATTTATAGCCTTTAGTTTGTTTGTAAACAGGCAGGTTGAAAAGAAAGAAAATGGTAAGCTTTTGCTTGTTTAATTTTAATTGTCGAGTTACAATTAAGAGTCTTAGAGTTCGACGCGTTTTAGAGTTCTAATTCCCGCTTATTCAATCGAGAGTTTGAATAGCGATCCGCTTAGTTGAGATATAGGTCTATGTCACTTAGCATATTATCCCTTTTGTTTTACTTTTATCTATTTTTGTTTGTTTCTTGTCGTGACCAGCAACTTTGTTTCGTGTCCTTGTGATACGAAATCAAGGTCCGTGCCAAATCACATCACCATTGTTTTCTCAGGAAATGGACAAGGTGTCTGTGGTACCGGTGTGGGTCCTCTTTCCAGAATTAGACCTATTCCTCTAGACTGATATTGTTCTAAGCAAGATGGCAAGCAAGGTGGGTACACCATTGTTTGCTGATAAAACCACTATGTATAAGAAGAGATTATCTTTTGCTCGAGTGCTAGTAGAAGTGGATGTTGCTAAAACTTTGCCAGACTCTCTGGTTATAAACATACCTATGTTGGGACAGTTGGTCCAGCGAATAGAGTATGAATGGGTGCCATATTATTGTGAGGGGTGTGGCAAGCTTGGTCATACCAAGCAGTTTTGTAAGAGGGAGAAGAAGTTGCTTCCTGCAGGAGATAAACCTGCTGCGAAACGCTATACTCCAAGGAAAAATGTCTCTCAGGGGGGAGGTGGTATCTCAGTTAAGTCTTCAACTATAAGGCATTGTGGATCCCCTGAGAAAGAGCTTGTTGGAGACCAGACCATTGACTCAAGATCCCAGGAACTAGGCGTTCTAGGGATGGGAGACCCACTGGTTGGCCTGATGATTGCACAATCTGACTCCGGATGCCATGGGCTAGGTCAGGATGCCTTTTCTGGAGATGACCCTGGGTTTACTCCTGTTGCCAGACGCTCAGGGTGCTCTGGGCTAGGTCTTAAGGTGAGAGACTCCAACAAATGTTGTGATGAGGAAGATTTGGAGATTCAAGGTACAATGTTATCTAATAGATACAATATTCTGCAAAATGATGAGGTTGAGATGGAGTCTGCTCCATTAGTGGTGACTGTCCCTCCTGATAAACCTACATGATAATCACTTCCTGGAATATTAGGGGGGAATGAAGCCTTTAAGCAGAATGAGGTTCTTTATCTTATGAAAGGCAAGGGTATTGATGTTTTTGGACTTTTAGAAACTCGAGTAACAGAGAATAAGGCTAAAAGTATTATAGCTTCTAAATTTAAGGCTTATAATGTTGTTGCTAATTACCGTTCTCATACTAATGGTAGAATATGGGTTATTTGGAATCCGAATACGGTTAGGGTAACTGCCCTTGCTAAAGGTGCGCAGTTTATCCACAGTGAGGTGTTTCATTTTTGTTCAAATACTTCCTTTTTGATGACTATGGTTTATGGGATGAATGATGCTATTGGGAGAGAGGCTCTTTGTGCAGACTTGCTGAGGTTCTCCTCTCTTTCTAGTGGCTGGATAGTCTTAGAGGACTTGAATATTATTCGGAATAGGGATGAAAAGATTGGAGGTACTGAACCAGTGGAAGAGGATATGGTTGCTTTTAATGACTGCTTAACAAGTAGTGGATTGCAGGAATTATTAGGTCAGGGTTGTGAGTATACTTGGACCAATAAGTAGGACCCTTCTTCAAGGGTCTGGACTAAATTGGAATGAGCACTAGTTAATATTCAGTGGGCTTCTGATTTCCCCAATTCTAATGTTCAGTATTTACCTTCATGGGTTTCTGACCATTCGCCTGTTATGGTTACTTTGTTTCAAGAAAGATTATTTAGAAGACGCTTTAGTTTTCTTATTTGCTGGACACAACATCCCTCTTATCATGATGTTGTGAGGTTGGCTTGGGGGAAGAGGGTTTTTGGGACTGGGGGTTATAAGTTGTTTCAGAAACTAAAAAATGTAAAATGGGCACTAAAAGAGTTGCACAGGACGAATTCTACTGGCCTTTCTACGAGGATTGCAGAACTGGCAAGGGAGTTGGAGGTATGTCAGGTTGGTCTTCAGCATTCCCCTTTCTTTGATGAGTTGGGCACCAAAGAGTGCAGGATTAGAGAAGATCTTCTTCAGCTGAGGAAAGCTGAGATTAGTACAATGGGCTAAAATGGTTAAAATTGATTTGGATGATGATTCCACATCCTACTTTCATGCTAGAGTAAAGAAAAGATGATTCCAGCAGGTAGTGGGTGCTATTACTGATCATAAAGGAAGACATAGGGCTGGTGTCGCTGATGTTGCTCAAGGGTTTGTCCAGTATTACGAGTCCTTGCTTTGCACCTCAGTTGATGTTCTACCCCTGGATAGAGAGGTCATGTGTAAGGGATAGATTGTGCAAATGGGGGACTGGGATACTCTCCTATGTTTTCCCATTGAGGATGAGATTAAGAGGGTACTTTTTTCCATCGGTGCACATAAGAGTCATGGGCCGGATGATTTTCGGCAGGGTTCTTTCAGGCTTCATGGGATATTGTTAAAGGGGATTTTGTCAAGGTAGTTTTGGAGTTTTTCATTAAAGGGAAGATGGTGAAACAGGCTAACACCACGATTATCTCACTTATCACCAAGAATAAGGTTTGTCAGTCAGTGCTTGACTTCAGGCCTATCTCCTGTTGTTCTATTTTATATAAAACTATTAGTAAGTTGCTTACTAATAGGTTACAGACTGTGATTAGTAAGCTGGTAGGGTTGGAGCAGGGTGCTTTTGTTAAGGATAGGAGTTTGCAGGATAATATTTCATTATCCCAAGCATTAATCAAAGGATATGGAAGGCAATATCTATCTCCCAGGTGCCTTATGAAGGTTGATTTGCGTAAAGAGTTTGATTATGTTCAGTGGTCTTTTATGAAGGATATGCTTGAAGGCCTTAATTGGATAAATGGCTCAGTGCATGGGTTTTTTAAAGGTAAAAGTGGGGTTAGGCAAGGGGACCTTATTTCCTCTTATCTTTTTGTACTTAGTATGGAAATGCTATCTAAGAGGTTGGGATTGATTGGATATGAGAGTCAGGTTTCTTACCACCCTAAATGTAGGAAGCTTAGACATAACCATCTAATCTTTGCAGACGACCTAATGATTTTCATGAGAGGCGACGTCCCTTCTGTACATGCTGCTCTTAAGGCTTTGGATTGTTTTGCAAATGAAGCTGGGTTGCAGGCAAACAAGGAGAAGACAGACATTTATTTTGGGGGTGTCCACCAGGATATTAAGGAGCAAATACTTCAGCTCACTGGGTTCACTGAAGGGGAATACCCGTGCCTTTATTTGGGGATGCCTCATAATGATGTCTCTAATAGGCTGATTCATTATTCAGGGTTGGTTCAGAAGATTCAGGATTTGATCTGCAGATGGTCCTCAAATGCTCTTACTTTTGCAGGAAGTGTTTAACTCATAAATTCAGTGGTCTTTGGTATCATGAACTTTTGGTCCTCTAATACTCTACTTCCGCAGAATGTTATTTAGTGTATTATTAAGCTGTGCAGAAATTACTTTTGGACTGGATCGCTGCAGAGGAAAGGCCTAGTTTTTAAGAGTTGGGAATCTATTTGTGCTCCATGGGAGGAAAGGGGATTTCATGTGAAGGACATTAACGCTTGGAATAAGGCTCTGATTTGTTCTAGGTTTTATGACTTTATCCAAGGGGGATCTGGAATCTGGCATTACTGGTTTAAGGCCTACGTCCTTGGCCCCAGGACAATTTGGGAAATACATAAAAAGAAGGGATTCACAAATACAATTAATAATATGATTGGTATTCGAGATGAGTTGATTAGTTCTAAAGGTGGCTGGAGGAATGCAGAAAAGCTCATTTGTAGTTGGGTTATGCATAACAGGTTTCAGCCTGGTGAAGCTTATGACTGGTTTTGAAGGAAGCATAGTAGTAAAGGATGGCCTAAAGTCTTGAAATCGAGGTGCATTTTGCCTAAACATGGTGTTATTGCATCCCTGGCATGCCAAGGACAGTTGGCTACACAGGATGCTTTGTAGAGGAGAGGTTTTGTTATGGCTAACAGATGCGTGTTGTGCTCTGTTGCAATTGAAACTCACGCTCATTTGTTTTTTAAGTGTGGTTACTCAAGGGATATTTGGGAAATCCTGAAGCAATGGATGCAGGTAATAGGGAGGGGTGTTGATCTCAAAAAGGAGCTGCGTTGGTGTCCTTTAAGACAACATAGGAGACATTGGAAACAAGCTTGGTTCAGGTCGTGTATTGCAGCTGCTGTGCATTACATCTGGCTGGAATGAAATAGAAGAATTTTTGAAGGGAAGGAACGTACATACACAGTTTTAGTCAAGCAAATACGATTTGATGTGTTTACAAAGCTGAGATACTCACACATAGATATTAGTGGAAGATTGTTGGCGGAAATTGTATGCTGATTTATTTTAGGGGAGAGTGTTTGTAAGGTTGAGTCTCTTTCATTTACCCTTCAAAGGATGAATAAAGGAGTCATAACCTTTCTTGCAAAAAAACAAACAAAAAACAAAAAAAAAACAAATAATAATAATAATAATAATAATAATAATAATAATAATAATAACTAATTGGTGAGTACTCCGTGTTACTTATTATTATTGTTATTACTATTAATAAAACCATATCAGTCCATAGAAATAAATAAAGGGTCAACACTAACAAAACCAAAACTCAAACCGAACTGAACTTAAATTCAAAAATAGTGCAACAGAAACAGAAGCCAACTCAAATTTTGGCTCAAATCAGAATCAGAAACAAACCAAACCAAACAACAACCCAACAACTTGACCACAAAACTGGCTTAAATAAAAAATGAGGCCAACCCTAACCCTAACACTCTTCCATTTAAAACCAACCCTAACTAAACCCTACACTATCATTTCCTTTCACTTCTCACTGTCACTGTCACTAACCCTCCATCCCACTAAAAATCCGCTAACTAAAAATGCTTCAAAATTGAATAACAATCTAGAAATCCTCCAAAATTTAAATCTGTCTATGAAGATTCATTGTCCAAAAAAATGAAGGTCGTTTATTAACCAAATTTATACGTTTGTTTTCAAATCAATCGCCATTTATTCAACTTGATGATCAAAATCCATTTGCTATACGAAGAATCTATGAAGACTATTTTCAAGATCGGAGACTAATTGGGGTTTAATGGTCATCGAATGCAGGGTATCATCTTTCTTATTATATTTTGAGCCATTTTTAGGCAAACAAAGGTATAAAATCGTCATCCTCGTGCCTTTCATTATATAATTGCATGCATTATAAACTTAAACAATAAGATCTGAAAGTTCATATTCTAGAAATTTTGCATATTATCGTCCTATATTGTAGATTAGTTATCTAGCATGAATATAAAAGATGGTAAAAAAAATTAGTGTAGACTTCATATGTTCGCATGTATTAGCATAAAGATTTATTTATTTTTTATTTTTCTTCATTTTCACTATACTAAAATCACTTCGCATTTTTTTTTGTCATTTTTAAGTGTTCAATATAATAGATCTGGGTTGTTGTAAATCTAAAATCTGATTAAAAAATTTGTCCTCACTGGAATATTTTCGCATATTTATTTTATAATTATTGTAGATCTGGTGATGCTATTACATTTAAAATTTCATAAAAGTAAATTATTAAATGTTTATTCCTAAATCTGAGTAAACAAATATCTAAATCTGTAACTTGAAGTTTTATTGTCTCCGATTACATGCGTGCTCACTAAAATTAAATTTGTTAAAATAATTAGGCTATACTTGCCATTTTCGCATATTTTATACTTCAATGTTATAGATCTGTGTATTTGAAATTAATCTGTATTTTTGTCAACTACTGATGATGCTAATTTTTCAACAATAATGATTACTAGTTGGAAAGTCTGTGCTATGCACAGATCGAATTTTAGTGACGTTGATAATGACATCAAGTTAGTATGCATAATAGTAAACGAATACTATATATCCACATACGTGAATGTGCTTTTAGGTAGGTAACATTTACGGTAAATGTCAAATTAAATTATAGGCGTACATTATAGTTGAAAAGACTAATTAAAGTAACTCGCACACAAATACATCTTCAACTACATAATCATACTAATATTCATTTATATTTATATGGAATATTTACTTGTTACTCTATAAATTTTTGCATTCAAAACTATTATCTACGGATTATTATTATTATTATAAATGTAATAACTAATAAATAAAATGACAAATAATATTTACGTATGAATGTAAAGTGAGAGACCCAATTTGACATACATAATTCAAAAACATATTATATGTAGCGTGTATATGGTGATATGAATAATTAAATTTCATGACAGTATAAAAAGATGTGTTCAATTACTCCCTCCGGTTTTTAATTATTGCCCAGTATTTCTTATATGGCAGGTTTTTATTTTTTGCCCCACTTCTCCACTTTCCATATTTGTGTTGTATATTTTACCAAAATGTTCTTTATGTATTCACCTTTTTACACCATTTGCCATCAAAAAATAATTAAATATACCATTTATATCCTAACTTTATGATACACCCATGTCTAGTCACCTTATTTGCATCATCATTGCTCCCTTTATCATTATTTTTATACTTTCATTGATTTGTGTGAAAAAGGCAATGGGGCAAAAAAAAACCCTGAAGGAGTATTACATAATAAATATATAAATAATTTATCTAATAGGAGTATTGTTTATAATATAAAATCACATATAAATATATATTTGAAGTTTATTTCGAGTGATGTGAGAGAATCCAACTTTTTTAAAACACTCCATGGAAAAAATAAATAGCTCTTCAATCTTAACAAGAATAGAAAAACGATATTAACACTTCTAATTTATATTTTTAATTTAAATAAATAATACCAAACTTTGTATATGAAAAAAACAATCCAACTACAAGTACGAATCAAACTATATTAGATTCGCATAAAAAAAATAATCCTACTAAATTTCTGACTCAAAAAATTAACACTATATAAACAGTCAATTATCACCTTAAAACACCACATAAATTGAACTAAGACAACGTAAAATACGTAGTCTATTCTATTCTGTTTGATAACGAGTTGATTTCTCCTTACATCGCAAGGTGCTAGAACTTTTTGCACCTAAGTTGAACAATAATAAATTCTATTGTATTTATTATTATTATTAGTATTTTTGCAAGAAAGATATCATTTCATTTCATGAAGAAAGAAATTACATTGTTGCAAAAGAAACTATCACACTGTGATGACATTAAACCAAAATGTAATGTTTCTCTAAAATCCTATTATACCTAGGATTGTTTTTAAAACAAGAGAATCTAGCAGCAACAATGAATTTTACTTGAGTGAATACTGCATCCACTGCACCTTCTTTTCCTTTGAAGACTCTCTTATTTCGTTCCTTCCATAGAAGATTGACTGAAGTGCTTAGGGAAACAGCCAACCAAACCTGCTTCCAATGAGACTTGTGTGCTCTATGTATTAGCCAGTGGGTAATGTCTAGTAATCTGAAGCTATTAATAGCAGTCTCTAGCCAAGTTGTGACAGCATGCCAAAGCTCCTTAGAGTAAGAGCATTGAAAGAAAAGATTAACGTGTGTTTCCTCTGCTTGTTTACATAGGACACATCTGTTCACCATGCTAACTCTTCTCTTCCTGAACATATCCACTGTGGGAAGCTTTCTTTGAATGGCTAAAGATAGAATAAGTCTACTACTTGGTTGATGTACAGCAGACTGTAGTATCTTAGTCCAATTTTGTGTCTGCCAGTTCTTTAACCCTTTATATGCCTTACTCACTTTAAATTTCATGTTTACACTGCAGCTTTAAACAAATTCTTGAGCCAATGGCACCCCTTTAATTTCCAGTTCACCAGCACGTCTCTGATAGCAAGAATGCCTTTAATGCTAGAAGGAAAATGTTCCTTACAATCGACTGACCAAATTGTTTCAGGGCCTAGGATATAGGCTTTGCACCACCTACTCCAAAGAATCAGGATCTTTAGAGAGAATCCGAATCCACTTAATAAGAAGAGCTTCATTCCAAGTCTTCAAGTCTTTAATATTGAAACCTCCAGAACTCCAAGGAGAGCATATATCAACCCATTTTTTGAAAACAAACCTCTTAGTGCCTTCAGCAATACCCTAGAAAAAGTTTTTACTAATCTTGTTAATCCTTTTAGTAACAGCTTTAGGCAATAATATGCTTGAGCACCAAAAGTTCTCAATTCCAAAAAGTACAGAATTGATAAGTTGAGCTTTTCCTGCATATAAAAGAAGGTTAGTAGACCAGTGATGGACAACATGTTGTATTTTAAGTACCAGTGAATCAAACATTGCTATGTCCAGTCTAGCATCCGACAGGAGAACCCCAAGATATTTAAAGGGAAACAATCCCTTAGAGAATCCAGTAGCTCTCAAGATCTCTTCTCGAATCTTCCCTCCCATTCCTCCAAAATAAATGGATGTTTTATCTACATTAGCATGGAGACCGGACAGATCAGCAAATTTTTGAAGATACTTCTGGACAGCCACTACTGATGGCACATCACCCCTAGTGAATATCATGAGATCATCTGCAAAAACTAGATGAGTAAGGTTTAGTTTACAGCATTTGGGGTGGAAAGAGACCTGCTCTTGCTTGCATAAAGTTCGAAGGCCCTTGGAAAGAATCTCCATAGTCAGCACAAATAAGTAAGTAGATAAGGGATCTCCTTGCCTAATCCCATTCTTCCCTTGAAAGTATCCAGAAATTCCTCCATTAATGTTGAAAGAATAACATGGATTACTAATACAACCCATAATCCATTTGATGAATTTCAATGGGAAGCCAAAAGCAGTCAGCATTTTAGAAATAAATTCCCATTGAAGGGAGTCAAAAGCCTTCCTAATGTCTACTTTTACCAGACATCTAGGAGTGAGGAATTTCCTCCCATAGCCCTTAACTAGAGCCTGAGTTAATAAGGTATTATCAAAAATACTCCTGCCTGAAATGAAAGCTGCCTGCTCTTCTCCAATCAAGTCAGGTAAGATTTGCTTCAGTCTTGTAGCTATCAGTTTAGAAATGGCCTTATATATGATAGTGCAGCAGGATATGGGACGAAAATCCATTACAGAACCAACATCTTTTTTCTTACGGATTAATGTAACCAAAGTAGAATTTGCCTATTTAGGCATTGTACCTGTTCTAAAGAAGCTTTGAATATCCTTACAAACATTAATCTCCACTACTGAGCAGGCAGACTTGAAAAACCTGGCTGAAAAACCATCAATCCCTGGACTGCTATTAGAATCCATGCTGAATATAGCAGCTTTGATCTCTTCTGATGTAAAGGAACCTGTAAGAAAAGTGTTAGTTTCTTCAGGCAGATTACTAGGTTCAATATTACTAATAATAGTTCTACTTTTACCCAAAAGATCTATGTAGTAGTCTTGGAAGGCAGAAGTAACTGCCTCAGGACCTATTTTTAAGGAACCAGCTGAGTCTTTGATAGCTCCCAGCACCTGCTGACTTCTTCTCTCAGCCAATTTAGAAAAGAAATATTTAGATGAACAATCAACAAGTTGAATATGTTTTACTTTGGCCCTTTACTGCAGTATGCTTAACTCAACATTCTTTTGATCATAATATTTTTCTGTAAGATTCTTCTCCTCAATCATAAGAGGAGCAGAGAAAGGTTGAAGTTTGAGCATCCCTTGGCATTTAATTAATTCTTCTCTAGTAGCAGAAACTTGAGAAGAGATATCTAAGAAATGGAGCTTATGAAAAGCTCTAAGAGCAGTTTTAACCTTTTTTAATTTCTGGAACAGACAGAACATAGGAGATCCAGAAACCGTAGAACTCCAGGCCTGCTGAACAACATGAAGAAAGTCAGAATGAGTAGCCCAACAATTCAAATAACTAAACTTCTAACTGCTCTTTATATCAGCAGAAGCATGAACAATGATGGAGGAGTGGTCTGAGACACCAGGCTCTCCATAAACCACAAAAGTAGAAGGAAATAGAGCTTTCCAAGCTGGGTTAGATATAGCTCGGTCAAGCTTAAACCACACCCTAGTCTTAGGAGCATGCTTATTTGTCCAGGTAAGACAAGTACCAGCATTAGAGACATCATCCAACTGGCAGCTGAACAGACAATGATTAAATTCCCACATGTCTCTTAGTGAAGGAGGATTAGCTCCCAACTTTTCCTCTGGTGTCCTGACGACATTAAAATCACCTAGTACCAGCCAAGGCAGTTGAGTAGATAATGATTTAAGATCTTCCCAAAGAGGGACTCTAAACTTCCCTTCATTAAAAGCATAAACTGCACTTATCATGAAGGAATTATTAGACTCAAAGTGTAAGAAGGATCCTGTAATGTGCTGAGAAGCACTCAAAATGTGTTTAAAACCCACAGTTCTTGGATCGTAAATAATCCAAATCCTACCATTGTAGTGGAAGTCATAGTTAGTGACAACCACTAGGTTACTGCAGTTATTTCTAATGAGCTTATTATCAACTTTTTTAGCTTTAACTCTAGTTTCCAACACAACTAGAATATCCAATTTATTGGTCCAAAAATGTTGCTTTACTTCACTATTTTTTACTGGGTCGTTAAACCCTCTCACATTCCAGGAGGATATCTTCATTTATCTGGGGGAATGGGATCATGCTCCTCCCAATCTGGAGTTTCCACTATACATTATTGATGACTTACAGGTGAGGCAACAGTGCAAAGCACCAACCCTTCTAACCCAGCACCTAGTATCACCTCATCAGAAATGCCCCTTAGAGGCTCAGAAAAGCTATTGAAAGCATTTCTTAAAGGCATAGGCTCAATCTCAACTGCCTTAATGATTTTGTTTGAGGAAGACTTCTTCCTGGACACAGGTTGGAAAAGATCTTCCTGGTCCTGTAGTTGAGGGGATCCTGAGTGCATTACAGCAACATCAGAAGAAGATTTGCTGAGGAATTCCCCGACCTTCCAGGCATCCAGAGTCCTCATTCCCTGCCTGACTCTCCCCACTTAGTTTTGAGGTATCACCTAGCCCCTTTATCATTTTATCCACCTTGGCAGCTTCAGCCAACTTCTTTGTTTCCCATTTGCAGGAAGAGATAGTATGACCAAGCTTACCACATCTACAGTAGTAAGGGATCCATTCATACTTAATATTCTGCACATATTGGTCACAGAAAGGCGTATTCATGATGATATGATCAGGGAGTTCTTTTGAAACATCTGCTTCAACCAAACCTCTAGCAAACCCAAGTTTAGCTTTAGTTGTAGTGGCTAAATCTGCACAGAGGGGTTTCCCCTCCTTGCCATCCAATTTTTTAAGCGCCACATCATACCAAAGAAAAGGGTCCAAATCTGGGAACAGAATCCAGATAGGGACTACAGCAATTCTGTCCATTTCAGTAGAGAAATAGGGAGACCATTCCTTGAGAATAAGGGTGTAAACCTCAATTTTCCAAGGACCCCTCTTCAACACCTCATCCATGTCACCCATAGATTTAAAATGGAAGGAGAACCATCCCTTCCTATAATATTGGACAATAGGAGAATCAGCATGACCCCAATTATCCTATACAAACCATTATTATTATTATTATTATTATTATTATTATTATAATTTTTATTTACTTATTTATTTTTTTAAAAAAAACCGAACTTGCATTAAACACCAGAACGAATTACAAGAAGTTAGAGGGAAGCCGAGATACTATCTGGGCTCTCACTCCCTTAGCGATTGCAAAGCTAATTCTAGTGAAAATATGAACTGCGGCACGCGCTCCAGCATCTTGTGATAAAGCGAATTTCCGAATCCGCTGGAGCAGAGAAACAGCATCCGTGTCGAGCTCGCCGAGAGAGGAGAAGGAGAAAGGTAAGAAACCATACCCGATCGCCGTGCAGCGTTTATTATTATTATTATTATTATTATTTTCAAGAAATGGTATATCTTATTGATGATAATAAGATGAGATCTTACAAAATTAGAAGAACCGCTATACAAAAACAAACTAACAATACCCACTCAACCTGTAAACCGTGATATCAAAACCCCTAGCTCTCAATCGAGTAAAAACACTAAATTAAATTTGCTCTACAATACCACGAAGAGAACAAATTTTTTTGTGAAACAATCTGTTGTTCCTTTCCTTCCGAATGCCTTGGACAGCAGCTGCTAAACTACTACAGAACCATTCATTCTTCCAGTGTTTTTCCCTCCTTTTCCTGGCACACCATTTTAATTCTTTTGCAAGATCCTTGCTTCTACCAGTGATTTGCATCCAATTCAACAAATGTTGCCATACCTGACATGAGAAAGGGCACTCAAAGAACAAATGAGTCACATCCTCAATTGAATTTTTACATAAACTACACATGCTGACCAGCTGCATTCCTCTTTTCTTCATCTGCTCATGAGTAGGTAAAGCATGCTGCCCTGCAAGACAAGTTATTACACAATGTTTAGGAATGCTAGATTCCTTCAAAAGATGTTTGGCCCAAGCATTGGACATCCCTTTAGGCCTAAACCAGTCTTATGCTTTCCCAATATTATAATTCCCATTGCTAGACCCAGAGAGTAACAGCTGAGCTGCATCACTTCTATTGCCAGTAACTTCAATCATCTCGTTTCGTACCCCCAACATACTATTGAAAGTAGCTGTAAATCTTTCCTTCTTCTCTATGTCCCAAATACATTTACCTTTTAGAATTTAAGTTGCATGCTATTTAGCCCAAATGCCTCCTATACCTGATTCCAATTTCCAAAGCTAGTGGTCTATCATAGCCTTGTTCCGGCTCCTTAAATGCTTGACATTAAATCCTCCCTCATTCACCGGCTTGCAAATATCATGCCAACTCTTATAGCAAATCCTAGTTACATCCTTACCTGACCAGAAAAATCTCATGCTTAACTGATTTAGTCTTTTGATTACATTTACTCGCAATCTTACATTAGCACACCAGTAATTATTCAGTCCAAATATGACTGAATTCAATAGCTGAAGACGCCCTGCGTAGGTTAGGAGATGAGTAGCCCAATGGCAGATTTTCAACTGGACCTTACTAATCAAAGTATCATACTGAGCCCTCCTGTTATTTGCAGAATGCAAAGGCAATCCCAAATACCTAAAGGGGAAATCCCCTAATTGGAACCCAGTCTGTTGCAAGATTAAGTTCCTAATATCAGCAGTTACCCCCTCCCCCAAAGAAGATGTTAGTTTTCTATCTATTAACCTGCAACCAAGAGTACTTTCCAAAATCCATTAGAGTATCAGCTACTGCAACAACCGAAGGCACATCCCCTCTAGTAAAGAGAACTAAGTCATCAGCAAAAACCATATGTGTAAGCTTGAGCTTGCAACACTTAGGGTGATAAGAAACATTAGTCTTAGAAGTGATATCTCTTAGTATTCTAGATAGAACTTTCATACTAAGTACGAAGAGATAAGGTGACAATGGATCACCTTGCCTAAGACCACTTTTCCCATTAAAAAAACCATGAGTGGAACCATTCGCCTTGATAGAGAACCAAGACCCTTTTATACACTTCATAACCCACTTAATAAATACAGGAGGGAAGTTGAATCCTGTGAGAATATCTTGAATGAAGCTCCATTGGAGCGAATTAAAAGCTTTTCGTAGGTCCACCTTCAATAGACATCTTGGCGTTATGTATTTTCTGTCATAATTCTTGACCAGTGATTGAGAAAGAGCAATATTCTCCTGAATGCTTCTCCCCCTTACAAATGCAGCTTGCTCTCCTCCTACTATATCTGCAATAACTTTTTGAATTCGTAGAGTTAGAATTTTGCTTATAGTTTTATAGAAACTGAGCAACAAGAGATTGGCCAAAATTCCATGACTGAGTTACATACATCCTTCTTAGGAATGAGTGTAATAAGTGTTTTATTAGCTTGCTTAATCATCTTGGATTTCCTGCAGAACTCAGAGACAGCAGTACAATACTCGTCCTTAATTATACTCCAGGATGTCTTGAAAAATTCCGAGGAAAACCCATCTGGACCAGGACTCTTTTCAGATCCAATAAAGAAAATCACCCTTCTTATTTCCTCAGTTGTTGGAAATCTGGTGATATCGGAAATCTGGTGATATCATCCCAATCCCCCTGCTGAACTATCTTTCCTTTTTTAAGAGTCTCATCCGCAATCCTCAGGAGTGGATGTTCAATACCAAAGAGATATTCATAATATTCAAGAAAATCATGACCTACATTCTTCAAACCATTTCTAATATTCCTCTTACTATCAAGAATACTACCTATCACCTGTTGTTGCCTCCTTTCTTTAATCCTAACATAAAAATATGATGTAGCTTCATCTCCAAACTTAACATTATCCATCTTAGCCCTTTGTCTAAGTATACTTAACTCTTCTAGCGTCATCTGCTTATAAGAATCAAGTAAGCTTTGTTCCTCTTCCAACAAGTCAACTGAAAAAGGATTATCCTATAGCTTCCCTTGACAGTCTTCAATTTGTGATCTAATCTCCTTAATTCTCAACCCTATATTAGTAAAATTCTTCTTATGCATTATTTTAAGGGCATTCTTAACATACTTTAACTTCCCAAAAATTGGTATCCAGCAGTCCCTTGCACAGATTTAACCCATGATTCGTTAACAACTTGCCAATATTTAGGATGCTTTGCCTAACAGTTCAGGAAACTAAACCTTCTTTTTGCCTTTACCCCGGTCTGAATGGTGACCAAAACAAGAGAGTGATCTGAGATCCCAGCAGGTAAAAATTTAACAGCTGAGTCAGGCAGGAAATTAATCCATTCACTATTAACCAAGGCTCTATCCAATTTTGACCAAACCCTGTCAATAGGGTTTTGCTTATTGGTCCAGGTGTATTCACACCCCCATACCAGCCACCCAAGTCATTCTCCAAAATATATTGGTTAAAATCATCTATGTCTCCTTCATTTGGAACTTAACCTCCAATCTTCTCATTTGGCGTTCAAACAACATTAAAGTCACCAATTACTATCCATTTATCTTTAGTATAATTCTGCTTCAAACCCTTCCAAAGATCAAGTCTGTCTGTCCCCTCATTGTAACCATAAACAACAGTTACAAATATCCCAATGCTGGATGCAAAGTGATAAACATAACTATGCATAAACTGAGCATGAGTAGGTAGATATCAACCTTAACTGTACAAGGATTCCAAATCAGCCAAATTCTCCCATTTTAGTGATACTTATAGTTTCCCACTACTTTATACTGATGAAAACTGTTAGTAATAATATTTTTAGCCTTGTGTTCCTTTATTCTAGTTTCCAACAAACCTAGTACATCTATGTTATTATTGGTGATGAAGTTAATAACCTCCTTATGTTTTACCTCCTCATTGCCCCCTCTAATATTCCAAGTAGAAATAATCATTGAGGAATATCAGGGGGAATGCCTTCACCACTACTGATATCATCTCCTCTGTACCTTCATCATTCATGTTATGCAAAATTTCATATTTGTTAGCCTTCAGTATCTCCACTTTGATGTCCTTTTTCATATGTAATGTGCCTGAGCTACTCCCTCCTTGTCCTGAATGCTGGATGAGAACATGAGGCCCTGTACAAGTGATCTTACCTTGTCTACCTGATTTTTGAGGATTCAGAACAGGCTCTAGGATTTCAACATCTCCTAAGCCGTCTTCACCTGCATCATCAGGGTTCAAGTTGGACTACAAATCCTCTTCCCTTCCTAGTCCACCAGGGTGCCTAGAGTCCAAGCAATCCCCCTCAATCCTCCCTGATCCCCTTGATTCAATTGGAACCAATATGTGAGACTCCTTTTCAGCCTCTTTCTCCTGGTCCTTCTTCTTTACTGGAGTATATCTTGTTGTAACAATCTTCTTCTCCTTCTTGCACTTCTCTTTCAAATGCCCCAATTTCCCACATCCAGTGCAATGATAAGGCAGCCATTCATAGACTATGCTCTGTACAGATTTGCCTAAGAGTGGGATATTGATTGTAACCGTCGCATGAAATTCTTTAGCAAAATCCACCTCTATCATCACCCTAGCAAAAGAAAGTCTATCTTTAAAGGTTGTGGTAGCATCGGCAAACATTGGCTTCCCTATTTGACTGGCCATCTTACTTAAGACATTCTCCGTCCATAGATAAGGATCCAGGTCAGGGAAGAGAACCCAAGTAGGAACCACTGAAACCTTATCCATCTCCTGTGCAAAATATGGCGACCATTGCTTAAGAATAAGAGTGTTTTGGCGAAGTTGCCATGGACCCCCTTTCAATACCATATCCATTGCATTCTTGCTCCTGAATTGCAAAGAAAACCATCCCTATTTATAATATTTAACCACTGGCAACGCAATATGGTTCCAGTTTTTCTGAACAAACTCAGTAATCTTTGCCAATGTTGGTCTGCCTCCTATCACAATCCCCATTAACGTATTCTCCCAGACCTGTAATTCATTTTCAAAATCCTCATTCTCAATCTGTACTTCTACAGCAGTTGCATAGTAGTCATCAAAGTATAGTCGCATTCCCACCTTCTAATCCTGAACCTTACCCGCCCAAGTATTGACAGGTGTCCGTGTTTCATTTAGACTCTAGGTGATCGGCTGTTTCGTAGTACCCAGAGCCTTATCCCCTGAAGAAATCAAGGTGACCGGTTGTTCCGTAGTACCCTGAATTCTGCCCCCCGAGGAATTCTGGGTGACCGGCTGTTTCGTAGTACTCAGAATTCTGTCATTCCTTCTTAAATCACTCATCTGAGCTCCCAATACTTCACCAATCCAAGTTAGATTAGTTTTCTGTGAAGAATTCAGGGTGACCGGATATTCCGCAGTACCCTGAATTCCATTGGTATCCCCCAATTTTTCTTCCTGAATTACAACCTTTTTCATAGCATTAGATATGCCATTTCAAGATAAACTAATCGCAGACTTTAGTGCAAGATCAATTAATTCATAGATAACATTCTTACCATGTTTCTTAGACTCCAATTCCTCTTCTAAGTCTTCCGATTGAGTGTTGTTTGATCGAATATCCATATCATGATCATTTTTCTGCTGTTGTGAGCTATCTTTTGTGTTCTTCCTTGGCCTTCCCCTTCCTCTTCCTCGTGGTGCCGTTGAATTCATCGTTCTCCGACGAGGGAAACCTTTCCCTAGAGAGAGAAGAGAGAGGTAATATTATTATTATTTATTAATAAGAGAGTATATTATTATTATTATTATTATTATTATTTTGCAAGAAATTTATGACTCCTTTATTCATCCAATAGGAACAAACAAAAGAGCCTAGCTTACAAAAATGATCAATCTTTAGCTAGTGAACAACTAAGACTAAAGCCATCTTCTACTTAAATCATAATTACATTCTTTTAACCGAATAAAAATTTCAAACTTAATCTGATGAAGAATGGATTCAGTTGTATGAACTCTACTATCAAAAATTCGACTGTTTCTCTCTGACCAAATGTAGTAAGCATCTGCAGCCAAACAGGCAATAAACCATTTGTGTTTCCAATGCTTAGTTCTTTCCCTTCCTGCACACCACCTCATTTCAAGGCCTATCTTCATACTTCTTCCCCTAACCTGCATCCAATCCAAGAGCCCCTTCCAGACTTGGCATGAAAACTCACACTCAAAAAATAAATGAGCATTAGTTTCACAAGCTTTAAAACAAAGAACACATATGTTCACAATGACCATCCCTCTCCTCTGCAATGCATCAATTGTAGCCAGTTTTCGCTGATAAGCCAAAGTAAAAATAATGTTATGCTTAGGCAAGATGTGCTTCCCTTGCAACAGCTTCAACTCACCATGCTTCTGATATTTCCTTCTGAACCATTCGTAGGCACCACCAACTTTAAATTCCCCACCCTTAGTCCATTCCTGTAAATGCCTGCTATTAAAGGTTCCAGTAAACCTGTCCATCTTATGCACCTCCCAGATTGTCCTAGGGCCTAAGACATAAATCTTATTCCACAAAGAACAATGGTCATTTCCATCCTGAATCAGTTTGCAAAACTTATGCACCATCAAAGCTCTATTCCATGCCCAAAAATTCATGATATCAAAGCCCCCTTCCTCCCAAGGAACACAAATACTATCCCAACTCTTTGTGTAGACATCCACATTTTGACTGCCAGGTGTCTATAGCAGTTTTCAAAAAACACCCGATGATGATCGGACGCTAACGTGTTTCTACGCGCTCGGATATGGGCTCAAAACCATTAGTTGTTGGCTTAAGCACTTACGGAGTGAAAATCTCACAAAACAGACCTCAAATCCAGGCCCAGTGGGTCGTTTCTTGATGGTGAGGATTGTCGTCTATCCTACCGGTCAAATATATAACCAACTAATCCTAACGGTAGCCAGGGTAAGTCGGGTCGTGTCCGCGGAGACGGTAATGTAATGTCTAGACTACGGTCTACTTACAAACAAGGCTAAGTCACAAACAAACACAAAGAAATGATAATTGACAAATTATGATGGGAGAAGAGGTATGAACAAGACTAACAATGAATGAGCTATAACAAAAATTAATGAACAACTAAAGATTAACTAAGACAATAAACTAGAGAAGATGATGGACTAAAGAGATAGAGAATTCAAATATGGAAAAGAGAAGGGTTAGGTCGGGTTCATAAGCATAGTAGGATGATTGGGTAATCAAGGGTATAGGTGTCACTTAGTCACTAAGGTCGGTTTGCGCTCTCGCGCCAAAGCCAAAGTCCGCACTCTCGTGTCTAAGACTAGACCCGAACATTCATGCAAGATGCTACTCAAAACACAAAAATTCAACCACAAATTGAATACACAATGAGAAGGAGAGAGCAAACATGAGAAGCATTGGCCACTACTACCCATACAAGCAATACAACAAACACATGGTGTGCCCAATGAGTGACTAGCAACAAATGAACCACCTTTACCCACAATCAAGCCCTAATCACCCATAATCCACACTTAATCCCCCTACTAACCCCACAAGGAATCTACTCACTCATTATCAAGATAACAATAACATAAACAAGAGGAAACATCACAAACATCAAAACATCCATAATGAACAAACAAGAACAATAAACAATAATCAAAGATTAAAACTTGATGATAAAACAAAGATTAAGAGAAAAGAAATTATACCCACTACAAGAGGATGAAAAAGATATGAACTTGAATTAATAAGAAACCCAAATAAAACTCCAAGGTTGTCAAGCTTGGAAATAATCTTCAAGAATCTCCTTAATACAAGACTAATTACTTGATTAAACTAAGATTAACTAAAGATTAACTAGAGATGATGAGAGGCTAATTAGGGTTTTGAATGCTTAAGAGAGGTCTAAAATAATCTAGGGTAAAGTATGGTGCTTAAACAATACAAGGGAGGAGTATTTATAGGGTTACAAGAATGAAGGAGGAAGACAAAAGAGTCACGCGGCTACAGCTGGGCCATCCCGTCCGGGACGAGATGGTCCCGTCCGGGACGGAGTGGTCCCGACCGGGACGGATTGGTCCCGCCCGGGACGGACCCAAAACAGAACCATTGCATTTAGTGCACCTCATCCCGGACGGGATGAGGTCCTTCCCGTTGGGGATGGGTCTTGTAGGCCTCTAATATGATCTTTAAGGTCCCTCCTTGCTTCTCATGTGTTTCTCATCGATTCTCGGGGCTCGGGATCGAGTCCTAGGGGCTCGGGATCGGGTCTCGAGGTCTCGGGATTGAATCCACGGCATCGAGTGATCGTTCCTTCTCTTCGTTGGCTCCAAAAAGTGTATGTATTGAGTCGGAATCGCTCCAACTCTTCATGAATGGTCTCGGGAACCTGAAACGAACTAGAGGAAGCATAAGTAGCCCATGAACCGCTCCCAAGGAGCGATTCCGCAAGGAAAAAGGGACCAAAACACGACAAACTAGGCACTACAAACTACACTTATCAACTCCCCCACACTTAACCCTTACTCGCCCTCGAGTAAGCACAAACTAACTACTAAACTAGCCGAGCGGGTATTAGCGCACCCTAAGCCCTTTCAACTCACGCGAGAACACTTAGAGGATAAGTGCTCTCCGCAAGGCAAGTGAGGTCTTGCGACAAAACCGTGGATGCAACCGGACACAAAAACACATAAACAAACAAACATACAAACAAACAAACAAAAAGGTTGCACCCGAAAAGAAACGAATACCGCTTCCATCTAAAAAGCGGTGAAAGAAGCACCGGTTTAGGACTCAAGGCAAGTGACAACGTTCCCAATCTAGCAATACAAACCAAAATGGACCAAACCCTAATAGTATGACGACAAAGCAATAAAAACGTTGGTAACTTACCTAGGTTCCTCCTAACCTTCTAAGAGCGTACTACGGGACGATCGGCGGGATGGAAAAGGGATGAACCACGGTGTTAGTCGACACTGTATGTAAGTGAAACCCCGCCCCCTTTAGGAATGAGCCAAGAGGGTCGTCCCATGCCCAAAACCGCCCAACTAGTCCAAGTAAAAAGGTGGATATGATTGCAAAATAAGGGAAGACCGACCACTACCGCTATCATCCTTCCTAGGGACTCGGTCCTTTGGTAGGCTCTTCACGGTAGTGATCGGAAAAAGGCTTATTTTAGAGATGTGGGGAGTATTTTTGTGAGACGGTTTTCTTTTGGCATTTTTCTTTCTTTTGCATTTTTGCTTTGTGTGTTGCTATGCCATTTCTTTTTCATCTTTTGTATTTTCTTTTTGGCTTTTTGTGCCTTTTTTTTTTCTTCAATCTTTTCTTTCTTTCTTTCATTTTCTTTCTTTTTCTTTTCTTTGCCCTTTTTGTTGTAGGCATTTCTTTTTGCAACTAAGAAAGAGGTTTCAACAATTTGCAACTTTATTTCGTGGATATGTGTAGGAGGTAGGGGAATGGGTAAGTCGGGGGTCGCGATTTCCCTTCAAACCCACAAAAAGGGGAGAACTTGGACTAATCAAACAATTTCGTACACGGTCACCTAAGGGACGGGACTCGGCAACCAAGGCCTTTTCACACCGTGGGTGGTCATAATGGTCAAAATGCAAATCCTGTAGTAAATCCCTAGTAAGTTAGGTGGACTCAAGGTAAGAAACGAACGAAATCATTGATTTAGGGTCATTCTACTAGACTAAAGTCCAAGACTCGATTCGTACTACTAGAAAGGGAAAGTAAAGACTTGCACACTAGCCTCTAAACCGGGTTTTCGAAAACCGTTTATACACTAGACACAAGTACACACCACAAAACAAAGACACGACAAAAACGAAAGAAAAAGAGACAAAAGGCAACAACACAAAACAAATCAAAACAAACATACAAAGAGAACAAACACCACCCCGAATTTCTAAATATGCAACCAATCAACCTCAAATCTTTACAAGGCTCCACCCGAGCACACATCATCACAAATATCCTCCACACTCCACAAGAGAAAAGAGAAAAAGGGATGAAAGATGTTACCGGATGTCTTAAAAGCTCTCCAAAGCTATCGGCGATTAAGCAACCTATAAGGAAAAAGGGAGGCAAAACACGCACAACACAACAAATATACGACATAACGTCACAAAAGGAGAACACACAAAAGAAAATCTTTTTGATTTTTGAGAAAAAATTTCAAATTTTTAGGGTTTTTAAAGATTTTTCGAAAAAACTACGAAAACAAAACTAACTATGATAGAATATCGCTCCCCCACACTTAAGCCGAGCAATGTCCTCATGCTCGACCGTAGTGCATGGAGACGAAAAAAAAGAAATTACGAAAAAAAAGCTAAAAATCAAAAAGAAAAGTGGAGAAAATGGTAGAATGTGTCCGGCCGGGGTGTAGTCAAGTCACCATGGGCCGAGACAAGAAAAGATATGGATGTGGGAGGAAATAAAAAGAAAGAAATAAAAGGAAATGGGAGGGGAGGACTAGGTGTAATCAAGTCACCTAGCCCGGATTCCGCCTAAATCCGACTAAATCCTACAAAAAGGGTGAAAATCTTGTAAAATTTGGATTTTTTCAAATGACTCTCGATGTAGTCAAGTCATCGAGAGTCGGGAGCAACCATTACCAAGGCCACGAGGGCCACCATGACACCAAATTGTATAAGGGGAAGGGAATAAACAAATGAAGACAAGCTATAAAAGACGGAAAAGAAAGGATAGTTGCCGTACCATGCGGTTAGCAACTCACTCGCTCCCCGGCAACGGCGCCAAATTGATGGTGAGGATTGTTGTCTATCCTACCGGTCAAATATATAACCAACTAATCCTAACGGTAGCTAGGGTAAGTCGGGTCGGGTCCACGGAGACGGTAATGTAATGTCTAGACAACGGTCTACTCACAAACAAGGCTAAGTCACAAACAAACACAAAGAAATGATAATTGACAAATTATGATGGGAGAAGAGGTATGAACAAGACTAACAATGAATGAGCTATAACAAAAACTAATGAACAACTAAAGATTAACTAAGACAATAAACTAGAGAAGATGATGGACTAAAGAGATAGAGAATTCAAATACGGAAAAGAGTAGGGTTAGGTCGGGTTCATAAGCATAATAGGATGATTGGGTAATGAAGGGTGTAGGTGTCACTTAGTCACTAAGGTCGGTTTGCGCTCTCGCGCCAAAGCCAAAGTCTGCACTCTCATGTCTAAGACTAGACCCGAACATTCATGCAAGATGCTACACAAAACACAAACATTCAACCACAAATTGAATACACAATGAGAAGGAGAGAGCAAACATGAGAAGCATTGGCCACTACTACCCATACAAGCAATACAACAAACACATGGTCTGCCCAATGAGTGACTAGCAACAAATGAACCACCTTTACCCACAATCAAGCCCTAATCACCCATAATCCACACTTAATCCCCCTACTAACCCCACAAGGAATCTACTCACTCATTATCAAGATAACAATAACATAAACAGGAGGAAACATCATAAACATCAAAACATCCATAAAGAACAAACAAGAACAATAAACAATAATCAATGATTAAAACTTGATGATAAAACAAAGATTAAGAGAAAAGAAATTATACCCACTACAAGAGGATGAAAAAGATATGAACTTGAATTAATAAGAAACCCAAATAAAACTCAAAGGTTGTCAAGCTTGGAAATAATCTTCAAGAATCTCCTTAATACAAGACTAATTACTTGACTAAACTAAGATTAACTAAAGATTAACTAGAGATGATGAGAGGCTAATTAGGGTTTTGAATGCTTAAGAGAAGTATAAAATAATCTAGGGTAAAGTATGGTGCTTAAACAATACAAGGGAGGAGTATTTATAGGGTTACAAGAATGAAGGAGGAAGACAAAAGAGTCACGCGGCTAGAGCTGGGCTATCCCGTCCGGGACGAGATGGTCCCGTCCGGGACGGAGTGGTCCCGACCGGGACGGATTGGTCCTGCCCGGGACGGACCCAAAACATAACCATTGCTTTTAGTGCACCTCATCCCGGACGGGATGAGGTCCTTACCGTCGGGGATGGGTCTTGTAGGCCTCCAATATGATCTTTAAGGTCCCTTCTTGCTTCTCATGGGTTTCTCATCGATTCTCGGGGCTCGAGATCGAGTCCTAGGGGCTCGGGATCGGGTCCCGAGGTCTCGGGATCGTATCCAAGGCATCGAGTGACCGTTCTTCTCTTCGTTGGCTCCAAAAAGTGTATGTATTGAGTCGGAATCGCTCCAACTCTTCATGAATGGTCTCGGGAACCTGAAACGAACTAGAGGAAGCATAAGTAGCCCATGAACCGCTCCCATGGAGCGATTCCGCAAGGAAAAAGGGACCAAAACACGAAAAACTAGGCACTACAAACTATACTTATCATTTCCAGTCAAACAAGACTAATTTGGGTCAAAATCGACACCAGAAATAAAACCGACTTTTAGCGATTGGGTCAACCCCAGTCAAAGTCGTTTCCGAGACATACAAAAAATAGCCACATAATCATCAAAAAGTCTAGCCCAAACACCAAGCCCATCAAATACCAAACTCAAGGCCAAAATACTGGACCCGTGCGACCCAGCTGACCCACTCGATCGAGTGCTCAGCCCACACGATCGAGTGGGCCCTCGTTCAAGCCCGGCTGCTGACGTTTGGGCCACTCGACAAAGTCAAGGGGCTACTCGGTCGTGTAACCCTAGCCGGGGGTGCATAGCCTAGCCTATATATGTAATCCTCTAGAAATTCTAACGCAATACAGTGGCGGAAACACTGTAGAAGTTGGAATATAACACACTGTAACTATGTCTTGATTAAATAAAAACAGTAAGTCAATACATAAGCCATAAAATAAAAAATAGCTACAAAATAAAAATATAATAGAATCCATAAAATGGGTTTTAACAATCCATAATACAGTGATCTTATTAAAACAAGGAGGATCCACAACTGCTCGCTAGCCCTCCTGAAGGGAAACACATATACCTGCCATGTTTAAAAAAACATAACAACCACAATCAGTGGGGAGCAACGTCAACGTTCTCCCAGCCGTATAACAGGATTTTAAAACTATAATTGTAATTATAGAAATATAGTAAAAACGGAAAATAGTAAAAAAGCATAATAAAAATAAGCTTTCAGTGAAGAATTTCACGTATCGAAACAATATAATAAAAAGTGAGTTTTCCGGAGAAAACAGAAAACATTTGCCAACCTGCGAACCAAATTATACCGATAATAACAAAATATTCAAAATGGTGTTATGGATAGGATTAGTGTAGACGGCTAGACTTTCAGTAGAAGAATACTAAAACTAGTTTCGAGAACTTAGTTCAAACAAATCAAACCTCGATCTCTAACTAGGCTACTCAACCATAATAGGACGGCGACTTATAAATGCGTGGCCCTAGTTTAAGATGATATGTACACCCCTCTCGAGCACCATAAATACTCAGTTCAACTCGACGACGTCTTACACTGCGAGGCACGAGCTTAAAAAAATATACACACACTCGCGAACACCATATATGCTCGGTTCAACAACCAGTATGCCCCATAAAGACACATAACCCTTATAGTTGATGGCAAAAACGTAAACCCCAGAATATATTACTCTAACCTCACGCTTGTCCTTATTCCATAACTCCAAAACAAAGACATTATCGATATTTAAAAGATATAATCATTAAAATAATAAGAGAACAAAAGGAGTAACCATTATATTCTAAAAGAGGAAACTTTCTATTTTAGGAAACTTCTATTTTTAGAAACTTTACTAAAAATAGCATCATTTCAAAATATCAAAAATATTAGTTTATACTAATACAACATTTTTAGTAAACAATATAGATTTATAAAACTAATACTTTCGGCCTTAACGATATTAATTATCAAAGTGAGAGCATTTAGGTTTATGAAATTATTAAAATATCTTCCAAGTGTTTATTAAATGAATAAAAATGTCTTAAACATTTTAATGCTACTAATCAGGGTGTTTTCAAAGTTTATAAAATTAAAATTCCCTAATTATTAATAGTTTCGACAAAACGAACATAAATAGGATTTTACGGCAAATGCCAAATTAAATACTTTAATGTCTTTTATTTAATTAAACCAATGAACATATTTAGAGTATGTTAAGGGATGATTTAATTCTTAAAGTTTCAGATTTGAATATTTTCAAAATTTCTGGAAAAATAATTCTTTTAGGTAAGACGAAGCATTTTAACGACAAATCGTAATTTTGTCCAAAAACCATTACTGTTAATTAAAGACTTTAATAAATAGTACAAAAATTACGTAAAATAGCAAAAGTATATTTTTGGACATTCTGTCCAGAAAATAAAATTTTCCAGAATTCTTAAACTCGGTTTTTAAAGGGGTTTTCTCGTTAATCGTCTAATCTCGACAATAACAATTAATAAAAATAGTGATTACAAAACGATTTAAGTATTAATATCCAAAAATTATTATTAAACATAAAAATCATGATTTTACAGAATCTACCATTTTTTCCATATTTCCAAAAACTCCAGATTTAATAAATCCCATTAAAATTGTCTTTAAAACCCGTTTTCACAATTAACGATTTCATTAATAAAACTTATCGTTTCTAACATTTTATTAAAGCACTAAAAATCATAAAATTACATTTTATTATGAAATCATCAGAATCACATTTTTTTCCAGATTTAAACAACAGACCAGAAATCAAGAATTTAAACGACAAACACGGTTTTAACGATAAAACGATGATTTAAAGTGATTAATTAATTAATCAACTTAACAATTCAGAAATATTATGAAACAATTCAGAAAATTCTATTTCATCAGAAAGTTTCACCATGTCAAAAATCAAATTAAAATAAAATGTTTAAGTGCAAGAACTAAAAATCGGCTTTTAATCGTTTTTGTCCGGAAACGGTAATAATTCAATAATCGATAACTAAAATATCTGAAAAATACTAAATTATTAAAAATCAACAAAAACATCATTTTTACAGAATATAAAAATATATTACATGTTTAGGCCGAATATTACGATTTTACGAATTAATATGACGATTTAATCGTTAATCTTGTAAAAGCGATAAAAATACCGAAACATACAAATTTTCAACTTAAAAATTTTTTCCAGATTATATGACATATATATATCATCAAAAACAAAAATATAAAAATATACATCCAATTACACAAATAAAATCATGCAATACCGAGTAACATCGACGTTACCTCTAACCCAAATCCGTGTTGATTATAAATTCGTCGGCTTCGGGATCAACCATGAATCCTAATTCACAGGATATACATGGTACAAAAATACCATGAGAAAACTAAATGAATCAAGGTAAATAACGATCGAAAATAACATCGATTATTACCTTAACGAATGGAAAAGAAAATCGATAATTTAGAAGATGAAAATACGACGATCAAAGCTTGATTATGGATGAAAATGGCTGCTGAAAATGGGCAAGAACACCGGCCAAAAAGAGGGAGAAAGAAGAGGTTTTTGTTAAAATTAAATTGATGTAAAAATGAATAAGAAAAATATGAAAGGATGGTGGATGAATGAAGCATTAAAATTGATAAAAACAATGTGAATTTAGTCTTAAAATTTCAGCCAAAATGAATGTGATGGTAGCATGAAAAGTTTGTAATTTAAGCATGTAAATCAATTAAAGAGAAAAATATCTTTTTACTTAAAGTTTAAACACAAAGTGTTATGATAAAAGTTGTAATCAAATGTTTACTACATGGTGTCACGGTCCAAAAAGGTCTCTTTTTAGTTGTAGGTTGATAAAAATAAGAATCATAAAATTATTAAAAGCATTTCAAATGTATTCGAATAAACCGCGCGTTCGAAAATAATTATTTACGGAACTTCGTAATGAAATCATTAAAGGCAAAATTTTCATAAATAAAATATTTTTTAGTTGAAAATATATAAATATATCTAGACATTTGTAGGAAAAGGAATAGCTTAAATCAGAGTTTAAAAACGTTAATTCGTAGAGAATTAGAATTCCTCGCAGAAAAATAATTAGTTTACGAAGAAAATCAAATAAATAGATTTAAAAGAATTAAAATCTTTCAAAATAAAAATAAATACCATTAGACTCAAAAATGAAAATAGAGCTTGGAATAATGATGAAACATAAGGCCGAAATGTGACAGAGTTATGACGAAGTCATAACGGAAATGATAAAAATGCTAGAAAATCGGCGGGTGTTACAATCCTCCCCACTAAAAGAAAGTTTCGTCCTCGAAACTGAGAATAAGCAGAAGGGAATCAAGATTAGCCCACTCGAAAAGATGAGGATACAAATTTGTATAAGAACTTGCTTTAAAAGAATATTTAATAACTTTCAAAGTGATACGAAATCGAACGCAAATATCTATTCCAAGAGAAACAGGGCTAAGCTACTCGGAGTTTAAAATCTTCTAAATTAGTGAAATCGTAAAGTAAAGTTATTTGATAAAATAACGACGCTAAATAGCATTTGTAACGAGCTTGAAGAAAATAGGGTAACCAAAACATTTTCAAAACAAAAGTAAAACAATTTGATTAAGAAATTCGAAAATGTTTATTTTATTTTTTTATGAAGAAACAAAATTTAGTTCGGAGAAATGAAATTTTGTAGTTAGTAAAAATCGAACCAGTCGTCAAATATTTTCAATAACAGATTCAAATGTCCACCAACAATAAAACGAAAACTAATTTCAAAGTTAAAATTTCGAAAATGTTATCAAAGTAATTATGAAAGTTTTCAAAAATATTATCAAACTTGAATATACAAAATAATTTCGACAATGTTTTAAATTATCCTATAGAAATTGAAGTATTTGGAAATATTAAAGTCTTCATAAAATTCCGATCGCTTGAAAATCAAAAATTGAAATAATTTAAGATGAATTATTAATGCATTTTGAAGCGGATCTAAATATAAATATCAACCAAAGATAAAACAAAAGTGAAGTATAAAGTTCTTAAATTATAATTCAAAAATTATTAAATTTCACGACATCCAAAAAGTTTAAGTTAGTCAAACTTTTTACAAAACGGGCAAAATCACAATTAGAAATTATAACTAAAAATGTTAAAATTTTACGATAATTCATTTTTTTTAAACAAGTCAAACTTTTTATAAAAATAGGAAGTTCGAAAAAAATGGTCAACGGATAAAGAGAACAAGGATAAATAAATTAAAAATAAGAGCTTACAAATTCGACAGAGGTCGAAGGGATTAGCAGCAGATGCGGTAACAGAATTCAAGAGAAGCACAATAGAAGGCGGAGTTTAGAGTCAAAAAGAACTCTCAAGGATTATAGAAGAAATTAACCATCTCCAGATTCCGGACACGATTCTCACAAACACGGTTCCCAATTGGCCCATCAACTACGCTAAGTCCAATATCGGTACAGGGTGGTCCTACTCAATCTACAACCTCCAAAATTATCAACTTCCATAGCCTCCAAAATTAAGTCTTACATACTTATATAAATTTTCAATTAGTATGGTAAGAATTCGCAAATGATTTAGACTAATCCATTAATTAAGATTTCAACGGTCATCAAAACATACCCAAACTGGTAATCACTAAGGCTCATAAATTCAAAGCTCAAAGTCCGAACTCGAGGTATACCTCAAATGTCTCGAGTAAGGAACACTAAATAAAATCCACCAATTAACAAGGTTCGGACACGAAAACTTCAAAAATGATCATCAACATATCTTCACATGATCAATAGACAGAGGTTAGGAAAGTACGCCAAACCTTAAACACACTCAGCCTGACATGTAACGACAGATACTCACATTTCCAAACGCGTCATTCGGCTAAGGTTTCTGAGAATTTCGTCAAATTTCATATCGTAACAGCGAAACCACTAAAATATTTATTAAATCAACGAAGCCACAATCTCGTTGGTCTAAGGGTACTGAACTGTAAATCCGTTAAGATGATAGGCATTAAGTAATCCTCAAATCAACGCGATAAATCTAACCTTTAATTGTGTAATATGTTTCTCTCCTTCAAGGTTAACAATGATCTATCCAAAATTTAGGTCATTCAACTTCAAAGTTTGTAGGTTACAACCTTACATCAACGATCCACGAAATAATCCTTAAGAAACACGGGAAATCTATGTCCACCAAAATTTCTAACGACATTAATGAAAACCTTTAATGGTACCACAACACTCAGGCTAACATTTTAAACGATACTCTAAGATCCCAAATATTCATGATGCATCCACCAAATAAGCATTAGGTAAGAATCCCAAAGTGATATTATTATTTACACTTGATTAGGTTCTATGTTGGGTATTAGGTATCCATCAAAATATGATATAATTCTCACTATCTAATAATTTACTCAACTCTTAGTCCTCTCTACGATCAAGTAATTCTTGACCCAAGTTTGAGCAATTTCTATGGTATAATCCTAATTCCATTAATCAACTAATACCATTCAAATCAATTCCTCAAAAGCTCACTAGATTAGATAGCAGGGCACAACTCACAATCCTCAAACCATTAGTAATAAAAAGTTAACTAAACCTCCAACATATTACTTCTAAAAAGGTTCACTAAGACAGAATTTGGTCTAACCAAAGAATCTCAAAAGGGATGATGGTAAAGTAGAAGAATAGAACAAGGACTTACCAAAAAAAATAAAGATGAGAATATAAGAGAAGAATTGGGAAAAACAGATGGTGGAAGATGAAAGAAAAGAATCAATGATCCTAGATACTTAAGATCATGAACCAGAGAAGAATTTTTGGGCCGGCAGAGTTCATTGGGGAACTCGTTGGATTTCTTCAATTTCGAGTAGAGGAACAAGCACACTAGTATTGAGTCGCTCCATCTGGATCCAAAGTGATTTCACATCTGAGTCTACTGCACCATGATGGAACTGGGATCTACTCTTGACCATTTGGCCTGTAGCTTGAGAAAACTGAATTGGGCCTGGAAAGTCACCATTTGTATCTTTCTTAGAGCACCAAGTTGTCCACTCGAGTCAGCAGGCGTTGAGAGTGTTAGGTAGGTCTTGTCCCAATTTGGAGCAGCATCACGTCAACATCTTGTCCACTCATCATCTTCTTTGACATATAAAACAAATATTCAATGCTAATCATTGAGTTTCAGAAACATGAAGACTAATCAAATAAGTCCTTACTTGTTTCTACCCATCTCTAATAATATTTTTATTTACTATTTAAATAATTTACTGGTATTTTCCTTAATTTCAGGAGTAAGCGTTGGGAGCAGTGATGCTCTGATACCAACTGTAATCCCCTAGAAATTCTAACGCAATACAGTGGCGAAAACACAGTAGAAGTGGGATTATAACACACTGTAACTATGTCTTGATTAAATAAAAACGGTAAGTCAATACATAAGCCATAAAATAAAAAATGTCTACAAAATAAAAATATAATAGAATCCATAAAATGGGTTTTAACAATCCATAATACAGTGATCTTATTAAAACAAGTAGGATCCACAACTGCTCGCTAGCCCACCTGAAGGGAAACACATATACCTGCAATGTTAAAAAAAACATAACAGCCACAATCAGTGGGGAGCAACGTCAACGTTCTCCCAGCCGTATAACAGGATTTTAAAACTATAATTGCTATTATAGAAATATAGTAAAAACGGAAAATAGTAAAAAAGTATAAAAAAATAAGCTTTGAGTGAAGAATTTCACGTATCGAATCAATATAATAAAAAATGTGTTTTCCGGAGAAAACAGAAAACATTTGCCAACCTGCGAAACAAATTATACCGATAATAATAAAATATTCAAAATGGTGTTATGGATAGGTTGTAACACCCCCGTTTGTCCAAGAGCCTTAACTAGGCATTCCCGGATAAATGGAAGCGTTACCATCTCGGGTAACCGAGGCAGTAGTCCCATCACAAACACAACCGAGTTTAATAGATTATTGAAAGGATGCAAACCAAGTTCGAGAACTAAATATGGTTACAAAAAAAATCCAAAACGACTATATGAATTAAACGGTCTATTAAATACTATTAACGGAAGCATGCTAAGAGTATAATAGTGATGGGCACGCACTCCCTTCCCGAACAACAATTCCTTTCAGTTAAGCACACATCCATGGTCCATATCTACATCAATACTCTGCTCCCCAAAAGACCGAAAATGTCAATTGGATCGTCGCAGGCCCCAAATAAATAGGGTGACAATTTAGAGACAGAAAACGGTTAGAACATGCTAACATTAAAATACAAGCACGGAATGTAAAACATTCAGTCTCAATCATCTCAATACCATCATAGATCGGTATCAATCAATAATATTATCTCCTTATTCTCAGTACTATACTGTACCAATAAATTATGTTATACTACTCAATGGACCTCCCCGCCAGGATTTCGCTACACTATCCAATGAGCCTCCCGGTCAGGATTTCGCTACACTACTAAATCTCATCCATATCAATCTTATATCATAAATACATAGCTCGTACGACATTATAATATTAACATATTCCAAGTAAGGAAAAACCTTACCTATTTAGCAGGTCACCACAGTGTCGGTAGTATATATATCACCACGGAGAATCTACGAAGTCCGAACCTAATGAAATATTATATACATAAATTAATAATGACCCTAACGGCGTAATTAAATTATAACATGAAATCGACTCTGACCTACCTAAATCATGAAATGAGATTAACCAGACCCTAAATAAAGTAATAATGAAATTAACCCGACCTAATAAAAGTAAAAATGAAACTGCTCTGACTAACTACACAATCCTAGCACATTAGCCGACACAACTTAGGCCACCTAGTCAACTAAGTCACACAATAACAACAAACGTCCCAATAACATTACGACAACAACATCTTTTTTTTCTTTTTGCCAGCAAAGAAAAAGCATCGGATTACATGCTGTTTGGGTTCTCAGAACCCATATTACATCCTTTATTGAATTTAAAAGCGACATCATAAACCATAACTAATAAAACATAAATAGAACCGATACGACAACAACATCAACAGCCTCGAGTACTCTACATCGACAACCCGATACGGCAACAACACGAAACTGTAAGAACCATATTAACGCAACTCCAACAACATCCTCAGGATGCACCAACATCAACCCGTAACGGTAACAAACGTACACCGACAACCATAGTTGTAGGGGAACACTCACGGTAGCCTCACGACAAGCAAGACCAGCACCACGCTTGACAACCGCCATACCACGATCCCCGACCACCACTATTTCGAATAACAAAACAACCTACGATACTAAAACAAAGTCGACAACATAAACATACCTAAGAATGTGTTCACGATCATGATTGATGGCCAGATTCGGCTCGACTCAATCCTGTGATTTCTTATTGTTTCTTCTGCTCGCCATGTGTGTACGTGGGTAAGATTATGTAAGGGCTGTCGTGGGATGATCGTGGGGTTAGAGACGATGAAAAAGTGTGCGGCGTGAAAGCTTGAGGAGGGAGATGGTGTGTGCGGTTAATTAGTAGTAATAGGTTTTTAAGTGGACATTTAAAAAGTGTTATAGGAAGTGTGGTTAATCATACGAATTTTAGGTGTGTGAGGCCCACTTTTGGGTTGGGTTTTTACTTACTTGCTTGGGATTAAACGGGTTAATAAGACTCTTTTGTTCGAGATAGATTTTTATGTCTAATCCGACTGGACTTTCTTGACTCGGGTTTGACTTATATATAAATTACGGGTATTAGTAAAGGATAAAAGTAACGGGTCAAACAGTAATACATTCTACCCATAGAAGAGACCCGTGATAACATAAAATACAAGTATTAAAATATGGGTTATTACAATCTACCTTCCTTATAAGGAACTTCGTCCCGAAGTTCACCTTCCCCCCTACGGAACTATCTTCCTATTAACGAAGCACGAAAACAATAATCTATACGATACTAGCATAAATAGGCTGTTACATTCTACCCTCCTTAAAAACAAGGTTACGTCCCCGTAACCGAAGTAATTACCTGATCGAAGAGATGAGGGAAACGTTTCTGCATCGATGCTTCTGTTTCCCAAGTGGCCTCCTCAAAATTATGATTAGACCACAAAACCTTGACAAGAGCTGTTTCTCCTCCCCTGGTTTTCCGAACTTTTCGGTCTAAAATTTCCTTGGGAACCTCCTCATAAGTAAGAGAATCATCTAACTGGATCGTCTCGGGTTCAATAATGTGAGACGGGTCACTCAAATATTTCCTCAACTGGGAAACATGAAACACCTTATGGACTTTATCGAGAGCTGGGGGAAGTGTTAACCGATACGCCACCTCCCCTATCATATCCAAAATTTCATACGGCCCAATAAACCTTTGGCTCAACTTGCCTTTCTTCCTGAACCTCATAACCCCTCTCATAGGTGACACTTTCAACAAGACCTTATCACCCACAGCGAACTCAACCTCTCGGCGGTGGAGATCAGCATAGCTCTTCTGACGATCCTGTGCGGCTCGCATCTTCTGTCGGATACATGTACCTGCTCGATCATCTTCTGAATCATGTGGGGCCCCAGCACTACCGCGTCGGCCTTCTCGTCCCAACATACCGGGCTCCTACAATTCCTCCCATATAAAGCTTCAAACGGTGCCATCTGAATGCTAGCATGGTAGCTGTTGTTGTAAGAGAACTCAATCAAATCCAGTCGATCCTCCCACGAACCTCGAAATTCCAATGCACATGCCCGCAACATATCTTTCAGAGTCTGTATGGTCCGTTCTGTCTGACCGTCAGTAGCAGGGTGGAATGCGGTACTCATCTTCAATCGTGTACCCAAAGATTCTTGCAGCTCCTGCCAAAACTTTGATATGAATCTCGAATCACGATCTGACACAATATCTCTAGGTACTCCATGTAATTTCAGAACATGTCTCCTATAAACCATTGCTAGTTCGGCCTTACTCCACGTATCCTTCATTGGCACGAAGTGAGCCGACTTGGTGAGTCGATCTACTACCACCCAAATCATATTATTCCTCTTTGGGGTTCTCGGCAAACCTACAATGAAATCCATGGAAATGGAGTCCCACTTCCACTCAGGCACCTGTAAGAGTTGCAGCTTACCCTGTGGTCGTTTGTGTTCACTCTTGACCTTTTGACAAGTCAAACATCTGGACACAAACTCGGCCACTTCTCTCTTCATGTTATCCCACCAGAATGTCTTCTTCAAATCCTTATACAGTTTGTCCCCACCCGGATGTACTGAGTAAGGACTACAATGCGCCTCGGTCATGATTTTCCTCCTTAATTTTCCTCCTTCTGGGACCCACCACCTGCCATTAAACCTGAGGCTCCCGTCTGGGTGAATGGTGAGATTTGAGGGTTCACCTCTCTCAATACGGGCTCGCCACATTACATACTTCTGATCCAAAAACTGCTCTTCTCGTATTTCGGCGTACAACTAGGGTTGAATCGCCAAGTCCGACATTGCTTCCCCTTTCCTTATCATATGAATCCCCATCTGTTGCACTTCATTCCTTAGCTTCAATCTGGACATATTCAAACATAGAGAATGCACCGATTTTCTGCTTAGGGCGTCGGCCACCACGTTTGCCTTTCCTTCGTGGTACAAAATCTCCATATCATAATCTCCGATCAGCTCTATCCATCGCCTCTGCCGCATATTCAGCTCCTTTTGTGTGTAGATGTACTTCAAGCTCTTGTGGTCTGAAAACACCTTGAATGTTGCCCCATACAGATAATGTCTCCATATTTTCAGAGCAAACACCACTGCCCCAAGTTCTTGGTCATGAGTTGGGTAGTTCTCTTCGTAAGTCTTCAGCTGACGTGAAGCATACGCAATGACTTTGCCATTCTGCAATAGTTCACAACCCAACCCATTTTTCGATGCATCAGTGTACACCTCAAAATTTTCGCTCCCTTCGGGTAAGACAAGGATTGGTGTTGTAGTCAGACGCTCCTTCAAGGTCCGGAATGCTCTCTCATAGTTTTCATGCCACCTGTACCGAATCTCCTTCTTCATAAGGTTGGTCAACGGTCTTGCTATCTTTGAGAAGTCCTTCGCGAACCTTCGATAGTACCCGGCTAACCCCAAGAAACTCCGAACCTCTGCCACATTCTTTCGTGCTTGCCACTTTGAAACAGCTTCGATCTTGCTCGGGTCTACAGATACACCCTGTTTCGAAATCACGTGTCCCAAAAATGCGATCTTCTCCAACCAGAACTCGCACTTTGATAACTTAGCGTACAACTGGTTGTCTCGGAGTAGTTGCAATACGATCCACATATGCTCTGCATACTCTTCCCGATTCCTTGAATAAACCAAGATATCATCGATAAACACCACCACGAACTGGTCCAAGTAGGGCCGAAAAATTCGGTTCATCAAATCCATGAAGACGGCAGGAGCATTTGTTAGACCAAACGACATCACCACAAATTCATAGTGGCCATACCGAGTTCTGAATGCGGTCTTAGGGATATCTTTGTTCTTGACTCTCATCTGGTGATAACCAGACCTCAAATCAATCTTTGAAAAGATACCGGCCCCACTCAGTTGATCGAATAAATCATCAATACGAGGCAAAGGGTATTGATTCTTCATAGTGACACTATACAGTTCCCTGTAATCAATACACAATCTCATGCTCCCATCCTTCTTCTGCACAAACAAGACAGGAGCACCTCATGGCGATACACTAGGTCTGATATACCCCTTATCCATTAATTCTTCCAACTGCTTCTTTAGCTCGGTCAACTCCTTAAGCCCCATACGGTAGGGTGCCTTAGAGATCGGCCTCGTCCCTGGCTTCAGCTCAACACTGAAATCGACCTCTCGCCTTGGTGGTAGACCTGGGATCTCCTCTGGAAATACATCCCCAAACTCGCTCACTACAGGAATTGAATCAGAAGACAACTCCTCGTCTCGAGTATCCCGTACGTGGCACAAGAATAACGGACTTCCCTTCTTCAGATGGGTCTTCAGGCTAATAGCTGCTATGATCTTCATAGTTGGCTTCATCACAAAGCCTCTATAAGACACTCTAACGCCTTTCGGACCTCTTAAAGACACTTTCTTGAGGTTACAATCAATCTGGGCTTTAAACCGTCCCAACCAATCCATCCCCAGGATAATGTCAAAGTCATCTAGGGGAAACTCTATTAAATTAACTGGCAAATCAACCCCCCCAACTATCAGGGACACATTGCGAAAGACTCTTGTACACCTAACCGGTTTCCCCGAGGGTGTGATTATATCATCAGCTATGTTTTCAAAATCTATTAACCCCAAACTCGATACATGATCATAGGCTACAAATGAATGGGTTGCCCCAGAATCTAACAGAATAAAAGAAGGTTTCGAGTTAACGAGAAAGGTACCCGTGATAACTTGTGTGTCCTCTTCAACAGGTTGTTTCCCCATAGCAAAGAGCTTCCCAGTATTCTTACTCCCCTCAGGTGCCCCACCAACGGAATTAGTTGGCTTAGCGCATGCACTTGACTTAGTAGTGCTCCCAGACCCCTGATAGTAACTCCCTTGTGGGCGATTCCAGTTCCCCTGTGGTCGGTTCCCGTTTCCCTGGTACCGATTCCCTTGGTTAACACTTTCCGACCTTGTTACTGGGATAAAATTAGGGTTGCCCTGTTGTTGTCCTCCCTTCAACCGACATTCGTAAGCTCGGTGTCCCAGTTTCCCGCAGTGGTAACAGGTTATTAGTTGTCCATTGCAGTCCTTACCGGGGTGGTTGTAGTTGCACCACTTACAGTTGTAGTGCTGAACATCTTTCTTCCCGGTGTTGTAACTACCTCCTCTATAACTGTTCCCACCTGAGTATTGGGATCTCTGCCACTGAGATCGGTTATTTCCCCCTCTCTTTGCATCCCCCTGCACATCACCCTCAGACTCGGCTTTCCTCTTTTCACCTTTCTGACTGTTCAACTCCTTGATCGGCTATTCGCTCGGCGTGCCCGGCTCTCAGGTATACATCTTTCACATTGGCATTATTCCCCATGGGTAGCTTCTCGAGGATCCTAACAGACAGACCCCTCTCGAAGCGGGAAGCCAGAAGTTCAGAACTCAAATTGAGGTCGGCAGAATATGTGGCCAACTCCATAAATTTGTCGAAATAGTCCTCGACAGTCATATCTTCTGTCATGGTGAAACGATCAAATTCAGCTCTTTTTGCACTACGGATATGTTCTGGAAAGAATTCCGTCCTCAGAGCTTCCAAAACCTCAACGCTAATGGTGGCCGCGTCTGTCGTCGGTGGTTTCGGGGCGTTGATGTCAAAAGGGCATCGTTGGTTGCCTTTAAGCGCGCCATTTCCTCGGCACTCGGAGTGGATGGGGTAGACCCAGTAGCTCCTTCCTTTGACATGATTACTTCAAAACAACAATAACATACACATGAGCCTTAAATGCTCATACATCATAACAATACATTACTATTAACGTTGTAATTACTCATATCATTGTAAACATCACACTTATAACTACTCTTAAATTATGCAATTCAATGGAAATTCATTTCATCATCGCGGCCCATCCTATTCTACCCCCTCTCGATCTCACACGTGGTTACCGGGTCAAAACCAAAAGGGCTGGAAGTTAGTATGAGGACGTCTCCTCAACCAGAGATTTTAAGTGGGCTCCTAATGGTCTATCACCGGGATTCATTTTAAATTCCTATATTCTTTTATTCAGGCTCCAGAATCGATCGCTTTGATACCACTTTGTAACACCCCCGTTTATCCAAGAGCCTTAACCAGGCCTTCCCGGATAAATGGAAGCGTTACCATCTCGGGTAACCGAGGCAGTAGTACCATCACAAAACAGTACTAAAACACAACCGAGTTTAATAGATTATTCAAAGGACGCAAACCAAGTTCGAGAATTAAATATGGTTACAAAAAAAACCCAAAACGACTACATGAATTAAACGGTCTATTAAATACTATTAACGGAAGCATGCAAAGAGTATAATAGTGATGGGCACACACTCCCTTCCCGAACAACAATTCCCTTCAGTTAAGCACACATCCATGGTCCATATCCGCATCAATACTCTGCTCCCCAAAAGACCGAAAATGTCAATTGGATCGTCGCAGGCCCCAAATAAATAGGGTGACAATTTAGACAGAGAAAACGGTTAGAACATGCTAACATTAAAATACAAGCACGTAATGTAAAACATTCAGTCCCAATCATCTCAATACCATCATAGATCGGTACAAATCAATAATATCATCTCCCTATTCTCAGTACTATACTGTACCGATAAATTATGTTATACTACTCAATGGACCTCCCCGCCAGGATTTCGCTACACTATCCAATGAGCCTCCCGGTCAGGATTTCGCTACACTACTAAATCTCATCCATATCAATCTTATATCATAAATACATAGCTCGTACGGCATTATAATATTAACATATTCCAAGTAAGGAAAAAACGTACCTAATTAGCAGGTCACCACAGTGTCGGTAGTATATATATCACCACGGAGAATCTACGAAGTCCGAACCTAATGAAATATTATATACATAAATTAATAATAACCCTAACGACGTAATTAAATTATAACATGAAATCGTCTCCGACCTACCTAAATCATGAAATGAGATTAACCAGACCCTAACTAAAGTAATAATGAAATTAACCCGACCTAACAAAAGTAAAAATGAAACCGCTCTGACTAACTACACAATCCTAGCACATTAGCCGACACAACTTAGTCCACCTAGTCAACTAAGTCACACAATAACAACAAACGTCCCAATAACATTACGACAACAACATCTATTTTTTTCTTTTTGCCAGCAAAGAAAAAGCATCGAATTACATGTTGTTTGGGTTCTCAGAACCCATATTACATCCTTTATTGAATTTAAAAGCGACATCATAAACCAAAACTAATAAAACATAAACAGAACCAATACGGCAACAACATTAACAGCCTCGAGTACTCTATATCGACAACCCGATACGGCAACAACACGAAACTGTAAGAACCATATTAACGCAACTCCAACAACATCATCAGGACGCACCAACATCAACCCGTAACGGTAAAAAACGTACACCGACAACCATAGTAGTAGGTGAACACCCACGGTAGCCTCACGACAAGCAAGACCAGCACCACGCTTGACAACCACCATACCACGATCCTCGACCACCACTATTTCGAATAACAAAACAACCTACGATACTAAAACAAAGTCGACAACTTAAACATACCTAAGAATGTGTGCACGATCGTGATTGATGGCTAGACTCGGCTCGACTCAATCCTGTGATTTCTTATTGTTTCTTCTGCTCGCCATGTGTGTATGTGGGTAAGATTATGTAAGGGCTGTCGTGGGATGATCATGGGGTTAGAGACGATGAAAAAGTATGCGGAGTGAAAGCTTGAGGAGGGAGATGGTGTGTGCGGTTAATTAGTAGTAATAGGTTTTTAAGTGGACATTTAAAAAGTGTTATAGGGAGTGTGGTTAATCATACAAATTTTAGGTGTGTGAGGCCCACTTTTGGGTTGGGTTTTTACTTACTTGCTTGGGATTAAACGGGTTAAAACTCTTTTGTTCGAGATAGATTTTTATGTCTAATCCGACTGGACTTTCTTGACTCGGGTTTGACTTATATATAAATTACGGGTATTGGTAAAGGATAAAAGTAACGGGTCAAACAGTAATACATTCTACCCATAGAAGAGACCCGAGATAACATAAAATACAAGTATTAAAATATGGGTTATTACATTAGGGTAGACGGCTAGAATTTCACTAGGAGAATACTAAAAATAGCTTCGAGAACTTAGTTCAAAAAAATCAAACCTCGATCTCTAACTAGGCTACTCAACCATAATAGGACGGCGACTTATAAATGCGTGACCTTAGTTTAAGATGATATGTACACCCCTCCCGAGCACCATAAATACTCAGTTCTACCCGACGGTGTCTTAAAATGCGAGGCACGAGCTTAAGAAAATATACACACACTCCCGAACACTATATATGATCGGTTCAACAACCAGTGTGCCCCATAAAGACACATCAGCCTTATCGTTGATGGGAAAAACAAAAACCCCAGAATATATTACTCTAACCTCACGTTTGTCCTTATTCCATAACTCCAAAAAAAAGACATTATCGATATTCAAAAGATATAATCATTAAAATAATAAGAGAACAAAAGGAGTAACCATTATATTCTAAAAGAGGAAACTTTCTATTTTAGGAAACTTCTATTTTTAAAAACTTTACTGAAAATAGTATCATATCAAAATATCGAAAATATTAGTTTATACTAATACAACATTTTTAGTAAACAATATAGATTTATAAAACTAATACTTTTGGCCTTAACGATATTAATTATCAAAGTGAGAGCATTTAGGTTTATGAAATTATTAAAATATCTTCCAAGTGTTTATAAAATGAATAAAAATGTCTTAAACATTTTAATACTACTAATCAAGGTGTTTTCAAATTTATAAAATTAAAATTCCCTAATTATTAATAGTTTCGACAAAACGAACATAAATAGTATTTTACGGCAAATGCCAATTTAAAAACTTTAACGTCTTTTATTTAATTAAACCAATGAACATATTTAGAGTATGTTAAGGGATGATTTAATTCTTAAAGTTTCAGATTTGAATATTTTCAAAATTGCTGGAAAAATAATTCTTTTAGGTAAGACGAAGCATTTTAACGACAAATCGTAATTTCGTCCAAAAACCATTACTGTTAATTAAGGAATTTAATAAATAGTAAAAAAATTACGTAAAATAGCAAAAATATATTTTTGGACATTCTGTCCAGAAAAGAAAATTTTCCATAATTCTTAAACTCGGTTTTTAAAGGGGTTTTCTCGTTAATCGTCTAATCTCGACAATAACAATTAATAAAAATAGTAATTACAAAATGATTTAAGTATTAATATCCAAAAATTATTATTAAACTTAAAAATCATGATTTTACAGAATCTACCATTTTTTCCATATTTCCAAAAATTCCAGATTTAATAAATCCCGTTAAAACCGTCTTTAAAACCCGTTTTCACAATTAACGATTTCATTAATAAAACTTATCGTTCCTAACATTTTATTAAAGCATTAAAAATCATAAAATTACATTTTATTATGAAATCCTCAGAATCACATTTTTTTCCAGATTTAATCAACAGACCAGAAATCGAGAATTTAAACGACAAACACGGTTTTAACGATAAACGATGATTTAAAGTGATTAATTAATTAATTAACCAAAAAATTCCGAAATATTATGAAAAAATTCAAAAAATTCTATTTCATCAGAAAGTTTCACCATGTCAAAAATCAATTTAAAATAAAATTTTTAAGTGCTAGAACTAAAAATCGGCTTTTAAAGGTTTTTGTCCGTAAACGGTAATAATTCAATAATCGATAACTAAAATATCATAAAAATACTAAATTATTAAAAATCATCAAAAACATCATTTTTACAGTATATAAAAATATATTACATGTTTAGGCCGAATATTACGATTTTACAAATTAATATGACGATTTAATCGTTAATCTCGTAAAAGCGATAAAAATACCGAAACACACAAATTTTCAACTTTTAAAAATTTTCCAGATTATATGACATATATATATCATCAAAAACAAAAATATAAAAACATAAATCCAATTACACAAATAAAATCATGCAATACCGAGTAACATCGACGTTACCTCTAACCCAAAGCCGAATTGATTATAAATTCGTCGGCTTCGGGATCAACCATGAATCCTAATTCACATGACATACATGGTACAAAAATACCACGAGAAAACTAAAAGAATCAAGGTAAATAACGATCGGAAATAACATCGATTATTACCTTAACGAAGTGAAAAGAAAATCGATAATTTAGAAGATGAAAATACGACGATCAAAGCTTGATTATAGATGAAAATGGCTGCTGAAAATGGGCAGGAACACCAGCCAAAACAGGGAGAAAGAAGAGATTTTTGTAAAAATAAAATTGATGTAAAAATGAATAAGAAAAATATGAAAGGATGGTAGATGAATGAAGCATTAAAATTGATAAAAATAATGTGAATGTAGTCTTAAAATTTCAGCCAAAATGAATGTGATGGTAGCATGAAAAGTTTGTAATTTAAGCATGTAAATCAATTAAAGGGAAAAATATCTTTTTACTGAAAGTTTTAAACATAAAGTGTTATGTAAATAAAAGTTGTAATCAAATGTTTTACTACATGGTGTCATGGTCCAAAAAGGTCTCTTTTTAGTTGTAGGTTGATAAAAATAAGGATCATAAAATTATTAAAAGTATTTCAAAGCAATTCGAGTAAACCGCGTGTTCGAAAATAATTATTTACGAAACTTCGTAATAAAATCATTAAAGGCTAAATTTTCGTAAATAAAATATTTTTTAGTTGAAAATATTATATAAATATATCTAGAGATTTGTAGGAAAAGGAATAGCTTAAATCAGAGTTTAAAAATGTTAATTCGTAGAGAAGTAGAATTCCTCGCAGAAAAATAATTAGTTTACGAAGAAAATCAAATAAATAGATTTAAAAGAATTAAAATCTTTCAAAATAAAAACAAATACCATTAGACTCAAAAATGAAAATGAGCTTGGAATAATGATGAAACATAAGGCCGAAATGTGACAGAGTTATGACGAAATCATAACAGAAATGATAAAAAAGCTAGAAAAATAGCGGGTGTTACAATATAAACACCCCAATGCAAACACTTTTTTTACAACTTTTGATCATCCTTTCTACCCTAATCAAACCCTAATCTCAAACTTGCAAACCCTAACCCTAGTACTTAGGAGACAAACCGTGAACCACCACAACTCGACTTACATCTCGATACTCCTGTGCTAGCCACATCTAACGAGTCCCGTCCGAGAACAAGAACATGTAGGTTGAGGGTGCCAAATCCCATCTTTTATCTCTTCTCCTTCTTTCTCGCGTCATTCGTCCTCGTAGTTGCCATTTTTTATTTCGTTTATCATCATTATCGCGTTATAATATTGTTAATATCACTAGTATAAAACATTAAAATACTTGTGAATCTGTGTCGAGTGTGAGTGATGGTGGGATAAGAAAACCTGAATATACAAGAGTATTGCACTCAGCGTTGCCGGTCGCTTATCCCATCACCCCGATCACTTGATTATTGAAACAAGTGAACCTAAATAATAGTTTTTATTTTCGTTCGCATCATCATTCAATCGCATATTATCATCAATTGCAAGCTATTTTCAAAACAAGTACCCTTTTTTTAAGGGTCAAAACCCGTTGATGGGGATCCGACATCAAACAATTCGCAAGAATTAATTGTGATGTCGGGATGCGGAGGGAATCAAGTCGAGTTTTTAATTCAAGTATCGATTTGTTAGATTCGATACCAATTCCATAATTGGATGTCGAATCTAATGATTTAGTCAAATAAATTAATTAGCAAGATTTTTGTTGATGGTAATAATATAGATGTCTTCTAATTCGAATGAATTAATTACGACATTAATAAACGCGGAGAAAATTTATATCGTGTTAGTTAACTTAAAACGACTTTTAGCCTTTTTCTTCAATTTTTGCTCTAGTATTCGATACCAGTTCAATAAGCGGATATCGGGCACGACGAGAATCATAAATATAAATTGGGCATAAATTGTACAATATTTACGCCCAATTCATCGAATTATTAAAGTCAAAAAGCCAAGCCGAAACAAACCATGGTTCGTACAGGTGTCACTCGACCGAGTGCCATAGGCCACTCGATCGAGTGACCTCCCAAAAACCGAGTCCGAATGTTTTCCGACCTCCACTCGGTCGAGTCTCGCAATTACTCGATCGAGTGGCAGTAGACTCGGTCGAGTTCGTCAATAACTTGACCGAGTAGGGTCTAAAACACGAGACGGGAGCCTTTCCCGAGGACCACTCGGTCGAGTCCCTCAATGACTCGATCGAGTGGCCTTATCACGACAATGTCGTGAGTCTCACATCCCTTCTCTAGTCTCGATAAAACCCTTTTTTTATGACTTAGGTCAACACGTGTCTAATCAATCACGTGAAACATCACTTTTCAAAACTTTGCATCATCCTATTTATATCATTCTATATTATCCGCAAGCCGTTATTATCGTTATACCGTTACTAACAAGTTTGTTGCTTTCTTGTCAATTTATTTTGTTTATTTTATTGTACTAAAATGAACCTTCGCATGCTAAATTTAACTTCGACGTTAGAATTAGTTGCATTAAATTGACATAGAAACCCCTTTCAATTTTTCGCATGTTTAGGGAAAATAATGCTTGCATATTCATTTTTCCCGTTCAACTAACACGCGTATTAGAAAGTCACTCGATTTATTAGTGGAGACCGCCAATGTGCGGGCGGGGTTGGGTGTTCTTTGTGGGCTTCCCAACACGTACCCTCACCCCTTACTCAGAAACTCGGTTTCCGGATGCCCGAAACCGTTGGCGCACGAGAGTCATTCAATACACGATAACCGGTAGTGTATATGGACGAGCCCAATAAACTCTAACATCGGAAATGGGACGTATTTTGTATATGGCCCACTACGACATAGAGTGGGTTCGAACGGGCCCGAACTCACACAAAGTTCGGTGGCGACTCCACTTCGATTTAAATTTCCATTCGATCCATTCTCATATGGAGATTCATTCGCCTCCCCAAACCCGCGCGTGGCCGCATCGGGGTGGACCTATGTCATGTCCACAATTTGGCGACTCCGCTGGGGATTAACTGATGCGTGACTTACCATCGTCATCCTCAGGGTGAGACTTGAATAGAAATCATTTGACTGGTACAATACGCGTCTTAGTTTTACGGTTCATGCATAACCCTATATTTTCCCGGGCCGGTACTCGCGACCGACGTCCCACTATACCGTGATGTACTCCAATATGGATATGTCAAAGGTGTCCATAGTCGATTCGAGTGGGTTTCGCAGCATGTTCTAAGCTCAACTCGACTTAAAAACTCTGTCCCGATCAACGTCTAGACTATGTCCCGATCAACAGCAGGTATAGACCCTTTATAGACCGACCGAGACTTAGTGTAAAGCATACATGGCGTCGTTATAATGCTTGCCTGACTACATGCTACTTGGTTTCCGTGTCGTATTCAAAAACTATCAACTTTTCAAAAAATACATCTTTTTCAAGATATCCAATTTCAAAACCCGGGACGTATACGGAATTTAGGACTTATGATTTTACTCAAAATAGCCTATTTCTAGCCGGTATTCTGACCATTTCAAAACTCGAAAATATTTTTGATCTTTCAAAACCGAGGCCCGATACTTTTTCCGATTTTCGAAAAATTGGGCCCCTCCACCGAATTTTTTCGGATCCTCTAAAAAAAATCCTTTTCAAAACCTTCCTCTTCTTAGGACTTCCCGTATTTAGCAGTGTCGGGTCATGTCATAAGTCGTCAAAGTCTTTAGCGTCGAAACTCTGTCGATCTTACATCACGGGTTTCTTTCCTATCCCAGTCCGCCTTATTAGACTAAGGCAAGGCCCACCTACGTAGGACATACTCCTACAAAGAAGGGCCCGTTTACACAATTGAGTCCAAAGTCTGGGGATGTCTCACGTGGACCTTCTTTCGAACAGGACTCGGCCCACCCGCCGAATCCTAAAGAAGGCCCACTTTTCACAAGTCGCCCGTCTAGGTGTCTTTTCCGAGTCATTTCCCTTTTCAGTCTTGTTCGGGATGTACTTTCTATTCCAGGATTCGGGCTAGTTTCTGATTACGCGGTGTTCTTACAGACAGGCCACCCGAAACCAGACGTCAACGCAAGATTCAAGAAACCTTGAATCTGTCCCCATCACCGGATATGGTTCGATGACGAGGACGACGTTTACCTAGCCAAAGGGGAAGCTGTCCCCATCACCAGTGAAGAGGTTCGAAAAGCTAAGTCCAAAGCCTTAGCCACTAATCACCTTGCCACAGTCGGGCGCTCTACTCCAACAACCGTCACTGAACTTGCCAGGACGGAATCCACTCTCGAGGAACCAAGAAACGACACGGCCTTGGTTCAACAATTGAAGAGGGTTCGAGCTGATCTAACCGTATGGCAACTACTTGTTAGCTCGCAAGCACATCGAGAGGCACTGACTAAGGCTCTCGATGAAATCAAGGTCGACTCTCAGGTTACCCCCGCTGAAATGGTAGCCACTATCATGCCCTATCTCCAGGGAAAGTCGAAGGAAGGCCCACTCATAACCTTCTCGGAGTCCGATCTACCACCATTTGGGGCCGCCCATAATTTGGCCCCATACATTACGGTCGTTTGCTGAGAGAAGTACCTCCCGATGACCCTAATCGATGACGTTTCTGCCGTGAATGTCCTACCCCTAAGGACCGCTAGGGCCCTCGGCATCACAGATGCCGACTATCTCCCGACGGCACAAACTATCCAGGCTTTGGGCGGAAGCCCAAAACCAGTAGCCGGGGCCGTTAAATTGACAATCATAACGGGCCCAATCAAAAAAGAACTGGAGTTCCAGGTGATTGATGTCACCTCATCCTTTAACTTGCTACTCGGAAGGCCTTGGATCCACGCGGTCAAGGCCGTAACCTCTACCCTACATTGGAAGGTCAAGATGCCACTTGAAGACGGTGTTATCACACTAGAGGCCACCCCCATCACCGTGGCAAGCTGCAATGCTACGGGCCGGGCCGACCCACGAGGATTTGATTTCGTGGGTATGATCGAGGAGGAATATCTCTTCAGGCCTTACTTCACCACTAGCATCAACACGATGCTACAAAACATGGGTTACTTACCGGGGGTACCTCGAGGCCATATCTTCTAGCTGGGAAGATTATCGAGGTCCTGAATGATGGCGAATCACATTTCGGATTGGAGTATGCTATAACCCCGGAAAACGTGGTCCGGGCCGGTATCCACAAGGCCACCAACATCCTCAAGGGCACTTACTTAAGCCCTTATAGCCCGAAATTAACTGACTACTTCGTTACTCCAGTTTTCGGAGCTACTCAAGTGGGCCTCTACCAACCCACCATCAGATATCCCAAACCAAAACGGCTCGGGAATGCAATTTCATCCCCGATGATATATTCACCCTTGTTCAAGCCGAGTCCAAGGAAGGGGAAGACAACTCCAAGCCCATGATGGGGCTCCTATTCGGGGAAGACAAGGCCATCCCCGCTCCTAAGGAGGATCTGGCAACCTCATCCTTCGCAGCGACCGATTCGACCCAACAAAGCTCATCTCCGAAGCGGGTGCAAACACTGGGAAAAAGGGCCTGGAGGAAGACCATCAAGTGGACCGACAGCCAGGGACGGACCTACAAGCTGACCACCGACGAGGGAGACATGTCGGATACCGAGTCCGAGTTAGAGTCGGAGTCTGAGTCCAGGTCTAGAGGGTCTGGTGCTAGAGTCGAGTCTGTAACCCCTCTTCCCTTAGCCACTTCCACTGAGGTCTCGAGGCCTGTCCCAAGACCTCTCCCTATCCCGCCACTGACCAACGAGCAGATGGCCGCTCTATTCGAGCTTTTCCCAAAATTTACCATTAATAATTATAACGAAAACCGTTCTGCTTACTACTTGTCTTATTTCCAAAATTCTCTCGATTTCAAAAATTTTATATGCAATGACATTGAGAAATCCGACGAACAGGTACCTCTACCTCCGCATCCGATCGAGCAGCTCGAACAAAGGGAGTCCCGAGATCCGGTAATCGAAGAAACCGAGTCCATCAATGTGGGAACCACTTTAGAGCCCCAAATTCTTAAGTTGGGCCTATCCTTTGATCCCGAGGAGAGAAAACAATTCACAGACCTCCTCCAGGAATTCAAGGACGTCTTCGCATGGTCATACAAGGACATGCCGGGAATAGATCGGGAAATAGCAGAACACGGAATACCCATCAAAGATGGGTGTAAACCAGTAAAACAGAAACTCCAAAGAATGAGGCCCGAATGGCCTCTCAAGGTAAAAGAAGAAGTCGACAAGCAATTCAAAGCAGGCTTTATACAAGTGTCTGAATATCCAGACTGGGTCGCAAACATCGTGCCGGTACCCAAGAAGGACGGCAAGGTGCGGGTATGTGTGCACATCCGAGACCTTAATAAGGCCAGTCCAAAAGACAATTTCCCTTACCACACAACGACATACTGGTGGATAACCCGGCCGATCATGCCCTTATATCATTCATGGACGGGTATGCCGGATACAGTCAAATCAAAATGGCAGAAGAAGACATGAGTAAGACCACCTTCATTACACCTTGGGGTACTTACTGTTACACCGTTATGCCATTTGAGCTCATCAATGCCGGGGCCACTTATCAACGAACCGCCACTACTCTATTACATGACATGATGCATAAGGAAGTGGAGGTTTATGTGGACGATATGATTGTGAAGTTCAAAGACCGAAGTGGGCACATTGCGGCCCTAAGAAAATTCTTTACCCGACTGCGCAAATATAATATGAGGCTAAACCCTCAAAAGTGTAGCTTCGGGGTAACTTCAGGCAAATTACAGGACCATATCGTTAGCCAACGCGGCATCGAGGTCCACCCAGCTAAAATTAAAGCCATCACCGAGATGCAACCACCCAAGACCGAAAAAGAAATAAGAGAGTTTCTTGGGAATGTCCAATACATCAGCCGGTTCATTTCAAAACTAACCATGGTATGTGAGCCCATTTTCAAGAAACTGAAGATCGGAGAACGGGTACTATGGGACGATAAATGTCAAATGGCTTTCGATAAAATCAAGGAGATTCTGTCTGCTCCGCCGGTATTAATGTCACCTCAACAACGACCGAGACAGCCATGGGGGCTATGATGGCCCAGACAGTTAATTCAGAAGAACGGGCTATTTACTACATCAGTAAAAAGTTCCTAGAATACGAATGCAATTATACAATGCTCGAGAAAACGTGCCTAGCTTTGGTTTGGGCCACTAAAAAGCTCCGACATTACATGCTCAGTCACGAGGTACACGTGTTATCCAAAATGGATCCTATCAAGTACCTGTTCGAGAAGCCCATCCTCAATGGCGGGATGTCCAGATGGACTTTGATACTCGCAGAGTTTGACCTCAAATTTGTGCCATTAAAAGCCATCAAAGGCCGGGTAGTGGCAGAATTCCTTGCCGACAGTCCGATATCTGAAGAGGGACACACCGATACTTGGGCCTTTCCTGATGAAGACATATTCCATACCGATACCGAAACATGGGATTTGTATTTTGACGGGGCATCCAACTTCCGAGGCTTTGGGGTCGGAATTCTGTTAATCTCACCACAAGTGGAGCACACCCCGTTATCCATCAAATTGGACTTTGACGTGACCAACAACGCAGCCGAATATGAAGCATGCATTCACGGGTTGCAAGCTGCCGCTGATCTAGGAGTAACGAACCTCCGGGTCCACGCTGATTCATCATTGGTCATCAATCAAGCGCTCCAAAAATAGAAACCTCGAAACGCCAATCTCGTGGCTTACCAAGCACGAGCAAGGGTTCTAGAGAAACAATTCCAGAAGGTGGAATATATCTACCTACCCCGAGAAGAAAATCAATTTGCAGATGCACTTTCCAAATTAGCATCCCTGCTAAACATACCGGAGCATCGAACTAGCATGCCAATCTGCGTTAAAAGACAGGCCGAACCGGCCTACATCCACGCTATCCAAGACATCGAGATAACCGACCCGGAACCTTGGTATCAGGCTGTCCTAACTTACTTGACATCGGGAGAGTATCCCCCGGGAATCAAAAACCGAGCCAAGAAAGCCCTGCGAAGATTGGCGACCCAATTTGTTCGTACGTACGACGGGTAGTTATACAAAAAGACGGCACAAGGGGGCTCTCCTCCTGTGTATCGACAAAATACAGGCCGAAAATGTTACGGCCGAGGTACACGATGGTGAAAATGGCCCGCATATGAACGCCCATATGCTAGCCCGAAAAATCATGAAGCTCGGGTATTATTGGAACACCGTGGAAACAGACTGTCTGCTATATATCAAACATTGCCGTAACTGTCAGATCTTTGCTAATGTACAACATATGCCATCTTCCCTATTATATACCATGACATCACCATGGCCATTTTCGACATGGGGTATTGATATAATGGGAAAGGTGCACCCTTCCGGGACGGGAGGTCATTGCTTCATTCTGGTGGCCATCAACTATTTCACCAAATGGGTCGAACCCGAGTCATACCGTGTCTTGAACGCCAAGCACGTGGCCAAATTTATCCAAAACAAGATCATATGCCGATACGGGATCCCACACGAGTTTATCAGTGATCATGGGACCCACTTTCAAGCTGAAACCGCTACGTTGCTAGCAAAATACAAAATTCAAAGGCATACATTTTCTCCCTACCGTTCCCAAACAAACGGAGCGGTAGAAGCGGCTAATAAGACAATTGTCACCATACTTAAAAAGATGGCTGAGAATTACCGGGATTGGCCCGACAAAATACCTTTTGCTCTCTGGGGGTATCGGACGTCAATTCGCACCGCAACCGGAGCAACTCCATATTATCTGACATATGGAATGGAGGCGGTCTAACCGGTCGAGCTAGAAGTGCCATCCCTCAGGATCTTACCTGAAAGCCAAGTACCGGAAGCAGATTGGGTCCAAGCCCGATACGATTCGCTAGTCCTTTTAGATGAACGGCAATCCCGGGCCCTCAACAATATCCAAATATATCAAAAGAGGATCCAACGGGCTTTCAACAAAAGAGTTAGGCCCAGAAACATCAAAGAAAGGGATCTGGTCCTAAAATCGGTTCGTGCCTTACTACCGGTTGACCCAAGAGGAAAATTCAAACCCAATTGGGTTGAGCCATATTTAGTGAAAAAGATCCTATCAGGAGGAGCGGTGATGCTGACTAACTTGGACGGGAACGAATTCGTCAACCCAACCAACTTGGACCAGTTGAAGCGCTACTTCCCATAAACCCTATCTCATTGTCATGCAAAAATTTATAAAAATTTGTCTTTTTATAAATTTTCAAAAATTATAGACAAGTCAATAAGTTAGAATTAATTGTTCTACTGTCGCACATATCGAACTAGTGGTCTTGATGTATTTCGAAAATTGCAAAAAAAAAATCCATTTTTGAACTACGTTTGGTTTGATTCCGCTAATTGTGGATACGTAAGCAACCCCTCAAAAGGGTACAATCACTGCAATAAACGTAAAGACGGGAACGGTATTCACAAATATGTCTTCTATTAAAAAACCGATAAACTCGGGAAATACTAAAAAAAAACGCCAAAAGCGACACACACAAACAAATCACACCAAAAAAAATTAATAATACTCAAATAATAAAACAAAGGAGACGAATATTCGTGCATTTTGCCCTTTCCTTTGTCCTTTGGGTCGCGCGGAGCCTGAGGTCGCCGGGGCGGGGGCGAGCGTTTCCGAATCACGAGGGGAACCTCCTTAGCTCGAACCCGTTTCTTTGACAGTGGGTCTTCTGCTATCGTCTTTGGTCTAAGTCGGGCCCGCACGTGCTCGGGTAGTCTATCTCCTGGGCCAAGTTGGTCCTGCACTTCTAGTCTTGGGCCCAGTCTCCTTTCCAAGTCAATCTGGAGGCTCACTTTCCCCCGTGCACCTCTAGCACTAGACCCTTCAACTTGAGTCTTAGCCTTCTTTCTCTGACCTGACATTAGACGGACCAGAGTAGCTGGAGTGTCACCTTCGTCGAAGAAGCCCTTATTGTCTTTAACTTGCTCCCTTCGTAGCAGATCAAAAGCTTCATCGACCTTCAGAGCAGCTCGGGCTTTGGCATCGCCTGCTTTAGTCCACTTCACATAAGAGTCTGAAACCCAGATGGAGTGACGAGATGTGGGAATAGGCCAAGTATGTCGGGTATACCATATTTGCATCCAGGTATCGCACATCACATCAGTCAGTTGGGTAGGGTCACTCACAACTGCTTCAATCTCCGGGATTCTCTGGGTCCAACCATACTGCCTTAGTATGCGGTCGGGATAAAGATGGATCGTCTGCCTGAAAGACAAAATTACTTGATAACGAGCTCTGTCCCTCGAGTCCAAGCCAGTCCAAACATAGATGGGCCACCACGGCACTACCCATCGAATCAATGGACCACCATGGAATGACAACACCTCGTCCCAATACTTCTGGGTAATCTGGCGAGAAAAATCAATGGCCCGTCTCCTCGTCATCACCTGGTTATGACGGTAATTGCTCGCGTCAAGAGGAGGATCTATCACTGATAGCCTCTCGTATAGCCAAATCTGAAGAAAAAAAACCAAAAAAAAAGGCAAAAATATGAGTTCCCGAGACGAAATAGGCGTCCGCCAAAGGGACTCGGTCGAGTGCCTGAGGGACACTCGATCGAGTGGTACCTCTGAACACGAACAGGGGGCTTTTTACGAGGGCACTCGATTGAGTGCCAGGGTGACTCGATCGAGTGCCCACTGCAGCAGAAAAAACCGCGAAAAAAAATATATCAAAAATCAAGAAAATAAAAATCAGGAAAAATCCGACATACTTGCAACAAACGGGTACTCCCGGTCAAGCGGGCTGACGAATCCCTCCTGCGGTTCCCTAGGCCTTGGATAATTTCACCCGTGATAAGCCAAGCCGGACTGTGCTCCGTCTTCATCAGATCAACCACGGTCAAGAGGCGGGCATTACCCATGCAAGACAATAAATCCATGTGACCTTCAAAAGCATAAACGTGGAGCATACAGAAGGAAAAGGCCCTACGGCTGTGAACCAGTTTGACCTGGACATCGAGAGGATTCATAAATTTCTCAGCCAAGCCGATCAGAGAAATATTACCATCCTCCATAACGCGGGATACTTCGTTGTGAGAAAGCCCTAAAAATTCTCGAAGCTTCCTCCTCGGGTCATAAACTGAATACGAGACGGCAGAACGAAGTATCGGGTTCCATCCTCCCACGACAGCAATCTTCTCGGGTAAGGGACAAACTTCTCCCCGGGGAAAGGCAAAGACATGATATATGTCGTCCCAGTAAGACAAGCAGACATCAGGGAAATAACGATCAACTTGCATCTGACGGAATGGGTACAGCTGAGTAATACCCGTCTGATTGAGAGCCACCCTATTCGTATCCTTAAAGCGTCGGGACCATTCTTGTAACATCACAGTCAATCGATCGATTCCCATGGTTAAAATTCTTGAAAGAATAAAGAGACTTTCTTTTTTCTTGATAAGGGATGAATTATGAAGTTGTGAAGAAAATCAAAGACAAGGGAGTGGTATTTATAGCATTACCCCCACAACCTGCTTTCCATATCTTCCCTACACAAAAAGTTTCCTAATCCTAACAGGAAATCAACATACAGGCCTCGTCTCGAGATTCCCTAATCTTAACCCGGGAATTAGTCATCCCGAACTTTCCTAAAATGCTTTGGAGTCTAAATTTTCAAAAATTCCAAATTTCAAAATTTCAAAATTTTCAAAATTTCAAAATTTCAAAAATCATTTTCCCCAGCGTGACTCATATTTTCTACCTACGTGTTACATGCAAAATTTTATGTGACTTATACAGGTACGACTCAAGCAGGGACATACAACCCACTGTATCACCCCAGCGGAAAGCCCGAGGCGGCATTTTTCCCGGAATAGCACGGGATGGGCCTACATATAGGCGCACCCAGGACTTATGCGACAAGTCCGATTCCCCACGAAGTTATCATCATCAGCTCAGGTATGATTTCTACCTTATGGCTGGTGGGCACATCACGCGAGTCTAATGGACTATAAACGATCCGATCGGAAGTCTGCTAGGATTCAATCCTCGATTGGCCTGGTAGCTACTCTGACTTTCGCCTTGTCCAAGCCTCAGTCAGAGTGGGGGCTCTGTAGACACCCACATTTTGAATGCCAGGTGTCTATAGCAGTTTCCAAAAAACACCCAATGATGATCGGACGCTAACGTGTTTCTACGCGCTCGGATATGGGCTCAAAACCATTAGTTGTTGGCTTAAGCACTTACGGAGTGAAAATCTCACAAAACTGACCTCAAATCCAGGCCCAGTGGGTCGTTTTCAGTCAAACAAGACTAATTTGGGTCAAAACCGACACCGGAAATAAAACTGACTTTTAACGATTGGGTCAACCCTAGTCAAAGTCGTTTCCGAGACACACAAAAAATAGCCACATAATCATCAAAAAGTCTAGCCCAAACACCAAGCCCATCAAATACCAAACTCAAAGTCCAAAATACTGGACCCGTGCGGCCCAGCTGACCCACTCGATCGAGTGCTCAGCCCACTCGATCGAATGGGCCCTCGTTCAAGCCCGGCTGCTGACGTTTGGGCCACTCGACCGAGTCAAGGGGCTACTCGGTCGAGTAACCCTAGCCGGGGGTGCATAGCCTAGCCTATATAAACACCCCCACGCACACACTTTTTTTACAACTTTTGATCATCCTTTCTACCCCAATCAAACCCTAATCTCACACTTGCAAACCCTAACCCTAGTACTTAGGAGACAAACCCTAAACCACCATAACTCGACTTACATCTCGATACTCCCGTGCTAGCCACATCTAACGAGTCCCGTCCGAGAACAAGAACATGTAGGTTAAGGGTGCCAAATCCCATCTTTTCTCTCTTCTCCTTCTTTCTCGCGTCATTCGTCGTCGTAGTTATAATATTGTTAATATCACTAGTATAAAACATTAAAATACTTGTGAATCTGTGTAGACTGTTAGTGATGGAGGGATAAGGAAATCCGAATATACAAGAGTGTTGCACTCAGCGTTGCCGGTCGCTTATCCCATCACCCCGATCACTTGATTATTGAAACAAGTCAACCTAAATAATAGTTTTTATTTTCGTTCGCATCATCACTCAATCGCACATTTTCATCAATTACAAGCTATTTTCAAAACAAGTACCTTTTTTTAAGGGTCAAAACCCGTTGATGCGGATCCGACATCAAACTATTCGCAAGAATTAATTATGATGTCGGGATGCGGAGGGAATCAAGTCGAGTTTTTAATTCAAGTATCGATTTGTTAGATTCGATACCAATTCCATAATTGGATGTCGAATCTAATGATTTAGTCAAATAAATTAATTAACACGATTTTCGTTGATGCTAATATAGATGTCTTCTAATTCGATTGAATTAATTACGACATTAATAAACGCGGAGAAAATTTATATCGTGTTAGTTAACTTAAAACGACTTATAGCCTTTTTTCAATTTTTGCTCTAGTATTTGATACCGGTTTAATAAGCGGATATCGGGCACGACGAGAATCATAAATAAAAATTGGACATAAATTGTACAATATTTACGCCTAATTCATCGAATTATTAAAGTCAAAAGGCAAAGCCGAAACGAACTATGGTTCGTACAAGTGTCACTCGACCGAGTGCCATAGGCCACTCGATCGAGGGACATCCCAAAAACCGAGACAGAATGTTTTCCGACCTCCACTCGGTCGAGTCTCGCAATGACTCGATTGAGTGGCAGTATACTCGGTCGAGTTCGTCAATAACTTGACCGAGTAGGGTCTAAAACACGAGACAGGAGCCTTTGCTGAGGACCACTCGGTCGAGTCCCTCAATGACTCGATCGAGTGGCCTTATCACGACAATGCCGTGAGTCTCACATCCCTTCTCTAATTTCGATAAAACCCTTTTTTTATGACTTAGGTCAACACGTGTCTAATCAATCACGTGAAACACCACTTTTCAAAACGTTGCATCATCCTATTTATATCATTCTATATTATCCGCAAGCCGTTATTATCGTTATACCGTTACTAACAAGTTTGTTGCTTTCTTGTCAATTTATTTTGTTTATTTTATTGTACTAAAGAGAACCTTCGCATGCTAAATTTAACTTCGACGTTAGAATTAGTTGCAGTAAATCGACATAGAAACCTCTTTCAATTTTTCGCATGTTTAGGGAAAATAATGTTTGCATATTCATTTTTCCCGTTCAACTAACGCGCGTATTAGAAAGTTACTCGATATCTTAGTAGAGGCCGCCAATGTGTGGGCAGGGTTGGGTGTCCTTTGTGGGCTTCCCAACACGTACCCTCACCCCTTACTCAGAACCTCGGTTTCCGGATGCCCGAAACCGTTGGCGCAAGAGAGTCATTCAATACACGATAACCGGTAGTGACGGTATCGATATCGCAATGCAAAGGCACGAGCCCAATAAACTCCGACATCGGAAATGGACCGTATTTTGTATATGGCCCACTACGACATAGAGTAGGTTCGAACGGGCCCGAATTCCCACAAATTTTGGTGGCGACTCCACTTCGATTTAAATTTCCATTCGATCCATTCTCATAAGGAGATTCATTCGTCTCCCCAAACCCGTGCGTGGCCGCGTCGGAGTGGACCTATGTCATGTTCACACTTTGTAACCATGTTTTTCTGAGTATTCCTCTATGTCCAAAAATAATTCCTACAAACCTGAGAGATCTTATTCAGGACATTTTCAGGTATCAATGTATTAGTAGACCAAAAGTTCAAAATTCCTGCAATACAGTATTGATCAACTGAACTCTACCAGCGTAGGTCAGCAAGCAAGCAACCGAGCCTCCAATAACCTCCTGAATCTTAGTAAGTAGACCTGAATAATGCACTAGTCTATTTGTGACATCATTTAGAGGAAGACCCAAATATCTACAAGGAAACCCACCTTGTTTAAATCCAGTCTCCTGCAGAATGCTCTCCTGAACATCTTCTTTAACACCACCTAGATATATATCATATTTATCTTTATTAGCTATTAGACCTTCTTCAGCAGCAAATTTGTCTAATGCACTCACCACAGCTCTTACTGAAGGTACATCCCCACGCATAAACAACATCAGATCATCACCAAAAATCAAATGATTCAGCCTCAACTTGTTACATTTAGGATGGAACGACACCTGAGTTTCATACCCTACTTGTCTGAGTCTTCTTGAAAGCATCCCCATACATAAGACAAACAAATAAGGGGAGAGGGGATCACCTTGTCTAACTCCCCCTTTACCCTTAAAGAATCCCTCCACAACCCCATTCACCTTCAAAGAGAACCAGGAACCTTTAATGCACTCTAGAATCCAGCCAATAATTTTGGGAGGAAAATTTAAACCCTTCAAGAGAGCCTCAACAAACTTCCACTGAATTGAATCAAAAGCTTTTATGAGATCAATTTTCATTAAGCATCTTGGTGATAAATACTTTCTGCTATAACCTTTAATAAGAACCTGTGAAAGAGCAATGTTATCCTGGATGCATCTCCCTTGATTGAAGGCTGCTTGCTCCTGACCACCTATCTCCCCAATGACCACCTTAACTCTATTAGCTAAAAGCTTAGTAACTGTCTTATAAAGAAAAGAACAACAAGAAATTGGCCTAAAATCCATGACAGAATTGCAGCCCTGTTTTTTTGAGAATTAAAGAGATTAAAGAGATGGTTCTCGGGTTGAAATTTAAATCGAAGTTGGAGTCGCCACCGAACTTTGTGGGAGTTCGACCCCGTTCGAACCTACTCTATATTTTGGTGGACCGTGCACATAGTATGGCCCACTTCAATACTTAGAGCTTGTGGCGTTCGTCCCTTTGCATTACGATACCAATGCCGAGTTTTCGGGTACCGTATATCAAATGACTCTTGTGCGCCAATGGCTTTGGGCATCCGGAAACCGAGGTTCTGAGTAAGGGGTTAGGGTACGTGTTGGGAAGCTCACTAAGGATACCCAACCCCCCTGCACTTAGCGGCCTCTACTAAGATATCGTTCGATGTTTTAATACGCGGGCCAGTGATTCGGTGGAATGTTATGCAAACAACGTTTTAGCTAAACATGTGAGATATGTTTACTCTACGTCGTTTAATGCATCTTTGAATTATGTCGAGGATGTATTTAGCATGCGAGATTCATTTATAAACAGTAAAACGCAAATAAATAAAAATAAAGCAAAACGATAAAAAGAGGTTACAGGTTACACGGGCGGAAATACAACCCGGACAAAACGAAATAACGAGCAAGTCGAAATAATGATATAGTGACGGTAATAATGAACGTATTTGAAAATGTAATGCATGGTTTTGAAAATGTAGGCACGTGATTGACTTTACACGTGTCGACCGAATTCGTAAAATATTTGACGAGACTAAAACGATGTTTATGAATTCATGTTCTAGTACAAAATGGACCACTCGACAGAGTCATAGGTGGGACTCAGTCGAGTGACCCTTTACAGGCCCCTCTGCCTCAGTTTTGAGGGGTCACTCGATCGAGTGAGCCAAAGCACTCGATCGAGTGCCCTCTGTTCGAGGTGCTACTCGATTTCGAAATGGTGGCAATTCCAATTTTATCATGTTTTAAAATTGATAACTAACCGAGTTGGGTGAAAATAACATGTAATTCAAACTCAACTCGATTTTTCGATACTCATAACGTGTGTAGTACGATTATAAGATCGGTTATCGAATTTTTGAAAAACGGTTTTGTAAAATTGGTTTTAATTTGATTAGGACGAAATTAATTCCCTCCGCGTTACAACATCGTTAATAACCCTTACGGATTACGTGATGTTCAATTTAGCGTCAACGGGTTTCGTACCAATCTCAAAAATGGTATCGGACGCGTTCAACTACGTACCACCACGATCACGTTATGCCCTTAACTGCTAGGGCGGCGCTCCTCGAAAGGGCAGCACCACTGTCGCGACTTGTAAAGGGATTAAACGGACTTGGAACGGTAGTCGTAGTTAAACGCGTTCAATCCGAAAAAGATTTATAAAATATGTACGCGATATTATTTAGTTACGAAGATTTTAAATAAACGATAATAAAAATGTTAGTATTAGCATATGAAAATAAAAAAAGTTAGAAATATAAATTAAAATGGTTAGTAACAAAATAAAAATGTTAGCATATGCATAGTAACAAAATTAAAATGTTAGTAATAAAATGTTAGTATTAGTATCATTATTATCGATTAATTAGTATATGCATAAATATATATATATATATATAAAAACGATAAAAAGAAGAAAGGAGAAAGGGATGCTGGGATTGAATGTTACACCCTCAACTTACGTGCTTTTGCTTCTCGGAATAGGGCTCGTCAAATGGTGGCAAAGTCACGGGAGCGTCGAGATACGTAGGAGAGTTATGGTGTGTGTGGTTTGTAGAGATGGATTTAACGAGTTTTGCTCTCGGTCTTTGACGAGTTTTGATCTCTGGATTAGGGACGTAAGTGTATGTGTATGTCGGTGAAGGGTTGATGCAAAGTGGTGGCTGGAAAATGTGTATGTTTTTTAGGTGGTAGAAGGGTTGAAAAAAAAAGGTTGTGAAATGTTGTGGGGTGACGGGGTATATATAGAAAAAATACCCCAGTTAAGGGCAACTCGATCGAGTGGTGTCTACTCGAGTGAGTGGGCCTGAACCACTCAATTGAGTGGGTCAAACCGGAGGAGAGATTGTAGGAGTGTGTTGAGCTTTTGGTGGTTGACTTGACTAAGTAGTTGAGCTGGCTTCTAGAAGCTCGCATAGCTGATTTTTGCTTTGGGTTTTGTCTTTGACCGGGTTTTGACCCGGTCGCTAAAAGACGGTTTTATTTTCGGTGACGGTTTTTACCCATTGGGCCTGAATTTGAGGTCGTTTTTGTGAGATTTGTACTCCGCTAAATGCCCAGGCTAGGCATTACTTATTCCGAGCCAATATTCGAGTGCGTTAAACCACGTTTACGTCCGATCATCATCGGGTGTTTTGTCGGAGACCGCTATAGACACTAGCAGCCAAATGCGGGTGTCTACAGAGCCCCCACTCTAACTGAGGCTTGGACAAGGCGAAAGTAGAGTAGCTACCAGGCCAATCGAGGATTACGACCTGGCAGCCTTACGGTCGGGTCGTTTATAGTCCGTTAGACTTGCGTGAAAGGGCTCGCCAGCCATACGATAGATATCATACCTGGGTTCTGTTATCTGGGATAGCTTCATGGGGACTTGCTTTTGAAGCCCTGGGTGTACCTGTATGCGAATAAATCCCATCAATACTGCCAACTTTGGAAGTTCAGAAGTGGAGAAGGAAGATGAGATGCTCTAAAATTAAGCAAGGCATAATCAATAGCATCCTAAACGCAACCGTGTACCACATTTGGAAACAAAGAAACTTAAGTTGGCATGAGGGGAAAATTGTGACACCGAAATATTGCTTCCAAGTCATTCAGCAGGAGATTCGATCTCAAATTCTGAGCCAAATCAAGGGGAACCTAAAGACTAATGATATGAATTGGAAAGATAAAATACTGATGAGATAGAATTAGCTTCTGCCTGTTACAGGCTGCATGATTCATTTGGAATGATGTAATTTTCGAGAGTTGTTATTAATCTACTTACATTTTACCAAAAAAAAAAGAATACATCCCATCTTGGAGCTGCGCGGGGACTTGCTTCCGTAGCCCTGGGTGTACCTGTTTGCTGGCACATCCCATCTTTGATGTAATATTCCAGGAGAAACACCGCCACGGGTTTTCGGCTAGGGAGTAAAAGAACTGCGCGGGGACTTGCTTCTAAAGTCCTTGGTGTACCTGTTTGCAGACACGTCCCAATTTTCATGCGACATTTAGGTGAAACACCAACTCACGCCGGGGAGATAAAAACTGGATGTTCCGTTGGGAAGCACAAGCGGGTACCTGAAATGTTAGATACATAGGCAGAAATAACAAGTATAGCAGATGGCGGGATACCCCATAAGAAATGCAGTCAGCATCCATAGACTAGCTTGCGCTGGATAAAATGATTTTTGCTTTATTTCGAAATCAAAGTCCTGAAAGCAACTCACGTGCTAGTAGACAAGTTTTCAAAATCTAAAAGGGGTAGAAAAGAAATTTGCAGTTTAAATAGACTGAAATTTGACATTGTCGAAAAGGTTTTCTCAAATGACTAAGTTTTGTAAATTTTAAAGTGAGAATTTGAAGCGAGAGACACACCGACAGACACGACTTTGACTCTCGAAGGCGTTGGACAATGACTCGGTAGGGGGGTAGGCCACCTAAGATGATAAGACTCTTAAGTTGCGCTATTCCATAGCCTAGGCGAGTGGCAACACGGTCGAACATCGAAATGGGAAGGACGTGTTATTGGGGAATTGCAGTAGTCTGTAATGAGACTGCTTATGCAGGACTCAACAGTAGCTAGTGCTCTTGAATTCTTTGGTTTCGGGGTACATTCCCAAAGTAGGACTTCGCTTCGACTCCATAACAGATTCTCGTCTGCGACTGAGCCGAGTATTAGGACACACTATAGATCAAAGGAGACTAGTTTTTGAAAGTCATTTGGATTATGTGAGTGGATGGAGAACTTCTGCCTAAGAGAAGCCCCCAGAACGACAAAGCAAACTTTTGAGAACATGACAGTGTCGTGACCGGAATGGTGGTGCTTTTTGAATTTGTGTCAACGTGGGTGGTTGTGCCCTTGTTGAAAGGCTGCCTACGTATTCACGTGTAGTGAAATCAAACAAAGCCGTAGTTTAGTGGATTGGAAGATATGTTGTGGTGTCTAGTTTATTAGGGCTTTGTGTGTAACTAGCCATAGCATTGGTGTAGGCTCGGTGCATTCCCAATGTTGTCTTTATCAAAGGGCTAGAATAAAAAGGATGTTGATCCAGTGACTGTGAGCGTTCTCCAGGGTAGAAACAAGAGGTGGTGTGAACTATTTGGGCACGTTCTATGCCGACCGCAGGTTGAGTTCCCGTGTTTGGGGCTTGTCACTGGTTTGGATGTTTTTGGAAATGTGGTGCTAGGTCGCAAGTGGCTTTTGATGATTCGAAATCTGGAGCCCGATTTTGTGGAGTTAAGGCTTCGAGGGTAAGGTATTGCAATGTGGTAGGAAAGGGGGAAGTCGAGTAAAAATGACTCCAACTTCGATCAGGGTAGGTTTGATAATGCGGGATCTGGTTTCCATGTCTGGCCCTAATGGTTAGGAGTATCCTATGGAGCTTGAATCCTCAAAATTCTGGGTTGTCTCTTAGCCTATGTCTCGAGAAGGTCTTGAGGGTTGTAATATGGGAAGGCTAAATGTGGTGTTAGCTGGCCAGCCTGATTATCTCTCCCCTATTGGACGGTATGCGCATCGATAATTTTTGAATTGACCGTACCCCGGTCAAGGGACTTTCACTTGAGTTGACCGCTAAACGTGGTCATGGGTTTTTGATTTTTTTCTTTGACCTCTTAGCCCCGGTCATAGGATTCTTCTTTCGAGTTGACCGTTTAACCTCGGTCATGGGTGCCTCTTTTTTTTATGATGGCCTGCTTTTTGGTTTCGGCCTTTTGCTTTTTCCTTGGACTTTTTTTTTGTACATTTTTTTTCACGGCTACCCCCCTATGGTGTTGTGGGTGGGTCTGGGATTGGGCCTATCAGTTGGGTTAGTAGGACTTTAGTGCTAGACCTTGGTAAGGTGTAAGCATAGCTGGTGTTTATGTGAGTGCGTGAAAACTCGCGGTGGAGTACTCTACAGCAAACACGGCGGTTCGGATCTCGATATTGTCATCGTAATTCCGAGCAGACATCGTCCCAAGTCGGATATTTTGGCATCACGTCTATAGAGTCACGAAGGTTTTTTTTTGTCAGACTAAATGCCTAAGGTAGGGATTGGTTAGTCTTATTGGAGGGATGTTTATTGTGGGAAATGGGCTTGCCTCCCGTCTTGAACCCAAACCAGGAGACTACCCAGATTTGTCATAGGATTCGATACCGATCATGCTAGGGGTATTTTTGTGGCTTTCTATGGCAGACACGAAACAAGTAACGGAAAACACGAATCTCGGTTTCCGGCAGTCATTATAGATGTGCCTATATAAGTCACGTGCATGTGCTCACAGTGTATGATGGTGTTCATCGTGTTCTCGGAAACTCATAAAGAAAGCATATATGAGAGATCGAAAAAAGCTGATTTTATTGGATTGTGAAAAGAGGACAGAATACAGTTGACTCTCACTCTGACTTGGAAATGAGGATGTAGGATATCCTAGACTCAGACTCAGACTTAGACTCGAATCGAATCGAATTCGGACTTTCGGATACTCGGTTGGTCTTTTTTTGGTAAGGTCCTTGATTGGAGGGAACGACGGGTGTCACGACTCGCCTAAACTCGGCTTTACGCAAGTGCAATAGAGGGAGTCAAACTAGACACGGCCTGGGATGACGGGACGACAAAGACTCTTGGACCGGGATACTCGAACGTTGACCTAGACAAGGCAATGACCCTGGCTTGGACTCGACCATGAGACTTGAGTTGCGTGAGGGTGAGTCCGAAAATGGGGCAACCGTGTTTGACCGCGTCGCATGCTCGGACCAACCGCGACGACCTAAACCTTTAGGAGTCTCGAGTGTTCGTAGCATATGTACGACTCAAATAAAGCATCATAAGGACGTTGATGTATGATGAACGTATGGTACCCCTTAGGGTGACCGTGGTTGACTGCTTGGGTGGAGGATAGCCCTCAAGTGAGACTAAAGACTCTGATAGGACTCAGATGGTGTGGCATATGAATGACCCGAAAGTGACACACGTAAAACACCACGGGTAGGACATGACCCTTAGAGCAACCATGATTGATCGTTCTGCTGAAGGGTAGCCCCCGAGTGGGATCGAGGACTCTGATAGGACTCAGATGGTGTGACATCTAAGTGATTCAAAAGTGGGGTACGTGAGACAGCACGTGTAAGACATGACCCTTAGAACAACCGTGATTGAACGCTCTGCTGAAGGGCAGCCCCCGAGTGGGATCAAGGTTTTGTTAAGACTCGAGTGTCGGACGAGTGACCTTTAGATGTAAGGATCACGAACCTTTTGTTATAGGGCTATGCCTTGTAAAAGGTTGAATCGGCCTCGAGGAAAGGAAGACGGGGTAGGGGAAGAAACTTGCGATGTCAAATCGACAGAGCTTCGACGCTAGAGACCCATGACTTGACTTGAATAAGGATGACCCTGTGATTAGGGTAGATCCTTAAGTTAAAGGATGTTTGAATTGGGATGACTCGACTAACGGATTGAAAGATGGGCGAAATTTTTTTAGGAAAGGTAGTGGGGACCATCCTGTTGGAGGGAAAGATCGCGTGGGACTTTCTAGTTAGGACTCGAGTGTTTAGACGAACCTTCCATTTACGAGTGTATGACTCGTGTTGGTTGGTTATGCCTTTAGAATAAGGCGGACTAGGATGGGGAAGAAACCCGTGATGTAGGATCGACGGAGTTTCGACGCTATAGACCTTCGACAAATTATGAAAAGACCCGACACATGAATTACGGCAGGCCTTATAATAAGGAAGGTTTTGAAAGGGTTGACTTCCAAAATAAGAAACGTTTTTTTTTAAAAGGATTGAATTTTGAAAATTGAGAGGACGGTTCTGCCTTTTGAAATTGGCAGCATGCCAACAGGATCGAGATTTGAAATATTGGAATGGTTGCGAATAAATTTGCATTTTGAAAAATTGGGAAATCGTCCCGTCTTTTGAAATTGGCAACATGCCGACAGAACCGGGTTTTTGAAAAGTTCAATATTTGGAATTTTGAAAATTTGAATATCGAAAGTTAATTTCCGAAAAATAGAAAAATCGAAAACGGGATCTCGAAGATTTGAAAATCAAAAACGGCATCTCGAAGATTGAAAATCGAAATGGAATCTCGAAGATTTGAAACCGAAATGGAATTTTGAAGATTTGAAAATCGAAATGGAAGCTCGAAGATTTGAAAATCGAAATGGAATTTTGGAAATTCGAAAATCGAATGGGGAACGGAAATTCGAATATTGAAATGGACAGCATGCCGGCTAGAAAATAGGCTTGTCTTGAGTCAAATCTTAAGTCTAAATTTCGACTGCATTCCGAGTTTTGAAAATTGAATATTTTTGGAACGATGCATTTTTTGAAATGACGGTTTTTGAAAACGACACGGAAACCAAGTAGCACATAGTCACGTAAGCATTATAACGACGCCATATATGCTTTACACTAAATCTTGGTTGGTCGAAATAAGGTCTATACCAGTGTGCATGGTCTTTTCGAGAATCGGGACGGACTTCCTAAGTCGAGTTGATCTTTGAACATGCCGCGAAACCCATACGAATTAGCCATGGACAACTTGACATATCCAATTTGGAATATATCACAGTATAGTGGGACGTCGGTCGCAAGTACCGGCCCGGGTAAAAATGAGGTTATGCATGAACCGTAAAACTAAAGCGCGTATTGTACTACTCGAACGATTTCTCCTCGAGTCTCACCCAGAGGATCCCGATGATAAGTCACACATCAGTCTTCCACAGCGGAGTCGCCAAATTGTGGACATGACACAGGTCCACCCCGATGCGCCCACGCGCGGGTCTGGGCGGCGAAATGTTTCCCATGTGAGATGGTTCTCGGGTTGAAATTTAAATCGAAGTTGGAGTCGCCACCGAACTTTGTGGGAGTTCGGTCCCGTTCGAACCCACTGTATATTTTGGTGGGCAGTGCACATAGTACGGCCCACTTCAATACTTAGAGTTTGTGGGGTTTGTCCCTTTGCATTACGATACCGATCTGAGTTTTCGGGTATCGTATATCGAATGACTCTCGTGCGCCAACGGTTTCGGGCATCCGGAAACCGAGGTTCTGAGTAAGGGGTGAGGGTACGTGTTGGGAAGCCCACTAAGGACACCCAACCCTGCCCGCATTTAGCGACCTCTACTAAGATATCGTTCGATGTTTTAATACGCGCGCTAGTGATTCGGTGGAATGTTATGCAAACAGCGTTTTAGCTAAACATGTGAGATATGTTTACTCTACGTCGTTTAATGCATCTTTGAATTATGTCGAGGTTGTATTTAGCATGCGATATTCATTTATAAAAAGCAAAATGATAAAAAAAGGTTACAAGTTACACGGGCGGAAATACAACTCGGGCAAAATGAAATAACGAGCAAAGTCGAAATAATGATATAGAGTGGGTTCGAATGGGCCCGAACTCCCACAAAGTTCGGTGGCGACTCCACTTCAATTTAAATTTCAATTCGACCCATCTCATATGGAGATTCATTCCCCTCCCCAAACCCGCGCGTGGCCGCGTCGGTGTGGACCTACGTCATGTCCACAATTTGGCGACTTCGCTGGGTATTAACTGATGCGTGACTTACCATCGGCATCCTCAGGGTGAGACTCGAGTAGAAATCGTTTGACTAGTAAAATACGCGTATTGTTTTACGGTTCATGCATAACCCCATCTTTTCCCGGGCCGGTACTGGGGACCGACGTCCCAGTATACTATTGATGTACTCCAACATGGATATGTCAAAGGTGTCCATGGCTAATTCGTATGGGTTTCGCGGCATGTTATAAGCTCAACTCGACTTAGGAAGTCTGTCCCGATTCTTGGAAAGGCCATGTACAGTGGTATAGACCCCATTTAGGCCGACCGAGACTTAGTGTAGAGCATACATGGCGTTGTTATTATGCTTGCGCGACTACCTGCTACTTGGTTTTCGTGTCGCTTTCAAAAAACCGTCATTTCAAAAAAATTGCATCTTTTCAAAAATATTCAATTTTCAAAAACTCGGAAAACTGTCGAAAATTAGACTTAAGATTTGACTCAAAACAAGCCTATTTTCTAGCCGGCATGCTATCCATTTCAAAATTCGAATTTCCGATCCACCATTCGATTTTCGAATTTTCAAAATTCAGTTTTGATTTTCAAATCCTCTTGATGCCATTCGCGATTTTCAAATCTTCGAGATACCGGTTTCAATTTTCAAATCTTCGGGATCTCATCTTCAATTTTCAAATTGTCGGAAATTCTTTTTTCGATATTCTATTTTTCTAAAGTCCAAATATTCAACTTTTCAAAAAAAACCGGGAAGATACCGAATTTAGGACTTATGATTTTACTCAAAACAGCCTATTTTTAGCCGGTATGCCGCCCTTTTCAAAATTCAAAAATATTTTCAAACCATCAAAATTGCGGCCCGATGGCACTTTTCCGATTTTCGAAAAATCGGGCCATCCGCCGGTTTTCTCGGAATTCTAACTTCCTTTTCAAAACTTCCTCTCCTTAGGACTTCCCGTATTTAGTAGTGTCTGGTCTTGTCATAAGTCGTCGAAGATCTTTAGCGTCGAAACTCCGTCAATCTTACGTCACGGGGTTCGTCCCTATCCCAGTCCGCCTTATTTGACTAAGGCATGGCCCACCTTCGTTGGACATACTCCTACAAAGGACGGTCCGTCTACACATTAGAGTCCAAGGGTCTGAGAAATATCTCATGTGGACCTTCCTTCGAACAGGACTCAGCCCACATAGCTGAATCCTAAGGGAGGCCCACCTTTCACAAGTCACCACTCTAGGTTTACGAGTCATTTCCTTCTCAGGCTTTTCCTCACTCGGGGGCTACCCTTCAGCAGAGTGATCGATCACGGTTGCTCTAAGGGTCGTGTCCTACACGTGTTGTCTCACGTACCCCACTACCGAGTCACTTATACGTCAAACCATCTGAGTCATTAGTTTCACCTGGGGGCTATTCTCCGACGGAGCGATTAATCACGGTCACTCCGAGAATCGTACCCTACACATTTGTCTTAGGAGAGTCTAACCCGAGTCAAACTGGAGTCGTCTCTCCTCCCGCGCCATTTCCTATGCCTTGGTGAATTTGAGTTCCGAAGCAACTTTACTGGTTACGCGGTATTCTTACAGACAAGCCACCGGTAACCAGACGCCAGAAAATGCAAGAAACCTTGGAATAACTAACCGCCTCACTGGCTAAGATGGAGGCCCAACTGACAGCCATCAGGACCGACCAAACCGCCATTGCCACTCGTTTGAGTGCCGTGGAGCAAAGGACTCCTAAGGTCGGGGCTGAAACTACTGGGCCTTTTGCTGAACTGGTCAGCGCAGTCCGCAAACTGGAGGAACAGGTCCATTTGTCAACAAGTAACTCGATCCATACGGAAAACGCTTGTTCCTATTCGCCTCTGAATGACGAGCTACCTGCCAACCTCAACCTTACGAGCATACCGATGTTTGAGGGTACTGAAGACCCGGTCCTTCACATTCGGGCTTTCAAAGAGTTTATGGCCGTCAAGGGAGTAAAATCCACTATGTTTAAGCACCTGTTCGATGCTTCCCTCGAGAAGCATCCAAAAGCCTGGTATTACAGGCTCGATTCCAAGAAGTACAAGACTTGGAACGACGTCGCAACAGAGTTCGCTCGAAATTACGCAGATAATACCGAGATCCAGACCACAATGCGCACCCTGGAGGTCATGGCCCAAGAGCCCAAGGAAGGTTTAACTAAGTACCTTCAAAGGTGGAGGGCCGAAAGTGTGAAGTTGGTAGACAAGCCCAACGAGAAGACACTAGTAGAGGCGTTCATCAACAACCTCCTACCTTCCTACCGCGTCCATCTTAGGTACGCCGGCATTTCAAACTTTGCAGTGCTTACCGAAATGGGCATCAGGATTGAAGACGATCTTTGACATAGTGAAGATCTGGGTGAAGCTTCTACTGAAGGCTAAACTGGACATCAACTCGAGTCCTTAGAAGCCAACGACTAAATGACAACATCATCAGAGAGTCCGGATTTGACTTAAGTACGAGTCTGAGTCCGAGTCTAGGACGTGTTATTTCTACCAAAGTCAAAGTCAGAGTCAGAGTCAGTTGTATTCTGTCCTCTTTTTCAAAATTCAATAAAATCAGCTTATCTATTTCTCATATATACTTTCCTTATATGTTTCCGAGAACATGATGAACACCGTCGTACACTGTGAGCACACGCCCGTGACTATTATAGGCACATCTATAATGACTGCAGGAGATCGAGCCCGTGTTTTCCTTTTACCTATTCCATGTCTGGTCTAAAAAAGCCACATAACTACCTTTAGCAAGAGCGGTATCGAATCCTATGACAAATTTAAGTAGTCTCCTAGTTTGGGTTCAAGACGAAAGGCAAGCCCATTTCCCACAATAAACACCCATCCAATAAGGTCAACCAATCTCTACCTTAGGTGTTAGTCTGACCAACAAAAAAAACAAAGAAAAAAAGTGGACAAAAAAATCAAAAGTCCAAGGAAAAAGCAAAAGGCCAAAACAAAAGAGCTGGCCATGATCAAAAAGAATTCTCGACATCCCCCGACCCGATACGGTCAATCCCACGACCGAGGCTAAGAGGTCAACCAACAAAAAAATTTAAAAACCCATGATCGTAGTTATCGGTCAAATCAAGTGAAAGCCCCTTGACCGGGGTACGGTCAATTCAAAATGCCCATACCATCAAATAGGGGAGAGTCAACCAAGGTGGTCAACTAACACCACGTCTAGCCTTCCCACATTACAACCCTCAAGACCTTCCCGGGACTTAGGGTAAGGGACAGCCCAGAATTTTAACGATTCAAGCTCCATAGGATACACCCTAGCCACTAGGGCCAGACATGGAAATCAGAACTCGCATTATCAAACCTACCCCGATCGAAGTTCGAGTCGTTTTTACTCGACTTCCGCCTTTCCTACCACATTACAATACCTTTACCCTCAAAGGCTTAGCTCCACAAAATCAAGCTCCAGATGTCAAAAAAATCAAAGCCACTTACGACCTAGCACCACATTTCCAAAAACATCCAAACCAGTTACCAGCCCCGCACACGGGAACTCAACTTGCAGTCGGCATAGAACATGCCCAAATAGTTCACACCACCTCTGGGGGCTATCCCGGAGAACGCTCACAATCACAGGATCAACATCCTAACCATTCTAGCCCTTTGATCAAGACATCATTGGGAATGCACCTGGCCTACACTATCACTATGGCTAGTTACAAACAAAGCCCTATTAAACTAGGCACCATAACATATCTTTCAATACACTGAACTACGGCTTGGTTTGATTTCACTACACGTGGATACATAGGCAGCCTTTCAACAGAGGCACAACCACCCACATTGACACACATTCAAAAAGCACCATCATTCTGATCACGACACTGTCATGTTCTCAGCAGCTAGCTTTGTCATCCTGGGGGCTTCTCCTAGGCAGAAGTTCTCCATCCACTCACATAATCCAAAGACTTTCAAAATCTAGCCTCCATTCTATAGTGTGTCCTAGTACTCGGCTCAGTCAGAGACGAGAATCTGTCAGGGACTCGAAGCAACACCTACCTTGGGAATATACCCCAAAACCAAAAAAGATCCAAAAGAACAGTCTACGACATTGCTACTACTAAGCCCTGTCATACGGAAACAGTCTCAAAACATCTTTCCCATTCTGAAGTTCGACCGTGTTGTCACTCGCTTAGGCTACGGAATAGCGCAACTTAAGAGTCTTGTCATCTTAGGTGGCCCACCACCTTACCGAGTCACAGTCAAACCCCTCGACAGTCCAGTCGTGTCTGTCAACTCTTCCTGTTGCGCCCAAAGTCGAGTTTGTCGGTAGGCCTCTCTCTTCGAATCCTCATTTTAAAATTTGCAAAACTTAGCCATTTGAAAAAAATCCTTTTCGACAAGGTCCATTTTCAGTCTATTTATACCGCAAATTTCTTTTCTACCCCTTTCAATTTTGAAAACCTAGCTATCTCCTAGCATGTGAGTTGCTTTCAGGACTTCGATTTCAAAATGAAGCAAAAATCGCTTTCCTCAGCGCAAGTCAGTTGATAGATATCTGCTATGTTTGCTATTTCTGTCTACATATCTAACATTACAGGTACCAGTTTGGCTTCCCAAAGGAACATCAAGTTTATTTATTCCCCAGCGCCTGCACAACTCACATATCCCCCCAGCGGAAAGCCCAAGGCGGCATTTTCCCGAGATATCACGGGATGGGCCCATATATAGGCGCACCCAGGACTTATACAATAAGTCCGATTTCCCGCATGATTTGGATCGGGATGTGTCTGCAATCGGATACACCCAGAGCTTCTTAGGCAAGCTCCCACACAGCTCAAAGATGGGATGTATCCACATATAGGTACACCCGGGACTTACACAACAAGTCCGAATCTTCACGAAGTTATCAGCATCAACTCAGGTATGATTTCTATCTTATGGCAGCCCTTTTACGCAAATCTAATGGACTGTAAACGACCCGACCGGAAGTCTGCCAGTCTTAATCCTCGATTGGTCTGGTAGCTACTCTGACTTTCACCTTGTCCAAGCCTCAGTAAGAGTGGGGGCTTTGTAGACACCTACATTTTGACCGCCAAGTGTCTATAGCAGTATCCAAAGAACACCCGATGATGATCGGACGTAAACATGACTTTATACACTCGATTTTGGACTCGGAATCAATAATAGTTGTCATGAGCTTTTAGCGGAGTAAAAATCTCACAAAACAGACCTCAAATTCAGGCCCAGTGAGTTGTTTCCAATCAAATAAGACTAATTTGGGTCAAAACCGACACCAGAAGCAAAACCTTCCTTTAGCGACCGAGTCAAACCCCGGTCAAAGACGTTTCCGAGACAGAAAAATCTGTCATGCAGCTCCTGGAAATCCCACTTGAAGTCAAAAACTACAAAAATCAGCAATCAAGCAACCTTTTCCTATCCAAAGACGGAAGCTTGTTTCCTCTCAGATTATTGCTTTTTCTATCTAAACCGGTGTTACTTCTCACCCAAGCAAAGATACCTTTCCTAGCCAAGGTCGGGAACCTCTACTATAAATAGACCCCCTTGCACACACACAAATCATCAACAATTATAACATACACAACAAAAATTACAATTCCCGACATCACAACAACAATACACAACCAAAATTTCAGCAATCCTAGGCAGATTATACGCATCCAATCCCGATTTTTTCTCTAGAAATCCTTTATGAAACCCAAGATCAAAACTCGTCAAAGACCCAAGAGCAAAACTCGTCAAATCCCTTCCAAATTATACACACCATGACTCTCCTATATACATCTTAATGCTCCCGCGCTTAAGCCGCTACTACGAGTCCGTTTTCGAGATAATTAAGCATGTAGGTTAAGGGTGTCACAAATCCCGCATTCTCCTTTTCTCTCTTCCTTTTCTTTCGTCTTTCACGTTTTTTTATTTTTCATTTTTTTTCTTTTCTTTCCTCGTTTCTAATATCGATATTATCGTAACAACTATCTAATTTTCATAAAACAAACATTTTTAAAATATGATATCGATTCTATAATCGAATATCGTATCTAAAAGAATTAAAATTAATCTCGTTGATGCTAAGACAATCGTCACATGGTCCTAAAATGACATAATACGACGATTTCGGCGTGGAGAGAATTTTATTTTATCTTAGTTCGATTTTCAAACAATTTATAAAACATCTTTTCTAAAAATCATTCCGAATATTCAAAATTGATTCCATAATCAAGTGTCTAATATGACGAATATCGAAAATTTGAGTCGAGTATAAATCATCAATATTTATACACGATTTAGCAAAATTATAGATCTTTTCAAAAAGGCAATTTTGAAATCAAAAACCAAATGAACCATAGTTTGTACAAGGGGCACTCGATCGAGTGTCTAGCCCACTCGATCGAGTGGCACCCCATAATTCGGGCAGAATCCCTTTTTTCGAGACCACTCGGTCGAGTGCCTCAGTGACTCGATCGAGTGGCTCCTGGTTCATCAAAACCGCGCGTTTTTTTAGCATCTTTTGAGTCCCGACCAAATTATATTATGACTTCGGTCAACACGTGTCAAGTCAATCACGTGTCAAATCCCTTCAAAACCTTGCATTGCATTATATTCATGTCGATTATTCAATTTACAAACTGTTACTAACTTGTTTGTTCATGTTTTCAGCGATTTATTTTATTGTTTGTTTTATTATACTAAAACGAGCCTCGCATGCTAAATACAACTTTGACGTTAATTTAGACGCATTAAATCGACGTACCAACTTATTCGAATTTTCACATGCTTAGTCAAAATACTGTTTGCATATCATCTCATCGAATTACTAACGCGCGTATTCAAAAATCAAACGATATCTTAGTAGAGGCCGCTAATGTGCGGGCGAGATTGGGTGTTCTTTGTGAACTTCCCAACACATACCCTCACCCCTTACTCAGAAACATGGTTTCCGGATGTCCGAATTCATTGGCACACGAGAATCATTCAATACACAATATCCGATAATGTCGGTATCAGTATCAAATGCAAAGGGATTAACCCAATAAACTCTGACATCCGAATGGGCCATACTTTGTGCATGGCCCACTAAGATGTAGAGTGGGTTCGAATGGGCCCGAACTCCCACAAAGTTCGGTGGTGACTCCACTTCGATTTAAATTTCAATTCGACCAATCTCATATGGAGATTCATTCCCCTCCCCAAACCCGCGCGTGGCCGCGTCGGGGTGGACCTATGTCATGTCCACAGTAGGCATTCGTCTTAACTAAAATTATTAATTACCTCACATCGAAAAATTACGATGGGTGATAAAATTTATATTATAAATAAGAGTAATCATAAAATATTTTGAGTCCTTAAAAAGCTCTTAATGCTATAAACTTAAGTAAAATATTAAATATTTTTATCATAAATAGCTATGATAAATTTAAGTAAAAAGCCCTAAATAACAATCTTTATTATTGTATCAACAATAGAATGGACATACAATAGTACATCTTAGATAAACAAAATCATATATATATATATATATATATATATATATATATATATATATATATATATATATATATATATATATATATATATATATATATATAACTTTTGAGTCTTATAACAATTCTTAAGACTATAAATTGAAATAAAATTATCTCAAATCGAGAAATTATCGTAAAGTAATGAAATTCTATTAATATAAATAAAAGTAATCATTCGTCTTTAGATATCAACCGAAAATTTTTTGGGTCCTAAAAAGAGTTCTTAAGATTATAAATTGGAGTAAAAAAATTCCACATCGAAAAATTATACCCCCTCTCATTCTTTATAATCTTCCACATTTCCATTTTAGGACATTTACTGTGATGTTCCACATTTCTTTTTGCCATATATGATTAGTGGTTATCATTTTTGTGACCCCGTATAATTTTCATATCATTTGCTCGAAAAAATGACGTGATTAAGCCATTAACTAATTCAATAAAGTTACAAACGCTTAAATAAATTACAATAATTAATTAAATAATTAATGTAATTTCAAATAGTTAATTTAATGAACACAATATTATTTTCATATACAATCAAATTAGTAACAATCATTAAAATTTACACATTTATCACTAATTAATTTATTAACCGTGCAACGCACGGGTATGCATCTAGTTGTTAATAATATTGTGTGTAATCTTGGGATCTTTTTTTAAGACTCAAAAGATTGTTGATGGATATTTAAGGACAAATGATTAGTATTATTTATAATATAAAGTTCCATAAGGTTATTATTATTTTACGATGTGGGATAACTTTACAAATTTTATGGAGTGTGAAATAACGATTATCACCTCACAAGGCAACAAAAATTAGACCGCGACAATGTGAAATGTTTAGTCAATTATATTTGATTATTGTTTTAATATTTATTTATTTACCCTTAAAAAATACTCCCTCCGTTCACTATCTTTTGCCCCGTTTCATTAAAATACTCCTCACCGATAATGATCAAATGGGGCAAAAAATTATGAACGGAGGGAGTATAAAATTAAAATTTTGATTTTTTAAAATATTTTTTATTAATAATTTTCATAATTTTAATATATTTTTTTTAAATAAAGAATATATATAAATTAGTGTAAGTAAAAAATAATCCTACACGAGTATTATGATGAGGTGTTGAAATTCTATATAAATAAGAACAATAATTCGTTCTTATATATTAATCAACAATTTTTTAAATCTTAAAAAAGATCCTAGGATTACAAACTTAAATAAAAGTTATCCACATCAAAAAATTATGATGAGGTGATGAAATTCTATATAAATAAAAGTAATCATTCGTTCTTAGATACTCCTATCAACCAACAAAAACCTTATAAGATTATAAACTTAATAAAAAAAATCACATCAAAAATTTATGATGAGGTGAACTATTACAAATAAGAGTAGTAATTCGTCAAATTATGATGTGATGGAATTCTAATTTCTATATTATAAACCAGATTTCATATCATTTTCTGAAGAAAAAAGTGATCAAATTTATTTCGCACTCCATAAAAGCAATAAAGTTATCTCACATCGACATATTATAAGAAGGTGATATAATCAATGAATCATCAATATATATTATTATATATGTTAAGTAAGAACTTTTCGAACGATGTGATTGGTTCGTTGCATCAAAACCTAATTTAGAAAAATATCTTTAATAAAAAAAATCAAGTTGTGAATCTTTTAATTATTATAATACAATTTAATCTATTATATTAATGCGATGTTTTATAATTTTCATCTAAAAATCTTTAAATTTCGTTTAACAAAAAATCTATCGTAAAAAAAATCATAAACATTAATTATTTAGCTTAGATTCGTGGTAGAAAATGTTTTCATTAGAGTGTAAATTTCACATTATTTTTCTCGAAAATTAAAATAGATTAATTTATCACATATAAAAGTAGTAAAGTTATCCTGCATCGAAAAATTATAATAAAGTTATGGAATTTTATATTATAAATAATACTCCTATTATAAATAATACTCCGTATTAATCATTTGTCTTTAAATATCAACCAACAATTTTCTGAGTATTAAAAAAATCCCAAGATTATAAACAATATTATAAACAATTCTATATTATAAAAAATATTTCATATTTCATAAAAGTGATGAATTTATTACGCACTCCATAAAAGTAGTAAAATTTATTTTACATCGAAAAATTATAATAAGATCATGCAATCATCAAAATAAAAAAAATATATATAAGAGACTTCGGACTATAAGCTGATGGAAAAGAGAAAACACTCGTGTTTAGATATTAACCCAAAAATTTGGAGTTCTAATTTTTTTTAAGACTATAAAACTAAATAGAATTATTTGTAAGAATTATGGGTCTAATACAATATATGTGGACAACATTGTTGGACCTATTGTATTTGTTAGCTATCATTAAAGTTAGCCCAAATATGTGATCCGTCTTAGTAATAATAATACGGGCCTATTTACGTCTTATAATGTGTGGGTCGGATATTATAATAGTGTAGAGACCCATTTGGGTTTTAAGTGATACATGATGGGCGTATCTACTAAGGCGGCTAATATAGGTGACTAGGGTTTCATATCCCTTCCTATATATAGTCACGGTTATAGTCCCTGAAAGCACACTTATGACCTAATCTCTCATATATCCCATCGGTATGGAGAAACCCAAAAGGCGAGTGTGTCTGTTAGAAGACTATAATCGGGTGATTCCCATTCCACCTTCCTTCTCAAATTGAGTCAGGTACGCTTCCTCTATTCGGTCTATTCCTTACGCTAATTAATTTAGTATGAAGTTTCAGTCTTGGATAAGCTTAAATCTAACAAGTGGTTTCAGAGCCGTCTTCATATTGAATTATTTGGAACTAATTGATTGATACGGTATTATGTTTATGTTCAGTGGAATTAATTAATTTGGACTGATTTATGTTCAGTTTGTTCTATTTATGTCGTACGCATGACATGAATTTTCATTATCATGGTTTGCGTTTCTTTGTATAGATCTGTACAATTGTATTGATTATTGCATTAACATGAACTGAATGCTGAATCATTAAGGTAAATATAGAGAATCCGCATCATCTTCATTGCATAGACATGAATTGTATTTGGTTCTATATTTACTTGAATCATGGATCATGTTTTTCATCATTATTGGCAAGTTATTTGTACATATATATCGTGATATATTTTAAGCATGATTTTGTATGCATCTTATGATTCACGTATGATATGATTATGCTAGAGTATCCGCAATTTTCTGTCTATCATAATCTATTGTCTTCTTAAACGTGAGTTACGATATTCACTTGTAGCATTATGTAATCATTATGCGGTCGATAAAGTTACATGAGGGTTAAAGCATTATATATCGAATATCCAGTTTCTGATTCTTATAATTTGGCTATTAAGTTTATAAGGTATCTAATTTTTAAATCGATTGCGGTTGGCTTATAATTTTGTTTGGTATTCAATCATATAAAGTATAATGGTCTCGTATGTTTGATTTTTTATGGTATATTATGTTGTTATGACTGTATGAATTGTGAGTTGTTTGGAATTTCGGTTGCGATTATTTCGCGTATTTATAATTGGCAAGTTGACTTGTATGATGAAAGAACTAATTTGGGTTATAATTTCTTTTATCATTTAAAGATTCAATCACTAGTTAATTACGGTTTGATTAAAAGAACTTGATTTCAGTTTCAATAATATTGGCTATTTAATTTGGTTTTATAAGACGTCTAATATTTTGGAATGTTTGATCGAAACAATACGTTGCCAAAGTAAACTATATTGCGTAGATTAGATAGTTTAAATAATTAGACAATTGTGTGTGACTGAATTTCATGCGGGTAATGGTCTGCCCAAAGGAAGTCCATTACTTGGCTGAAATTCAATCATACTTGTGGTGATAAATATGTAACAGTTATTCGGTTCTCGTGTAGATGTTAAGTCGGTCCAAAGGAAGACTTGACATTTGACATGATCTGTGGACATGACGTAGGTCCACCCCGACGCGGCCACGCGCGGGTTTTGGTAGGCGAATGAATCTCGTGGTGAGATTGTTCTCGGGTTCGAAATTTAAGTCAAAATGGAGTCGCCGCCGAATTTTGTGGTTATTCGGAACCATACAAGCCCACTCTATGTCGTCATGGGCTGTACACAAAGTACGGCCCACTTCGATTTCAGAGTTTAAGGGGCTCGTCCCTTTGCATTATTATACCGATACCGTTTACACCGGCTTTCGCATATAAAATGACTCTCGTGCGCCAACGGTTTCGGGCATCCGTAAACCGAGGTTTTGAGTAAGGGGTGAGGGTACGTGTTGGGAAGCCCACTAAGGACACCCAACCCCGCCCGCACATGGCGGCCTCTACTAAGACACCGTTCGTGTTCGTGTACGCGCGTTAGTAAAATGATATGCAAACAGTGTTTTCGGACTAAGCATGTGAATTATATGTGAAGTACGTCATTTAATGCATCTAATTATGGTCGAAGTGATTTAGCATGCGAGGTGCATTTATAAAGCGATAAGCAAGTAAATAAACGAAACTCAAAAAATAAGTAACATACAAGCTACACGGGCGGAAATACAACCCAGAATTCACAATACAACGATTATTATAACGATTAAATGAAATAATAAACTAAGATAAGAAGAGCGATAAATAAAATACACGACTCGACAAAGACCCGTATATAATAAACGTTCACTAGATCGTGAATTAGTTAGACGGACAAACCTTAATTAATAACGCATTATATTGCATATTAATCAAAGGACGGAGGTTCGAGACCTAGGCGTGAATCTAACCCGATCTCGAACCCCGATGTCTTGTCCCGACTTATCACCTCGAAAAATGGAGTCTAAATTAATTATGTGTCGGATACGACTAAAGAGTCGTCGACATAAAATTAATAGTGCTAGACCGTCGATCAAAATCGTTTTGAGTGTAGTGATGTGCATGAGTTTTAGAAAAATGGGTTCACGTGATGGCCTTTACACGCGTTGACTAAAAGTCGTAAAAAAAAAGATGAGTCTCAAAATATGGACACATGTCGCGAAAGTCGCATATTAATGTAAGGACCGAAAAGGGGAGAAAGTCGAGAAAAAGAGAAACGGAGCTCGGCCAAGCAGGCCTCCCCGCGAGTCACCTGACCGGCCGCGCGACTCGCAGGGGGTCTGGTCGGGTATTTTTTATTTGTCGAAAAAATCGTCAATTTTATAATCGCGTGCCAATGTGGGTCAATTTACTCGATTTATGCTTTTGCTAAATTAGGAATTTTGAATTAGTGACGAAATTGTATCCCTCTACGTCACGACATCGGAACTAATCCTTCCGGATTATGTGATGTCGATTTTCGTGTCAACGGATTTCGTACTAATTGAAATGGGATCAAATGCGTTCAACTATGACCGATTGCAATCACGTCACGCCCTTGAGAACATTGGGGCGGGGCTCCTCGAAAGGGCTACACCTCCGTCGTTACTCGTAAAGGGATTAGACGGATTTTAGGCGATCATCATAGTCAAACGTATTTGAAACCGAATTTTAGTATTAATATATATATGTACGCGGTATGATAATGTTAATAACGAAAAGATAAAGTTAGTATACGAGAAATTAAAATGTTAGCATTATGTTAAAAGTTAGAATTATAATACTAGTATAGTTATAATATAAATAACGCGAAAATGTAAATAGAACCAAAGTAGTAAGGATCGAAATGGGGTTTAGGACACCCTCAACATACATGCTTGGTATAGGCCTCGGAAATAGACTCGTAAATAGCGACGGAACGCCGGAGTATCGAGGATGAATGTGAGTTATGGTGTGTATATGTGTGTGCGTGTGCCGTCGGTTTTTGAGAGCAAAATGGCTTGGTTTTTTGGTGTTGTTTTGCTTGGGGTTTGTAGAGTAGGATGTTTTCGTAGATTAGGGTAGAAGATGTAGGTTGAATGAGGTTTTTAAAGGCTCTCCATAAACTCTCAAAGCTCTTAAAAAATCTGAAAAAATGATGAGGGTTAAGGGTGTATTTATAGAGTGAGTGAAGGGAGTTGGGTGAGTTGAGTCAATTTAGGAAGGGTTTGACTCTTGATTTGATTTGCTTTTTTGAATTCTGATTTGGGCGCCAACTTCTAGAAGCTGAACTTGGCTGGTTTGTGTGACGGGTTCGTCTTTGACCGGGTTTTGACCCGGTCGCTAAAAGACGGGATTTATTTTTGGTGTCGGTTTTGGCCCAAATTAGTCTTATTTTGCTCGGAACGACCCACTGGGCCTGGATTTGAGGTCTGTTTTGTGAGATTATTACTCCGCTAAAAGTCCATGTCGGATATTATTGATTCTGAGCCCAAGTCCGAGTATACCAAGTCACGTTTGCGTCCAATCATCATCAGGTGTTTGTCGGAGACTACTATAGACACCTGGCAGTCAAAATGCGGGTGTCTACAGAGCCCCCACTCTGACTGAGGCTTGGACAAGGCGAAAGTCAGAGTAGCTCCCAGGCCAATCGCAGATTACGACCTGACAGCTTTCCGGTCGGGTCGTTTATAGTCCAGTAGACTTGCGTGAAGGGCTCGCCAGCCATAAGCAGAGGATCATACATGTCCTGATGATGGTAGCTTCGTGGGGAGTCAAAATTGCCTTTGGGGATGTAGGTGTACCTGTATGCCGACACATCCTGCCTTGGATGTAGCATTTCGGAGGAATCACCGACTATGCTGGGGGGATAAAATAGCTCTGCGGAGACTTGCTCCTGAAGTCTGGAGTGTACCTGTATGCTGACACATAACAATTTGTATGTAATACATAGACAAAACACTGACTCGCGCTGAGGAGGAAAGATACCGAATTTTTGAAAATGCCACGACTTTTGAAAAAAATGTTATCACAATTTTGTCACAGAAAATTTTTAGGAAAATTTTTTTTAGGAAAGCTCGGGACAACTTGATTCCTATTCTGGGTTTCTTGTTTGAGATCAGGCCTGCGCGCGCATAGGGCCCATGTCTGCTGAGGAGGAATGGCAGTTAGGGTTACAGGTAGGGTTTCCTATTATAAATATACGTCTCCCTGCTTCAGCTTTTTGCATCCTAACTCAAACTCAAAATCTTTTAGACTTTCAAGAAAGTTAGAAACTTCTGTCATGGGTATCGACCACTTGACCGCCATGCTTCTTGCCTGGTCCCAATACTTTCGGGACGAGGAAAAGATTCGGCTGACCCAGATGGGAATTGTCAATCTGTTTCCCCTCCAACGACTGATAATTGACCCACACTTCTTGGACGCCTGTCTGTCGTTTTGGGATACTACCCATCACGTCTTTGCGTTCCCGCGGGGAGAGATATGCCCTCTTCCTGAGGAAGTTGCAGCCATAGGTGGTTGGGGCCCAGCTGTTCAGCCTGTTACTCCCTCGTTCTACCCGGACCCGAGGAGGAGCCTAAGGGAATTCTTAGGTCTGTCTCATGCCGAGACAGATCGGATGGTGCGGGGAGATACCGTTTCCCTATTTGACCTAGCCGACAAGTTTATGAATAGCCGGGATGTGAGGGCCATCCCTGCTCACAGACGTAGGGCGTTCGCCTTTTGCATGCTGCACTGTTATGTCTTTGAAGAGCTGATGGAACTTGACTCGTGCAGGAGTCAAATTAGGTTGATCGGAGTGGTTGATCAGATGGAGACTGGTCATAGCCCTGCTTGGCTAGCCACTGGGGAGATTATCATGGGTGTGGATGCCAGGCGACTTGACCCGACCCGACCACTGACGGGGAGTACCAGTATTTTGCAGGCATACATCTCGCGCGTTTTTTTTTTCGCGAAATCCTTGAACTTCGTAAATTACCCGATCGAGTGGCCTCTGGCGAACCCTTCTATTGCTTATAAAATTCGCGTACTCTTTTCAGATATGGCTGTCGGAGCGGCTATCAATCATAGAGCCCCCTCCGAGTATTTCCAACTATCGGAGCAGTCAGATTAGCTCCCGAAGGCGGCGGATAAGCTCGAGTCATCTAATAAACCGAGCTTACTGGGATGAGGAGTTGGTGTTCCACGGGGGTCCCTTCATTAGGTGGACCGTCGCTTGGTGGTTTCTTTCTAAGCTGGCGTGGCTGGCCAAGAGAGACCAAGCTCGCTATTTGGTGATTTTGTCCCTCGACTGGACAGTTCACATTTACCCGGACCGCATCCTGAGGCTGTTCGGTTCGTCTCAGCGCATTCCTGAGACTGAAGCCATTATCAGCGTCTCACTCCAACTGACGGACGCTATGTGCGACACCTGGTTGCAGAGATGGTTCACTCGTCCTTCATGGACTATACCCAGCCCTTGCCAATCCGCTTGGGTTTCAAGGGCTTACCAGAAATGGACTTCCGAGGAATCCGAGGAAGCTCGCAAGGCCTTGAAGCTTGATGAGGCCTTTGAACAGGTCCGCCGCGAGACGGCGAAAGATAACAGGGATCTCTTCGTTGGGGGAGATATTCCTAAAGCTGCAGTTCGGGAAGAATCGGGTCTTAAGTCACAAACTAAGACTCGATCTAAGGAGGTCGGTTCTAGCAGCAAACGGGGGCGTCCAAGCCCCCAGACTGATTTGGAGAGACGCCTTGGGCCCAGGCTGGCGACCCGGGACCGACTGGGTCCGCGTGACCGGCTTCTTGAGGCCGTGAGGGCCCGACTTGGGCCTATCGAGGTGGTGGAGGATTCGGGCTCAAACGGGCGAGCCCGAGCCAGAGAGGTTCCCGTGGTGATTTGGGAACGCTCCCCTCCGCGTCGTCGCCAGTGGACGGCTAAGGAGGCCAAGGACAAGGGGAAGGGCAAGATGCCCTGAATGCCGAGTCCTTCAGCTTTATTACTATTTAAGTATTATTACTATTTTTTGGTCGTGTGTTTTTTTTGTGTATTTTTTGAATTCCTGCATTTTGTAATTTCCCGAGTTTATCGGGGTTTTTTTTTTAATTAATAAAAAAGTTTATTATTAAACCGTTCCTGTCTTTTCTCGATTGCATTGGTTGTGCCCTTTTGAGGGGCTGCCTACGTATCCGCAATTAGCAGAATCAAACCAAACGTAGTTCAGGCTTAGTAAAAATTGCAATCTCGAATTACACCAAGACTATTAGTTCAAGATGTTTGCGACAGTAGAATAAGTAATTCCAGCTCATTGACTTGCTTTTTCGTAAAAAAAAAAATATTGATAAATTTGGCTAATGACATTGAGAAATGGCTAAGGGTAGTAACGCTTTAGCTGGTCCAGGTTGGTCGGGTTGACGAACTCATTCCCGTCCAGGTCCGTCAGCATCACTGCTCCTCCTGACAGTATTTTCTTTACCAGATACGGCCCAGCCCAGTTGGGTTTGAATTTTCCCCTTGGGTCAACCGGTAGTAAAGCTCGAATAGACTTAAGGACTAGATCCCCTTCTTTAATGTTTCTGGGCCTTACCCTCTTGTTGAAGGTCCGTTGGATCCTCTTCTGGTAGATTTGGATATTGTTGAGGGCACGATTTCGACGTTCATCTAGTAGAACCAACGAGTCATACCGCGCTCGAACCCAGTCAGCCTCGGGTACTTGGCTTTCTAGCAGAATTCTGAGGGACGGTACCTCCAACTCAACGGGCTGGACTGCTTCCATCCCATAGGTTAGGTAATATGGTGTTGCCCCGGTTGCGGTGCGAATTGACGTCCGGTACCCCCATAGGGCGAAAGGTATTTTGTCGGGCCAATCCCGGTAATTATCAGCCATCTTTTTGAGTATGGTGACAATTGTTTTATTGGCCGCCTCCACTGCTCCATTTGTCTGGGGACGGTAAGGCGAGGACGTGTGCCTTTGAATTTTATATTTGGCCAGCAGAGCTGCGGTCTCAGCTTGGAAATGAGTTCCGTGATCACTGATGAACTCATGAGGAATCCCATATCGGCATATTATCTTGTTCTGAATGAACTTGGCGACATGCTTAGCATTGAGAATGCGATACGACTCAGCTTCGACTCACTTGGTGAAATAGTCGATAGCTACTAAAATAAAGCAGTGCCCACCAGTACCAGAGGGATTTATTTTCCCGATTATGTCGATACCCCATGTTGAGAACGGCCAGGGTGACGTCATGGTATAGAGCAAAGATGACGGCATATGTTGCACATTGCCGAAGATTTGACAGTTATGACAATGTTTGACATATAACTGGCAGTCGGCCTCCATAGTATTCCAATAATAACCGAGCCTCATGATTTTTCGGACCAGCATGTGGGCATTCATATGTGGGCCGTTTTCACCATCATGTACTTCGGCCATAACCTTCTCAGCCTTATACTTGTCAACATAAAGGAGAAGAGCCCCTTGTGCCGTCTTTTTGTATAGTTGTCCGTCATCGGTACGGATGAACTGAGTGGCTAGCCTTCGTAAGGTTTTCTTGGCTCGACCTTCCGTCCCGGGAGGATATTCTCCGTTTGCCAGGTATTTCAACACAGCCTGGTACCATGGTTCGGGATCAGTTATCTCAATGTCTTCAATATCGTGAATATATGCCGGCTCGGACCGTCTTTCGACGCAAATTGGCATACTGGTCACGTGGTCGGGAATATTTAATAGAGATGCCAATTTCGAGAGTGCATCCGCAAACTGATTCTCTTCCCGAGGTAGGTATATGTATTCTACCTTCTGGAATTGTTTTTCGAGATCCCTTACTCGTGCCTGGTAGGCCACGAGATTAGCATTCCGAGTCTTCCATTTTTGCAGTGCTTGGTTAATGACCAAGGATGAGTCACCATGTACCCGGAGATTTGTGATCCCCAGATTGGCGGCGGCTTGTAGCCCGTAAATGCATGCTTCGTATTCTGCTGCATTATTGGTAACATCGAAGTCCAGTTTGATGGAGACGGGAGTATGCTCCCCTCTTGGTGAAATTAGGAGGATCCCGACTCCGAACCCTCGAAAATTAGATGCTCCATCGAAGTATAAATCCCACGTTTCGGCATCGGTATGGAAAATATCTTCGTCTGGGAAGGACCAGGTGTCGGTGTGTCCTTCTTCGGTTACCGGGCTGTCAGCGAGGAATTCAGCTACCACCCGTCGCTTAATGGCCTTTAACGGTACAAATCTTAGGTCGAACTCTGCCAACATTAGAGTCCACCTAGAAATTCGGCCATTGAGGATGGGTTTTTCGAAGAGGTATTTGATTGGATCCATCCTTGATAGAACATGGACCTCGTAGCTGAGCATATAGTGCCGGAGCTTCTTGGTGGCCCAGACTAAAGCCAAACACGTCTTTTCGAGCATGGTATATTTGCACTCATACTCTAAAAACTTCTTGCTGATGTAATAGATGGCTCTTTCTTCGGAGTCAACCGTCTGGGCCAGCATAGCTCCCATGGCTGTCTCGGTCGTTGTTAGGTATAACGACAGAGGCAAACCGGGCTGAGGCGGCATTAAGACTGGCGGAGCAGACAGAATTTCCTTGATTTTGTCGAAGGCAGCTTGGCACTTGTCGTCCCATAATATTCGTTCCCCTATTTTCAGTTTCTTGAAAATTGGTTCACACACCATGGTTAGTTTGGAAATGAATCGACTAATATACTGAACTTTCCCGAGAAATCCCCTTATTTCTTTTTCGGTTTTAGGAGCTTGCATCTCGGTAATGGCTTTGATTTTAGCTGGGTCGACCTCGATACCTCGTTGGCTAACGATATGACCCAGTAATTTGCCTGATGTTACACCGAAACTGCACTTTTGAGGGTTTAGCCTCATGTTGTATTTGCGCAATCGGGTGAAGAATTTTCTTAGGGCGGTGATGTGACTGTCCCGTTCTTTGGACTTGACGATCATGTCGTCCACATAAACTTCTACCTCTTTATGCATCATGTCGTGTAATAAAGTGGTAGCGGTCCTTTGGTATGTGGCCCCGGCATTAATGAGACCGAATGGCATGACGGTATAGCAGTAAGTACCCCAAGGTGTGGTGAAGGTAGTCTTACTCATATCTTCTTCCGCCATCTTGATTTGATTATATCCACCATACCCGTCCATAAATGATAGAAGGGCATGATCAGCCGTGTTATCCACCAGTATATCGATGTGTGGTTACGGAAAATCATCCTTCGGGCTTGCTTTGTTAAGATCCCGAAAATCTACGCATACCCGCACCTTACCGTCCTTTTTAGGAACCGGCATGATGTTCGCCACCCAGTCCGGATACTCGGACACTTGTATGAAGCCGGCTTTGAACTGTTTATCGACTTCTTCCTTTACCTTGAGAGACCATTTGGGCCTCATTCGACGAAGCTTCTGCTTGACCGGTTTGCACCCGTCTTTGATAGGTATGCGGTGCTCGGCTATTTCCCGGTCTATCCCCGGCATGTCCTTGTAGGACCACGCGAAGACATCCTTGAATTCTTGGAGGAGGTTTGTGAATTGTTGTTTCTCCTCGGGATCTAAGGATAACCCTATCTTAAGTATCTGAGGCTCTAAGGTTGTTCCCACGTTTATGGACTCGGTCTCTTCGATTACCGGATTCCGGGATTCCCTTTGCTCTAGTTGCTCGATCAGATGTGGAGGTAAGGGTACCTGTTCGTCGGATTTCTGAATGTCATAGCATAAAACATTTTTGAAAGCAGGATTTAAAAGAGACAAGTCGAAAGCAGAACGGTTGTTATTATTGATTGAAAATTTGAAAAACAGCTCAAAGAGAGCAGCCATCTGATCATTGGTCAGTGGCGGAATTGGTAAGGCACTCGGGACAGACCCCGAAGTGCCAGCAGCAGAAATGATAGAAGGGAGAGGGGTTACAGGAGTGACTCTAGCACCGACTTCCCTAGACTCGACCTCAGACTCTGACTCAGACTCCGACTCAGACTCGGACTCAGACTCAGGCATGTCTCCCTCTCCGGTGACCAGCTTGTAGATCGTTCCTTGACTGTCAGTCCACTTGACAGTCTTCCTCCAGGCCCTGTTTCCCGTCTCGGAATCAACATCCGAGATCAGCTTGGTCGGGTCAAACCTGTTGCTGCGGAGAATCAGGTTGACCAGGTCTTCTTTTGGGGTTGGGACTATGGTGTCTTCCCCGAAGAGCAGCCCCAACGCGGGCTCAGCATCATTAGCTTCATCAGACTGGATGAGGGCGAACACATCATCCGGGATGTAGTTGCAGCCCCGGGCCGAGTGGGTCCCGAGGTGCGTAGCATTGGGTTGGTACAGTCCAACATGGATAGCCCCAAACACGGGTGTTACAAAGTAGTCGGCCAACCGTGGGCTGTAAGGGCTCAAGTGGATACCCTTCATGATGTTGCAGGCTTTTTTGATTCCTGCTCGGACAACGTTGCCCGGAGTGGCGGCATAGCCAAGGCCGAAGTGAGAGTCTTCGTCCTTAAGGACCTCGATGATCTTCCCAGCTGGAAGGTCGGGTCGAGAGGTAGCCCCTGGAAGGTACCCTAGGTTTTGGAGCATTGTGTCAATGCTTGTGGTGAAGTAAGGCCTAAAGAGGTACTCTTCCTCGATCATCCCCACAAAGTCGAACCCCCAGAGGTCCGTGCGGCCCGTGGCGTTACAGCTAGCCACGGTCATTGGGGTTGCCTCCAAAGTAATAACATTGTCGAGCAAAGGCATCTTGATCTTACGGTGGAGGGTGGAGGACACGGCTTTCATCGCGTGAATCCATGGCCTTCCTAGGAGCAAGTTGAAGGATGAGGTGACATCAATCACCTGGAATTCAAGCTCCTTTTCTATCGGGCCCGTTATGATGGTCAGTTTTATGGCCCCAGCTACCGACTTTGGACTCCCATCAAAAGCTTGGATGGTCTGAGCCGTTGGGATATAGTCAGCCTCGGTAATGCCGAGGGCTTTGGCGGTCCTCAGAGGAAGGACATTTACAGCGGACCCGTCATCAACCAAGGTCATAGGGAGGTATTTTCCTCGGCAAATCACCGTGATGTAGAGGGCCAGGTTGTGGGAGGCCCCAAATGGCGGCAGGTCGGCTTCAGAAAAAGTGATCATTGGGCCTCCTTTCTTGGCCTTACCCTTTAGGTGGGGTAGGACTGTGGCTACCATTTCAGCAGAGGTAGCCAAAGAGTCGATCTTGACTTGATCGAGAGCCTTTGTAAGTGCTTCTCGATGTTCTTGTGAGCTGACTAAGAGTTGCCATATAGTGAGGTCAACTCGGGTCTTCTTCAGTTGCTTCACAATAGCCGTTTCAGCGGTAGGCTCTTCAGGGGCGACTTCCATCCCGAGTGGATCGGTGATGGTTGTCGGGATGGGGATGTCCCTAGTGCTTGTGGCTAGATAGGGACGACCAAGGTGGTTGCTGGCTAGGACTCGGGTTTTGGCCTCGCGAATCTGCTCAGGGGTGATGGGAACGGTTTCCCCTTTAGCGAGGTAGACATCATCCTCGTCGTCAAACCAGATCCCGTTTACTTGCGGGATAAATGGAGAGATAAGGTGAGAGCAATCAATCACCTCCCCGGCAAAGATGGCATGGGAGCTGAAAGCGTTCTCCTTGTTGCTTGGCTTATCTCCGGGTAGCGGGATTTTACCGCTCTCGATCAGGTCCTGAATCAAGTGTTTCAGCTTCCAACACTTTTCGGTATCATGCCCATTGCCCCGGTGGTATTGGCAATAGGCCTGAGCATTGTAGTTCTTGGAGCGTCGCTCGACCGGAACTTCAGGAGTTGGGCCTATCGGTTGGATTAGACCTTTGGAGGACAGCCTTTGTAAGGCATAGGTATAGGTGGTACCTATATCAGTGAAAACCCGAGGTGGGGTGTTCTTCTTGGACGGGGCATCTAGTAGATTAACCGCGTCAAAAATGCTGCGAGTTGCAGTCTGGGGCTTAGTGGTGGAGGAAGAAGCCTCTTGGTACCCTTTGCTAGCGGCCTTAGTGAGGCCTTCCAGTCTCAGATCCTCTTCGATCCTCATACCCATTTCAGTAAGGGTGGTGAAATTGGGTATGACAGCATATCGGCGGTGAACCCGGTAGGAAGGGAGGAGGTTCTTGACAAAAGCCTCCACCAAAGTCTTCTCATTAGGTTTGTCGACCAGTTTCATGCTCTCGGCCCTCCAGCGTTGAAGGTATTTAGTAAAACCTTCCTTCGGCTCTTGGGCCATAACCTCCAGAGATCGCATTGTGGTTTGGATCTCGGTGTTGTCAGCATAGTTCCGAGCGAACTCGGTGGCCACATCATCCCAGGTAGGGAACTTCTTCGGGTCTAGCCTGTAGTACCAGGCCCATGGGTGTTTCTCGAGAGATGCAGCAAAGAGGTTTTTGAACATGGACGAATCCACTCCCTTGATGGCCATGAACTCTTTGAAGGCCCGTACATGTAGTAAAGGGTCTTCAGTTCCCTCAAACATGGGCAAGCCTGTGAGGTTCAGGTTTGCGGGTAGTTTGTCACTCACCGTGGAGTACTCTCGGCTATTCTCCCGGTGGATATTGTTACTCCCAGTCAAATGGACTTGTTCTTCTAGTCGGCGTACTGCGTTGACCAGTTCAGCTAGAGGCCCAGTGGTCTCGACATTAGGAGCCCTTTGCTCCACTGTAGCTAGGCGAGCAACGATGGCCACTTGGCCAGCCCTCATTTCAGTCAGTTGGGCTTCGATGTCGGTTTGCTTCTCGATCATGGCGTCCAAAGAGGTTTGCAGACTGTTCAAAGTAGCTATTCTGCGGGCGTGTCTGGTTGCTGGTGGCCTGTCTGTAAGAACACCGTGTAATCAGTAACCGAACCCAGATCTTGGAATCATAAAAAAGTACATCCCGAGCGACACTAGGAAAGAAGACCAAAGACTCGAGAAAGACACCTAGACGGATAACTCGTGGGTGGTGTAACTTCCTTAGGGCTTTGGCTTTGTGGGCCTAATCCCGTTCGAAGAAAGGTCTACGTGAGACTTTTTCCCCAGACTTTTGACTCGAGTGTATGGACGGACTTTCCTTTGTAGGGGTATGCCCTACGCAGGTTGGTCGTGCCTTGACAGATAAGGCGGACTCGGGGAAGGGGGGGAAACTCGTGATGTAAGATCGACGGAGTTCCGACTCTATAAACCTTTGACAAACTATGCAAAGACCCGACACACGGCTAGACGGTAGGTCCTATAATAAGGAAGGTTCACTAGGAAGGTTGGATGCTTGAAATTTGAATAAAAGATGGGCGAATTTCCGAGAGTTCGAAAATTGAAAAAAAGAGTTTCGAAAACCGAGATTAGAATTTTGAAGAATTCAGAAAATCAGGGTGGCCTCGGAAATTTGAGAGTTAAAACGGACGGTATGCCGACTAAAGAAAAGGATATTTTGATTCAAATCGTTGATCCTAAATTTCGGCGGCATTCCGAGTTTTGAAAATTGGATATTTTGAAAAGACGGGTCCCGAAACGGACAGTATTTCGGGTTTTTCCAAATTTGGTATTTTTGGAAAGATGCATTTTTTGAAATGACGGTTTTTTTTGAAAAAAATGACACGGAAACCAAGTAGCATGTAGTCAAACAAGCATTATAACGACGCTTATGTATGCTTTACGCTAAGTCTCGGTCGGTCAAAATAGGGTCTATACCAACGACGATAGTATTCTCGTATACAGGACGGACTCCCTAAACCGAATTGGTATTAGGACATGCCGCGAAACCCTTACGAGTTCCACCATCGAAGTCTTTAGCGCACCCATGTAGGAATGCACCGTGGTATAGTGGGACGTCGGTCACAAGTAACCGGCCCGGGCAAAATTTGGGTTATGCATGAATCATTAAACTAATGCGCGTACATTAATATTCGAACGATTTCTTTTCGAGTCTCACCCTAGGAACCCCGATGACATGTGGTACATCAGGTATCCCCAGCGGAGTCGCCAAATTGTGGACATGACGTAGGTCCACCCCGACGCGGCCACGCGCGGGTTTTGGTAGGCGAATGAATCTCGTGGTGAGATTGTTCTCGGGTTCGAAATTTAAGTCAAAATGGAGTCGCCACCGAATTTTCTGGTTATTCGGAACCATACGAGCCCACTCTATGTCGTCATGGGCTGTACACAAAGTACGGCCCACTTCGATTTCAGAGTTTATGGGGCTCGTCCCTTTGCATTATTATACCGATACCGTTTACACCGGCTTTCGCATATAAAATGACTCTCGTGCGCCAACGGTTTCAGGCATCCGGAAACCGAGGTTCTGAGTAAGGGGTTAGGGTACGTGTTGGGAAGCCCCCTAAGGACACCCAACCCCGCCCGCACATGGCGGCCTCTACTAAGACAACGTTCGTGTTCGTGTACGCGCGTTAGTAAAATGATAAAATGATATGCAAATAGCGTTTTCGGGCTAAGCATGTGAATTATATGTGAAGTACGTCATTTAATGCATCTAATTATGGTCGAAGTGATTTAGCATGCGAGGTGCATTTATAAAGCGATAAGCAAGTAAATAAACGAAACTCAAAAAATAAGTAACATACAAGCTACACGGGCGGAAATACAACCCGGAATTCACAATACAACGATATTATAACGATTAAATGAAATAATAAACTAAGATAAGAAGAGCGATAAATAAAATACACGACTCGACAAAGACCCGTATATAATAAACGTTCACTAGATCGTGAATTAGTTAGACGGACAAACCTTAATTAATAACGCATTATATTGCATATTAATCAAAGGACGGAGGTTCGAGACCTAGGCATGAATCTAACCCGATCTCGAACCCCGATGTCTTGTCCCGACTTATCACCTCGAAAAATGGAGTCTAAATTAATTATGTGTCGGATACGACTAAAGAGTCGTCGACATAAAATTAATAGTGCTAGACCGTCGATCAAAATCGTTTTGAGTGTAGTGATGTGCATGAGTTTTAGAAAAATGGGTTCACGTGATGGCCTTTACACGCGTTGACTAAAAGTCGTAAAAAAAAAAGATGAGTCTCAAAATATGGACACATGTCGCGAAAGTCGCGTATTAATGTAAGGACCGAAAAGGGGAGAAAGTCGAGAAAACGAGAAACGGAGCTCGGCCAAGCAGGCCTCCCCGCGAGTCACCTGACCGGCCGCGCGACTCGCATGGGGGTCTGGTCGGGTATTTTTTATTTGTCGAAAAAATCGTCAATTTTATAATCGCGTGCCAATGTGGGTCAATTTACTCGATTTATGCTTTTGCTAAATTAGGAATTTTGAATTAGTGACGAAATTGTATCCCTCTACGTCACGACATCGAAACTAATCCTTCCGGATTATGTGATGTCGGTTTTCGTGTCAACGGGTTTCGTACTAATTGAAATGGGATCAAATGCGTTCAACTATGACCGATTGCAATCACGTCACGCCCTTGAGAACATTGGGGCGGGGCTCCTCGAAAGGGCTCCACCTCCGTCGTTACTCGTAAAGGGATTAGACGGATTTTAGGCGATCATCATAGTCAAACGTATTTGAAACCGAATTTTAGTATTAATATATATATGTACGCGGTATGATAATGTTAATAACGAAAAGATAAAGTTAGTATACGAGAAATTAAAATGTTAGCATTATGTTAAAAGTTAGAATTATAATACTAGTATAGTTATAATATAAATAACGCGAAAATGTAAATAGAACCAAAGTAGTAAGGATCGAAATGGGGTTTAGGACACCCTCAACATACATGCTTGGTATAGGCCTCGGAAATAGACTCGTAAATAGAGACGGAACGCCGGAGTATCGAGGATGAATGTGAGTTATGGTGTGTATATGTGTGTGCGTGTGCCGTCGGTTTTTGAGAGCAAAATGGCTCGGTTTTTTGGTGTTGTTTTGCTTGGGGTTTGTAGAGTAGGATGTTTTCGTAGATTAGGGTAGAAGATGTAGGTTGAATGAGGTTTTTAAAGGCTCTCCTTCAACTCTCAAAGCTCTTAAAAAATCTTAAAAAATGATGAGGGTTAAGGGTGTATTTATAGAGTGAGTGAAGGGAGTTGGGTGAGTTGAGTCAATTTAGGAAGGGTTTGACTCTTGATTTGATTTGCTTTTTTGAATTCTGATTTGGGCGCCAACTTCTAGAAGCTGAACTTGGCTGGTTTGTGTGACGGGTTCGTCTTTGACCGGGTTTTGACTCGATCGCTAAAAGACGGGATTTATTTTTGGTGTCGGTTTTGGCCCAAATTAGTCTTATTTTGCTCGGAACGACCCACTGGGCCTGGATTTGAGGTCTGTTTTGTGAGATTATTACTCCGCTAAAAGTCCATGTCGGATATTATTGATTCCGAGCCCAAGTCCGAGTATACCAAGTCACGTTTGCATCCGATCATCATCGGGTGTTTGTCGGAGACTACCATAGACCCCTGGCAGTCAAAATGCGGGTGTCTACATGATCTTACTGTTAATATTTGATTACTACACCAAGAGTACTACTTACAAGTCTAATTATAGTCCAAAGATGAGATTAGATGTTGTGCTAGGTATCTTGTTATGATGGGAACGCCAATATATGAACTAATTTATAAGTTAAGGGAGTTGTAGACACCCGCATTTTGCCTGCTAGTGTCTATAGCAGTTCCCGACAAACACCCGATGATGATCGGACGCAAACGTGACTTGGTATACTCGGATTTGGACCCGAAATCAATAATATCTGACGTGGACTTTTAGCGGAGTAATAATCTCACAAAACAGACCTCAAATCCAGGCCCAGTGGGTCGTTCCGAGAAAAATGAGACTAATTTGGGCCAAAACCGACACCAAAAATAAATCCCGTCTTTTAGCAACCGGGTCAAAACCCGGTCAAAGACGGAACCGTCTCATAAATCAGCCAGGTTCAGCTGGCGCACAAATCCAAATTCAAAAAATCAATCAAAACAACAAAATCAATTCTTTCCTATTTTGTCTCGATTTGCTTGACCCACTCGATCGAGTGGATTGACCCACTCTGTCGAGTGGAGCATCATTCACCGGATCAGGCCCATTTTCTAGGGCACTCGACCGAGTGCACTAGGGCCACTCGATCGAGTGACCCTAGGTCGTGGGGTAAAATCTATAAATACCCTCCTCAAACCCTTTGCATTTGGGAGAGCTTTTTCACTAATGCAATTTTACCCTCATTCTACCTACATTTTACCCTATACTCACCTACACTACAAACCTTAGTAAGCCTAAGCACTATACACACAAAACCGAGTCCCTTGTCCCTCGAAGAACCGACAAACACACACACACATATACACATACACACCATAACTTGCATACATCCTCGATACTCCGACGTCCCGTCACTATTTACGAGTCCATTTCCGAGGTCCCTACTAAGCATGTATGTTGAGGGTGTCCTAAACCCCATTTCGATCCTTGTTACTTCATTTCTATTTACTTTTTTTATATCGTTTATACATTAATTATGCTAGTATCCTAACATTAACTCTAACATAACTCTAACAATTTACTTTTTTGTATATTAACTTTTACATTCTCGTTACTAACACTATTATACAGCGTATATATAAATTAGTATCAAAATCCGGTTTTAAATACGTTTAACTATAATTATCGCCTAAAGTCCGTCTAATCCCTTTACGAGCAACGACGGAGGTGGAGCCCTTTCGAGGAGCCCCGCCCCAATGTACTCAAGGGCGTGACGTGATCGCGACTAATAATAGTTGAACGCATTTGATCCCATTTCAATTAGTACGGAACCCGTTGACACGAAAACCGACATCACATAACCCGAAAGGGTTAGTTCCGATGTTTTGACGTAGAGGGATTCATTCCGTTGCTAATTCCAAATTTCTAATATAAACATTTTCACAAATCTCGGCAACGGTATTGTAATCGTATATATACACGATTATAGTACCGGAGGTCAAGTTAAATTCAAATCGTGCGATATTTGTATTTAATTTGACCGACCGTCGATTTTAAACCCCAAAAACGAGACGAGTTAACACTCGTACAGGGGCTACTCGACCGAGTGCGTAGGCCACTCGATCGAGTAGCGTCCAAAAAACTGGGCAGACCCCTTTTCGAGGACACACTCGACCGAGTCAGACCATGACTCGACCGAGTGGGTCCTGTAACCCAGAAAACCGAGAGCTTAAATGCGACATTTAAGTCTCGTCTTTTTATGACTTTTAGTCGACACGTGTAAAGTCAATCACGTGAATCCATTTTTCAAAACTCACGCTTATCACGACACCGTAACGACTTTGATCGATTTTTCGACGTGATAAGTCGGGACAAGGCATCGAGGCATAGGATCGGGCTAGCATCACGCCTAGGACCTATGTCTCCGTCCTTCGTTTAATACACAACGCAATGTGTATTTAATCGGGGTTCGTCCATTCACATGGTTCACGGTCTAGTTTGTATATGGGTCCGTTCCTAACTTTTTATTATTATTTATTATTCCATTTTTATATCGTTTGCAATTTTTGTATTGGCCGGGTTGTATTTTCGCCCGTGTAACTTGTATATTATTTACTTTCAAGCTTTATTTATTTACTTGCTTACCGCTTTATAAATGAATCTCGCATGTTAAATCATTTCGACCATAATTAAGATGCATTAAATGACGTAGTTCACATACTATTCATATGCTTGGCCCGAAAACGCTGTTTGTATATCATTTAATCGTTTTACTAGTGCGCGCACATGAACACGAACGATGTCTTAGTAGAGGCCGCCATGTGCGGGCGGGGTTGGGTGTCCTTAGTGGGCTTCCCAACACGTACCCTCACCCCTTATTCAGAACCTTTGGTTTCCGGATGTCCGAAACCCTTGGCGCACGAGAGTCATTCTATATACGAAAGCCGGTTTAGACGGTATCGGTATTGCAATGTAAAGGGACGGGCCCAATAAACTCTGAAATCGAAGTGGGCTTACTTTGTGTGTAGCCCATGACGACATAGAGTGGGCTCGTATGGTTCCGAATAACCACAAAATTCGGTGGCGACTCCATTTTGACTTAAATTACGAACCCGAGAACAATCTCACCACGAGATTCATTCGCCTACCCAAACCCGCGCGTGGCCGCGTCGGGGTGGACCTATGTCATGTCCACAGGAGTGTTGTTAAGTTTATGACACTCATAAGGCTTATGTTCATACAATTTTTTTTAATGGAGAGTAAATTCAAACATTTGGTTTTTAAGTTTGGTAGTATGTGTAATCATGCGGATAATGGTCGGCCCAAAGGAAGCCCATTATTTGGCCGAATACATATACAATTTCGGGAGATATTTCGATTATTTGGACGATTATTCGGTATTTTCATGTGTGTACTAAGTCGGCCCAAAGAAAGGCTTAGTGTTCGACATGAGTTTATCGTCAATATTTGATCACGATTATTTAATTATAGCGTCGATGTTTAATTAATAATTTATGTCCAACGATTAAATTGTTAAATTTGCAAAAACACTATATTCTGTTTGAATTTATTCAAAATATGAAAATATTGTTTTGTTCATCAAATTGACATTACTGTTCATTATATCTGTCATATTCAGGTTACATTCTCAATTCGGATGTCGTCGTTTATTTAAATAAATGGTAAGAAAATGTAAATACTTATTTTGGATCTTCATAATTTTAACACAACATTAAGAATGTATGGTTGTGCTACTCATAAGGATGAAAATATCGTGTGGACTCACGTGTTTTTGTAGAGTAGAAATTTTAATGCATGTGTTTAATGATTGCTTAATATACGACATTAAGGAAATATTAAAGGACATTGTTTCTATTAAATAAGCTACAAGTGTCTAACTCAAAGAATAACAAGATAAAGTTTATTGGTTGCTTGTTATGAGTCTGGACACATAAGGAATATATTACCAGTTTGTACCCTTCATCGCGTGTCGGTAAGAGTATACTTCTCATTTAAGATTTGTCGTCTAAAGTTATTCATTATATCCAATTATGTTTTGTGGGTGGATTTGTTTTTTCATTCACATAAGTACATTAATGCAAGTAGAAGTAAGAAGCAAAGATGTTGTATGTCAATTGGTGATGAAAGATTCATCTATTCGGGACATGTCATCATCTGAGTTTGAGACAATCGGCTAATTTAGTTATCATTATTGACTAGTTATTTTATTTGAATCTGGAAAATTTTCGGTGATGCCTTTTGGTGGAGTTCAATTATTTTTCATTTGGTCAAATTTGGTTCATTGTCCATTGAGAAATAATTAATTATTCATTTTCCTAATTCAAATAATGGTAAAGTTGTCATTTTTTGATAATTTTATATAGGTTAGATTGTAATATTATTTAAAGATTTGCATTAAAACTCCAGTGGATATAAAGAATTAAGGACAATAATTTCTTTTCAGTATGACATATTAAAAAAAGTTTATTAAAGTTGTGTCAAAATGAAATTATTGACCCTTCTACTTCGGATTCTCATATTGAAGGGGAATAAAGACGAAAAGAGAAAATAGATATCAAAAGGACTTTGGATGTCTTATAATTGATATATAAGGGTATGTGAACGATTTTATGTTTTAAGTTGTATTAGTTCACATCACTATATTAATTTGTAGACAAAATTATGTATGATATTTATATCTCGATCTTGAGAAGTTTCAAGTTCCTAGACGTTTTTATCATATATATGACTGAGATATATTGCTTGAAGGATTAAAGATGTCAGTTGATCATAAGTGGAAACACTTTGACAATTTGACTATTCAAGATAAGAACGTTAATGTTATTTCGGATAATTTCTAGAGAAGAAGTTCGATCTTACATTAAATATCGCACCATATGAAGGTCAGAATATGTATGGTGTATTATGTGTGCAAAATAAGATCTTGGGGCTTGGTAGGAGTACTAGTATAGAACCCGCACAAATGTGCGGCTGATATAGATTATCATTTATAAGAGAATTTTTTTATCTTGTTTTGTTTGATAATAATATCTGGTAATAATGTCATTAGAAGTAAAATATACGGAGTACTATATATACTAATTTTAATACTCTCATGTTCTTAATGATTGTCACATTTCCTCATTATATGTATATAGGGGATTATACGTATAGTAATTTGAGTACGTTTGTAGGTATGGTAATATATATACTCATTAATTTGTACTACAAATAATTACCATAAATAAATAAAATGTAGTCATTTGTACAAATATATTAGTTTGTACAAATTAATATGGGTAAGTTTACCAATTCTATGTATAGATAATATATGCATATAATAGATTAATAGTTCATATATTTGTATACTATTCAAAATTTTGCCAATTATTTGCAAATCATACAGATTATACTGTATAAATTATAGGTAAGATATTTTTTAATCTACAATTACCATATATAGATGGCAATAGCATTGAGCGGGAAAATTTTGTGTCTCGTGTTGACACGTCAACACAATTTTATTCACTCTTATTCCCTTAGTATAAGGGAGTGGAGGCTCAGATACTATCTCGGTTTCACGCCAATAATAATTATTTTGGTAGTATATAAACGATGTTCGGTGCTGAAATGTTTATAGGTTGATCGTTAATCATATAAGTATAGTTTATAATAGGTAATTATTAAGCGTATAATTAGGGCAATCGAATAATATTATATTATAGGTAATATTATATAGTAGGTTTATATATAGCATAATTGATCCTTGAGTTTTATATAATTAGGGAAATATAACTATTAGTGATCCTTAGGGAAATATATAACGTCCACCACACCTCTCTAATTGATCCCTGGGGTATATAACTATTCGGAAATATTGCGTTTATATGCATAATTGTATAATTGTAATAGAATTATTGCAAGGTTTATATATACATGATATATTCAGGTTTATATATACTTACCATATAATGATAGACTATAAATTTGAATACAGAAATATATTGAAAGATTTATACTCCTATAGCATGTGTGAAAGGAATATTTTAGTGTAAAAATTATGTGTGAAAGGAAATTATTGTGTGTGAAAATTATCTTTGCTTACTGTAAAGAAATATTTTAGAATACAATAAAATTATCTTTACATGTGTCAAAGGAATGATTAGTATTTTTAGAATATTCCATTTTGATAGTCTCGGTTGGTCATCAATTAGAAATTAGGAATGATTAGTATTTTGATATTCCATTTTAATATCTTTGCAAGCAATCAAGCGGTCCACATACATATGCAAGCAATCATGCTAGTATTTTAGAAATCATTTACTATTATTATTATCCGCATGCAAGTATTTTAGGAAGTATTGGTGGGTGGGAAAATTTTTGAGGAGAGGCAGCCACGTGGACTTTTTTGGTAGAAGTTCTATCCTTTTAGTAGAAGGAGGATGATTATTCACACTCTTTCTTAGATAACTGCTCTAGAAGTAATTTGATGGTGAGATTTGTCGTGGATCCCAACCGTCAAATAAAACCGGCAAAACCTAACTAGGGTAGCTAGGGTAAGTCGGGTCGAATCCACGGGGACGGTAAGAGGCGTCTAGACTAAGGTCACCCAAATACAAGACTCGATCAACGAACTAGGCTAAACTAGAATGATAAGAAGGGGAAGAAGGCTAAGACTATGGCTAAGGAGACGGAGAAAACAAACAAGGAAAACGGGCTAGGATTAGGTCGGGGTCAAAGGGGTAACGGAATGGTCAAGGAAGAGCTAGAGTGAAGGAGGTAGTAGAATCTAGGAATAGTCCGGGCTCTCGCAACTTAGACTCACCTAGAGGTTCCACCTAAAACCCATTTTGGCGACACACATGACAAACGGGGTTAGTAGCGTGTTATTGTGGCCTAGATCGCATCCGGGCTCTCGCAACTTAGACCGACCTAGGGGTCGTCCTCACCGGGCTCTCGCTACTTAGTGAGGGAACCGAACCCACAAGAAAACTATTACCCACAAGAGAAAAGCAAGAAAAACAAGCATATGCACATACTAGTCATTCAAGCATTTCAACAAACATGTGATATGCATCAAACCAAGAGGAAACCCAAATCTTCCACCAACATCTCCAACAAACCCTTAATCATCCAATTAACACCCTAATCACCTTACTAACCCCAGCAAGAGTACTACTCTAACATTATCAAACTAATTCTAACATAAACAAGAGGAAACAACACAAACATCAAAACATACCTAATGAAACTACCAAGTATGATGAACAAAACAATAAACAATAACTAAAGATTGAAACTTGAACTAAAAAAACAAGATAAAGAGTAAAAGGAAGAAAGGATTATACCATACTAGTGAAGAGGAAAGATTGAAACTTGCATTAATGAAGAAAACCCAAAACAAACCACCAAGGTTGTCAATCTTGGAAGGATCTTGAAGAATTCCCTTAATACAAGTACTAAACTAAGATTAACTACTAATTACCGACTAATCTACTCTAATCTAAACTAATCTAACCTAAAATAGTCTAGGGTTTAGTGGGAAGTGAAGAACCTCAGCTTAACATAACAAGGGAAGAGTATATATAGGGTTACAAGTGGAAGGGAGAAGAGAAAACAAAGCGCGGCAGCCAGGTGGCCCTTCTCGGCCGGGAGGAGGTGGTCCCGGTCGGGAAGGTGTCGGTCCCGGCCAGGAAGAGCTGGTTCCGGTCGGGATGGACCCAAAACAGCAGCTCCTTGTTTTGCTCCTTCATCCCGGACGGGAAGAGGTCATACCCGTCGGGGATGAGTCTTGTAGGCCTCCAATATGATCTTTTTGGTTCCTCCTTGCTTCACATGGACTTCTCATCGATTCTCGGGACTCGGGATTGGGTCTCGGAGGCTCGGGATTGGGTCCCAAGGTCTCGGGGTCGAATCCAAGGCATCGAGTGATCGTTCCTTCACTTCGTTGGCTCCGAAAAGTGTATGTATTGAGTCGGAATCGCTCCAACTCTTCACAAATGGTCCCGGGAACCTGAAACGAACTAGAGGAAGCATAAGTAGCCCATAAATCGCTCCCAAGGAGCGATTCCACAAGGAAAATGGGACCAAAACACTACGAAATAGGCACTACAAACTACACTTATCATAATTTTAGAACTGCAGCTTGGTTTTTTGGATAAAGTGGCGACAATATTATTGATTGATTAATTATAGTATAATTTATTTACGCCTATGGCATGTCCAACTAATTGAGAATATTTTTTTCTAAGGTAACATAGTTGGATTTAAAGACAATCAATAATTATTTTGTTGTAAAACTTTATAAGGATTAAGGGTAATATATAAGGAAATGATCCCACACGCAAGTTACTTTAGGACGGATAATATGAGTTCATTGAGGTTATTGAGTTTGAGGGAAAGAAATGAGACTTACAGAAATGATCTTGTGTCTCATTATAAAGGATTGTAAGATCATTCTAGTAAAACAAACTCAAATACCTCAAGAACAATCGTTATTAAAGAAATTCACTAAGGGAAGAATGACTGCAGTTTTAGAGGATTACATTGTTTTCATGTCAATACTGACATATTACAGTATAATAACAGATTTATATATTGCATACATTCAAGAGTAGGAGTTAGATGATGAAACGGTAGAAAAATATTCATTCAACATTTTACCGAATCATTGAAAGTTCTAACTAATACACGTGAATATATATATGTCATCAATAACGTATTGAGTCATTTGATTGATAAAGGCACTTTGGAATTGTTTCATTGTCGTAAAAGTATAAAGCATATTGGTTTCAAATGGTTATTTGCTACCAAGACAGACTCACTCGGTAATGAGACAGTAAGGTTTGTCTTGTCAATTATGGTTATAAAGACAGATGATATATCCAGTTCCGGAGTTGCATTGGATGAATGGTAAAGACAAGTTTTCAATGGTGACATTGACAAACTCATTGTTGCAGATACTGGAAATCTTGACTCGATAGATTCAAGGTAAAATTTCTACAAATTAAGGTTAGTAATTATCCAATGAAAATTCAAATAAGGTTTTCCGTCAAAGAGTACATCAATCTACCATGATATCATCTCATTTAGTTTTGTATGGATGTTGTACATGATTGTAGATACTCAAGATTCAGTGCGAGTATGAAAATATATCAAATTTTATACCCTTTCAGTAAATGAGACTAATGCAGTTTCATTAATGTCCTTAAAGAAATGTTCATATCGAGAAAGTACGGTTTACTTAAATCCATGTATTTCAGAAATTTTTCATGTGTTTAAGTAATAAGGCATAATTAAACTTAGTTTGTACATGTTTGGATATTGTGTACATTCTATAGTTTAATTGACAGATATTAAGGAAATACAGTAGGATATTGAGATCCACTAAGGGCAGCCAAATATTGTTTATCATTTATATTTGGAGCAAAACATTGTTATCATATAAAGGAGATCGATTCAGGTTGAGATCATTTGGTATTTCGACTCCTACTTGGTCATGATTATTTGTCACAAGGCCGCAAATTAAGTTCGACATTGAAAGACCATTTAAGTTATTTGTGACAAAATGATGGTTACTATAGTTTCAAATAACAATACAAGTGATATGTTATTATAGAAATGATTTAGAGTGAAAGACGTCTAAGATATATTTGTACAAACTCCATTTTTTGCGGATCCGCTTATTAAGGAATTACCACTCACAGTCTTTCTTGAGCATATTGCTCAAATGGGTGTTTTTACGGTTCTAAATATATTCAGGTTAAGTGGGAGTTTGTCACATTAGACACATCATTATGATATATGGTTATTTAGTTCTGCAGAAATAAAGTTTACGATTTTCAGTTTCACTCTGTCTTATCTGGTTGATCTCACATTCTCACTAAGGTTTAAGGTGGACCAGTTGGAAATATGCGTATTTGGATCACATTCGGTTGCTGTTTTCATGCTACACTCCTATACTAGATTCATGTCGTTAGTCATGTTTGCATATGTGATCATTGATGAGTCCTGTTACGACAAACTGTGGCAAAGGTCGCTTTGGTTCTATGTACATATGATTAATGGACCGAATTGCATAAGACTGTTAGAATGTTTGATAGCACTATTGAGCTCATACGGTTATAATGAATACAATTTTCATTGTCCTACATATACTAGTATATTATCCAAGTGGGAGATTGTAAGAATTATGGGTCTAATACAATATATGTGGACAACATTATTTGGACCTATTGTATTTGTTAGCTATCATTAAAGTTAGCCCAAATATGTGATCCGTCTTAGTAATAATAATACGGGCCTATTTACGTCTTATAAAGTATGGGTCGGATATTATAATAGTGTAGAGACCCATTTGGGCTTTAAGTGATACATGATGGGCGTATCTACTAAGGCGGCTAATATAGGTGACTAGGGTTTCATATCCCTTCCTATATATAGTCAGGGTTATGGTCCATGACAACACACTTTTGACCTAATCTCTCATATACCCCATCGGTATGGAGAAACCCAAAAGGCGAGTGTGTCTGTTTGAAGACTATAATCGGGTGATTCTCATTCCACCTCTCTTCTCCAATTGAGTCAGGTACGCTTCCGCTATTCGGTCTATTCGGTACTCCAATTAATTTAGTATGAAGTTTCAGTCTTGGGTCAGATTAAATCTAACATTATCGTCTATCAAAAAATTATAATGAGGTGATGAAGTTATATATCACAAATAGGAGAATCATTCCTTTTTTAGATATTGACAAAAAAAAGTGTTGTCTTATTAAAGCTCTAAAAGTTACTTATACATTTAAGTAAAAATTATTCTACATCGAGAAATTATAATAAGGTGATGAAATTCTACTATACAAATATAAGTAGTCATTCGTGTTTAGATATCAACGAGAAATTTTTTTAGTCTTGAAAAGCATTCTTAAGACTATAAATTCAGGTAGAATTATCATACATCAAAAAATTATATGTTGATTGAATTTTATTACTCCTATATAATTAAGAATAATCATTCGTATATATCAACCTGAAATTTTTGGAGTACTAAAAGATATTTTAAAACTATAAACTTAAAGTAGAATTATTCACATCGAAAAATTATGATGAAGTGATGAAATTGTACATCATCAATAAGAGAAATTTTTCTTTTTTGGATATCATTTTTTTTCAGTCTTATAATAGCTTTTAAGATTATAAATTGAAGTAAAAATTATCCTACATCGAAAAATTATAATAAGGTGAAAAATTATATAAATAAAAGTAATCATCGTCTTTATTTAGATATCAATTAGAAATCTTTTGATTCCTAAAAGAAGTTCTTAAATTTTATAAACTTAAGTTGAATTATCATATATCAAAAAATTATGATGAACTTATTAAATTTTATACTATAAGAGAAATCGTTCGTTTAAGATATTAAAGAAAAATCTTTTGAGTCTTATAACATCTCTTAAGTCTTAAGGCTATAAATTGAAGTAAATTATCCCACATCGAGAAATTACAATAAGATGATCAAATTCTATTATATAAATAAAAAGAATCATCCGTCAACCAGAAATCTTTTGAGTCATAAAAAGAGTTCAAGTAATTAATATTATCCCACATTGAGAAATTATGATGAGGTGGTGAAATCCTATATATAATAAATAAATGAAATTATTCATCCTTAGATATCATTATATCAACCAAAAAAATTCTGGGAACAACAAAATGCACATCATTAGTGTACTTATTATTATACTTTGTACAAGATACTTGAAAAGTCTTCATAAAAAAAGATTTTAAATGTAATTAATTATGATAAATATTTTTATCAACATCACTAACAAGCGTCCCGTGCATCGCTATATTTGACTATAATTTATTACTAATAGCATGATTCAAGAGTTTTTTTTAAGAAAGTGAGACACCGTAAGAGATTTATATTTGATAATTTATAGAAATTTTCTCAAAGTGTTGCACAATCATATGTGTACTTGGTTAATCATATGCGCAATATTTTAATCCCCTATCAGATAAATTATTTATGTAAGAAATAAATATGTCTATTTATACTATCATGAAATTTAATTACTCATATCATTATATAGTGTATACATACACGCTACGTATAATATGTTTTTGAATTATCTATGTCAAATTTAATCTCTTATTTTACATTGATACATTAATATTGTTTGTCATTTTATTTATTAGTTATTACATTTATAATAATAATAAGAGCAAATTAAAAATTACTCCCTTTTAAAATGTCAATTTTAAAATTTACTCCCTTTTAAAAATTTTGTTAAAAATAACTCTCAAAATCTATCAAAAGTTCAAAAATTGCTCCCAAATTTATTTTTAGGACAAAAATGCCCTGGCTAGAGAGTGAGGTGAAGAAATATGACACACAAAAGTTAGGGACATTTTCGTCCAAAAACTATATTTTGGAGCAATTTTTGAACTTTTAAAAGATTTTGGGAGTTAGTTTTAACAAAAATTTTAAAAGGTAGTAAATTTTAAAATTGGTATCTTAAAAGGGAGTAATTTTTAATTTACTCTAACAATAATAATAATAATAATAATAATAATAATAATAATAATAATATATAATAATAATAATAATAATAATAATAATAATAATAATAATAATAATCCGTAGATAATATTTTTGAATACAAAACCTATAGAGTAACAAGTAAATATTTCATTTAAATATAAATGAATATTGGTACGAATATGTAGTTAAAGATGTACTTGTGTGTGAGATACTTTAATTAGTCTTTCTAACTATAATGTACGCCTATAATTTAATTTGATGTTTACTGCAGATATTAGCTACCTAGAACGCATTCACGTATGTGGATAGTATTCGTTTACTAGTATGCATACTAATTTGATGTCATTATCAACGTTACTGAAAATCGACCCGTGCATTGCACAGGCTTTCCAACTAGTAATTATTATTTTAAAAATTCAAAATTTTAATTATATATTTTTCAGGGTAAATAAATAAATATTGAAACAATTATCAAACGGAATTGACTAAGTATTTCACGCTATCGCGGTCCAATTTTTGTTGCCTTACGAAGTGATAATCGTTGGTTTATATAGTGATAATTTTTTAGTCTTAGATGGGTAGGATTGTTTTTTCCTATACAAATTCTAATATTCTTTATTTAAATTTAAAAAAAAATCGAGTCATAGGTGGAGTAGAATTTTTTTTTCATATATAAATTTTCATATTATTTATTTAACTTAAAAAAATATATTAAAAAACTATGACCAATCATATCGCTTGAAAATTTCCTGCTTTATTAATATATATTGATTAATCACTGAAAAACATAAGAACGAATTATTTAAAGTTGAATGTCCAGATTTGGGTAAGATGATAAAATAGAATAATGTCAATAACATATCAATAAAATGGAATAAACGTATTAGAGGAGAAGGTAAATAGTGGAGTATTTCAAAGAATCTTAATATACACAAATCTCAAATTAAGACTAAAAATATCAATAAAATAGAATAAAATTCTCAAAAATATCAATAAAATAGAAGGTAAACGTATGAGATGATGATAAATACTGTTTATTTGTAGATCTGTCTTTGAGTATATAGTTGTACCATTTTATTGTGTTGTTTTTTATTGTATCTCAATTTTGTGTCATTTTTTAATACATATGTACTGTTTATGATCATAAAGTTAAAACATCATATACCCTATAATCTAACGAAATCCCACCAAAGTCTTAAATCTTTTTGTTGTAAATAAAGCTTCATGCACGTGATATTATATATCCCTTAAGCAATACTAGTAGTTACTTTACTTAGATTAACTCAATTTATAGTTAGTTACCGAGTATGAAGTGTTTTTTTAAAAGGTCTTGAACTCTTCGGGTAAATTCAGAACCAAATTAATATGAAATGAAACGACTGAAATGAATTATATTGAAATAAATTTAACATAAATTAACCTAATTTAATTGAAATAAATATGACTGAACTTTCGTTTATAGAACAATTAAATAATTTATCATGACTCCAATTACTGATATAATGATAATGAGTTGTGGATGAATTAATAATTCAAAAAAAATGTTTATTTACACAAAAATTAAAAGAAAATGAGTTGGATGATTCAAGACGTGTTTTGTTTTTGAAAAATTGAATGCTTATTTGATTTAAACATAACTAGTTTTGACCCGTGCAACATTGCACGGTCGGCATTAACAAAGATCATTAAATTGATTGATATAAATAGTTGTGTTTAACAATTACGTGATCGACAATTCTTTCTACAATTAGATGGGCAACACAACACGGTTCACTGCTTATTAAAAGTGTAACGCTGCCAAAATCAAGATAAAAGAAAAGAGGAAGAAAATAGGCAATCGTAGGAAATAAATATATAAACTCATGTAGTTGTGAGTTAGGTAATTTAAGAGCGATGTGACATTGAAGTAGCGAAAATACAATCAATATACATGGAAACGTAAATCTATGCAAATAAAACACCGAACTAAGTTATAAATGTTCGAAAACTTCTTGGTATACAACATTTGTAGTAGTGTTAGAAGTGCGCTTTTCTTCATCGAAAATAAGAATCTTCAATCCACGCTTGCTAGTCACTCTTGACAAAGCAACATATAATTGACCATGCGAAAAAAAGGCTTCGGAAGGTAGAGACCTACATGAGTCAATGACTGTCCTTGACTTTTATTAATTGTCATGGCAAAGCATACTGAGATAGGGAATTGTCACCTTACAAATCGTACACCGGAGCACTTAATGCTATTCAGAAATTAGGTTGAGTGAAGGACAGGTTGGAATGCAGGTGAGTCAATTGAGTCGGGATCAGGGGGGAGGTGAAGTTGATTCATCCATGCAAACCTCATCAGAACTCATATATACCGCCTCTTGGTCATCAATAAGAGATAACACATAGTCGTTTACTAATTCCACAAATTCATGTGTAAGAGCTAGAATCGCTCTCTGTTGAAAATAGTCAGCCTCCCACATGCGTCTCGAAAGATCAGGATATGTGGACGAGACTATTGCTGCAACAGGGTCGTCAACATTATGTATAAGTACTTCCTCTGGAAAGTGGACATCAATTTCATCGTCATTGCACCCACCTTCTATCCAGTCAAAGAATTCGCGTATCTCACGTGCGTTAGTAGGGCTACTCCCAACTTGTAAGCGCATGTTCTGCGTCAAATGGAGGACCTACATAGTTTTGTAACAATGGTAGAAGACGTAAGGGAAAAATTTAAAAAATATAGGACCGTTATCCAAATAACATGTAAAGGACACTTAATAAGAAGCCTTAGAAAGAGATGTGCACATACGAAAGAACAAACCTTGCATGATGACCATAAATATGATGAACATAGGATTGCATGCACGATATCTGACCTACTACCTTTAGAAACAACTGGTAGTATTTGCCTAAAGTCTCCTCCGAAGACCACAACTTTTCCACCAAAAGGGAGGTCAGCATTACTTCGATTAACAGCACGCATCACATCCTTCAAGCTACGATCAAGAGCTTCAAAGCTATGCCTATGTGTCATTGGTGCCTCATCCCAAATAATGAGACTTGCCTTCATTATTAGCTCTGTCAAGTCCGTACCTGGCCTAATTTCAGAACACGTCGAAGTCTCAACAATATTGATTGGAATGTTGAACCTGGAATGAGCCGTCCTACCACCGGGAATCAATGTAGCAGCAATTCCACTCGATGCAACAGGGAGAACAATATGGCCCTTGCTACGCAATGGAGCATATAAAGCACGCCAAATGAATGTCTTCCCTGTCCCACCATAACCGGATAGGAAGAATATAGCACCTCGATTGGCTGAAACCGCGTCACTTATTTCAAGGAATACCGATCGTTGTTCGGTAGTCATCATAAGCAACGCCAATTCATATTCACGTTTCAGAGCCTCCCTATCGTATGCAAGTTCATCTCGTACCAGTGTATTCCCCAGATACGCAACAATTGACGCATCAGGGATAGGCATGCCCTCGAATCTAGTTAGGCTACTGCCATTGCTTCGTAATGATGCCTCGATTTCAAGCAGTGCTAAGTTTTGAATCTCGTCGTCTGACAACTCTAGATCTGAGGTATAGATCGAAAGCATTATCAAATGTAAATAATGCCTTTAATGGTTGTATCGGTGCATTAAATTGAATATGAATTACAGAATGTAATTGCATGTTATAAAATCTAAAAATACAGCAAAATTCAGTCCTATGAAATGGGAACAAATACTAATGGAGCAAATCTTAATAATAAAACTAACCTGGGTTGTGCAGGAAACTACGTTGCTTGTGGAGAATATCATCAGATAGAAGACCCCATGTTTCCTCCCAAACTATATGAAGCATTGACACGGAATCAGATAAGAGCAGTAATGTGAAAAGATGTCTAAGGTAGACACCCGATTCCCAGTAGTGTGCTTCCGTAATGGCGTCAATATACTCGGTGTCATCCCCGACCAATACAAGCGCGTAACATGCTTCCCGAAATGTTTGGTACACAACACCATTAACCGTTCGAATATCCTCATAACACCTGGGGCCTCTAATATGGTTTAGCATGGACCTCATGTAATATAATTCGCCGCATTTTGGAGGTACATGGTGAAACCGACTAATTGTAATTCCCCTCTGCCTATGTTTCCACCTCCTGTTCATTCTGTCCCAAACGTACTTTTGTGGGATTTCAGAAATCAGTAGATCACGTGCATCAGGATCTATTTCGTTTAATTGTAGCCAATCTAGGAATTTTGACATACCAACACTTGGTTGCTCAAGGACTTCATCAATTGGGTCATCGTCTTCAAAGATCACACTTTGCTCCCCGGGGAGGTGGAATTGCAACTTCTCTACAACAGGTGTCCTATAGTGGATGTCAAAAGCATAAATCCTCCAGACTGCCTCACATGCAGAGACGTATCTATAATCGTATAACTTCTTCATCTCATCAAGCTGATTTCGTGCATTAGGCCGAGTGTAAGACGATTGCATTGTAACACGGTCAGACCCCTTATTAATATACTTGAAGAGATATTTAATTGACCTCGCTTGGTTGCACCACTCCACATTTATGTGAGCCCAATAACTTACAATTAGGCCGGGATTATAAGGGACAACATATTGATTATCAATCGGCACACCATTTTTGTAAATAACAGACCCATTGTCCCTTCTTTGGTAAATAGGAAAGCCATGCTTGTCCACTGTTGTCCTTTCATTAAAGGGCTTTGGGAATTTTCGAATACATACCCCTTTTGACATGCATTGAGAATTTGGATTTGCTGCACCACAGGGTCCATGAATCATTAACTCTGACACAGCAGAGTGCAAAATAGGATTTGCCTTTTGATCAGGAATCTCAGCAGAAATTATTCTGTCGACATTCGACACCTCTGGGAATTTGTCGTCTCTATGAAGGAACAACAATATATGTGCATGAGGTAGTCCACGCTTCAGAAATTCGACTGTGAACACAACTGCACATAATTGTGGTAAAAAGTTATCAGACTTAGAATTTCAAAGTAGTTAGAACACAATCAATAGTAACAGTAGTTGATGAGGGTACTTACCTGCCTTCGTCCTCCCAAATATTTCACGTACTTTTAAGTCATGGATTAACTCATAGAGTTTAACATGAAACACGCGAGACAGGATATCTGGACGATCCTCTGAACGAAGACCCCTGCTTGATAAGAACCGTGTAATTTCTGGCCAATTGGGATTACATGTAAACGTGATGAAAGGGTCTGGGTATCCACACCATCTACAAATAGCCAAAGTATCTAGATATTTCGACCGCATGAAAACATCCCCAGACGTGAAAGACGCTGGGACAACATAACGGCCACCAGTGGAAGATGGGTCAACATTACCGTTATCGGTTGCATCGACAATATTCCTGTATTTATCAACCCTAAGTAACTGTTGATTGAAGCGTAGGAATGATAATCGTTGAGACTTAACCATCATATAACCGTCGACACATATTTGCTGAAATAAATTGCAAGCGCGCGACCACGTTGGATACTCAATCTCCATCGGCCTTTCTTGAAACCGGAAGGCAAAGAACTCACGCAGGGTTAGCTCATCACGCGGCTTTAAGCTTTGACTAATACCAAGAAATGAATCACTATGTGGTATGTTTGGACGAAAACCATCTTCACCGTATGGCAACAAAATCGGGAACTGAAGGGCAAGATACGCTGGATGTAGCTCAGAAATTTGCTGAAGTGCTCCACATGTTTTCTGAACTATAATGTCGCGTTGCTCCATTTCCGGGCCTATGTCACCCTCAATCAAAGCGGCAACTTCAGAAGCGGTTGGACGATTATAAGTTTTACCATCTGTGCATCTGCGTGAAATTAGTCTAATACAAACATCACCTTCTACATCTGACGAAAGTCTGTCTCGGGCCTTTCGAAATGGTTTTGCTTGGGGATTGTATTCATCTATCATATCTTTTAGCAACAACATTAGCTCCTCATTTAGTCTACTGCGCCCACCGCCACTATTGACAAAAAAGAAGAAGAAATGTAGTAAAAGTAAAAGAGAAACGAAATAGATTAAATATCATATCAAACAAATAAAATAGCATCATATAATGCATAAAAAATAGGTTGTAACAACAATATAAAGCAGAATTACCTAACTTAGTGCATTCATTTGGTTGTGCACCTCGTCCTCCGTATCATAAATGTACAACTGGCAAAATTTTGGAGTTGCTTCCTCGGCAGGCAGCAAACTACCAATTCTATGTGTGTTCTGACCTCCCATCCTGAATGTATATGGGCCACGACCGCGGTTCACTGTTTTATCTATGAAGCCACTCGTGGATGAGAAATAGTAACCACGATTGTAGCCCCGAATATTCGTTATGAACGTGGAGCTAAGTCGATGCTCACGGCTTAAAAGTGACTTTAATAACGGTGGGGGATCACTCAGATATGGCAATGTTACTTTCCCATCTGAGCAACATAGAGAGAATTTAGGATTTGTCGTCCCCCGATCATTTCCAATCCTTTCTTCGTACCACATTAGTGCCCCGCAATTTCCACATTGGTAGTCTGGGTCTCCAATATCCCAGTAAGTTATAGCCACTGGATGTTATGAAAGTATAAAAGTACTCAATTTTACAGTTAACTAAAGACATGTATATATATATATATATGTGTGTGTGTGTGTGTGTGTGTGTGTGTGTGTGTACACTACGTTATAAATGTGTATATACTTCTGTACCATTAACACATGACTGGTAATGTAAAAATAACTCATGAAGATAATAGAGTAAAACACATAGTGAATGCAAACCTTCATCAACAGTTGCAGTAATTGTTGTGCAACGACTACTTGACCCAACTTCAAAATGATGGTCTTGAAAATCATTATCAATTTCAGGTTCTTCAGTTGGAGTGGTAGGAGTAGCATACATCCCACCATCAACGGCCTCAAAATCATCATGTAATCCGCTTGTGCAATCAGGGTGAAGTGTTGCTGGCAAACGTTGTCCTAAAGTAGAATGTGTATACAATTGCGAAACATTTGTCACAAACCAATAACGAAAATGATAACAAAGAAAAGATAGACAATACCGGGTATAAAATTACCGGTCCACGTATCTCTATTTTTTGCCTATTTCATGAATATTTGTGACTCCATATTTTAATGGTATGAGGCAAAGAATAGTGGCTGGAAGGACTATAAGTTATTAGTTGGATATAAAATACTGGTGAACCTGATGATCTTTTCTTTTGTGCATTCAAAACTTTACGCTTAGCCCTTTTTGCCTTGGCCATTTCTTGAGCCGGCGTATGGACGACTGGTTGAACTGTGAATATGGGCAACTGTTGTTGGACAACTGAATTAGAAGAGGACAACTGCCCTTGTGTAACGATGTTAGATGAAGATGGGGTAGAGGCCGCACGATGTGAACCATCTACATGAGTCACAACATGTCAAATGTAAACATTAGTCACGCGAGGACATAGAGACATAGGCACTTTCAATTACTGTTGAGATATGGAAGAGTACCGGAGTTAGTAGATCTGCCTAAACGTAGTGCACTCCTCTTCTCCATAGTCAAAACTTTCCTCCTAGCCCTTACCGACTTTGCCATTTGTTGGGCTGGCGAAAGCACAACTGGTTGAAATGTGATGGTGGATGATGTCGATGGAACAACTATATGAGAAGACCATAATAAGTGATTGGCCGAAATAGTATTAGATGAAGAAGATGGTGTAAACGTCTCATGTAGGCGCACATCTACAAAGCGAACAACATGTAATCAATTTATGAACATTCAACTGACACACTGATAAAATGTAAGTCTATATATACAGACTCTGTGAAATATGTATCTATGTTCATTGTCTTCTCCACTTAAAAACAAAGCTGGCAACATGAAAAGTATACATTAATTCATTAAAAGTGTATTGTCCATTAATTCTTACCGTTCTGGTTTCAGAAATCAATGAGCATGTCTCTTTCTCTATATGGATTACTCTACACATATGACTGAATATAGTACATAATGTGCATACATGTTTTAATATGTGAAAACATTACATTGTCTAACTATGTAAGGAATACAAATTTGAAAACATTTGAAGGAGAATGGGTGGTTACCATTGCCAATATCTGTGAATGGAGTACGAACAGTTTGACGATCTGATGGCGGTTGTTCTGTCGACACTCCGAGATGTCCACTACCTAACATAGAGGTTTAACAGGATATTGTGTAAGAAAGAAAAGTAATGTAAAATGTGAAGATCAAATTATTATTTGAAAATGACGCACGTAGGTGACAACGTAAATAGAAACGTAAATAGAAATTCATAACATAATACTACATCTAGAATCCAGTCACAAATATACGTAAGTCACTTTTTTTTACATACAATCACAAAGAAACATGTTAGTGGTTCATGTTGACTTTTAATATAGGAACGATATATCTTATGGTAAAGAAGACACAACGGAACATGGAACGTGTACAAATTTGGCCTCAATTGCAAGTTCTAATTGTTCCAGTCGAAAGTGGACTATGAAATGAAAAACCAATGTGCTCACAACGTGCATCTTTAACTGGACGAAGATCTAAAGTAGGAGACGTTTCTACGAACACGTGTTCATTTAGACACTCCAACATAGCGACTATCTATAAAATTGATTAACCGACCCAAATGACCAACCCAATTCAACACTTAATCAACCCAAAATAACTCATCCAAATACAACATTCTAATCAGGCCCATACCCATTAGAGATCCCAGAAATTCACACTGGAAGCCCAACTTCACAAACCAAACACAAACCCCCATTTCAGTAGTCCGTATCCGATCAGGCCCAAATAAATATTTCTCATCCCCTTACTTATTATCTCCCAAGTCCAACCTCCATGCTCTCACCCATAATCCAGCCAAACCCGAAACCCAATTCCCTTATACCCTTACCCAATATCATCCAAGCCCAATCCAATACCCACAACCATGCCCAATCGGTCACCCCTGCATTCTTATTTACCCAAACCCTAATCCAATCCCTACCCCCTCACTCCCTATCCTGCCACACACAAAACAACCCCTCCCTCATTCTTACAACCATTTTTGTCATTACAAACCCTAATTCCTCTTTCCTAATATTTCAGATCTCACTCACTCTAGATCTAACTTCATTCTAAAAATTCCACCCCCACAATTCATTCTTTGTTCATTTCCGTGTTATTAATCTCTGAAAATCTACCATCCTCTCTTCATATGTACAATATTCTTCCCAAAATTCTATGGTGGTGGTTTTGATTCTTGCGCGACTTCTCCTGGAGTACACTACACGGTCATGAAATCGGTTTTCATCAACATGCACCGGTATATTGGTCATTTTTATGGGTTGATAAGAGTAGATCGCGTTATTTTTGTGCAAAAAAGGTGAAATAACGTTCTTTACCTTAATCCAAATTTGTTTGATCTATTATATTGCATGATTTCATATACTGTGCATGTGATTTTTTCATTTTGTTTTCTATTATGTCGATTACAATGGTCTTTTCAATTCAAGCACTGATGTTTCTTTTTTTTTTGCTCTTCATTTCTGAGTAATTCATGTGAGTTTTTTGAAAAAAATGTTTTGCATGTAATCAATTTTTTTTTCGACATTGTAGTTTATCTCTATATATCTGTGACCTCACTGTCTTTTCCTTAGGTTTGTCATTTAATTCGATTTGATTTCATGCAATTTGTTGATTTTCTTTTCCCGTTTTATTGTAGTGAACATTGATTGGTGAGATGAATAATCGTTTTAATTAGTCGATTTATAGTGATAAGTGTGGAAATGAAATCGGTTTGTTTCATTGAGTGATAGTCATTAGTTTTGCTTTATTTTTTTATTGGATATATATTTTTGGTTACTCAATAAATCTGGTGGGTTGCATGTCACTAATACGAAAAAAAAATCCTTTTCATCACTAATTCTGACTAATTTTCGTGTCCTCTATTAATTTTTATTTGAGTTTTCAGAGAATTAATATCCACTTAAAAACGAATATTAAATAGCATTTCAAATAGTTGCTAGAATCATCCATAAATCCTCGATTACGATGTAGTTAGGTAGAAATATATATAGTAATAAATAATACACTTTTATTAGGCCCGGTCTTGAAAAACGAAACATCCACTTTAAATTAATGTCAAACCCAAACCGGTCCAGGTCCGACCCAGAATGGTTCAGGTCCGACCCATACCGGTCCAGGTCCGACCCAGACCGATCCATGTCGGACCCAGACCGGTCCAGATCCGACCCAGACCGGTCCAGGCATATACTAAAATCAATAAATAATCTTCGTCTCCTTAATACACAAAGATTTTACAAAACAATGGTATAAATAATCTTGCGTCAAAATAAATACCGTCTTCTAAGCATTAGTTTTAAAATATTTTTATACCATTGATACCATTGAGAAGCATTACTAAATATGAAAATAAATAAATATGGACAATATTTTTATACCATTGAGAAGCATTAGTGATATTTTGGTTTTCTAAGAAATAAATACTATTTCGCAAGTTTTCCCTCCTTAAATAAGGAACCTTAATGTATCATATGAACGGCTAAATTCAGTGGTTAATATAACTTGTAACGCAGACAACGTGTATATATGCAACATGTGTAATCAAGTCTACAATTTATCATGAAAAATGAAATAAGACTTACTCTCACATCTGTTTCTTTTGCTCTTTCTGCTTGCCTTCTTCTTTGATGAACTTGAAGAGTCTTTGTTCTCCATAATCACCCTTAAATGTTACTATACGATTGAGTATTTGATAATTGATTACTATAACTATAAAACTTGGGATTCACTGTTTATTTAAACTATTAGAATACTTTATAGTATTTGATAACCTCAATGTAATGAGCTCTGCTAATCTTTTCATTAACATTTAGTGATATATGTATATATGAATGGTATATATATCCTACAAGTTGAATAACTGATTGTCAATGGAGAACATGCTCTTGACAGTTTTATTTGTTTTGAAACCGTCAGTTTCTAAATTTAACTTGCTGCTTCATGCTAAGTTAGTTCATAATAAGTGCACATAATTTTTTAGGAGAGTTGGTCGATAATGGATTTTAGCTTTATATAGTCCTACATTTGTCTACATACACATATGCATATACATTAGAATATTTCAGTCATTACTGTTGTTTGGGAATAAACTCAAACTAAAGCACTTCATGAATGACTTTTATACTGGAAAAGTGATCGACTAATCATGAAATCTAATTTTTTGTCTGACATGTTGTATCGACATTGGAATACTCTCTGTACCGTGGAATTACGCTTAACCTGCAAATTATTTATCTGACGAACAATACGGCCACGTTTATACACACATGGTATGACATTTTCAATTCTATTGGTTTCATATGTCTGTTGTCTCGTTTCCGTCGTTGATATTATTAATGATTGCTGACTGTTGAGTATAAAACGCTTATGAAAAACGAAATAACATCTTGATTTGATAACAAAATAACAATTGTAAAAGTCTACAACAGTCATTAAAATCTACCTACTTGAGTTAAACAGAATGCAAACAACGAAATCAAATAACAAATAATTAAAAATCAGCGTCCATTAATTGAATGCACTGATTGATTAGGTCTTGTTCATAATGTTCTGATGTTTTTTGTTGCTGATCCCAGGTCTACACACTCTAACCTTGATTTACTTGATTCACCGACTGCTGAATATTTCCGCTTACGGGAGATTTTTTTTCATTGGTGTTACTTCAGCTGAGGGATCCTCGTTTGTGTATACAACAGGTGTGTCAATTTGCATGAATTCATGGAAGACGAATCATTAATGGATAATAAACTATAATATGAATACATTGTTATTTTTATCAACATTCTAATGTTTTACTTACCAATCTCGTGTCATCTGTTACTTCTGATCTAGTTAATGTGTTGGGTTCCTGTTTTATTTAAACGGTTAGAAATGTCATTGATATATGCATATAAATTCTATTAGTACAATGCTGTTATTTTCACCTGTGGAATCATGACATTCTTTCTCTTGTTGATTTCTTCCGTGTCATCATTTAGGTTAATGACTTTGTAGCACCTTGAATTCATGTCAATATTTTTGTATCTTGAAACTTCCAAGTCTATTATGAACTCTTTGTCTTGAAGAATCCAGAATGTAAATGGTATCTCCTTTGGGTCATTCACTTAGATTTTATGAATGTTAATTTCATGTGTACGTTACATTCTATATACATACTTTAGTACAGTAAATGAATTAACGTATTATTTACTAAATGAGTGCTTTTACATTTCTTAGCATGTCAATACAATCAGATGCACTATAAGCAACTTCATTTTCTACTTGCTCATTGTTGGCGATGATGTGAATCTTGTCACCATTGTGATCTTCAATTAAAAATTTTACCTTGAAGCTAAATTAAAAAAATTGTGTCAAATTATTCAACATAATTCATGACACAGAAAAGACTGTTGTACTGTAATTTGTTACCGACATTATGTCTCTCACTGGATGCCCCACTTCTGATCTGTAACAATATTCCGTAGTACAATACCACATGCCATCTTCTTTCATTCTTGCTCGTTTCTGACATACCTTGCACTTGTTTCGATACCATTTCTTCTTAGTATCTACTTCCTTCAATGTTGCGATTATTGAGTATATTCCAGCCTGAAGACACAAAATGAGAATTAGATTGCAAGTAATTAGCATAATATTAACTGATTTATTAGAGAACGAAAATATAACATATACATACCTTATGAACTTGCTCTAATTCAGCAATGGATGACAGATTGGCAGGACGTTTACTCGCTTTCACAACTCTGTGACATTTTGTTGAGTACTTTGCATTATAGATGTTGTTTTTCTTCATTTTGTGAATGATTCTGATTAATTTGATTCAATTGTTTCACTACTAATGAGAATTTATATTCATGGATTTGTCTTGTTGTGGGAGTGGTAACTACTGAGGAGGTGGTTTCTAAGGAAGTGAAGAAGTTATGAACATGGGCAACATTGGAAGTTAAGAAAGTTGTGGGCAATAACCAAAATAAAAGTAAGTACACCTCTCTTAATTTGTATGTTTTGATAACTTTTGGCTGTACAGTGCCTTTTTTGGGTATGTTTTTTTTACTACGTCGTCTGCCAGTGTTCTTTGTTTTGTTTGTGGTTGCAAAATGTTCATATACACGATTCAACAGTAAATAAATTAATTTAAACATTGGGTCAACCACTAAATCTGGACCGACAAACTTAAAGCACACTTCTTACATTGAAGAGAAGTTTAAACCTATTAAATTGTTTTGATTAATATTGCAAAATAAATTGTTTAGATAAATATCGATTGCACAGTGACTTTTTAGGCTGAATGTTATCTGACTATGTCGTCTGCTACCATCTTTAAACAAACTTTGTCTTACTTTTTTTGGAACATTGTTTTACAATGTAAAATGTTTATATGCACGGGCGAATAGTAAAAAAAACATAACATTAATCTGCATAGTCTGCAGTGCAAACTAAAATTGTATGTCTTACATCTAAGAAAACCTTAAACTAATTAACCAACGACATAGCAAAGTACGTAAGTCTAACATCCCTTTAAAAAAAGTCACTTAAACCTACAATAAGAATAATAACTTATTATGATAAGCGAAAAAATAAATACTCCCATTTAATTTTGCTTCTAATTTCAGTCTCGACACGCTTGTCAATGTCTACTTCCACATAACGTGCAGAATGTCTCTCTCACATGGCATAGTACCAAAGTGTCTGACCTCGGGAATATCGGGGTTGATATATAACTTTGTAGCTGCTTTAGTTTCAAGTATCATATTTCCTGCACACACAAAAAATATTTATTTCACATGCAAATTGCTTTATTTTAAAAAATAATTTACTCAGTTGTATTTTCAGATCCTTACTTTCATAGTTAACTTTCACACACTGAAAGACAACAACTGGCTTCCTGGTTAGATATTCTTCATTGGTTGCCAAGACACGTAGTTCATATGCAATATGCTCCCACGGCCACATTGTCGTTTCATGTCCACTGTAGATTGGATATAAGTGATAGGTCAGTAACTTAAATATGAGATTGAATGTGTTAGAAAGATTGAATGTACATGACCATTAACTTGAATATGATTGTGCCATAAAAAAGAGTAAGAAAATTACTTTATATCTCTGAGACGTAATACTACACATGGGAGTGCTCTCTTAAATAGAACTCTGTATTCTATAACCTCAGCTATGAAATCTGTTACATGTAATAAGTCACATAATAATTGAATCCCTTATATATAATAATTATTTATGACTACATAAAACACAGATGTTACCGATAAATGAACGGTCCCCAAGAGAGTGTCTCCTGATGTCATCAATGGTCACAAAATTGAATCCAAAGTAAGGAAGTGGCACTTGTATTTCATCAACAATACTTTCTGAGTGAAACACCATTTTGAATGCATGGGGTGTAGCACAGTCCTAGCCGTTGTTTACAGCCATATTGAAATAATGTATCCTATATGCCCTTCCCTCTAAGAACTTTCCTTTGAAATAGTGCATATGTTGCCTATGATTGGAACACTATGTCACAACGCCCAACATCACTTTAAAATATTAATCACATAGAAATACATGACAGTTAAGTGTAGTGACGAAAATACTCTACTAAGAAAGGAACTCGCCTCATCATCAACAATTAACATTTCGTTAGTGAGTGGTTCTGCTTCATACGGGTTTATTCTGTTGAATCTTCCTCTCCATATCCTGACAACCCTTCCTTCTATAAATCCATGAAGGAACCTGGGATCTCCTGGTGGATTATCCATACTGAATGTTTTCTGATATATCGCTGTGATAGTTTTGTGATAGAATGTTGATTAAAGTCACTGTATTTTCCTTATTTATACAACTAAGAATAATCCTGGTATATAGTAGATAGTGAGTAATGTACAACTGTTGGCAATGAATATTTGAAGTGGTTTTTGGTTACCTATTAATAAACAATGAATATTTGAAGTGGTTACATAGAAGTCTTTTACCCTCACTGTCCTTCTTATATATTTCAAATCTTTTTCAAATAGATCACCCAGTCTTTCAGGAAGTGGGTAACGTACATGTGTTGGCTGCTGCAACATATTTTTATCTACTATATAATATAATTAATACATACACACATATATGCAACATATATATATATATATATGAATGTATGTATATATATATCCGACTGTATATATGAATATGTATATATGTACCTGACTGTATATATATATATATGACTATATATATGAATGTGACTGACCGTCTATATGTGACTGAACTACACTACTGTAAATATTTTTAACTATAATTAATACATATATATACATATGTGGGTGGCTGATTGTATATATGCATGTGCATGCCTGTTCGTATATATGTGGCTCAACGTATATATATGTGTACAATGGTGTAAATAATTCTACCTATAATATAATTAATTAATACATGTACATACATACATATACATGTGTGTGTGGCTGGCCGTATGTGAACGTATATACGTGTACACCACTGAAAATATTTACCAAAATTAATAATACATACACATGCAATTTATACTACTAATAACTAACAATTACAATAATCCCCTACTAATTAGTAGTAACTTGTCTAATTAATGGTCCTTTACATGACAACTAACATCAATGTTTGTATGATATTGCAGGCAGCCCACTTATGTGAGGGAGAACCGATCTCAGGAAACCCACGACCCAATCCCTAAATCGAGTGGTTTTAAATGAGACAACTTAGATTGGTCAGTTGTGAGTCTGGCTGCGTAGACAAAACGTTGCCCTACCCTCCTAATCGAAGCGTCTATATATCACAGAAAATGTATTGTATCATAGTACGCTCTTAGTGAGTTGGAGGGCGACAGAACGTTTATGCGTACTTCTCAATGATGAGCTGCAATTCTGGTAGCCTATACAACACTTCGTCCTCCCCTTCTAATCGAAGCGTCTATAATAAATAAAACAAAATATACTGTGTCATAGCATGCTCTTAGTAAGGTGGAGGGCGGCAGAACGTCTAGGCACGCTTCTCAATGATGAGCATATAATAATTTCCTGAATGTAAATGTCTAGAGTGCACATCCGTCGTTTAGCATGGCCTGAGTCTGACTATATTACGCTCTTGGAGCGATTTACGACTGATAAGTCGGTCCTCTAATTGTAGCGCTATAATGTCTACTCGGGTTTGTGTGAAAGGTGGGTATGCACCTAGTCGTTTATGACGAGGATCGACGATATGGCTGAGAGAAGTAACGCGATGCAACTTGACTAAATTTAATATATAGTCACCATAACAATTAAACACCATGCAACTGTAGGTTAATGTGAAAATTAAGTCCGAGACAACGGTTCAAAATTAAAAACAGAGTCACACAATCAAACTATAAGATGAAATGTAGTTGTTGATTACCACACATGAATTGAAACAGCAGCTTAGATATTGCCACCATTATGAAATCGGTGCACCGACTTAGGTCATATGAGCCTTCCCATGTCGTTTCTTCCGCTGTTTGGTCTGCGGCTCGGTTGACTCTCCTGCATCCTCACACTTTTCAGTGGTTGTATCTGCCCGTGCTGATTTTTCAGAATTCGTCACCACCACATTGTTTTCCTGAACTGGTATGGCTACTGCTCCCTTAAATACTTCATCTCATTTGGTGGACTTTTCTGGTTGCTCGCAAAACGACTCCTAAATTTATGTCGTAGTTGTGTCAGTAACTGATCCGAATAGGGACTACTGTGTTGCGTCCCAAATAAAAAAAGAGGAAAAATAATAACACAACAGCTTACCGTTGCACTAACAGGGTTCTTTGAAACCGTTGACACCGAGGCAGAACTCCCAGTCGCTGCTTCATCTACTAATTCCACTGTTTGCACATATAACATTGTTATATATATTCGTCCTATATTAAATTGAAAAACCATGCTAAATTTATGAATGCGTAGGTTTAATGGAGTACCGTCTGTGTAGTAGGCTGTGTAGTCATTAGATTTCTCCATGTCAGCTTATTTGCTTCATTATCGCACATATCTATGACTGCGTAGCATTTTGAATTCTGCCTAATGTTGAATGCTTGCGTGATCCTGAGTTAGAAAAGATACTCTTTCTCTATAATAGCACGGAACTCTTGGGGAGGTAGACCATTTGGACTTGACTCCTACACTTACATCATAAGTCAGTATTGTTGCGTAATAAGTTGTGTACCATGCTAAATAATGGGGCAGGATAAACGCATACAGTCCGTTCGTCTAGCAGCTCCTTTGCCGTCTTCCCTAGTAGTTTTGTCATTTGGTCGTCCCAAATTATAATGTCCACAAATTCACACGCGTCGTCAAACACAGTTAATTTCACTTGGTACCTGGTTAAATGTATTCACTGTTTGTAAACAGGAAAAAAAACCACTAATTGGGAAGTAGTGAATAATGGCAGCATGACCTCATCACGGGCTCCCTCATAGTCAAGCCGATGAATCGACAATCTTTCGTCTCACAGTACCACATCCCGTTCTCCTTTTTCGACATTTTAAACCTGCACTCTACCCACGAAGAGTAGCACCATTCTTTTGATGTGTCCATCTCATATATGGTTGCTAGTGTAACAAACGCCCCAGCCTACATATATATTAAATGTTGTGTACAGTTAATTTTATCCAAGATATATTGTATGTAACACCCGCTATTTTTCCTAGCATTTTTATCCTTACCGTTATGACTTCGTCATAACTCTGTCACTTTTCGGCCCTATGTTTCATCATTTTTTTTCCCAAGCTTTATTTTCATTTTTGAGTCTAATGATACTTATTTTTATTTTTGAAGATTTTAATTCTTTTAAATCTATTTAATTGATTTTCTTCGTAAACTAATTATTTTTCCGCGAGGAATTATACTTCTCTACGAATTAACGTTTCAAAGCTCGGATTTCAGTTATTTCTTTTCCTACAAATGTATAAATATATTTATATAATATTTTCAACTAATAATTATTTTTATTTACGGAAATTTAGCCATTAAAGATTTTATTACGAAGTTTCGTAAATAATTGTTTTCTAACGCGAGGTTTACTCGAATTGCTTTAAAATACCTTTAACGATTTTACAATTCTTTTTTTTATCCACTTACAAATTATTTGGGACGTTTTGCTCTTGTGTTGGACCGACACGCCTCCTTGTCACACCCTTACTACGTTTTTCTTTATACGTTTCGTTTTATTATGTTAAAACGTAAAGATAATGCTTTTCTTACCCATTTATTTGACAAATTATTGAACAAACTTTTCATACTCCCCTTCCTCTCTTTTGGCCAGCTTTATGAAGGGAGTGTAGCATAGTTTTCATCAAAAGTTTTATTAACATTCATGCTTAAAACCATCCATTTCCCATTCATTCATTTTGCTAATTAAACAACAAAAAAATTTCTTCATTCTTCTCTCTTAGCCATGGCATGCAGCAGCCTCTCAAGGCTAATTCTTGTCTCAAATAGAGTCATAATCATCTCGTTTTCATCATCAAATTAATCGTTATTCCGATCCCTTCGTTAAGGTAATAATCGATTTTATTTTCGATCGTTATTTACCTTAATTCTTTTAGTTTTTCTTATGGTATTTTCGCACCATGCTTTTCTTGTGTTGAAGGATTTTTGAATGATCCCGAAGCCGACGAATTTATAATCGACTCGAATTTGGGTTAGAGGTAACGTCGATGTTACTCGGTATTTCATGATTTTATTTGTGTAATTGCATGTATATTTTTATATTTCATTTTTGAAAATATATGTATGTCTTATAATCTGGAAAAAATTTTAAAGTTGAAAATTTGCATGTTTCGATATTTTTATCGTTTTTACGAGATTAACGATTAAATTGTTATATTAATTTGTAAAATCGTAATAATCGGCCTAAACATGTAATATATGTTTATATTCTGGAAAAATGTTGTTTTTGATGATTTTTAATAATTTAGTATTTTTCTGATATTTTTGATATCGATTATTGAATTATTACCGTTATCGGACAAAAACGATTAAAAGCCGATTTTTAGTTCTAGTACCTAAACATTTTATTTTAATCTGATTTTTGACGTGGTGAAACTTTTTGATGAAATAGAATTTTCTGAAGTTTTTCACAATTTTTCGGAATTGTTAACTGGATGAATTAATTAATCACTTTAAATCATCGTTTATAGTTAAAACCGTGTTTGTCGTTTAAATTCTCGATTTCTGGTCTTTGGTTTAAATCTGGAAAAATTATGATTCTGATGGTTTCTTAATAAAATGTATTTTTATGATTTTAGTGCTTTAATAAAATGTTAGGAACGATAAGTTTTATTAATGGAATCGTTAATTGTGAGAACGGGTTTTAAAGACGGTTTTGATGGGATTTATTAAAGATGGAATTTTTAGAAATCTGGAAGAATAGTATTTTATGGAAAATCATGATTTTTAATCTTAATAATAATTTTTGGATATTAATACTTAAATCGTTTTGTAATTACTATTTTTATTAATTGTTATTGTCGAGATTAGACGATTAACGAAAAAACGCTTTAAAAACCGAGTTTTAGGATTCTAGAATTTTTTTTTTTCTGAACATAATGTCCATAAATATCTTTTAGCTATTTTACGTAATTTTTGTACTATTTATTAAAGTGTTTAATTAATAAGTATTGATTTTTGGACAAATTATGATTTATCGTTAAAATGCTTCGTCTTACCTAAAAGAATTATTTTTTCCAGCTATTTTGAAAATATTTAAATCTGAAACATTAAGAGTTAAATCATCCCTTAACATATTCTAAATATATTCAATGGTTTAATTAAATAAAGGACGTTAAAAGATTTAATTTGATATTTGCCGTAAAATCCTATTTGTAATTGTATTGTCGTAAGTAATAATAATTAGGGAATTTTAGCTTTGTAAATTTTGAAAACACCCTGATTAGTATTATTAAAAAATTTAAGACATTTTTAATCATTTTATACACTTGTACGATATTTCAATAACTTCATAAGCTCAAATGTTCTTACTTTAATAATTAATATCGTTAAGGCCGAAATTATTAGTTTTATAAATCTATATCTTTTACTAAAAATGTGGTATTAGTATGAACTAATATTTTCACTATTTTGATATAATGCTATTTTCAGTAAGGTTTCTAAAAATAGAAGTTTCCTAAAATAGAAAGTTTCCTTTTTTTGGATAGTGATCCTTTTCTTTTGTTCTCTTACTATTTATAATGATTATATCTTTTGAAAATCGATAATGACTTTGTTTTGAAGTTATGGAATAAGGATAAGTGTGGGGTTAGAGTAATACAATCTGGGAAGTACGTTTTTGCCATCAACTATAAAGCCGGTGTGCCCATTTGGGGCACATTTGGTCGTTGAACTGGGCGTAGTTTCGCCCAGGAGAGTGTGCATTGTGCCCTTAAGCTAGATATCGCATCGTGTTAGTCGCCGTCAGTTGAACTGGATACATTTGGTATCCAGGAGGGGTGTATACTACTTAAACCAGGACCTCGCTGCACGCAGTCCTGTTATAGTTGAGTTGCCTAGTTAGAGACTGGATTCTGTTATGAGTTAAGTTTACAGTTCTCGAAGCTAGTTTCCAGTGTTATTCGTATTAAAAGTCTAGCCTTGTGCACACTAACCGAATATCCATAACGCCATTTTGATTATTTTATTTATCATCGATATAAATTGGTTTCCAGGTTGGCAAATATTTTTATGTTTCTTCGGAAACCCTTTTGATTATTTTGTTTTACGCTAAAGCTTATTTTAATATGATGTTTTACTGTTTTCCATTTTACTATTTTTCTATAATAGTAATTACAGTTTTAAAATCCTGTTATACGGCTGGGAGAACGTTGACGTTGCTCCCCACTGATTGTGGCTGTTATGTTTTAAACATGGCAGGTATATGTGTTTTCCTTCGAGTGGGCTAGCGAGCAGTTATGGATCCTGCTTGTTTTAATCAAATCACTGTATTATGGATTGTTAAAACTCTTTTTATGGATTTTATTTATTTATTTATTTTGTAGCCATTTTTATTTTATGGCTTATGCATTGACTTATCATTTTTATTTAATCAAAACATAGCTACAGTGTGTTATAATCCCATTTCTACAGTGTTTCCGCCACTGTATTGCGTTAGAATTTCTAGGGGATTACATTGTAGGTGATTATAGTTACTTTTTCCAATCCTAGGATATTGTCATCCTTCGTAGTAATATAAGAGTAATAATATAAGAGAAATATAATAGTAAAATATACCTTCGTGCTGTTCTTTATCTTCAATAGGGACTTGCACTTAGATCACGTGAGTATGTAGCGAGGGTCGGTGCATGTAGTCGGCGCACCAGTCTTCCACCTATCGGGGCCGGGTAAGGCTGGGTAACTGAAATAACGTAGTATTGTCAGCAAGTTATTCGCTGAAATTCAAATTTGCTGGACTGAATTAAGGCGGATGTGAACTTACTTTTATCGGAATGCGATCACCTCTTCAATTTTTGGATTAACCAATATCTTAGATGCATCACGGGTCGTAATACTAACGTCATCTGAGAAAATTAATCAATCTATGTGTTAGTCTACTGGAATGTACTCACGTTCTTTGTTATCCTACTTCGTGTGACAGTAGTAAAGTCAATTAAAAAAAAAGAACTCTTTTGTAGAAATATAAACAGTAGATAAATATAAATGTGAAGTATATTATACCTTTCCACTCATTGCGCTTCACATGTCTTAGTATTAATATCGGTCTATCCTTCTGCATGAACCCATTCACAATTGATACTATATCCGATATAAATGGTCCGAACATGGAGCATGTTATCTGTTTCTTCCTGCATACAATTTTTTTTTTGAACGTAACTAAGAATTGAGATGACATCTAGATCAGTAAAAGTGTAGCTTACTGTGTATTCTCCACGACAATTGACATCCAATTGTAGCCTTTTGCTGACGTCTGAATAGAGTTGTAATCAATAAATTTTCCAATGATGTTTGTGATATTGAGAAACGTAAACAGTTAGAAGGTGCATGTGGATATGTATGGAGGAGTATTTCAGTAGAGTATTTACTGTCTCACCTATATATGTGTCGTTGGGAACGTTTCCTGCTATAATATCGTCATATTCAGTAAAATTGTACACACACATTGGGATATTCGGATCGGGGTGCAATTCCATCACCTTGGTAACCCAAATTCTACACTTGTGCGATGTTGCTTTTTCCGTGCCAAGATTAGAGGATACTGAAAACTTTGAAATGTTGTAGATTTGTCATTCTTTAAACCCGTTACCGAATGCTGACACTAATTTCTTTCTAATTGACGCTTGGATTGTGCTGCCCTGTTTACATAATGTATCGGGTTAACATCGAACAGATGGTTAACACCGAGCAGATGGTTACACAAATGGAATTACGGTTACCAAAAAAAGGACGGGAGAACATACCGAGCTATCGACCAAGATTAGCTCAACTCCAAAAGTTATCAGTTTTTTGCCTATTTGGGACGTGTCGGTATTCGGCTTCTTTGACGTACGCAGCCACTTCCTCATAATTCACACCGTCATCTGAACGGATCTCATTGATTCAATAATTTCTGGGATTGTGATCAACTTACATTGAAACACCATAATTTGTGATTTGTGATTGTAAATTGTAAATTGTATACTCAGTTTTCTCTGAATTATTGCACAGTAGTTGTGAGCAAACCAATTTCTCTCCAATGCTTTAATAAGGAGAGTAACTTGTTAGCAGTTACTTAACTCTGAATTCCATTCCATTAACAGAACAAAAATTTAAAAAAAAAACAAAAAAAACCAGTAAACTACCCAGAAACCGTTGTTTAAAGTTACCTCTTATTGTAATTGTAAATTGTAAATTGTAAACTGCTAATTGTAAACTGCCCTCATCCCCCCTCATCACTCACACAATGCATCATCCACGTGGATTCATGAAATCGCGACACATCAGATCCATGTCATCAATGTTGATGTGGATGAATAAGAAGGCTCTAAATGCTGTTGTTCTTATATATTAAGGATAACACATTCTTTGCATCCAATCATTACTCATTATGTTAACTTTTACTTTTGAAGATTCATTATAAATGACTTTTCTCAAAAATTGAATGATTGCTTAATTGCTTTTTAAAATGTGATTTTACCTATGTTGACTGATAGAATATGGACAACAGAACGTTTAACTCAATGTAAATAACATTTAACAATGGACAACAATCCTTATCATTCTGTCTAATTAATGGACAATAAATATTTAATGAGATTTTCTACGTTGTACCCTCCTGTTTTTCCGTTTTCTACCATGTACCCTTCCTATTTTCAAAACCCCCACTAATACCCCTGTACTTTATTAACTTCATGAAACGTGACCTATTCACAAATATCCGTCTAATGCTTCGTTAATTAGATGACATGACAATGATTCTAGGCTATGACCATAACCCGTTTTGACGACCTTGACATGTATTCCCTCAAGTTTCCCCAACTTTTCCTCTATTTCATTAATATTCTCCATTTAGCTCATTTTATATATCAACTTCTTATTCTTTTTTAACTTACTGATTTTCATCCATTTTCTCCCCAGCTTATTATTTAACTTAAAATAATGATATTTTACTAATTTCTAACGAAATTAATTTAATCTAATTAACAAACAAAGCATTGATGTTGCACTTAAAATAAAAAGTGAAAGAATTATGATAAAATGATGAAAAAAATTAGAAACTATGCATGCAAAATTAGAATTAGAGAAAACATAGGAGATAGAGATGAAAATTAATTAGAGTTTTTGAGTAGAATAATTGTAATTAGGTCACGTTTAATGAAATTACTGAACTACAGGGGTATAAGTGGGGGTTTAGAAAATAGGAAGGGTATAAGGTAGAAAACGGAAAAACATAAGGGTACAACGTAGAAAAACCCATATTTAATTAATGAACATTTATAAATGGACAGCAGATCATTTAACAATTTGCATCATTATATTTAGCAAAAAAGGTGTGAGAGATTAAATATGATAAGAAATAAAACTTGTTGTTTTGCTTGATTTAGCTTCATTTGATGTTGATTCGTTTTGCTTGTTTTTCTTCCCCGTAATTTTTGTTGTTCACTCTTTGGATCAATGAGCAATTTATGGTGAATGTTCGTTTGTCTGTTTATTGTGATAAAGAGTTTATAAAGTGCTTTTATAGATACTGATTGTTAATATTTGGTAGTTGTGAGTTAGTGGGTAGTTTTACTCTAAGTAACTCTAAGTAGATAGTTGGTATTTGTCTACTATTTTTTTAGTGGTTAGTTATGTGGCAACTTTAATAATTAACTTATTTGAGATTTTGTCCAAGTTGCTTAGTTTTAACTGGTTGTAGTAGTCTATGTGGGTACGCGGATAATGGTTAGGTTGTTATTTGAATTCTGTCTAAACAATAATCTGAAAGTAATATATAATCAAAAATAGAATGTTCAATATCCTTTATTATATTTATCAACATTTTGAATGTTCTATCAAATTAATTTGTGTTTATTTAAAGTGAACTTTATATTTTAACATTCTGTGTATCATTCAACAATTATTTTGAAAAGTAAAAAATAGTCTCGTTATTTTTGTTACTCCTCTGTATTTATTCAGGTATTTTTAAGTTGTAAAAATTGTCACTCATTGGAATTGTTGACCGAAATGTTATATGATGTTTGTATGTGTTGAATGTTTTGTAGATTTTTCCTACTTATTTAGTCTTCTATATAAAACACAAGATAAAGTGACTTGTAAAAGAGATTTAAAACTATGTAAAATACTTGCAATTGAATATTCAATCAATTTGTGCATAGCTGAATCTCTGTTAATGGAGTTACTATATAACATTTGAATGTACAATCAACTTTTCAAGAAAATTTTGTTTACATACGGGTTCAATTATTTACATTCACTTCTGAAAGTTATACATCAAGCTAGACAACTGACTATTAAATGAAGTTAAACAATGTAGGATTTTATTTGTATTCTGTAGTCTGTATCTCATTGTGTCTTCAAGTTCTTTTATTGCATGCACCTTCTGGCTAGCTTCATGAATTGTCTTCTACGTTGCAGTATTGTGTCATTTATACCTCTGGAACATCTTTCATCTTTCTGTGAAATCTGTTGAACATTATTATAGTGTATATATATACATACTGACATCTAATATTTTAATAATGTTAAAAAAGGAAATCAGAAATTGTCGATTGTCTTTAAAAAACAAATAAATCCCAAATTGAAAATATCAAAGAAAAGTACTTGAAACAATAATATAGAGAGCAGGTTTAGGACTGTTCACACTAACTAATTTAAAAGCGATAATTAACTTCAAGTTCTTGTGTTCTTAGTTTCCATTCTCTTGATTTTCTCCATCTTCATCAACGTTGATTGTTTCAATCTTTATCCGTTTTCTTCCCAGATTTTTAACTTCCTCATTTCCTTCATCTGCTTGTATGTGTTTCCATGTTGCATTCATGATATCCTGTAGTGCTGATCCACGACTTACATTTCTGTTTTTTTAATAATAATTTACATTAATGTAGTAAGAAGTTCGTTACCCAATAAACACAATTTTGGTTTTGATATTTCAATGTATCTTACCTAGCTATTGATTCGTTTACTTGTGGTACATATGGTTGAAAATGAATCATTGTTGCTTCTCTTATTGTTAATCGCATTTCACCTATGATGTTTAAATATATTATAAATGGAGCATACTAATTCTGAAATGTAAAGCTCTACAAATTGAGTAGCTATGTACCATGATATGGAGTCGTCTGCTCACATTGAAACACTATAATTGGCTTTTCGGTGTAAAGATTTGAATATGAGACAATCATCTTCATATCTTCAGCATGTGCTCCCCACACCCACATTGACATGTTTCTACCATCGATGTCTTGTAACTCAAGCAATGAGCATATTATGGGTCCATTTTGTAGCACCACTCGATACTCTTCTACCCGAGCAACAATATCTGAACAAAATTTGTTAAACATTAAATACTTAAATATTAAATACATTTATTAAACATTAATAGTAGTGTACCTAGATACGATTTTGTAAGATTTTAATTTACCTAGATATGATAGTCCATTCAAGTTCTTGTCAATCCCCTTTCCACTAACCAAATAACTCAACTCATATATTTTCCCGCCTAAAACTATCCACCAACAAAAATTAAAAAATATATCAAATGACCTATGTGCAAATCGAACCATTGACCTCATGTGTGTGACCCTTCTCCTCTCCAACTACACTCTAACATCTTACTGATTAAAATATCACTACATCATACATAAAGCTATACACCACAGAAAGTATGTAATTAAGTAAATTTGATTGATTACATTGATTACGAAAATCACATGTTTTACATAGAAGGTATCACATACAATATTTAATATGGAATGTATGATCAATTTTTTTTTTAAAAAGTATAAACGTATTGTAATCCGTTTTAACCAAATAGTTGCATTATTTTTGTTAATAAGAGATTGCACTATCCCGTACAATATTTTACATAGAATATAAAATAATTATGATTATTATTGTATATCTTTCTTATCATATTCGAAAATCATATTCTTAACATCGATATAAAATTTAGTAACTGTATAAAAATGAAATATATATTCCGATTGCTCTTACAAAGCCTAATACATAGTAAAAACTCACTAAAAATTCTCTATATATACTACTCTAAGACAATAACAGTTACTAACATTTTGCTCAAAAATACACTAATTTTAATTTTTTTTCGGTAAAATGTAAAAATTTTATTAGATCGAAGTAAGTGTTTAAGCTATACAATGACCACGACAGCATGTCATGATCAGCACACACAAGAAGAAAACTTAGAGACTATTAAGCCACATTTTCTCAGAGGAGCTAAGCTTGCCCCTCATTGCCTGAATTAACTTGCCACGGAATTAAACTTGGATTCCGCGAACTACAAACCCAGGATGCATCAACACATTGTCTACCCGTGCAACATTTCTTTGTTCCCAAATTCGATATATCGCTGCATTAAGGACCGCATTAATAACGTTTCTCTTGAGTTTCGAACCCCTCCTACTATATCTCCATTCTTGTATATTGGACGTGGGGCAATTCATCTTCAACCAGATATTTAGCATGTCAATAATCTTCGTGCTGTAGTTACACCTAAAGAATAAGTGAACAGTCGTTTCCGGCTCACGTCCAAATATGCAGCAAGCATCCTCCTGTATGATGCCCAGATTGTGCAATTTTGCTCGAGTGTTGAGGCTGTTCTGGTGGTACAGCCAGTTCACGAAGCTGTGTTTCGGTGTAGTCCAGTTATTCCAAATCAGATGCGCCCACTGCACCGTATTTCCATCTGCACGGAGCCATTTATATCCTTTACTGATTGAATAAAACCTGCCTGTTTCATTAATCCAAGTACCCGAAAGATAGGTTGTCTTGAATAGCTCCTTCACCTTGCATATTTTCCTCCATGTCCAAGGGACATCGCTCGGGGGCTGATACTCCATCCAATCTTGACCTTTTAAGTACGTATTATGGACCCATTTGACCCACAAGGAATCGGCTTTTTTGTGGATCCACCGAACGAGTTTCCCGACAGCAGCTTTATTCCATAATAAATCATTTTTAACAGCTAGACCTCCTTCTTTTAAAGGGCGACAAATTTTGTCACAAGCAACCAGAGGAGCACGATTATATTCAGTCCCTCCTTCCCATAGAAAGTTTCTGCAAAGAGCTTCGATATTCTTAATAATAGCCACTGGTAAGATGAATATTTGAGCCCAGTAGGTATGCAACGTTTTAAGCACGACTTTTATGAGCGTTAGCCTGCCGGCATACGACAGTTTTTTATGAACCCAGACCCATTATTCTCTCCATAATTTTGTCAATGAGGGGGCTGCAATCCTGAGTGTTTAACCGGGTAGACTTAATGGGAACTCCAAGGTACCTAAAGGGCAAAATGCCCTCACCGCACCCTGAGATATGAACTATATCGCGTCTAATATCTGCCGCTACTCCATTAAAGTACACATAAGATTTCCCAGGGCTCATTTTCAGACCTGAGGCTGCAGAGAAAGAAGCAAAAGTACGCAGGAGGATCATGATAAACGGTATCTCACCTTTGCAAAAGAGCAGTAGGTCATCAGCGAACATCAGGCTACTGAGTTTCATCGTTGCACATAAAGGATGATACTTAAAAGGCATTGTGGAAGTAGTATGGAGAAGTAATCTGGTCAAATACTCCATGCAAATAGTGAATAAGAGGGGGGAAAGAGGATCCCCCTGTCTCAGACCTTTTTGGCCTTTAAAAAAATCAAAAGAGTCCCCATTAAGGCATAAGGAGTAAGAGGCCGTAGTCACACACTCCATGATCAGCAATCGGAAGGGAGCAGGAAACTGAAGCGCATCAATCATTTGCTCAAGCAACTCCCATTCAATGGTGTCGTACGCCTTTTGAAGATCCATTTTGAAGATACATCTCGGCGAGACAGATTTCCTTCCATATAATTTGATAAGATCTTGGGTAGGAGAGATAATGTCTGGCAGAAACCGACCAAGCCTTCTGCACAAAATCTTGGATATGCATTTATATATAATGTTGCAGCAGGCAATGGGTCTGTATTGTTGGACAGATTAAGGATTCTTAAATTTGGGGATGAGAGTAATAGTGGTAGCATTAAGCTGTTTCAGCAACTTACCGCTATTGAAAAACTCATGAATGGCAGAGCAAACGTATTCCCCTATAATGCCCCAACTCTCCTTGAAGAATTGGCTTGAGTAGCCGTCCGGACCTGGAGACTTGTCTTTTGGGATGCTAAAGATAATATCTTTAATTTCATTGTCAGTCACTGGATCGAGTAGGATAAGAGAGTGTTCTTCGGAACACACCCTGCCCTTCTGAACAATGGATGTAGCGACCTGACAAGTCTTCGTTTTCTGTCCCAGTAACGATTGATAAAAATTGAGGAAGTTACTTTGGATCCCCTCAGGAGAAGTATGGGTAACTCCATCCCTGTCATTGATCTGGTGGACTTTATTTGTAGCTCTTCTAGCCCTCAAAACTCCATGAAAATACGCCGTATTTGCATCCCCATCTCTCATCCAATGAGCTTTGGCTTTCTGACTTAAGAACAGCAATTGCTGCTGGTGCAATTTATTGTACTCCGTGTGAGCCAAAAACTCTTCCTGCATCATGTTAGTATTACGAGGCTGTTCAGCTAATCGTAACTGGCATTCCCTCAGCTTAGCTCTAGCCACCTCTGCTCGATTTTTAATATCAGAAAACTGCTGACTGTTAAGGCTTTTCAGCGGCAATTTCATCGCTTTCAATTTTTGGACCAACAGGAACATGTGAGTTCCATATTTGTCCGTCCTCCAATTATCTCTCACGATCTGCTGGAAGGAATCCGCTTTACAGCACATATTAGAGAATTTGAAGCCTCTCTTTCGAATAGGCTTATGTAGTTGTTGCAACACCAGGCAAGGAGTGTGATCGAAATCTCCTTCAGGGAGAAAATGCGCATAGTGGTTCGGGAATAAATCTACCCATTTGGAATTAATGCAGAATCTGTCCAATCGGCTATATACCCTATCCTCCGGTCGTTGCTTATTGTTCCAGGTGTAGAAAGCACCACGAGCAGGGCAGTCTACCACTTCACAGTAATTAAGACAATCTATAAAAGGCGTATCTTCAGCTGGAGAGAAATCCCCCCCCCAGTCTTTCTTCTGCCTCAGTCACACAATTGAAGTCGCCTCCCATTGCCCAAGGATCAGTCATAGTATAAGCAATCCTCCTCAGATTAAGCCATAAGCTCTCTCTACCAGCTAAGTCATTGAAAGCATAAACCAGCGTGTAGAAAAAACTAGCACCCGTACCAACATGAAAGATCTTACAGTGGACATATTGTGCATCATATTCAAGTAAGTCAACAATAATCTCATTAGGATTCCACACTACCCAAATTCTGCCTCCCCTATGCATATAAGAACTAGTGGAGACACTCCAATTATTGAAAATCTGAACAGCCTTATTCAAATTCATAGGTTTAATCTTGGTTTCAAGTAAACCATAGAAATCAACTTTATTTTGCAGCATAAAGTTATTCACAGATCGCTGCTTATTCTCTTTATTCATGACTCTAACGTTCCAAAACCCAATAATCATTTAGACGAAGTAGAAGAGTAACCCTTATTCCTCTCCCTTTGTTTGGCAGAACCATTCATCAAAGTTTGCTTGAAAGTGAGGCTACTCTCACTTCCTGAGGAAATAGTAGCAGCAGCAGTCGAGGACCTGAGATCCTCCAGAATATTGAGGCCAGACTCTATAGGCTGAAAACTAGTCCCAACCTGAGTCATTGAATCAGTGTGATGGTTCAAGCCGGTAGTCTCATGAATTACCATTGGCTGATCTTGGATTACTGGCTTGGTTGGAGAGGCTATTGGATTCTTTTTTTTCTTCCACACCTTCTGTACGACAGCCCCTTCAGGTTTCTTCTTGTTCAATTTCGCGCGGCATTCTTTAGCCTCATGTCCCAATAATTTACAGTGCATACAGGTTATTTGTTTCCATTCAAACTCCAGTCTACATTCTGTTACTTGTTGATTTTCATCCTTAAATTTAATCGTGTTAGTGAAAGATTGATCAACTTCCACCTCAACAAGCAACCTAGCGAAACCCAACCTCGTTTTTTTTTTCTGCAGCCTCATCTGTACGTAAGACCTTCCCAATGGTCCCAGCTATCTTAGGAAGGTTTGCTCCCCAAAATTTCAATGGTAGATCATGCAATCGGATTCAAGTAGGTACGGTTTTTACGATTTCCTTTTTAAGGTCAATATCTGGCTGCCATTGTTTAATGACAACCGGTTTGTTGTCAAACATGTGTACTCCTGCAGCCAATACATTTTGTTGCATTTCAGACGTTGCAAATCTTACCAGGAAAACACCATTCGGCATGAAAGAGATTGTGTCAATCTGATGATTTTTCCAAATACGTCTCAGATATCCCTCGAAAACTGGCCATGGCGGATTAGCCCCTACAACAAAGCCGAAAATAGCCGTTCGCCAGAAGTCTAACTCCGCCTGGACCTCTGCTGGGTCAAGTTGGATAATTGTTTCGGTCTCTTTTTCTGTAACTGGGATTATCTTACGTCCCGACCTCTGAAACCATTCCCCTCCTCGTCAGGATCCGCAGTATTATTATCATTCTCTAAGGGAGCATCCACCATTATAATATTATCAGAGGGAAAAACGTAAGGGGGAATACCATTGATCGTTTGCATACTTCCATGTTTTAGGGCTTGATCAACATCAGGTTTTGAGATTTTAGATTGTGTTTCCACATTTTTGTTCTTCTTCTCCCTGCTCGTCATAGCCTTCCTTTGCGTGATGTTACGTAAAGATAAAGGTGTGGACTCCATAGCCAAGTGCACAAGGTCCGCAATCTCCGTTTACGGTAGTCACCAAATCGCCATAAATACACTAATTTTAATTGAGAAGTAAAAAAACATTTCACTAATAAATTCGCAAACTATTCATTTTCATTAATGTTAAAGAATTTGACAAAAAAACTTCTTTTTATGAAAATAATTAGATAAGTTTTAAGATATTATGTCATTAACCTTGAGAAAAAATCAGTTATCTAAAAAATTTATTTTTGAAATGAGCTATTTACTTTAACTTTTACAAAGATATACTCTCCCCGTCCCAATGAATTCTTTGTCTATTCCATATTGGGGCGTCTCAATGAATTCTTTGCCTTTCTATTTTAGGAATGTTTTTTATATATATGTGTAATTTGACCTCCTAATGAATTTGGCTTCAGATGTCACTTCATCATTGGACCTTTTCCCCTTTGTGCGAAAAGCAAAGGCAAACAATTCATCGGGACGGAAGAAGTATATACTCACTCGATACTACTAAGATCTTCTCATTTATTCAAATGTGAGGATTATAATTATCATATAGAAAGATTATTTTGGTACGGGAGAGTACAAAATACGGAATATACTATTAAAATCCATATAAAAAAAAGTCACAAATTACATAATATAAGTCTTACACCTGAGACAGTCCATTTTTTTTTAATTTTCTAATGAAAAACTGAATAGCTTTTTTACACAAAGAGAACGTATTACGGCGTGCTAACCATTAAAAAAAGTTCATTATTATACAATTATTTATAAATATTTATGTATTTTACGGTATGTTAAAGAGAGAAGTGGGTATCTCGAAATGTGAGATGACATAAACCGAGTATATAAAAAATATAAAAAGTATTTTCATTAATTACACATTATTCAATACTCCGTACATTTCAAGACATTACTCAAATATTTTGATTAGTTTTGCGATTTAAAAAATATTTTCCTATTTCTAAATTACACAGTCGGTAAATATTAAAAAAAATAATAATTTTTTTATTTTAAATCTTAAATGAAATATTTTATAAGATAAATATATTATAAATACCGTGCATTGCACGGGGTCTATACTAGTTATATCTTAAAAGCTTAAAAAGTCGTAACCAAAAGTTGGGATTTCTTAATTTTTTATTTCATCTATAATAGTTGTCCGTTAAATAAAGAATCTCCATTTGTGAGGTGTGGCTACCTCCCTTACATAATTAGGTACTCATTTGAAATTCGTCACCTTGTAGGCCTTACCTTCATTGAACATTATTTCTTGTTGATTTGTGGATGCAAACAGAATAGTTGCTTGCATCAGTTTTCCCTATAAAATTGATGTTACATTAGTAGTATATGATTACATTGAAAAGATTATTTAAAAAATAAGAAAAAATGAACTTGCATTTTTTTCGACCATTAAAATTTCTAAAGATTCAGACTGTTGACTATCTGTATGAACAAGTTTTCCTTTCCATTTGCGAATAACTCAACCCTCAATGAAAGGTTGAACTAACTATCCGTTTCTGTTTTCCATATTTTATTGTATTTGCTGTGTTTTTTTTTGTTTTGTTAATAATGTGTACTTTGATATTTATAGAATTGAAAATTAGGGTTTTATGGGAGTTTTATTGGCAGTTTGAAGTTGTTTTTAATCTAGTTGTGGGTAGTTTATTTTAATAGTTGGAAGTCATTAATGGTAGTGAGTTAGTTTATTAAAAGTTAATCTAATACTGTATCTAAAATAAGAAGCTATACACACATTACAATAGTGGATTAAAAGTTAAACTAATATTTTATTTAAAATAAGAAACTGTACACCCATTATTATTGTAATGTAATAGTGTCGTAGGTGAAGACCTCGATGATAAGCAATAACTGTGAAACAACTAAGGGGACATGAATGCAAACCCTCTTTCCGCCAGCATTATTGATTCTGAGGAAGACGCTCTTAGCATGAATTGGTAGAGTAAAGTAGACTATTCGCCTAATTATAGTGTTTATTCTATCACTAAATCCTAGTGAAGTGAGTAAAACGCTCTTAGCATAAATGGATAGACTATAGTATCTCCTCCATCTAATTGAAGTGTATCCTCGAACATTCATTGTTAGTGAAGATTGTAGAGTAGCATTCATACCTTATGTTGGAAGAAAATATTGCATGAGAGGCAAGTGGAGTGCATAATCATAAATTTAACAAAGTCATTACAATAATTAAAGTCTGGAAACCAAATAAAGTCTATCAAATTCTTAAAAAGCATCTGTCTTTAAGATAAAAAAAACAAATCCTTAAGATAAAAAACAAACAAATCATGTTGAAAAAGCATTTGTCTTTATTTAATCAGTAAGTGGGTCCGCGTAAATTCGTTTACGTTTATTGGCCGTTGACTTGATTGGTTTTCCGCATACTCTTGATGATGAACTGTCATCCAAGTCGTCCTGAACCAAATTATATTTAAAATTAGCTAGGGTTGCGTTTGGGTACTCGGAATTGATTTGAATATCATGAATCCAATTCTTGTATTTTAATTTCTAGAATTCAAATCCAAATCCAAATCCAAATCCAAAATTGTGTTTGGGTACCCTTGGATTTTTATTTGGAATTTGGGCGGGTAGAGTCAGGTCAAGGTCATCAATTTTTTTTAAAAAACTTTATCATTAGAAAAATATAAATTTTCAAATATGAGAAAAAAACAAAGAAAAAAATATATTCTAACAAGATTATGCGGAAAAAAACAAAAAAAATAAGTGAGGGATTTTAAATGACTACCTATATATTAAGAATTTGAGGGAGCCAAATTTGAACTAGATTGGATTTTGTCTAAATTTCAAATCCAAATCCCAAGTTCCCAAACGCTTGAAATATTTCAAATCCAAATTCAAGTTCCCAAACATAACATAAATTCAATTCGTAGTGAAATATAATTAGGAATATATTTTAAGTAGGTAACTACTTGTGTAGTTGTAGCTTCCACTTCAGAATTTGTGTCCGTGTTTGCTGCATTGCTATGAGACGTAATGGTCTGAAAAAAATACAGTAATAAGTGGAAATATAGATAGTAGAAATATGAGTAGAATTGAGCAGAAGTGGTAAATATAGTATTAGGTGAAATATAAGAATAAGATTATTTTGTGCTTGATAACATGTTCTCATAAAGTGCATGGAGTGTTTAATTATAATAGTAAAACTTAAACAAACAAAAGTAGCTCCTCTGCCAATTTTACGTTTATTAAATTTAATTTAAATTTTTTGATTTGAAGTTTAAGAATAAGAATGTGATTATTTTGTGTTGGATAACCTACTTTCGTAAAGTGCTATTTTGTGTTGAATAACCTACTTTCGTAAAGTTCACAAAATGTTTGATTATAATTGGTACTAAGTACTCTATAACTTAAAACAAAGAAGATGAGTTCTTTTGACAAATCTCTAATATATTTAGAATGATTTAAAATAACATTATCCTTTACAGATTGAAGCTTCTCATGCAACATAAATAACCGCAATAAAACAATTAAATGATGATTCTTCGTATCATATTCTCGATCTTTTATGCTGGTCTTCGATTGTTATAAAATAGTGGAGGCTTTTATTTGTTGTTGCTCCTTTGTCCTTTGTACTTTGATTTATTATTGCTCTTTCTTGGCTAATATTTTTTCATTGTGCTTCATCTGCTGTCACCCAACACAACATAAAAACACAGTTGTTGTATATAGTGAATTAGTACACTCTAGTTATTTACCGTCATTTGATATGTAGTGTCTAATATTAACCAACGAAACACAAAACGCCTTGTCTGTAATGTTCGAGGTCAATAACTATTGAAAAGTCTAACAAAGCAAAACATAATAGTTTGGAATTCAAAGTATTTGTAAAATTGAGATCATGGATAAAACTCGCGTCGTTCTTTTTAATCTTTGCAATCAACTAAGAGTGGTTTGAGACTCTTGGACGACAATGCTTTGTCTTCTATCTAATTATCTATCCCTTCTTGATCTTCATCATCGTAACTAATTGTTTGTCTGGTCTTGCGCTTGCTTTTTGGAGTGGTTGCATCTGAATCGATCTTATGAATCATAACTTCAAGTACAATTGTCCTTTTCTGCATATATACATTCTGAATCTAATTGCTACTATATTTAATTGTGTTATACATAAAAAACATAATCGTGATTTTTATACCATGGATGTGTCCGTTGAAGGTGCAACCTCAGTTGTTATTGTGCTGGTTGCTATCATGATTGTTGCATTGCCCTGTTTTTGAAGTTCAATATAAACACAGTCTATAGTACGAAAAATTACCTTTTGTCTTCAGCATATAATATAATAGCATTTTGCCTGGAACTGGTCATATTTTTCTTTCCATTGCGCCACAATTTTTTGGTCATCTGGAAAGTCATAGACTGTGTAGCATGTGGAGTTCATTTCAATGTTAAACCTACGGTGCACCTTGATCTTGAGGAAAAATTCATTTCCTATGAAACATTGAAAATCGTTTGGTATTTGTAGACACCCGCATTTTGACTGCCAGGTGTCTATGGTAGTTTCCCAAAAAAACACCCGATGATGATCGGACGCTATCGTGTTTCTACGCGCTCGGATATGGGCTCAAATCCACTAGTTGTTGGCTAAAGCACTTATGGAGTACACATCTCACAAAACAGACCTCAAATCCAGGCCCAGCGGACCGTTCCGAGTCAAACAAGACTAATTTGGGCCAAAACCGACACCGGAAATAAAATCGACTTTTTTTTACGATTGGGTCAACCCTGGTCAAAGTCGTCTCCGAGACATACAAAACGACCACTTACAACATCAAAAGTCCAAGTCAAACACAAACATATCAAAAACCCAAGACGCGGCCCAAAACATTGGACCCGCGCGACCCAGCTGGGCCACTCGATCGAGTGCCCCACCCACTCGATCGAGTGGGCCTGTTTCGAGCCCGACGGCTGACGCACTGGGCCACTCGACCGAGTCAGCCGGTTACTCGGTCGAGTAACCCTAACCGAGGTCTTAGGCTTGGCCTATATAAACACCCTCATGCACAACCTTTCAAACATCTTTGACAAGTTTACAAACCCTAAACTTTACACACTTTACAACCCTAATCCAAACTCTACACCAAGCAAACCCTAGCCCTAGCCTAGGAACCGTAATCCTAAACCTAGCTTTAATAATCAAACACCCTAACCACCACAACTCAACCTCCATAAGCCTCGAAACTCCCGTGCAAAAGCCGCGACTACGAGTCTATACCGACCACAAGAACATGTAGGTTGAGGGTGCAAAACCCTTTCTTCCCTTTCTCCTCCTCTTCTCGTCGTCTTCCTTTTCTTCTCGCGTCCTTATTTTCGTTTTTTTTATTTTGTTCGTTGCGTCACAATATTGATAATACCCTTAATATCAAAGCATTAAAACACTTATCAATTTGTGTCGAATAAGAGGGATATCAGAATAAGAAAACACGAATATACAAGTGTACTGCACACATACAGCGTTGACGGTCGCTTATTCCGGTACCCCGACTATTTGATTATTGAGATAAGTTAACTTAAACAATAATTCGTTATTATTTTTGTCGGCATCATCATTAACCTTGCATTCGTCTATTACTAAAGTCAATTTTCAATAAGGGTCGAAACCCGTTGACGCGGATCCGGCATCACAATCCCTAGGGACTTATTTCGATGTCGGAAAAGCCGAGGGAATCAAGTCCTTCAATTCTAGCATAGTGTCAATCTCGTAGATTCGATACTAATTCCCTAATTAGACGTCGAATCCAACCATCTAGTCATACGAATTAGCTAACGCGATTTCTATTGATGCTAAGATAATTGTCATTCAATTCATTAGAATTACGACATTATCAAACGCGGAGGAAATCTACTTATATCACGATAGCTAGTCCACACGACTCAAAGCAATTTCTTTTCATTTTCACTCTAAGTATTTCATATCGATTCGGTAATCGAGTATGGAATACAACGAGCATGTAACTTCAGAATTGAGTATAAATTCCACAATATTTATGCCCAATTCGTCAAATCATCCAAAATCAAAAGCAATTTCAAAATCGATATCTAAAATTGCAAACGAACCTGATTCGTACAGGTGCCACTCGACCGAGTGCCTACGCCACTCGATCAAGTGACATCAAAAAAACCGAGATAGAATGTCTCTTACGACCTCCACTCGGTCGAGTCTCACAGTGACTCGGTCGAGTGGCAACGTACTCGGTCGAGTTGGTCAATAACTCGGTCGAGTAGGGTCCATAATACGAAACAGAATGTTTCTACGACCCCCACTCGGTCGAGTCTCACAGTGACTCGGTCGAGTGGCGACGTACTCGGTCGAGTTGGTCAGTAACTCGGTCGAGTAAGGTCGTAAAACCCGGACAGAACCTTTTTTCAGAGGTCCACTCGGTCGAGTCACATAATGACTCGGTCGAGTGTCCCTTAATCACGTCGAACCGTGAGTCCTACAATAGCATTCAAGTCTCGTTAATCATTTTTCGTGACTTAAGTCAACACGTGCCTAATCAATCACGTGAAACCCCTTTTCAAAACCATGCATTAACTCATTTGCATCTTTCTATATCATTCATTGTTTTCGTAAACCGTTATCTCATTACTAGCGCGTTTATTATTTTCTTGTCAATTTGGTTGTTTATTTTATCGTACTAAAATGAACCCGCATGCTAAAATTCAACTTTGACGTTAGATTTTAGTTGCATTAAATTGACATAGAAACCCTTTCAATTCATTCACATGCTTAGGGAAAACAATCCTTGCATAAGCATTCTCACCAAATTACTAACGCGCGTATTAGAGAGTCAATCGATATCCTAGTAGAGGCCGCTAGTGCGGGCGGGGTTGGGTGTCCTTCGTGGGCTTCCCAACACGTACCCTCACCTCTTACTCAGAACCTCGGTTTCCGGATGCCCGAAACCTTTGGCGCACGAGAGTCATTCAATACACGATATCCGATAATGTCGGTATCGGTATCAAATGCTAAGGGACGAACCCAATAAGCTCTGACATCGGAAATGGGCCGTATTTCGTACACGGCCCACTACGACATAGAGTGGGTTTGAACGGGCCCGAAATCCCACAAAGTTCGGTGGCGACTCCACTTCGATTTACATTTCCATTCGATCCGTTTTCATATGGAGATTCATTCGCCTACCCAAACCCGCACGTGGCCGCGTCGGGGTGGACCTATGTCATGTCCACAATTTGGCGACTCCGCTGGGGATTAACTGATGTGTGACTTACCATCGGCATCCTCAGGGTGATACTCGAATAGAAATTGTTTGACTAGTACAATACGCGTTTTAGTTTTACGGTTCATGCATAATCCATGTTTTCCCGGGCCGGTACTGGTGACCGACGTCACACTATACCATTGATGTACTCCAATATGGATATGTCAAAAGGTGTCGATAGTCAATTCGAGTGGGTTTTGCGGCATGTTCTAAGCTCAATTCGACTTAGAGAGTTCGTCCCGATCAACGTCTGGACTATGTACACTGGTATAGACCTTCTTAGACCGACCGAGACTTAGTGTAGAGCATACATGGCGTCGTTATAATGCTTGTGTGACTACGTACTATTTGGTTTCCGTGTCGTTTTAAAAAACCGTCAACTTTTCAAAAAAATTACATCTTTTTCAAGATATTAATTTTCAAAATCCGGGTTGCATGCCGAATTTAGGACTTATGATTTTACTCAAAATAGCCTATTTTCTAGACGGTATTGATTAGTGTAGTTTGTAGTCTCTATTTTGTAGTATTTTGGTCCCATTTTCCTTGTGGAATCGCTCCTTGGGAGCGGTTTAGGGGCTTCTTATGCTTCCTTTAGTTCGTTTCAGGTTCCCGAGACCGATTTGGAAGAGTTGGAGCGATTCCGACTCGATACATACACATTTTGGAGCCAACGAGATAAAGGAACGATGACTCGATGCTTTGGAATCGACCCCGAGACCTTGGGACCCAATCCCGAGCTTCCGAGACCCAATCCCGAGTCCCGAGAATCGATGAGAAGTTCATGAGAAGCAAGGAGGAGCCAAAAGGGTCATATTGGAGGCCTACAAGACTCATCCCCGACGGGTATGCACCTCATCCCGTCGGGGATGAAGTGCACTTTGGAGGAGGCTACTGCAAGGCCGTCCCGGTCGGGACCAACCCGTCCCGGTCGGGATGGTGGGTCCGTCCCGGTCGGGATGACCCGTCCCGGTCGGGACCAACAGGCTGGAAGTCCGCATTTCCTTTCTTTCTTCTCCCTTCCATTTGTAACCCTATATATACTCTTCCCTTGTTTAGTAAAGCTTATGTTCTTCATTACCCACAAACCCTAGCCTAGTTTTAGCATAGATTAGATTAGATTAGTGTAGATTAGTCTTTAGTTTATCGTTAATCTTAGTAATTAGTCTTGTATTAAGGGAATTCTTCAAGATCTCCATTCAAGCTTGACAACCTTGGACGTTTGTTTTGGGTTCTTCCATTTATGCAAGTTTCCTTCTTCTTTTCATCTTCTAGTATGGTATAATCTTCTTTTCTTTACTCTTAATCTTGTTTGTTCATCCAAGTTTTAATCTTTGTTCATTTTATTGTTCATATTTCATTGTTTTCACTAGTTTCATTATGGATGTTTTGTTGTTTGTGTTGATTCATCTTGTTAGTGTTAGTTTTAGTTTAGATATGTTAGAGTAGTGTTCTTGCTAGGGTTAGTAGGGTGATTAGGGTGCTAATTGGATGAGTAAGGGTTTGTTGGAGATGTGGGTGGAAGATTTGGGTTTCCTCTTGGTTGATGCATCAAATTGATGAAGTTGGAGATGTGGGTGGAAGATTTGGGTTTCCTCTTGGGATCCGCGACAAATCCCTTCCCATCAAATTGATGGTGGGATTTGTCGTGGATCCCACCACCAATTAAATAACCAACTAGCACCTAACGGTAGTTAGGGTAAGTCGGGTCGTGTCCACGGAGACGGTATTGCAAGGTTTAGACTAAATCGGCCTAAAACAAGACTATGCTACCAAACAAACACAAAGAGCTAACAATTGATGAATTAAGATGAGAGGAGAAGAAAGTAGACTAATGATGAGCTATGATGAACTAGACTATCAAATACTAACTAAACACAAGCCAACTAACAAACTAAGAGAAAGAGTCTAACTAATAAGATGAACCAAATATGGAAAGAAGTGGGTTAGGTCGGGTTCATAAGAATAGTAGGGTGATCGGGTTGGTTATGGGTATGGGTGTCTCCTAGTGCTAGAGTCGGTCCGGGCTCTCGCAACTTAGACCGATGTCAGGGTAAGTCCGAGCTCTCGCAACTTAGACTATCCTCAACATGACCACAAACAAGACAAACAATGAGTAGAGGAAAACTAGCTTGAGAAGCATGGCCACTACAACTCAAACAAGCATATCAACAAACACATGGTGTGCCAAGTATGTGACTAACAATAAAGAATCACCCTTTACCCCCAATCAAACCCTAATCACCCATAATCTACCCTTAATCCCCCTACTAACCCACAAATAAACTACTCACTCATGGTCAAACTAACTACAACAATGAAAGGATAAAACAACTTCACAATCCAAACATTCATCATCAAGAACAATGTAAACAATAACAATCAACAACAACAAACACTAAGTAAAGATTCAAACTTGATTCAATAACAATAAACAAGAGAAAAGAAAGATTATACCAACACTAGATGAAGGAAAAGATGAAATCTTGCATAAAAGAGAAACCCAAATAATCCCAAGGTTGTCAATCTTGGAGAAGTCTTCAAGTATCTTCTTAATACAAGCACTAATTAACTAGGATTAACTAAGATTAACTAAGGATTAATGAGAGATTCAAACTAATGTGAGGAACTAATTCTAGGGTTTATATGTTGTAGAGAGGCTTAAGAGAGGCTAAACTAATGTAGGATACATAAACAATACAAGAGGGAAGTATTTAAAGGGTTCCAAATGGAAGGGAGAAGAAAGAAAGAAATGCGGACTACAGCCCTTTGGTCCCGACCGGGACGGACCATCCCGACCGGGACGGACCCACCATCCCGACCGGGACGGGTTGGTCCCGACCGGGATGGCCTTGCAGTGGCATCCTCCAAAGTGCACTTCATCCCCGACGGGATGAGGTGCATACCCGTCGGGGATGAGTCTTGTAGGCCTCCAATATGACCCTTTTGGTTCCTCCTTGCTTCACATGAGCTTCTCATCGATTCTCGGGACTCGGGATCGGGTCTCGGAGGCTCGGGATTGGGTCCCGAGGTCTCGGGGTCGATTCCGAAGCATCGAGTCATCGTTCCTTTACTCCGTTGGCTCCAAAATGTGTATGTATAGAGTCGGAATCGCTCCAACTCTTCCAAATCGGTCTCGGGAACCTGAAACGAACTAAAGAAAGCATAAGAAGCCCCTAAACCGCTCCCAAGGAGCGATTCCACAAGGAAAATGGGACCAAAATACTACAAAATAGGCACTACAAACTACACTAATCAACTCCCCCACACTTAACCCTTACTCGCCCTCGAGTAAGCACATACTAACTACTATACTAGCCGAATGGGTATTAGCGCACCCTACGCCCTTTCAACTCACGCGAGTGCACTTAGAGGAAAAGTGCACTCCGCAAGGCAAGTCGGGTCTTGCGACAAAACTGTGGATGCAACCGGACACAAAACACAAAAACAAACAAACACACAAAAGGTTGCACCCAAAAGAAAAGAAATACCGCTTCCCTCAAACAAGCGGTGAAAGAAGCACCGGTTTAGGACTCAAGGCAAGTGACAACGTTCCCAAGCTAGCAATACAAACCAAAATGGACTATACCCTAATAGTATGACGACAAAGCAACAAAAAAACGTTGGTAACTTACCTCGGTTCCTCCTAACCTTCTAAGAACGTACTACGGGACGATTGGCGGAGTGGGAAGTGATGATCCACAGTGTTAGTCGACACTGTAGGTAAGTGAGACCCCGCCCCCTTTAGCGTGAGCCAAGAGGGTCGTCCCGTGTCCAAAACCGCCTAACTAGTCCAAGTAAAAAGGTGGAAAACATGCAAAATGAGGGAAGACCGACTAATGCCGCTATCATCCTTCCTCGGGACTCGGTCCTTTGGTAGGCTCTTCACGGCAAAAGTCGGAAAAAGGCTTATTTTGAGAGGTAGGGGTTATTTTTTGTGAATCGGGTTTTCTATTGGCATTTTCTCTTTTCTTTTGCATTTTTGCTCGTTTGTTGCCATGCCATTTCTTTTTCTTCTTTTCTATTTTCTTTTTGGCTTTTGTGCCTTTTCTTTTTCTTCATTTCTTTTCTTTCTTTCAATTCATTTTTCTTTCTTTTTTTCTTTTCTTTGCCCTTTTTGGCAAGATTTGGCTTTTCGGCGTTTCATTGTGTAACAAGAAAGAGAGGGATCAACAATTTGCAATTTATTGTGCGGATATGTGTAGGAGGTAGGGGAATGGGAGAGTCGGGGAGCGTCCTTCCCTTCAAACCCACAAAAAGCGGAGAACTTGGACTAATTAAACAATCCTAAACACGGTCACCTAGGAGACGGGGCTCGGTAACCAAGGCCTTTTCACACCGTGGGTGGTCATAATGGTCAAAATGCAAATCCCGTAGTAAATCCCTAGTAAGCTAGGTGGACTCAAGGTAAAGGACCAACGAAATCATTGATTTAGGGTCATTCTACTAGATTAAAGTCCAAGACTCGATTTATACTACTAGAAAGGGAAAGTAAGCACTCACACACTAGCCTCTAAATCGGGTTTTCGAAAACCCATTACGCACAAGACACACAACAAAACACAAAACAAAGACTTAACGAAAATGAAAGAAAAAGAAACAAAAGGAACAAAACAAGAATAACACAAAACTAACATATAGAAAACACAAACACCACCCCTATCTTCAAACAAGTCTCCAAATCCACCACAATCTTTACAAAGCTCCTCCCGAGCACACATCATCACAAAACTCCTCCAAACTCACAAGAAGCAAAGAGGGAATAAGGGATGAAGAGAAGTTACCGGAAGTCTTGAAAGGTCACCAAAGGTAATGGCGATTAGGCAACCTATAAGGAAAAGAGGGGGGGCAAAACACGCACAACAAAACAAATATACGACACAAAGACACAAAAGGGAAACACACAAAAGGAAAATCTTTTTGATTTTTGTGAAAAAATTTCAAATTTTTAGGGTTTTTAAAGATTTTTTTTTTCGAAAGACTACAAAAATAAAGCTAACTATGCTAGAATATCACTCCCCCACACTTAAGTCGAGCCATGTCCTCATGCCCGACCGTAGTGCATGGAGCACAAAAGAAAAGAAAAGAAACTACGAAAATAAAGCTAAAAACCAAAAATAAAGTGGAGAAAAGGGTAGAAGGTGTCCGACCGGGGTGTAGTCAAGTCACCATGGGCCGAGACAAGAAAAAGATATGGATGGGGGGAGAAATAAAAAGAAGGAAATAAAAGAAAATGGGAGGGGAGGGCTAGGTGTAATCAAGTCACCTAGCCCGGATTCCGCCTAAATCCGACTAAATCCTAAAAAAAAGGTGAAAAATCTTGAAAAATTGGATTTTGAAATGACTATCGATGTCGTTATGTCATCGAGAGTCGGGAGCAAGCATACGAAGGCCTCGAAGGCCACCATGACACAAATGATAAGAGGGAAAGGGAATAAACAAAGAAGACAAGCTATAAAAACGGAAAAGAGAGGATAGTTGTCGTACCATACGGTTACCAACTCACTCGCTCCATCGTTTCATAAGTCAATATAGGCACTTAGCTTGTCCATGTCGTCGTTATTCCTCTCCAATTGCGATCCGGTTCCATGGTTGGGGCAAAAATGCAAAATGAGGCGGGTTTTTGATGCGAAAGTCGGTTTGAAGTGAATAGAATGTGAGATGAAAACATGTATATGAGGTGCAAGGGTCATATAATGAGAGTAAAGACATGTAGGGAGGTTGGGAGGGGGTATAAAGTGGTTGGGTGGTCTCAAACAACGAAGAAAAGAGCCAACGGAGGACAGGGGGTGCATCCCGGTCGGGATGGGTGGTCCCGGTCGGGATGGCTGTCTCGTCCCGGTCGGGACGGACTGCCAGTGACCCCAACTTTTGTGCACCTCATCCCGGTCGGGATGGCATCCTTCCCGGTCGGGATGGGCCTTCCATCCCGGACGGGATGACCTCTTCTAGGCCGGGAAGAGTCTCCAAACCCTCTATAGCTCCCAAAAGCTCGAACCGAGCTTCAAAAACCGACTTTCCTTCACACAATCCAAGCTCCAACAATGACCGCTCTTCCCTAGGAATCACTTCCACTTCACACCTATCACACTAAACTCAAAAAACACATCAAATTCCCTCCCTCACAACGCTCATCAATCATCCAAATAATCAAGAATTTCACAAAAGCAAACAAACTATAAGGGAAAGAGATATATACAAAGAGACGGTTCTTGTGGAACTCCGTCAAACCAAGGTGGTACTCTCTTCAATTCTTTTTCAACACCCAAAACTAGTTCCATCTCCATCAAGGGCACGAAGGAACAAGTCGAAGGCCCTAGCAAAGTCTTCAATCAAGCTAGTAACGTAAGCATCCACAAACCAAGGCTCTTCATGACCTTGTCTCCACGTTCCCGGGACATCCCGATCTACTAAGTTCAATGGCTTGAACTTGTACTTTCGATCCTTCAGTATATACCCAAACGTCCATCTATCCTCATGTGGCCCCAAGGGAGGCTCATCTTCATCCTTTTTGCTCTTCAACTTGTCATTGAACCCATGATATGGGCTCTCATCCTCCTCCATATCGGAGTCATCATCTTCAAGTACATAAGATTCCTTGTTCATGCTTTGTCCCGACTCAACCCCTAGATCGATGTCTTTCTTGGCTTGGATCATATTGCACGACTCATTACTAGTAGGCGGAGTGTTGCCTTGGAGGTCAAACACTAACTTCTCTTCGCCTAACTCGAAGGTGATCCTACCATTCTTCACATCGATCATAGCACCGGCGGTATGTAGAAATGGGCGCCCAAGAATAATGAGAGTGTTGGCATCTTCCGGCATATCGAGCACGATGAAGTCAACCGGAATGAAGAACTTACCGATCCTCACCGGCACATCCTCTAGCATCCCCAATGGTCGGTTGAGTGAACTATCAGCCATTTGGAGCGTGATAGAGGTACTTTTGAGCTCCTTCATCCCAAGTCGGCAACAAATGGAGTAGGGAATGATGCTTACACTCGCACCCAAATCACATAAAGCTCTTTCGATCTTGTAGTGCCCTATGGTGCAAGGGATCGAGAACCTACCCGGATCCTTCAACTTGGGAAGCGTAGAACCTTGAATGAGCTCGCTCACCACCCTTGTGAACGCGATGGTCTCTTCCTTGTCGACGGATCTCTTCCTAGCCAATATTTCTCTCATAAATTTTCCATATGCCGGGATTTGGGTAAGTAGCTCGGTGAATGGGACACTCACATCCAACTTCTTCACTATGTTAAGGAACTTGTCATATTGAGTGTCCACCTTAGTCTTCATTTGCCTTGATGGGAAAGGCAACTTTACTTGATATTTATTTGGCTCAATCGAGGTGGGCTCTTCAAATGACACTTTCTTTTTACCCTTATCTTTAGCTTGAAGTGTGGTTTGCTTGTCTTGTTGAGGTTTCTCAACCTCCCATAAGACTTGCTCCTCCGTTGGATTATCAAGGGTTGAGCTTTCTTGAGTTGGAGGTGGCATCTTTCTTGTCGGTTCTTGCATTGGCTCTTGCTCACTCGGGAATGGGGGGAGTCATAAGATGTACCTCTCCTTGTGGTGATGGCATTGACATGCTCAAAAGTCGGAGTTACACCTTGAGGGGGTAATTGCCCTCTTTGTCTTAAGGAACTTCCCGATGCAAGTTGTGCCACTTGATTCTCAATCATCTTCATGTGAGTTTTCATTTCCTTGTTTTCCATTAAAATTTGATTAGTGGCTCCTTGTTGTGACATTTGTGCATCCAATTGCCTCTTTTGCATTTCTTGAGTATCCCTATAGATATCCACCATAGTCATGAGTCGGAATCCCGTGGTGGTGATGATGGATTATGCGGTGTATTGGTGAGGGCTAAGGGAGTACCATAGTCATGAGTAGGAGATCGGCTCCTAGGCTTGCTTTGTTGTTGATTTCCTTGAATTGCTTGTTGTTGATGATGGTTCCCTCGGAACCCATGAGAATTGCCTTGATTAAGGCCTTGGTTGTTGCCATGGTTGTGGTTTTGATAGCCTTGGTTGAAGTTCCCTTGTTGGAACCCTTGATTGTTGTTGAATGAACCTTGGTTACCTTGCTTGAAGTTGTTGAAAGGCCTTGAGTTGCCTTGGTAACCTTGGTTGTTGTCCCTTAAGGGAGGTGGAACATAAGGACGATGTTGTTGTTGGTGTTGAAAAGCTTGTTGTTGAGGGACTTGATTGGAAGCTTGGTATTGATTAGAATAGGAAGTACCTTGCTTGAATGCTTGAAAGGCATTCACTTGCTCAATACTCCCTCTACAATTCATAGGGTCATGACCAACGATTCCACAAGTGTCACACATCCCATAATAAGGCAAAGGAGGTGCAAATCCCAAAGCATTCACTTCATGAATTGAGGCTTGGTTTGAGGAACCGATGATTTGGACTTGAGTGAGGTGACCTTGAAGCTTCTTGTCAATGGATTCCATGTGTGTCTTCAATTGAGCCCCAAGGTCAATGCTTAATTGAGTTATAGCATCAACCTCGTGCCTACCTCCTCGGTTTGCCTTCCTAGGCCTAGAGTATTGCGAATTATGCACCGTCATCTCTTCAATTCTCGCCCAAGTTTGGTCATCATCGACCTCGGTGAACCTACCATTGGAGCCCATATTAAGTATAGTTCTTGAGTCCTCATAAAGACCGTTCCAAAATTGTTGGACCAAGAACCATTGTGAAAGTCCATGATGGGGGCACGATCTAACCAAAGACTTGAACCGCTCCCAAGCTTCATATAAGCTCTCTTCATCCCGTTGTTGGAAACCGGTGATGGAGGCCCTAAGTAAGTTAGTCTTCTCCGGAGGGTAGAAAGTTTGGTAGAATGCCAATGCAAGTTTCTTCCAAGTGTCGATGCCCATGGTTTCCCTATCGAGACCTTTAATCCATTGCTTCGCTTTTCCAATAAGAGAAAATGGAAATAAAACCCATCGGAATTGATCTTGTGTAACCCCGGGTTGAGAGATAGCGTCGCAATAATCGGAGAAAGTCTCCATGTGTTGGTGCGGGTCTTCGGTGGGCAAACCACTAAATTGGTTCCTTTCCACAAGTTGGATGAAGTGGGTCTTGGCCGTAAAATTTCCGGCATAAGCGGCCGGTAGCGCATTGGGTCCCGGCAAGACATCTTCCGTAAATGTAGAGTGGGAGGAAAACTTCGGCATTATTGGATGTAAGGGAGAAGATGGTGTAGATGGAGTTGAAGTAGATGTAGAAGGGGAGCTAGGACTAGAATCTTCAAAGGGATTGGTGAAATTCCCTTCGGCCGTCTCTCGATATGCTTCCTCAATATCGCTTCCTTGAGCTTGCTCTTGATGGGTATTGCTTGCACTTGGTTGAGAGATCCTGACCCGATTAATCGTCCGTTGGCGAAAAGCTCGAAAAAGCCTCTCCGGCTCTGGATTAAAGAGAAAGGATTCGCCTCCCCGCCTAGGCATACACTACACACTAGAACAAACGTGAGAATACCTAGTGCTTTATGGGCACTAGGTAACGACAATAAGCAAGCACAACTAGAGATAAAGAGAAAAGAAAGCTAAGAAAGCAAGAAAAACTAGAGAATATTCACAAGAGATGATAGAAGGCACAGAGAAGGGTAACTAAGTCTAGAAATAAGCAAACAAAGTCTAAACAATGCACCGTCCCCGGCAACGGCGCCAAATTGATGGTAGGATTTTTCGTGGATCCCGCCACCAATTAATTAACCGGCTAGCACCTAACGGTAGTTAGGGTAACTCGGGTCGTGTCCACGGAGACGGTATTGCAAGGTTTAGACTAAATCGGCCTAAAACAAGACTATGTTACCAAACAAACACAAAGAGCTAACAATTGATGAATTAAGATGAGAGGAGAAGAAAGTAGACTAATGATGAGCTATGATGAACTAGACTATCAAATACTAACTAAACACAAGCCAACTAGCAAACTAAGAGAAAGAGTCTAACTAATAAGATGAACCAAATATGGAAAGAAGTGGGTTAGGTCGGGTTCATAAGAATAGTAGGGTGATCGGGTTGGTTATGGGTATGGGTGTCTCCTAGTGCTAGAGTCGGTCCGGGCTCTCGCAACTTAGACCGATGTCAAGGTAAGTCCGGGCTCTCGCAACTTAGACTATCCTCAACATGACCACAAACAAGACAAACAATGAGTAGAAGAAAACTAGCTTGAGAAGCATGGCCACTACAACTCAAACAAGCATATCAACAAACACATGGTGTGCCAAGTATGTGACTAACAATAAAGAATCACCCTTTACCCCCAATCAAACCCTAATCACCCATAATCTACCCTTAATCCCCCTACTAACCCACAAATAAACTACTCACTCATGGTCAAACTAACTACAACAATGAAAGGATAAAACAACTTCACAATCCAAACATTCATCATCAAGAACAATGTAAACAATAACAATCAACAACAACAAACACTAAGTAAAGATTCAAACTTGATTCAATAACAATAAACAAGAGAAAAGAAAGATTATACCAACACTAGATGAAGGAAAAGATGAAATCTTGCATAAAAGAGAAACCCAAATAATCCCAAGGTTGTCAATCTTGGAGAAGTCTTCAAGTATCTTCTTAATACAAGCACTAATTAACTAGGATTAAATAAGATTAACTAAGGATTAATGAGAGATTTCAACTAATATGAGGAACTAAATCTAGGGTTTATATGTTGTAGAGAGGCTTAAGAGAGGCTAAACTAATGTAGGATACATAAACAATACAAGAGGGAAATCTTTTGGTAAATCTTTTGTGTGTTTTTCTTTTGTGTCGTGTATTTGTTTCTTTGTGTGTTTTGCCTCCCTTTTCCTTATAGGTTGCTTAAGCCACCGATGGCTTTGGAAAGCTTGCAAGACTTTCGGTAACATCTTTATCCCTTTTTCTTCTTTATCTCTTGTGGAGTTTGGAGGAGATTGTGATGTGGTGTGCTCGGGAGGAGCTTTGTAAAGCTTGAGGTTGATTTGGTTGCTCATTTAGAAGATAGGGGTGGTGTTTGTGTTTTCATTTGTGTTCGTTTTGTGTTGTTCTTATTTTGTTGCTTTTATCTCTTTTTCTTTCGTTTTCGTTGAGTCTTTGTTTTGTGTTTTGTTGTGTGTCGTGTGTGTAAAAGGTTTTCGAAAACCCGGTTTAGAGGCTAGTGTGTGAGTGCTTTCTTTCCCTTCCTAGTAGTGTAAATCGAGTCTTGGACTTTAGTCTAGTAGAATGACCCTAAATCAATGATTTCGTTGGTCCTTTACCTTGAGTCCACCTAGCTTACTAGGGATTTACTACGGGATTTGCATTTTGACCATTTTGACCACCCACGGTGTGAAAAGGCCTTGGTTACCGAGTCTCGTCCCCTAGGTGACCGTGTTTAGGATCGTTTAATTAGTCCAAGTTCTCCACTTTTTGTGGGTTTGAAGGGAAGGACGCTCCCCGACTCACCCATTTCCCTACCTCCTACACATATCCACACAATAAATTGCAAAGTGTTGATTTCTCTCTTTCTCAATTGTCAAGAAATGCCAAAAAGCCAAATCAAGCCAAAAGGGCAAAGAAAAGAAAAAGAAAGAAAAATGAAAGAAAGAAAAGAATTAAGAAAAAGAAAAGGCACAAAAGCCAAAAAGAAAATAGAAAAGAAGAAAAAAAGAATGGCATGACAAAACAAGGCAAAAATGCAAAAGAAAAGAGAAAATGCCAAAAGAAAACCCGATTCACAAAAATAACCCCTACCTCTCAAAATAAGCCTTTTTACCGACTATTACCGTGAAGAGCCTACCAAAGGACCGAGTCCCTAGGAAGGATGATAGCGGTAGTGGTCGGTCTTCCCTCATTTTGCAATCATTTCCACTTTTTACTTGGACTAGTTAGGCGGTTTTGGACACGGGACGACCCTCTTGGCTCACGCTAAAGGGGGCGGGGTCTCACTTACCTACAGTGTCGACTAACACCGTGGATCATCACTTCCCACTCCGCCAATCGTCCCGTAGTACGTTTTTAGAAAGTTAGGAGGACCTAGGTAAGTTACCAACGTTTTTGTTGCTTTGTCGTCATACTATTAGGGTCTAGTCCACCTTGGTTTGTACTGCTAGCTTGGGAACGTTGTCACTTGCCTTGAGTCCTAAACCGGTGCTTCTTTCACTGCTTTTAGAGGGAAGCGGTATTTGTTTTTCTTTTGGGTGCAACCTTTTGTATGTTTGTTTGTGTGTTTGTTTGTTTATGTGTTTTGTGTCCGGTTGCGTCCACAGTTTTGTCACAAGACCCGACTTGCCTTGCGGAGTGCACTTTTCCTCTAAGTGCACTCGCGTGAGTTGAAAGGGCGTAGGGTGTGCTAATACCCATTCGGCTAGTATAGTAGTTAGTATGTGCTTACTCGAGGGCGAGTAAGGGTTAAGTGTGGGGGAGTTGATAAGTGTGGTTTGTAGTGCCTATTTCGTAGTGTTTTGGTCCCATTTTCCTTGTGGAATCGCTCCTCGGGAGCGATTTATGGGCTACTTATGCTTCCTCTAGTTCGTTTCAGGTTCCCGAGACCATTCATGAAGAGTTGGAGCGATTCCGACTCAATACATACACTTTTCGGAGCCAACGAAGTAAAGGAACGATGACTCGATGCTTTGGAATCGACCCGGAGACCTTGGGACCCAATCCCGAGCCTCCGAGACCCGATCCCAAGTCCCGAGAATCGATGAGAAGTCCATGTGAGGCAAGGAGGAATCAAAAGGGTCATATTGGAGGCCTACAAGACTCATCCCCGACGGGTATGCACCTCATCCCGTCGGGGATGAAGTGCAAGTTTGGAAGTGCTACTGCAGGGCCGTCCCGGTCGGGACCAACCCGTCCCGGTCGGGATGGTGGGTCCGTCCCGGTCGGGATGACCCGTCCCGGTCGGGACCACCCAGTTTCACCCGCATTTCAATTTCTTTCTTCTCCCTTCCATTTGTAACCCTATATATACTCTTCCCTTGTTATCTTAGCTTATGTTCTTCACCTCTCCTTAAACCCTAGACTACTTTAGGTTAGATTAGATTAGATTAGTGTAGATTAGTCGGTAATTAGTGTTTAATCTTAGTTTAGTACTTGTATTAAGGGAATTCTTCAAGATCTTCACCAAGCTTGACAACCTTGGTGGTTTGTTTTGGGTTTTCTTCATTAATGCAAGTTTCAATCTTTCCTCTTCACTAGTTTGGTATAATCCTTCCTTCCTTTTACTCTTTTTCTTGTTTGTTTAATTCAAGTTCTAATCTTTGATTGTTGTTCATCATTTTCACTAGTTTGTTCATGTATGCTTTGATGTTTGTGTTGTTTCCTCTTGTTTAGGTTAGTTGTAGTTTGATAATGTTAGAGTAGTGTTCTTGCTAGGGTTAGTAGGGTGATTAGGGTGTTAATTGGGTGACTAAGGGTTTGTTGGAGATGTGGGTGGAAGATTTGGGTTTCCTCTTGGTTGATGCATGTTACATGTTTGATGAAATGCTTGAGTGACTAAGTAAGTTGGATTGCTTGTTTTTCTTGCCTTTCCCTTGTGGGTGTTAGTTGTTATGGGTTCGGTTCCCTCATTAAGTTGCGAGAGCCCGGTGAGGACGACCCCTAGGTCGGTCTAAGTTGCGACCGCCCGGATTTGATCTAGGCCATAGCGAGCTAGAACCCCGTTTGTCATGTGTGTTGCCAAAATGGGTTCCATGAGGAACCTCTAGGTCGGTCTAAGTTGCGACCGCCCGGACCGACCTAGATCACCCTACTACCTCCTTCGCTCTAGCTCTTCCTTGACCATTCCGTTACCCCTTTGACCCCGACCTAATCCTAGCCCGTTTTCCTTAGTTGTTCTCCTTAGTCTTAGCCTAGCCTTCTCCCCTTCTATCATTCTATAGTTTAGCTTAGCTCGTTGACCTAGTCAAGTACTTGGGCGAACTTAGTCTAGACGCCTCTTACCTTCCCCGTGGATTCGACCCGACTTACCCTAGCTACCCTAGTTAGGTTTCGCCGGTTAATTATTTGACGGTTGGGATCCGCGACAAATCCCTTCCCATCAAAGTTGATAAGTGTGGTTTGTAGTGCCTATTTCGTAGTGTTTTGGTCCCATTTTCCTTGTGGAATCGCTCCTCGGGAGCGATTTATGGGCTACTTATGCTTCCTCTAGTTCGTTTCAGGTTCCCGAGACCATTCATGAAGAGTTGGAGCGATTCCGACTCAATACATACATTTTTCGGAGCCAACGAAGTAAAGGAACGATGACTCGATGCTTTGGAATCGACCCGGAGACCTTGGGACCCAATCCCGAGCCTCCGAGACCCGATCCCGAGTCCCGAGAATCGATGAGAAGTCCATGTGAGGCAAGGAGGAATCAAAAGGGTCATATTGGAGGCCTACAAGACTCATCCCCGACGGGTATGCACCTCATCCCGTCGGGGATGAAGTGCAAGTTTGGAAGTGCTACTGCAGGGCCGTCCCGGTCGGGACCAACCCGTCCCGGTCGGGATGGTGGGTCCATCCCGGTCGGGACCACCCAGTTTCACCCGCATTTCAATTTCTTTCTTCTCCCTTCCATTTGTAACCCTATATATACTCTTCCCTTGTTATCTTAGCTTATGTTCTTCACCTCTCCTTAAACCCTAGACTACTTTAGGTTAGATTAGATTAGATTAGTGTAGATTAGTCGGTAATTAGTGGTTAATCTTAGTTTAGTACTTGTATTAAGGGAATTCTTCAAGATCTTCACCAAGCTTGACAACCTTGGTGGTTTGTTTTGGGTTTTCTTCATTAATGCAAGTTTCAATCTTTCCTCTTCACTAGTTTGGTATAATCCTTCCTTCCTTTTACTCTTTTTCTTGTTTGTTTAATTCAAGTTCTAATCTTTGATTGTTGTTCATCATTTTCACTAGTTTGTTCATTTATGCTTTGATGTTTGTGTTGTTTCCTCTTGTTTAGGTTAGTTGTAGTTTGATAATGTTAGAGTAGTGTTCTTGCTAGGGTTAGTAGGGTGATTAGGGTGTTAATTGGGTGACTAAGGGTTTGTTGGAGATGTGGGTGGAAGATTTGGGTTTCCTCTTGGTTGATGCATGTTACATGTTTGATGAAATGCTTGAGTGACTAAGTAAGTTGGATTGCTTGTTTTTCTTGCCTTTCCCTTGTGGGTGTTAGTTGTTATGGGTTCGGTTCCCTCATTAAGTTGCGAGAGCTCGGTGAGGACGACCCCTAGGTCGGTCTAAGTTGCGACCGCCCGGATTTGATCTAGGCCATAGCGAGCTAGAACCCCGTTTGTCATGTGTGTTGCCAAAATGGGTTCCATGAGGAACCTCTAGGTCGGTCTAAGTTGCGACCGCCCGGACCGACCTAGATCACCCTACTACCTCCTTCTCTCTAGCTCTTCCTTGACCATTCCGTTACCCCTTTGACCCCGACCTAATCCTAGCCCGTTTTCCTTAGTTGTTCTCCTTAGTCTTAGCCTAGCCTTCTCCCCTTCTATCATTCTATAGTTTAGTTTAGCTCGTTGACCTAGACAAGTACTTGGGCGAACTTAGTCTAGACGCCTCTTACCGTCCCCGTGGATTCGACCCGACTTACCCTAGCTACCCTAGTTAGGTTTCGCCGGTTAATTATTTGACGGATGGGATCCGCGACAAATCCCTTCCCATCAAAGTTGATAAGTGTGGTTTGTAGTGCCTATTTCGTAGTGTTTTGGTCCCATTTTCCTTGTGGAATCGCTCCTCGGGAGCGATTTATGGGCTACTTATGCTTCCTCTAGTTCGTTTCAGGTTCCCGAGACCATTCATGAAGAGTTGGAGCGATTCCGACTCAATACATACACTTTTCGGAGCCAACGAAGTAAAGGAACGATGACTCGATGCTTTGGAATCGACCCGGAGACCTTGGGACCCAATCCCGAGCCTCTGAGACCCGATCTCGAGTTCCGAGAATCGATGAGAAGTCCATGTGAGGCAAGGAGGAATCAAAAGGGTCATATTGGAGGCCTACAAGACTCATCCCCGACGGGTATGCACCTCATCCCGTCGGGGATGAAGTGCAAGTTTGGAAATGCTACTGCAGGGCCGTCCCAGTCGGGACCAACCCGTTCCGGTCGGGATGGTGGGTCCATCCCGGTCGGGACCACCCAGTTTCACCCGCATTTCAATTTCTTTCTTCTCCCTTCCATTTGTAACCCTATATATACTCTTCCCTTGTTATCTTAGCTTATGTTCTTCACCTCTCCTTAAACCCTAGACTACTTTAGGTTAGATTAGATTAGATTAGTGTAGATTAGTCGGTAATTAGTGGTTAATCTTAGTTTAGTACTTGTATTAACGGAATTCTTCAAGATCTTCACCAAGCTTGACAACCTTGGTGGTTTGTTTTGGGTTTTCTTCATTAATGCAAGTTTCAATCTTTCCTCTTCACTAATTTGGTATAATCCTTCCTTCCTTTTACTCTTTTTCTTGTTTGTTTAATTCAAGTTCTAATCTTTGATTGTTGTTCATCATTTTCACTAGTTTGTTCATGTATGCTTTGATGTTTGTGTTGTTTCCTCTTGTTTAGGTTAGTTGTAGTTTGATAATGTTAGAGTAGTGTTCTTGCTAGGGTTAGTAGGGTGATTAGGGTGTTAATTGGGTGACTAAGGGTTTGTTGGAGATGTGGGTGGAAGATTTGGGTTTCCTCTTGGTTGATGCATGTTACATGTTTGATGAAATGCTTGAGTGACTAAGTAAGTTGGATTGCTTGTTTTTCTTGCCTTTCCCTTGTGGGTGTTAGTTGTTATGGGTTCGGTTCCCTCATAAAGTTGCGAGAGCCCGGTGAGGACGACCCCTAGGTCGGTCTAAGTTGCGACCGCCCGGATTTGATCTAGGCCATAGCGAGCTAGAACCCCGTTTGTCATGTGTGTTGCCAAAATGGGTTCCATGAGGAACCTCTAGGTCGGTCTAAGTTGCGACCGCCCGGACCGACCTAGATCACCCTACTACCTCCTTCGCTCTAGCTCTTCCTTGACCATTCCGTTACCCCTTTGACCCCGACCTAATCCTAGCCCGTTTTCCTTAGTTGTTCTCCTTAGTCTTAGCCTAGCCTTCTCCCCTTCTATCATTCTATAGTTTAGTTTAGCTCGTTGACCTAGTCAAGTACTTGGGCGAACTTAGTCTAGACGCCTCTTACCGTCCCCGTGGATTCGACCCGACTTACCCTAGCTACCCTAGTTAGGTTTCGCCGGTTAATTATTTGACGGTTGGGATCCGCGACAAATCCCTTCCCATCAAAGTTGATAAGTGTGGTTTGTAGTGCCTATTTCGTAGTGTTTTGGTCCCATTTTCCTTGTGGAATCGCTCCTCGGGAGCGATTTATGGGCTACTTATGCTTCCTCTAGTTCGTTTCAGGTTCCCGAGAACATTCATGAAGAGTTGGAGCGATTCCGACTCAATACATACACTTTTCGGAGCCAACGAAGTAAAGGAACGATGACTCGATGCTTTGGAATCGACCCGGAGACCTTGGGACCCAATCCCGAGCCTCCGAGACCCGATCCCGAGTCCCGAGAATCGATGAGAAGTCCATGTGAGGCAAGGAGGAATCAAAAGGGTCATATTGGAGGCCTACAAGACTCATCCCCGACGGGTATGCACCTCATCCCGTCGGGGATGAAGTGCAAGTTTGGAAGTGCTACTGCAGGGCCGTCCCGGTCGGGACCAACCCGTCCCGGTCGGGATGGTGGGTCCGTCCCGGTCGGGATGACCCGTCCCGGTCGGGATGACCCGTCCCGGTCGGGACCACCCAGTTTCACCCGCATTTCAATTTCTTTCTTCTCCCTTCCATTTGTAACCCTATATATACTCTTCCCTTGTTATCTTAGCTTATGTTCTTCACCTCTCCTTAAACCCTAGACTACTTTAGGTTAGATTAGATTAGATTAGTGTAGATTAGTCGGTAATTAGTGGTTAATCTTAGTTTAGATCTTGTATTAAGGGAATTCTTCAAGATCTTCACCAAGCTTGACAACCTTGGTGGTTTGTGTTGGGTTTTCTTCATTAATGCAAGTTTCAATCTTTCCTCTTCACTAGTTTGGTATAATCCTTCCTTCCTTTTACTCTTTTTCTTGTTTGTTTAATTCAAGTTCTAATCTTTGATTGTTGTTCATCATTTTCACTAGTTTGTTCATGTATGCTTTGATGTTTGTGTTGTTTCCTCTTGTTTAGGTTAGTTGTAGTTTGATAATGTTAGAGTAGTGTTCTTGCTAGGGTTAGTAGGGTGATTAGGGTGTTAATTGGGTGACTAAGGGTTTGTTGGAGATGTGGGTGGAAGATTTGGGTTTCCTCTTGGTTGATGCATGTTACATGTTTGATGAAATGCTTGAGTGACTAAGTAAGTTGGATTGCTTGTTTTTCTTGCCTTTCCCTTGTGGGTGTTAGTTGTTATGGGTTCGGTTCCCTCATTAAGTTGCGAGAGCCCGGTGAGGACGACCCCTAGGTCGGTCTAAGTTGCGACCGCCCGGATTTGATCTAGGCCATAGCGAGCTAGAACCCCGTTTGTCATGTGTGTTGCCAAAATGGGTTCCATGAGGAACCTCTAGGTCGGTCTAAGTTGCGACCGCCCGGACCGACCTAGATCACCCTACTACCTCCTTCGCTCTAGCTCTTCCTTGACCATTCCGTTACCCCTTTGACCCCGACCTAATCCTAGCCCGTTTTCCTTAGTTGTTCTCCTTAGTCTTAGCCTAGCCTTCTCCCCTTCTATCATTCTATAGTTTAGTTTAGCTCGTTGACCTAGTCAAGTACTTGGGCGAACTTAGTCTAGACGCCTCTTACCGTCCCCGTGGATTCGACCCGACTTACCCTAGCTACCCTAGTTAGGTTTCGCCGGTTAATTATTTGACGGTTGGGATCCGCGACAAATCCCTTCCCATCAAAGTTGATAAGTGTGGTTTGTAGTGCCTATTTCGTAGTGTTTTGGTCCCATTTTCCTTGTGGAATCGCTCCTCGGGAGCGATTTATGGGCTACTTATGCTTCCTCTAGTTCGTTTCAGGTTCCCGAGACCATTCATGAAGAGTTGGAGCGATTCCGACTCAATACATACACTTTTCGGAGCCAACGAAGTAAAGGAACGATGACTCGATGCTTTGGAATCGACCCGGAGACCTTGGGACCCAATCCCGAGCCTCCGAGACCCGATCCCGAGTCCCGAGAATCGATGAGAAGTCCATGTGAGGCAAGGAGGAATCAAAAGGGTCATATTGGAGGCCTACAAGACTCATCCCCGACGGGTATGCACCTCATCCCGTCGGGGATGAAGTGCAAGTTTGGAAGTGCTACTGCAGGGCCGTCCCGGTCGGGATGGTGGGTCCGTCCCGGTCGGGATGACCCGTCCCGGTCGGGACCACCCAGTTTCACCCGCATTTCAATTTCTTTCTTCTCCCTTCCATTTGTAACCCTATATATACTCTTCCCTTGTTATCTTAGCTTATGTTCTTCACCTCTCCTTAAACCCTAGACTACTTTAGGTTAGATTAGATTAGATTAGTGTAGATTAGTCGGTAATTAGTGGTTAATCTTAGTTTAGATCTTGTATTAAGGGAATTCTTCAAGATCTTCACCAAGCTTGACAACCTTGGTGGTTTGTGTTGGGTTTTCTTCATTAATGCAAGTTTCAATCTTTCCTCTTCACTAGTTTGGTATAATCCTTCCTTCCTTTTACTCTTTTTCTTGTTTGTTTAATTCAAGTTCTAATCTTTGATTGTTGTTCATCATTTTCACTAGTTTGTTCATGTATGCTTTGATGTTTGTGTTGTTTCCTCTTGTTTAGGTTAGTTGTAGTTTGATAATGTTAGAGTAGTGTTCTTGCTAGGGTTAGTAGGGTGATTAGGGTGTTAATTGGGTGACTAAGGGTTTGTTGGAGATGTGGGTGGAAGATTTGGGTTTCCTCTTGGTTGATGCATGTTACATGTTTGATGAAATGCTTGAGTGACTAAGTAAGTTGGATTGCTTGTTTTTCTTGCCTTTCCCTTGTGGGTGTTAGTTGTTATGGGTTCGGTTCCCTCATTAAGTTGCGAGAGCCCGGTGAGGACGACCCCTAGGTCGGTCTAAGTTGCGACCGCCCGGATTTGATCTAGGCCATAGCGAGCTAGAACCCCGTTTGTCATGTGTGTTGCCAAAATGGGTTCCATGAGGAACCTCTAGGTCGGTCTAAGTTGCGACCGCCCGGACCGACCTAGATCACCCTACTACCTCCTTCGCTCTAGCTCTTCCTTGACCATTCCGTTACCCCTTTGACCCCGACCTAATCCTAGCCCGTTTTCCTTAGTTGTTCTCCTTAGTCTTAGCCTAGCCTTCTCCCCTTCTATCATTCTATAGTTTAGTTTAGCTCGTTGACCTAGTCAAGTACTTGGGCGAACTTAGTCTAGACGCCTCTTACCGTCCCCGTGGATTCGACCCGACTTACCCTAGCTACCCTAGTTAGGTTTCGCCGGTTAATTATTTGACGGTTGGGATCCGCGACAAATCCCTTCCCATCAAAGTTGATAAGTGTGGTTTGTAGTGCCTATTTCGTAGTGTTTTGGTCCCATTTTCCTTGTGGAATCGCTCCTCGGGAGCGATTTATGGGCTACTTATGCTTCCTCTAGTTCGTTTCAGGTTCCCGAGACCATTCATGAAGAGTTGGAGCGATTCCGACTCAATACATACACTTTTCGGAGCCAACGAAGTAAAGGAACGATGACTCGATGCTTTGGAATCGACCCGGAGACCTTGGGACCCAATCCCGAGCCTCCGAGACCCGATCCCGAGTCCCGAGAATCGATGAGAAGTCCATGTGAGGCAAGGAGGAATCAAAAGGGTCATATTGGAGGCCTACAAGACTCATCCCCGACGGGTATGCACCTCATCCCGTCGGGGATGAAGTGCAAGTTTGGAAGTGCTACTGCAGGGCCGTCCCGGTCGGGACCAACCCGTCCCGGTCGGGATGGTGGGTCCGTCCCGGTCGGGATGACCCGTCCCGGTCGGGATGACCCGTCCCGGTCGGGACCACCCAGTTTCACCCGCATTTCAATTTCTTTCTTCTCCCTTCCATTTGTAACCCTATATATACTCTTCCCTTGTTATCTTAGCTTATGTTCTTCACCTCTCCTTAAACCCTAGACTACTT